>JAQPPZ010017257.1:3895086-4544267 GCA_028583015.1 Wollemia nobilis | reverse complement strand
TTGAGCATCCTACAAAAGTATCTGAACCCACTTGAGTGTTGGATGAATTGAAGAACTAGGTATACTATGGGAAAGAAACATTAGAAGTCAAACCTATATAATCCAAATCAAACTCACCACTCACCTCATTATGCAAAGATGAAACACTTAGTATTGGCTTGTCGAGCACAACATACCTTGAATTTGGAATTGAAGGTGTTGTAGGTGGTGCTTCTCAAGAAGGGGTCAAATCTATAGGCATAGGTTCATCACTGGAAGATGAGGAAGATGCTTTAATAGGAATACAACCTAAAAGAATCTCTAAATAATCTGTAGAGTTAATTGAAGAAACGAGAGGATCTTCTACCAAAAGCTAAGGTGGTGGATTGGATGGAGCCTTTGAAAGACCCTCATAAAAATGACCTCTTTCCAAATAAGAATCTCATAATTCTAAGGATCATAGAGACGATATGCCTTAGAGGTATCCAAATACACCACAAAGATGCAACTAACACTTTTTGATGCCTCTTTTTTTGAAGATCTTTGGGTATGTGAATCTATGTTGAAGACAAAATTATAGAATTGAGATACATCAGAGTTATTGCTTGTCAACCTCTCAAGAGGTGTCATACCCTAGACAACTCTAGTGGGAACGTTGATGTATGCTACACAAGTGATAGTTTCAACCTAGAATTTGCCCTTCATCCCCTTTGCATGAATCATACAACGTGCCATCTCTATTACCTATTCTTCCTCTCAACTACCCCATTCTACTATGAGGTATAGTGAACTATCTAATATGCTATCGCATGAAGAGTCAAAAATCCATGAAAGGAATTGCTTATGTATTCACCTCCTCTATCTGACTTGAGACACTTGATCTTCTTGTCCAACTAATTTTCAACAAGAACTTTCAATACCTTGAATTTCCTAAAGACCTTATGTTTGTTGCGAATAGTATACAACCACATATATCTAGAGAAGTCATCAATAGAAAGAATGAAGTACCTATTTCTAGAAATGGAGCAATACCTGTAGGTGCACATGTCATTGTATATGATCTCTGAGGAGTGAGTAGCAGATGTCATTGTCCTTTTTGTAAATGTCTCCCTATGATGCTTCCCTAGAATACATCCCTCACATGCACCACTTAGAAGGGAAATATGAGGAAATCCAATAGCCACCTGATGACGACTCAAGTATCTCAAGGATCCATAACTGAGATGCCCAAGCCTATGATGCCTTATTAACTCTCATCATCTGCATGAGCCACCATAGCCACACAATTTTTCTTTTGAGAGGAAGAGGAAGGTCTTTCCTCTAGCTTATATAGGTCCAACTCATCACAATAACCATAATCCATTGTTTATATCCTTAATTACCCAAGGATTAGGCCAAAATTCTACCTTTTTGTATATATGAGGAATGCAATAAATAGACGAGATTAGTACCAACACTAGGAAAATGAAGTACATAATTAAAAAAGATCCAACTTGTGAAAATGAGTCATCTCCAATAACACGCTTCCTTGAATGCAATTTGACGTACCCTTGTGGAAGATGCTTATGCTTTGTTATGTGCCTTGTAGCCCTTGAATCTATAACCCACTCATCATAAGTGGATAATCCACTCATTAAAAGAAGTGGATGTGCAATATGTTGATTGACATGTGCTTATGAGATTTCTTCATCAAAATTGTCCTCACCCTATGCATAGAAGATAACAACATCCATGCTTCTTGATGCAAATATGACAAAACTCTACTTTATGTCCTTCCTTCTTGCAAAACTCATGTTGGATTTTTGAAGGGCTTCTTGGGATTTGTTTCATTATGCATTAGCTTCTTATCAATTTGAGCTTAGACAACCACTTCATTTGGTTGAGACTGATTAATGAAAGAATTATCCTTATGCCTTTCTTCTGGCTTGATGAAGAAAATACTTGAATACCTCATCAATTGGTGGCGTAGGAGAATTAGAAAAGTAAACATGAATCATCTCAAACACAATCACAACTATCTCATATGTATTTGAAACATTGTTGAAGGCAAAAGTGAGCAATTTCGTATTCTTCTCCTTGGCCACAATTTCTTGAACTTCTTCTGTTACCTTTGGAATTACTTTAATAGTCTAGATATCATCTTGCAATTTCTTGAATCAACTAATATACTCATCAACAATATAAAAAGAGTCCATAGTCAAAGTAGCAAGCTCAACCTCCAACCTATTAATATGTATAGATCATTATGATAATCCTTGAAACTTACAAAGTAGTTCCTTAGGGTCATAATGCTGCTAACATGAGTGTCATAGATCTTGTCAAAATGAAGAGCTATCATACCAATATCCTTGTCCTTCTTGTCCTTGTAGATTTCCTTCCTCTCTTCAAAATTAGTAGCACGAAGTTCCTCATTCACAAATTTGACTAACCCCTTACTCCTAAGCAAAGCTTCAATCTTAATTTTCCAAGCAATATAGTTTGGACCATTCAACAAGGGCACATGTTGATCCATAATTTTTTTACCAAAATACAAAATATTATGTGTAGTTATGATGAGAAACACACCACCAATATAGAGATCTTGAAAAACTGTGGGGTTTGAAAAAAAAGAGCTCAAAATGCTTTAGTTTGCAAAAGTTACGGTCCTCGAATGTTTGACTCAAAAATCACATAAAATACCTCCAAAACCTTTGAAAATTTGAAATTTTTTGTACTTCTAACAAATGGGAGGCTGCCACATGTCACTATGTGAGTGGATGAGGCATTGCCAACTATGCCTTGATTGAACAATGTACTAGCTAATGAGTTGATGCCACTTGTCACGTTCTAAAGTAGGGGACTATTAACTATGCACTAACTATGTAGGTCTGGGTAGAGTACCAACGAACCAAATTCCATCACTTGTTACACTTTGATTTGCTTTACATTTTGTGAACCACATTGCACCACTTGTCCCATTCTAATTTGATTTGAAATCCGTGCTTTGCCAAGTCTGTTGTTGATTGTGTGACTATACGACCACTAAGTTTGATGAGTTGGAGTGTGATTAGTCAAACATATATTTTATACCTTTCAAGTGGAAATCTCCCTACCATGTTGATTGACACATGGGTCCCTATATAGACCGTCATGTTAGTTGCACATCACCTGCTATGTTAGCTATACTGACTTCCATGTTTGTTGTATAGATTACCACATCACCAATTGTGTTAGTCACTACATTAACTATATGACTCACTAGATCAAGTGTATGAAATACCACATCATCAAGTATCATGTCATTGGGCGCCATATCATTATCCAACAAAAATATTGTGATGTCATCATGATGTACCACCTCATCAATTTTTGCCTTTGGGTTTCATCATAAGGTTTTAGGTCATGCATTTGGGTAGAAATGAAAAATCAAATGAAAGGATTGGGTGCCAAGAGAGAAACAAAGGAACTTGCCAATGAATATTTCTCCTGGAGAAAATTTTCCAAGTGTATTGAGATCCTCATGATCGAAGTCCACCTAGGATTTTATCAAAAAAGTCATTTTCAAACTATCTCTAGCTTACAAAAGATTCTCCAAGGAGATTCACAGTTGCTCTTATACCATGTTGGATTTCACAATAGTTTTCAAAAACGGATGGAATCAACACATTACCCAATATTATTGAAAAGAAATACACAAAAATCAAATACACATGATATAAGGGGATATCCATAGACACCAAATAATCTCACTATAGTTATATACAATACACTCCAACCAATAATGAAAGGGTTGGTATTTAAAATAATAAAATATCACAAAAATACAATTTTCAAGGTTTACAAGGGCCCAAAGGGCTTATACATACAATATAATACAAAATTTGGTCATGGCCTCAAGTGAAGCTTAATCACCACATATTTCAATATCCCCCTTAAGCTGAATGGTGGACATAGAGAGAGACCCTTGTCATCCCTCTGAAGAGGCACTCTAAAAAAGACCCCTAATGATTTCATGGAATATCATGGGTATGAATAAGACCCCTAAAAAAAGAGTGCTTAGAGAATTAATATGTTATAGTCAATGAAACAAAAATAAGTAGTGAGGAATCTAAGGATGTATTTAAAAAAATTTGGAAGATGGGGGATTGTCTAGTGGTTTCTTCTATAGGAGCTTTCAAAGGCATTGCAATAATATGGGACAAACACAAATGAGATGGACAATTGTTGGACAAAAAAGGTAACCAGGTTGTTGGTCTATTTTATAGGAAAGAGAAAATATGAAATTTGGGGTTATAAATGTATATGTTGCAAGTGTTGTTGTTCCTTGTGAAAGATGTTCGAAGGACTTAAACATATTTTTTCCAAATACAATGATGATTCATAATTGTGATCTATGGATTCTTTCGAGGGACTTTAATATAGTTCTATCTCATTCGGAAAAGAAGGCTGATACTGCTCTATAATCTAAATAACAAAGGATTTTGCTTTATTTTTCAATTCAAATGACCTTTGGAATGCTATTTCTTTAAGCTTTCAATATACATGGGATAATAGATGCATTGAGGAAACTCATATAACAAAATGATTAGACAATTTTTTGTTATCCAATATACGGGTACAAATAAAGTATACAATCTCATCCCACATTTTATTGCAAGTAATATGAAATCACAATCCAAAGCCATTTTGATTTTAGTTTATGTGACTTTAAGACCTTGATTTCTTCCCAATGGTCATGTTATGGTGGGATAAAACAAGGTTTGAAGGTTTATGTATGTGCAATTTTGGTCAAAATATGAAATATCTGAAGGGGAAAATGAAGATTTAAAATGCCAAATCTTTAGGTAACATATTTAAAGCAGAGGAAATTAAATACAAGCTCAAGAATTTATGAGATAGTAGAAATCAATGAATGGATGACCAAGATACTTATGTGCCGAAAAAATAATTATGTTTTGATTATCATAATGTATTGAAGAAAGAAGAGTTATATTGGTCCCAAAAATCTAGGGAGAGATGGTTTAAGGAAGGAGGTAGAAATACCATTTTTTTTCATGCTACAACCAAAATAGATTTGTTTTTTGTCAAATAGAACATATTTCAACTTTGGATGGAAAATAATATTGAGGAAGGAGAAGATTTGAAAAAGGAAACACTTAATTCTTGCATAAATATTCTATCATATATTGGGTAAGATAAGGAGTCTTCAGGTAGGCTTTTGCAAAATATTCCAATAATTATCGCATGGGGAAAAATAAATCTTGATAAGGAAGATCTCTATTGAGAAGATAAGAGGCAATTTTATCTTTCTATCCTAATAAGGCACTCGACCCCAATGTATTTACTACAATTTTTTTTTCAAAATTTTTAGAATTTGTTGGAGTAATATGTTGGTTGTGGTTGAAGAGGCCAAGAAAAAGAAGGCTATAATAAGCAAGACCAATGCCACATTTATTGCATTGGTTTGCATTGGTTCCCAAGAAAGGTAAGATTTATTTTCTATATTTTTTTTGATTGAGCATTTTTTAATGGATTATATGGGATTGAAATAGGCCTCATCTATCTTTCATCACAACCAATAGTGGTATTATAATACCTTAGCAATTATGCATGTATTGCTTGGCAAGATTTAAACCTTGGTATCCTTCTTGAAAGTTAAAGAATTTAATTAGTTGAACTAATTCTATTTGATTCATCTATCTTTCATCACAACCAATAGTGGTATTATAATACCTTAGCAATTATGCATGTATTGCTTGGCAAGATTTAAACCTTGGTATCCTTCTTGAAAGTTGAAGAATTTAATTAGTTGAACTAATTCTATTTGATTTCGTCAAATATGCCTTTACAATATAATTTTAAAATTCCAAAAATTATGGGAAATAAATTGAAAAACATTCTACATTATGTTATGTTAGAGGAACAAGATGGTTTCATTCATGGTAAACAATTTTTTTATGGTGTAATCATTGCACAAGATGCAATACATTCTCTTCATTCCATGAAAAATCTAGTTATGCTTATAAAATTAGAAGTAAACAAAGAATATGATAGAGTTTGCTACAGTTTTCTATATGATATTCTTAGAAAAAAAGATTTTGATCAAGGTATATGTGAATGGATTAGATGTTATACCACTCTACAATATTCTATTTTAATCAATGGGTCTCACGTTGAATACTTTGAATAATCTCATGGACTCCATTACATGACCTAATATCTCCTTATCTATTTATTATTCTTACTGAGGAAGAAGGAAGAGCTTTCTGAAAGACACAAATAGAAAGAAAAATCAAAGTTAGTAAGGTTGCAACAAGTGGTCTCTTCAAATCTCATCTCTAATTTGTTGATGATACTTTTCTTTTGGGTCATACCTTAGCTAGCAAGGCTATGGAGTTTAAATCAATTCTATCATGCTATGAGAAGGCTGCTAGAAAATGGTTAATACTACAAAATGTCCTAACATTGTCCTATATGTACAATGAATTATTATGGAGATTTTAGAATTTAAAGTTGGGAAATTGTCATTAACTTATTTGGATATTACTTAGTTTGACAAAGTAAAGGAGGAGCCTTTGGACTCGATTTTGGATAATATATATATATATATTTTTGGTAGGTTGGAAAGTAAAGTACTTAAACATGGTTGGAAGACTATACAACTCATAAGAACTACTTTCCAATTCATCCCTATATAGATGATATAATTTTAAATATTGCTACTAGGTATAACATTTGAATTTGACAAATTCAAAGAGATTTTCTTTGTAAAATTTTGGTTTGCTCTCTGTAAGTGGGATAGGGTTTGTAAAGGAAAGTATTGGAGGGATATATTTGTAAATTTTTTTTTTTGAAATTTTGAAAAAAAACTTGTATTAAGACATAGATCAATTACAATGTGGGAAGAGCCTCTTCCCAGCCGAGGTCCGAGAGGACACAGTCATACAATAGTAAAGGAAGAACAGCACCGGAGCCAATTTTCGTGAACCAAAAACTAGCTGCCATGGGGTCCCCCATCGTACTCTATTTTTTCGAAGGTCATTAGCTCAAGGACCTTTCAAGACCCTGTCTAATCACCTCATCCTCAATATCCATGTCACTGTGCAACTGAACTCCAACCTCCTTTTCCGCACCCATCTTAGCCAGAAAGTCAGCCGCTTTGTTCAAATCTCTACTCGCATAAACTGGGATCACGTCCTCCAATTCCTTCCATAATTCTTTAATTTGGGTAACAAGAGCCCTCAACCTCCAAGCTTTCAGATCAAAGTTCCTCATGCAGTCTAGAGCTCCAACCATTATTTGCGAGTCTGATTCAAGAATAATCCTGCGGTGGCCATGTTTCACTGCCCAAACAGAAGCAGACTTGATGGCAATGGCTTCGGCTTCATTGTTAGTGGTTCTTCCCAGGCCTTGCAATTCCCAATAGAGCACAGTCCCAGCATGGTTTCGGCACACCACTCCAATTCCGGCTCTACCCGGATTGCCTTTTGCGGCTCCATCAGTATTGATTTTAATCCAACCTTCGAGGGGAGGTTTCCAACAATTTTTGTCCTGTCCCTCTTATAGTTCAACGCGTTATTCCATAGCTCCAATGTCAATTTGAGATTCCTCCTCGGCATGAACAGCCACAGTTTCGGTAACCTTGCTCCAAATGGTCCGCCAAACCCCGTCTAGAGCAATAAAAGTTTCTCTAAAAATTTTGGCATTTCTTTCCAGCCATACTTGCCACCAGATAAAGCTTAAACCGAGCTCCTGGCCAATACGAAGAGCTTTAGATTTGAATCTACCTTTCTGCCATTTTGCCCAGATATTCATCCGGTTCAGGTCACCACTTACTTGAATTTTAAAGTATGCAAACCAACGCAGCCAAATCTGTCGGGTGAAAGGGCAACCAAACGGCAAATGGTCAGCGGTTTCCTCGCTCTTGTAGCATAGTACACATTGAGAAGGGCCGATGATACCTTTTGATCCGAGATTATCAAAAGTGAGGATTCCATTGTGCATGCACTTTGCCAGAGCAAAAAAGTTAACTTTCGGCCAGCCTTTAGAGTGCCAGATTTTCCTCCGAGTCCTCAACCTTGAAAAGTATGAGGGGGGGCTCTGGGAGAATGCTTTGTCATATCCGTCCTTTCTTGTATAGACGCCAAGACTCCCAAAGCCCCAAGCTAATTCATCCTCCACGTCTCCCCCTGTAAGAAATCTTTCTGTCAGAATTTTAGTCATGATGGGAGTCAAATCCGGAGGGATTGAAATGGGCCACTCATCCAACTTCTTGAACTGCTTAAACTTACACTCCCCCAGTTGAGTAGTTGTGAAATAACTTTCAATACGGATCCATCCCTTGGCTTCAATGGCTGCTTTTATTGGCTGTAATTCTGGAAATTCAGCAATGATGGGTGGGAATTGATCCCAAGAATCTGTCCAGAAACGAGCCTTCTCCCCTCTTCCCACTTTCCAAAATAAGCGGTCTTTAACAACCTGAGACCCTAACTTGAGAGCCTGCCAAACTAGGGACCCAGTACCATCCAAGGGGATGCGAGCTACATCGTTTGGGTTGGTCTGTCCCAGGTATTTGCTAGTGAGGATTCTATTGAAAAGGGAGGTGGGTTGGGAGATCCATCTCCGATACGACTTTCCAGCCAAAGCTTTATTATTCGGCTTAGATTTTCTCAAACCCAGGACCTCCTTTAACCTTGGGGTGGGTAACTTTGTCCCGACCCACTAAGGCCCACTTTCTCTCTCCCTTTGCTCCTTCCCATAAAAACTTTCTAGCCATCTTGTCCAACTCTTTCCATATTGTAATCGGGGCAGCCGGGATAGAGAATTTGTAAATTGGCATGGCTTGAATGATTGACTGTAAGAACGTTAATCTGCCACCATAACTTAACCACTTGTGAGACCAGTGATTAATTCTGTCCTTGATACACTCCAGACAGATTCCTCCATGTGTCTAATTTCAGCTTCTTAAAGTGCAAGGGGACCCCCAAGTAAACCACTGGGAGAGAAGTCCTTGTGAATCCTGGGATTTCTAAAATTTTGTTCTGAAGCCTTTGCTCCAGATTAAAAAAAACCACTTTGGATTTCTTGTCATTAATGACCTGTTGAGTAGCCCTGAGATAGACATTAAGAGTATCCCTAATCATTCTTGCTTCCCTGAAGCTGGCCACTCCCACCAAACCAGTGTCATCCACAAACTGCAGGTGCGTTAAAACTTCGTCACCCACCTCGATACCCAATAATCTACCTTGTTGTCTTCTCCTCAAGAAAAGTCTGCCAAGACCTTGAGCCAAAATGAGAAAAAGATAAGGAGAACATGGATCCCCCTAGCGCGAGTCCCGAGTAGCTCCAAATGGTTGCGAAGGAAGGCCCTTGATTAGCACAGAGTAAGTCAGGGTAGAGACACGACTCATGACCCACTCTATCCGAGTCTGAGAGAAACCAAAGGCTGCCATCATTTTAGCCAGGAAACTCCATTCAACCCTGTCATAAGCCTTTGACATGTCCAGTTTTATGAACATCCCTTTATTACCAGAAGTGTGCATTGAATGGATTGCTTCTTGGGCCACAACCACCCCATCCGGAATCTGTCGTCCCTCAACAAAACCCCCTTGCTCAGAGGAGACAATGTTGTGAAGAAGAGGTTTTAGGCGCTCGGCCATTACCTTTGTGATTATTTTGTACAACACATTACATAAGGCAATAGGCCTATAATCTGAAATATGAACCCCCTCCTCCCCTTTTGGAATTAAGGTAATGAAAGTGTGGTTTATAGCTTTAAGCATTCTCTTATTTTCTCTGGACTCTTCTACAACAGCCATTACATCTTCCTCTAAGTAGTCCCAGAAAGCCTGAAAAAACTCAATTGGGAAGCCGTATGGACATGGAGTTTTACCGGAGCTCATTCCAAAGACCACAGTTTTCAATTCATCTCTATCAATGGGTTTGAGGAGGGCCTGATTTTCATCCTCCGAAATAACAGCAGGTATGACAGAAATAACTTCATTTTGGGCCTCTACATCTTGTACCACACTTTCCTTAAAAAGCTTAGAAAAATAATCCATAGCATGGGAATGCATACACGGAAGTGTATCAAAGGAATGACCGTTCTCATCTTGAAGGGCCTCCATCTTGTTCATCTGTCTTCGAGCACAAGCGATCCGATGAAAGAATTTTGTATTTCTGTCCCCTTCTAATAACCGGGTGGTTCTTGCTCTCTGCTTCCAATAGGTCTCCTCCTGGTTGTCAATGTCCTCAACCGTTGTACGCGAGGGCATCATCCTCGGCTTTGAGCTGGTGCTGTAATTACTCCTTCTCTGAACTATTTTTGGACCTCATCCCATCGGCCACCAATGGAGCTCTTTGGGCCTGGAAGTCTGTTTTATTAGCACGCCTCCAATACTTCAACCGAGTTTTGACATATTGTAGTTGTTTGTGGATTACGAACATTGCTCTCCCATAAGGTGGGCGGCCTTCTTCCCACCATCTGTGGAATTTTCTCCCGAAGTTCTTCTTTTCGAAGCCAAAAATTCTCAAATACGAAAGGTTTGTGATCCTTGCCCCATCCTAGTCCCGCCTTCCAACAGAATGGGACAGTGATCTGAAACTGGGCCTTCTAAAATCTGAAAATTTATATTCCATTTTACAAACGCCTCCTCTGAAACCAGAAAATGATCTAGCTTAACCTTCCTGCTATGTGGCTCCCGCCTTTTATTAGTCCAAGTGTAGTTAATGCCAGGACATTTAATGTCCACTAAGTGCAAAGCCTGGACTTGGGCAATCATGAAACGGTCCCCTGGGTCCAAAAATGGTGTTCCCCCTTCTCGATCTCTAGAAGATAATTTAGCGTTAAAGTCCCCCGCTATAATCCGGTCTAGATCTTCCCTTGAGGTTCGCATGTTATGCACAGCCTTCCATTGCCGCCTATGACCATCTAGGTTTTGAGACCCATAAAAGTTTATGATTAGAACGTGTTTCGCAGTGACATTATTCCTAAAAAGAGAAGTGAGAACACCCCTCCAGGCAAGATGTTCTATTGCAGACCATTCAAGAGAGTTCCACAGAGTAACAATCCCCCCTGAGGCACCTTGGGCAGCCACATCCATATGACCAGCACCCCTCCAAATTATGTTGATTGTTTTGGACATAAGATCTAATGACATCTTAGTCTCCTGTAAAAGCAAAAAATCAGTATTACGATTCTCTAAAAGTCTTCGAACAACAGATTGATGGGTTCTGTTGTTTAAACCCCTCACATTCCATGATTGTATAATCATTGGCTACCCTAGGAGCAAGAAGAGTCCATTGGCCTCACCGATCCTCCCGTGATCGGTTTGTCTCCTTGGACTGCTAGCAACTCCTTATTGGATCTTCTACCTACTCCACGAGAATTGTTGTTTTTTGATATTTTTTCTACCAGGTTATCCCCAAAGTTGGCCTTTCCCTGTTCTTCTCTGCTATTCCCATGCTGACATCCTGAGATACTATCTGCTCCTGGTTATGCACTACTAAAGCCCACTGAACACACTTGGTTGTGATACCTCACAGAGTTCAACTACTGTTGTATGACGGGAGGAGATGAGAGGGGGAGTTGCACGGGAATATTAGAATTTTCCTTATTACCCTCCATGCCCTCCATAAATTGTTCCTCTTCGTCAACCAGTGACTTAAATATCTCATACCTATTGGCAAGTCCGAGATGGGATTGCTCCTTTCCCTCTTTTTTTCTTTGTCCGTCTTTTTCTTACGAGGTCTGTTCAAAACCCTCTCTCTGAGCTTCCTGGCCCTGAGCGGTGCTATTAGACTCTTTATTAGGTGTTTTCTTATCCTCTTTAGGCGGGTTTGGCATTCCTAAAGGGGCCTCCATTTTAGCATTCATATTATTAGGGCGAAAACGGGCCAAATGTCCATGTTTGTGACAAACCCTACATCTAAAGGGTAGGGCCTCATAGTCCAATTGTTGAATCCGGGAGAGTCCTGCCAATTCAATTTCCATCTCTGCTGGCAAAGGCTGGGTGAGATCCATCTCCACACATATTCTTGCATACACCGCCATGCTCCCTTCAATTGTGTCTCTGGCAACACCCAGATGTCTTCCAATAGAATTGCCAATCCTTGCCAACACATGCTCACTCCAGAATTCCATTGGAAGAGCATATAGTCGGATCCATCCTTGGGACAGCGAGTAGGTTCAACTCGGGGATCGAATCCCACTCTCCATGGTTGAACAAATAGCCCTGTCGGGCCATGATTTTTCTTCTCGACTCGAAAGCCCTATTTCTATCGGCCAAAGACGAAAAGCTAACAATAAAATATCCATTGCTAATAAACCACAATGAATACTCACCGTGAGGCTCCCAGTTTTGGCGGATCCAAGAGTGCAAAAAATTCAGGGAAGGACGTATACCCATGAACTTGCAGATTAAATCGTGATTAGCTATGTAAATGACTGATTCTTCAACCATACTTGGCTCGATGACAATTTTTGGCCTGGTTTCGGCTACGGCAAACATCCATTCACACGATGTGCTCTGTCGACCTATTCCCAGCAGCCGTGAAGAGCATTTTATATGCCGTTTTTTGAGCTTCGTCGTTCTTTGGAGGAGATTTTTCTTTAAACAAATCTGCGTATGAGCTGCTACTCCCTGGAAAAGGAGCCGGAGAAGTCCCCATTGGACCCTCCTGGGGAACCAATCTAGCCTTCAGATCCACCGTACCCCGAAAGCACTTCGATATATTTGTAAAATTAAAAACTTATGAATTTGGAATTAGGGGCACAACTTGGTTGGATATTATTCAAAGATCAAGGATAGAGGTGAAAAAAATGTTACGTCACAAATGTATAGATGTTATCGATGGAGTAAATTGTTCAGTAAATTAACTCTACTTAGAAGCTCAAGAACATGGAACTTTATATCACATGATTTTCAATTGATCAAGACAATATATTAGATGGTTAATTAATAAGTAAAATTCTCGAACTTTTTGGTTTGATGATTACTTGAAGTCTTAGCCTCTTATTTTTGATACAAAATGAAAATAGTTGGCTTGAGCATGGATTTTTATTAGCAATATGGTTAAAGGAAAAGACCTCAAATAAATAACACATGAACTTCAAAGGATGCTTCAAGTGTTTTATTTACCAATTATTATGCAAAATGATGAATTGGTTTGGAATCTATCAAAAATGGTGGATACATGGTCAAGTTGAGATATAAGTATTTAGAGAAAACATAATTTTATGCTCCTAGAGGTTTTCTTGAAAGAACATTTGGTCGCTTGAGGCCCTCCATAAGGACTTAACATTATTTTGGTTAGTGGTCTAAAACAAGCTTCTTATAGGTGAGAGTTTACAAAGACGAGGATATCATGGACCTTTGAGGTGTGCCTTGTGTGGGAAGGATCTAGAAATATTATATCTTTTACTTCTTCATTGTCCCTTTGCTTATACCATTTGAGGTCTTTTTTAAGAATATATGAGAATATATTGAATAGCTCTGTCAACATTAAAAGAGTCCATAAAAGATTAGATTAATTTTTTCAAAGCTAAAGCATTGTCCACCCTATGGAGGATTGGTCCTGCCATTATTTGTTGGAACTTATGGAATGAAACAAATAACATATTTTAAAAAACAAATCTCAAAATCATACCTTTGGAATTATTTTATTATCTCTCTTGTAGAATGTTTGCAAACATGATGCTCATCATGGTAAGTCTCAAGTGTGGAAAATGAATTGCTACCTTGGTTATAACAGTTAAATATACATGGAAATGTCATTTTCAATAATGGGTTTAACACAAGGGATTTGCTTCAATGTATGGTAAAATGGAAATACCCAATAGTTGGGTTTATCAAAATTGATTTTGATGGTGCTTCAAAAGAAAATTTAAGAAAAGTTGGTCGAGGTAATGTCTTCTGAAATAATAAAGGTAAAATTCTTCTCACTCATTTAGAATCATGTTGAACTTCAACTAACAACTATGCATAGGCTAGGGAACTTATGAGGATTGAAAAATTCCATAAAAAAGTGATGGAAATATATATTTCAATTGAAGGGGATTCACAAATTATTACTAATGCTATAAAAAAAATGGTTGTGAGGATTGGATTAATTGTTTTTGATGTTCATAAAATATTATTGGATGCAAAATATTCGAAATATCATTATATTTGTAGATAAGGAAACCAAGAAGTAAATAATTTACCCAATTGTGGTGTTGATATTCATCTTGGAAAAATTCAAAATTTAGAAGGCAACTATTGGGTGAGTGAGATTTTATCTCAATGAGAATGGTGTGAAAGAACTGATAATAGAAATATAAATATTTGAGGAAGACGAATATCTTTGATAGAAAAGAAAATGAAGAATATATTTGATAGAAAGGAAAATTAAGAATATCTTTGATAAATAGGTAAACTAGATATAGTTTAATTGACTTGGCAATAGTGTAATGACAACAATATAATATTTTGTTATTTTGATACGAGTGACTCCTATTAGAATCTACACAACTTATTTAGAAGAAAAGAAAAGAATTATCGTACAATGAACATGTTGACCAATTGTTGAACTTGTTACCTCTATTCTATTTGTCTCTTGAAGGTATCATGAACAAGAAGTTAAGTGCTAGAGTCGAGCAATGATATGAAGATCATCCATAGAAGGAAGATTGTGGTTGAATGAATTCTGTCTAAAGGTAATAAGAACAACTATTTTCTAGTATCATCAAGAAGAGATGACCAAGAGCGAATAACAATGCTTTGGTTGATTTGTTAGATTAGTTTGAGGCTACAAGAAAGTATTTTCATATGAAAATCAAATTAGAGTGACACTAAGAGATCCTTATGAGGTTAGTATATTCTCTTGTAGAGGGAGGAAACTCTATAATAAGGGATATTGGACATGAATGTGAGGAAAAAAATACAACATAGAGTTGTAAAAAGAATTCTATTCCTTGTTAAAGAGTAGTGACTTGGGCATTCTAATTTGTACATGATGAAGAAAATATAGTGAAAAGGTTAATGGGAAGAATATCCTATAGAAAGTAAGGATTAGGTAGAGGAGTTGGAGGTGGTAGGGAGGGGAATATCATGGGAATACTCCACAATTTTCTATTTCTAGTGAAAAGGTCTTATAGGCCAAAGGTAATGGGAAGTGTTAACATATATTTGCTATAGTTACACCATTTACAATGAATAGCTTGCCACCATTGGAAAAATAAAATTACCAATGTGTTAGGGATGGAAATCAATACAAATTAATGCTATTTTGTATTGGATTCTTTGGAAATATTATGTACAACTAATGACTAAGTAGATGAATGTCAATTCAGAGTTTCTAGTGTCCTTTATATATACAATTTATTGGTATATGAATATAAATATATTTCATTTTAAATTATGGACAAACTAAATGATGTTCTTGACAAATGAAGGATGATAATAAAATAATTATAAAAAAATATTTAACATTAAGAGAAGATAGATGCAGTCTAAGCATCCATCAAAAAAATAAAAGAACAAATTGACAAGTTGGAAAGTACTTTATCAATGGATTTAAGATGTGACATACAAAAGTCATTTTATTGACATATCAAAGGATATGGGTGTTTTTATCTACCTTATATAGGAAGAAGCATACAATTGTGTGATACCAACATGTTATGAAGCAAAACATTATTGTGCAATGAATTTAGAAAGAGAATACAACCATATTAAAACCAACATTCAATGAACTAGTTTAAGGAGAGGAGCCCACATTTATCAAAGACTTTTGAAAAGAGATGACTATCACTTTCATTTGTTTAATATATTATTTGATTCTCAAGATGATGGGTTGTGCATATATCTATTTTATTATTATGTAATTTTTTTTATAATTTATAAACTATTATATAAGAGGCATTTAAAAGCAATGCATATTAAATATTTTAGAGAGATTAATTTTAAAAATCACATTAAATGTAATATGAATAAATAATTGTAACTATGTACATCTCTTATTAATAAGACTAATTAAATAAATTTAATTTATTTTCTTATCTTATTGGTATTGTAGTGGCATGTCACTACCTTGTTGCACAATAGTGAAATCAGTCCACCAATGCCTTCCAAAACCCCTTAAATTCAAGACAAGTGCCAATTTATTTAGGAGCAATCTGTTAGCAAAGTGGAGTGATTGGCTTGTAGGAGCAAAGTGCTTTGGAAAATGATATTTTGGATTTTAGTGGTGTCATGTCTCATTATACAAGCATTCTAAGCCTTTTAAAGATATATTTAGAGGTAACATATGTGCATCATTTTGTTAGAGATGCCCCCAAATTTTTACTTTTACAAGGAGTAATAGTTTCTCACCCCGGGTAACTTGGGTAGACTATTACCATAAGTAGATCCATTGTAAACATATTTTGACCATGTGAATTTAGAGTTGCACTATGTGAAACCTACATTGGTCTCTTGTAACTCATGAAATTGGTGGGATGTTGATAAGTCTTTTGCTCTCCATCAGTGGTATTGCCCTCTTGAATTACAAAATGCACAATCATTGAGTCATAGGCTTTTTTTCCATCATGCCATTCACCCTATAATTTTATATCAATCAAATGAAAAAAATGCTTATTTGGATTCTCATGTGTCAATTGATTACACACTTTCCTTGCTACGGTTAAGGTTATATTTACTTTTAACTCCTCGCACCCTACACCTACAAATTTACTTATCATAATTTTACTTTTTGCATTTACTTTTCATATTTTTATTTCATATAAATAGATAAGATTCAATTAGAAATTAGCAAGGATAGTGAAGAGTTAGCAAAAATCTAGAGGTTTGAAGAGGCCATAAACCCTTCCAATCTTGTTGAAACTAGAATTAGAGCATATTAGGAGTCACTATTCTGGTTTCAACATAATTTTTTGGCTTGTCTAGTGGGATAAACCATTTCCCCATAAAGAAACACTCATTAAAATATACATGTGTTCCATATAATATTTTTTGGCATACCCAATGGGACAAATTTTCATTATTCACCCCACATTAAGCATATAATTTATTATTTGGTAAAATTTCTTAATTTTTGTGCCAAATTTGCCTTCCACCATAAGTGGGAGCAATTGGTCTAAAATTAAAGAATTTTTTGTCATGTTTGAAAATGAGTAGTAATTCGCTTCAAAGTTAGAAAAATTCACTTCATTTGAGCTAATTGCTTGGAAAACATACTAAATCCACTTTTGGGAGCAATTCACTCCACATAGTTGGTGATTCACTCTAAATTTGTCAAACTTGGACAACTTGAATTCAAAGCAATTCCTCAAATCTAGGTACTTGATTTATTAAGCCTAGTCCTAAATTGACCTTGAATTTCATATCTTTTTGTAATTTGTGAACAATTTTTACTAGTTCTTTATGAATGGAGACTTTGTTACAAACTTCAAAATCATGTACATTTTGGGATGCAAGCAATTAAAACAACATCAAATCTATAAGATACATCAAATTTAAATCTAATTTTTCATCTCCAATAGACAAGAAGCATTTAGACCATCTTTATTTTTTATAATCAAAGATCAGATTAGCTAGCAATTCACTCTAAAATAGTAATTTTCTTCAAGTCGAATGTGAAGAGTAATTCATGTAGGTTTTGTGGAACAATTTCCTTAGATAAGTTTCTTCCCAACTCCTCCAAGGAGAGTAGTTCATCTTAGAAACAAAGTGATTCACTCCAAGCAATATGCTTGGTCTTCTACTTGTCAAATTTTTCAAAGTTTAAGTTTTGTTAGCTAATTGCCTGAGTCTACTAGCGATTGCTTCTATTTGATGGTAACCCACTCTATAGATCCCATTTGACAATTTTTTATATTTTCATCCTTAAACTCTACCCATGTAGGTACATACACATGTAACCTTAATCTTATGAATACATGCTTGAAAACATAAATATTGGGTAAACAACATTATTTTTGGAGCTAATTGTGTACCAATAAAAAATGTAAAAGGGCAAAGGAAGGAATAAATTTCCACATGGGTACATCAAGACAATGAGATTGAGAAGATTTCTATGTCTAATCCTACTCTCTCAAAAAAAAAAAGTCTAATTTTCAATATCATTAGTCAAAACCGTATATCCCAAGATATTAGTTTCCTTGGTTATCAACTCAGTTATTCATTTGCTCTTGCAAACCAAACTTGGGTAAGTACTAGTCCTACTTTGACTAATACAAACCCCTTTTATAAGATATCTTTTGTTGTAAATAATCCATCCTTTGTGGCCTTTTAGAATGCAATCAATGCAAACCAACTACCAACATCTAATGCTTAGATCACCCCTCTAGTTAGTTTGACTTCATCTTAAAGTCTATTGAGGTCTAGTTTGCTTAGCACATCAAATATTCCTCCCAGATAGTCCATACCTCCAATTATGGGTTCCTCAAGATACAATTTTATTCCTAACCAAAGTCAAGTCTTTGCTTATGACATGAAAGTATTGGCTAGTCAAATGGGGATATAAAATAGCTAGGGAAATCCCTAGGGACAAACATTACCTCTAACCATCTAGATACAATAAAATATACAACAATACCCTCCTCTAAATAAACAAGTTTCTCCACAAGGCTTAAAATATGCTTAGTTCCCAAATATATAAACTCCTTGGAATAAAAAATTGTATTATCCAAATCCACCACCTCCCCCTTACAAAATACCAAATCCTCCTTTTCCTCCACCTTACTATGCACCATATCAATACCCTTACATGCCTCCATTTCTTGCTCAAGGTTACATAGTATATCCTTATCCAGTTTAATAACAATACTATGAACCTACAAAAGATAATGAAGAACCTAAATCACCTAGGCCTCAAAACCAACTTTGTGATTAGACCTATCAAGGGCCATTGAATCTAGGAGCCTATTCTGCTATCTCACATACAATGATCTATCTACAGTCAAATTGATCCATTACATATAGAAGGAATACATCATGGATTGCTTACTAATATATTATTTGCATAACAAAGTTGCATTATTATATAGAGGTTTGTTTGAAAATTTTGTTAATAGTTGGGCATCAATAGTAGAACCATTCATGTGTAGATTTGATATTATGGATAATGGGTATTCTATTTGTTCCAATTGAATGCTATGTAACAAAACATCAAGAAACCATCCATGATTATATTATATTCTTGAGGATTTCAAATTGATTCCACTAAATGTTAGACCAAATGAAAAACAATCATTGCCATATTATATCAAAGGTTAATAATCTAACTTGGTTTTGATGGTTGTAATGTTGGAAAAACACTATAACTACAACCCTTGAAGAGGTGGATCACGCAAAGGATATTTTGATTATGGTATAAAAGTTACCAACTAGCCCACTAATGGACTACATCACCTAACCAAATACAAACCCAATACCCTCTCTATACATTGTAACATGATTGGTCAAAACTCATCATTAACTATTATATTCCAACCATAATTGCCAACCCTAGTCAATCTGCCATAGTATAATAATGGCATCTCTATCAATATTAATAGGAGGGAAATGCTATGAGTTATGAAGACCTTGATAAATTAGAATAACACTAAAAAGAGGCAATGGCAATAGTAATAGAATTGGTAACCTTGAAGGGCACCCTATCTCTCTAAGAACCAAGTGCCTTGACAATGTGTCGATAAAGTTGCAAATCAAGTTCAAAACAACATAGTAAACACCATTTTAGAAATCAATATATTATGATTTTTTCCTAAAATATGTAGCATGATCTTACGAATTGTGTAGTAGCCATCAAGTATTCCCAAAAAAGTTAATATGACTAGCAGTGTTAGGCTCAATTGGTCACCATATTGGAATAAATAACACCAACAATAAATCAATTTGATTATCAAAAACCTCAAACACATCAATTAGTTCCTACTTGATCAAATCCTAACAATGCAATCTTTTCCAATTTTAGTGCTATTGAAACTAAAGAAGATCTACATTTGAGGATGGTGCCATATATAAAAATAAATAAGGAATTGGAACTAGATACAAAATCAAAGCATTAGAGGAGTAAGCCTTAGTGCAAAAATAGGCTAAAGTAAACAAAGACACTAATATATTAAGGAGGGGGATACCACCATTACACTTGAATGATAATGGGCTAGTAGCAACTATGAGACAATAAAAACAAAAACAAAATGTTGGAAAAGGTACTATGGATACAACCTAAGCAGATGCATAGGTTAGTAAAGATGAACAAGTGGATAAAGAAAAAGGACAAGAAATGAAAAGGAGGAATCTAGGAAAAATAGAGAAGTCCACAAAAGAAAAGGATGATAAAGAGGGTCTGACTTCAAAATAAGGTAGAGCAACATCTCAAATATCCTTCTCTCACTAGAAAAGAATGTGCAATAGCTACTAGACAATATAGACAGTTTATCACATGTAGTTAGAGCAAACCAATCAAGTTTATATTTAACATTATTGAATAAATCAAGAAGATGCTTACCAAAGTGAGCATGTTCGAGGCACTAGCTCTTTCCAATCAGTGATATTTACTTAAGGAAGTCCTCAAGGAAATAAACTATGCAAATAAATGAACAACCAAAGCCTATGCAATGTAATCTATCTGAACAACATAACCTGATAGCTAAACATCCATTTGATATTTAGGTCAATGTGACCAATATCTTGAATGCTCCAAATCCTAAAACATCAAATCTATCACCAATATATGTGGCTATGAAAATTAAAAATTATGTATTGAGAAGTTGCATAACCAATTAAGAAGTGGCTATAACTATGATGCCAAGAGTAGTTTGCAAAGAAATGGGGTTACCTTATACTAAAATGGCTAGACATCCAATCTAAATGGATCATGAGGGTAAAAATTGTCATATTTCTATAATATGTAATCATGACCATCACAAAGCATACAAAGTTGGTGGTAGTATATGAGGTGATAGTAGTTGACTGTCCCCAATATTTTGGTATGTTGTGTTAGGAAAAACTCCAAGATTCCACACCTGCAAGAGGAAGCACAATAACAAAAAATATAGAACACGAAAATAGTAACACAAGTGACACAGAGATTTTACGTGGAAACCTGCAATGTGCAGGAAAAACCACGGGGCAATGGCAACTTCTCTTTCTTATTAATTTCAGCAAATATTACATTCACGTCCTTGGACGTTTTCAACAACTCTATTCATTCATTATGCAAGGGATCACATCCCTTTTATAGAGCAGAAGGAAGACTCCAAAACTATTCGTTTCATCTTCCAATGCAAGCCTCCAAAGACTGTTCGTTTCATCTTCTGCTCCCAAGACTTTTTGTCTTTCGCATACGTCTACCTAGACGTCTGCTTCTTTGGCGTCTTCTTGGCATGACGTCTGGCCTAGACGTCTACCAACCCAGATGTCTAGCCTAGACATCTGCCAGACTAGACGTCTGACAGCCCTAACATCTGGCCTAGACGTTTGCCAGACCAGATGTCTGGCAGCCTAGACGTCTGCCAGACCAGACGTCTGGTAGCCTAGATGTCTGGCCTAGATGTCTGCCAGTCCAGACATCTAACAGCCCAAATGTCTGGCCTAGACGTCTGGCAGCCCAAACGTTTGGCCTAGACGTCTGCTAGTCCAGACGTCATCTAGTGGCCATACGGACTTCACACCTAACATTCTCCCACTTGAAGTCAGTATTCAAGAACTCTTCTGCCAAAATATTTTCATCTAGTGCCAATTTCCCAATGCTGCCCTTGTTACTTTTTCAGCAAGCCCAGAGAAGTTCTGCACCATTCAAACTTCTCTACCTTGACCGGATTTGTAAGCATATCTACAGGATTCACTTCAGTGTCGATTTTTTGCAATAGGATCCTACCTTCTTCCACCACATTTTTGATAAAGTGGTACTTGACATCAATGTGTTTCATGCGATCATGGAATGTTGGATTCTTCACTAATTGAATAGCACTCTGGCTATCACAATGCAACGTAATTTTCTCCTACATTACCTTGAAGTCACCCAACAATCACTCTAGCCAAATTACCTCTTTGCTGGCATGAGTTGCTGCAATGTATTCTACTTTAGTGGTTGATAAGGCCACAATAGACTGCAACTTAGAAGCCCAACTCACCGCTCCTCCAGCAAGGGTGAAGGTATATCTTGTAGTGGATTTTCTCCCATCTCTATCTCCACCATAATCAGAATCCACAAAACCTGTAACTTGCAAATCTGTCGATCCAAAGTAAATGGCAACATCTGAAGTGGCTCTTAAATATCTGAATATCCACTTCATCGCATTCCAATGCTCCTTACCAGGATTTGCCATGTATCGGCTGACTACTCCCATTGCTTGGGCAATATCCGATCTGGTGCTCACCATGGCATACATGAGGCTTCCTACTGCTGATGAATATGGTACACGAGACATGCTTGTCTTCTCTGCTTTCATTCTAGGACACTGGTTGGAAGACAAATTTAAGTGTGGAAGAAGTGGGGTACTAACTGGTTTAGCATTCTGCATATTGAAGCGTTGCAGAATATTTTCCACATATGACTTTTGACTTAACGAGATCTTTCTTCCTTTTCTGTCCCTGTGTATCTTCATCCCTAAAATTTGGTTTGCTGCTCCTAAATCCTTCATTTCAAATGTCCTAGCCAACTGAGCCTTAAGATCAATGATTTTCTTCATGTTGGGGCCTGCAACCAACATATCATCAACATACAACAACAAAATAATAAAACTGCCATCGTCAAACCTCTTGTAGTATGCACAATGGTCAGCTTCACTCCTACTAAAACCTTGGCTCTTCATGAAGGTGTCAAATTTCTTGTACCACATCCTTGGTGCCTGTTTCAACCCGTACAGTGATTTCTTCAGTCTGCAAACCAAATGCTCTTTGCCTCTTTCTTCATAGCCCTCAGGCTGATCCATATATATCTCTTCCTCGAGATCACCATGCAAGAAAGCAGTCTTTACATCAAGCTGCTCCAGTTCCAAATCTTGTGCAGCTACAAGTGCAAGTAGAACTCTGATAGTAGTCATCTTCACAACTGGAGAGAAAATTTCATTAAAGTCAACACCTGACTTCTACACATAGCCCTTTGCCACCAAGTGAGCTTTATAGCGTTCCAACAACCCATTGTTGTTCTTCTTCACTTTGTACACCCACTTGTTTCCAACAGTCTTTCTTCCAGGTGGGAGATCCACAAGTTCCCAAGTTTTATTATTTTGAAGTGCCTTGATTTCCTCCTCCATGGATTTCCTCCACTTTGCTGCATTCTCAGACTCTCTAGCTTCCTAAAATGAACTAGGTTCACCATCATCAGTTAACAAAGCAAAAGAGGACTGATACACATGAGAATACCTTTTCGAACACTTTTGTGGACGTGTAGATCTTCTAACCCAATGATCTGTTGGTTATGGCTCTTGGTCTTGTGACCATTGTGGTTGCTCTACTTCCTGTTCTACTTGTTGTTCTACATGTTGATCAAAAACTTCAACATGTTCATCTTCATAGTCATCTTCACTCAATTCTACTTCAATAGGTACAACATTAGGATTTTGTTGTACCTCCTTCCTTTGCATGGATTTTTCATCAACAATTACATCCCGGCTAATAATTACCTTGTGGGCAGTAGGATCCCATAGTCTATACCCCTTCACTATATCTCCATAGTCGAGAAAAACACATTTGCTTGACTTCGGGTCAAGCTTGGACCTTTTTTCTTTGGGTACATGGGCAAACACGTCACAACCAAAAGTGCACA
Source organism: Wollemia nobilis (assembly GCA_028583015.1). Classification (NCBI taxonomy): domain Eukaryota; kingdom Viridiplantae; phylum Streptophyta; class Pinopsida; order Araucariales; family Araucariaceae; genus Wollemia; species Wollemia nobilis. Next base: position 4,520,552 of record JAQPPZ010017257.1, on the reverse strand, counting down.
AATGAGAGTAATCAACTGGCTTACAACACCAAACCTCCTCCAGAATATGTCCATCCAATGCAGTTGTAGGTGACCTGTTAATAAGATAAACAATTGTATTAACAGCCTCCACCCAAAACTTTTTCTCCAACATGGTTGCGCTAAGCATGCTTCTTGCACGTTCCATGATTGTGTGATTCATCCACTCAACCACACCATTTTTCTGTGGAGTGTATGGTACAGTATTCTGGTGCTTAATCCCTTCCTGCATACAAAATTTATCAAATTCCTTGGAGCAATATTCACCCCCATTATCTGACCTGAGACACAAAATTGACTTGCCCAAACTCTTCTCTACCCGTGCTTTGTACTCTTTAAATTTCTACAAAGCTTTCGACTTCTTCTTCAGAAAATACACCCACACTCTCCTAGAATAATCATCTATAAAAGTCAAAAAATAGATGGCACCATTCAAGGACTGAGTGGGGACTGGTCCAAATATATCCGAATGTATAAGTTGCAGAAAATCAGAACTCTTACTAGGACTTGCAGTAAATCGAACCCTCTTCTATTTACCAAAAATACAGTGCTCACATAAGTCTAAATTGCAAGACTTAATCCCAGAAAGCATACCTCTGTCATGCAGAATTTTTAGGCCTTTTTCACTCATATGGCCTAGGCGTTGATGCCATAGCATTACTGCATCTTGAACAAAAGTTGTTGTTGTTGCATGGTTTGTCATCGTATCACCGCATAAATGGTATAAGGTCCCATAAGATTCTCCCTTTGCTACTACAAGAGCTCCTCTGGTAATATTGTAGTAGTTGTTATAGAAGGTGACAGAATACCCTAGCTTATCCATCATTTTGATTGATAGCAAATTCTTCCTCAAATCGGGCACATGTCGCACATCACATAGCATCCTTTCTCTACCATCGTCCAACCTGATCCTTATATCCCCTCTTCCCATAATTTCTAAAGGATGATCATCACCCAAATAGACCTTTCCACCATAGTATGGCTGATATTTGTCAAACCAGTCTCTATGGGGAGACATGTGGAAGGATGCACCTGAGTCCAAAACCCAGGTATATAAAACTGATCTACTATTATTGATACAGAAGGCTTCACATGTTGTCGTCTCTCCTGAATCTGTTGCACTGGCTTCAGCTGATGGCTGATTTTGCTTTTCACCATTCTTTAATTGCCAACAGTCCTTCTTGGAGTGTCCTGGCTTCCCACAATGCCAACACTTCCCTTTCTGCTTATGTCCTTTAGAATTAGATCTGGACTGCTTTCTACCTTGTTTACTCCCCTCGAACGATCGACCTCTCATAGATAGGGCTTCATTGGTTGAGGGTTCCAAAGATGTTTTTTGCCTCAACTCTTCTGCCAACAAAGCGACTACCACATCATCAAAATTGAGAGTTCTTGATGATGAATTACTGATGGTCATCACCATATGATCCCAAGTGTTCGGGAGGGAACAAAGTAGGGTGATAGCTCTATCTTCATCGTCCATATTCACATTAACTGAAACCAGTTTACTGATCAAAGTATTAAACTCATTCAAATGATCTACCACGGATGAAATTTCCTTCATCCTCAAGCTATAAAGCTGCTTTTTCAGAAAAACCTTGTTAGTTGCTGATTTTGTTTCATACAACTTTTCAAGCTTTTGCCAAAGGGCTTCTGTGGTCTTTTCTTCAGCTACATTGAACAAGATGGAGTCCGCTAGGTAGAGACGAATTGTAGAAACCGCCTTCCTGTCAAGCGTTACCCACTCCTCATATTTCATGCTGCTCGATTTACTCGCGACCCCTTTCAAGGCTTGTGCTTGGTCATTCTGAACCAACAAATCCTCCACCTTCATCTTCCATAGAGCGAAGTTCCTACCATCAAATTTCTCAATCTCAAACTTGGTTACACCTTTTGTCATTGTTGCAGCTCCCACTCGCACAAAACCTTAGCTCTGATACCAGATGTTAGGAAAAACTCCAAGATTCCACACCTACAAGAGGAAGCACAATAACAAAAATATAGAACACGAAAATAGTAACACAAGTGACACAGATATTTTACGTGGAAACCTGCAATGTGCAGGAAAAACCATGGGGCAATGGCAACTTCTCTTTCTTATTAATTTCAACAAATATTACATTCACGTCCTTGGATGTTTTCAACAACTATCTTCATTCATTATGCAAGGGATCACATCCCTTTTCTAGAGCATAAATAAGACTCCAAAACTGTTCGTTTCATCTTCCAACGCAAGCCTCCAAAGACTATTCATTTCATCTTCCTCTCCTAAGACTTTTTGTCTTTAGCGTACGTCTACCTAGACGTCTGCTTCTTTGGCATCTTCTTGGCATGACGTCTAGCGTAGATGTCTGCAAACCCAGACGTCTGCCAGACTAGACGTCTGGCAGCCCAGACATCTGGTCCAGATGTCTGCCAGACCAGACGTCTGGCAGCCCAGACATCTGGTCGAGATGTCTACCAGTCCAGATGTCTAGCAGCCCAGATGTCTGGCCTAGATGTCTGCCAGTCCAGACATCTGGTGGCCATACATACTTCACACCTAACATATTGTTATATAGAGAATGTACACAAACTATCTAGGTATGGGTACTTGACAATAGAATACACTCACATGAAGGTTCTCTAGGATAGAAAAGTTATTTAAATTGAGAATAAGCTTCCATGCAATTACATTTTGGATAAATTGAATGAAGATGGTATTGTGAATTGGAATGAACTCCTAGAATTTGTGGATAATGAAATCCCAAAAGATGATCAAATGTCTAAGATAGACATGATAATAAAAGTGCTTCAAGATGATGAAGACCTAAAGGTGAATTTGAGGAGATCGAGCTTGGAAACTATATCATATTGGAATGAATATCCAACATCCTAACCCTAACTAGCCAATATGTACAAGGGTCAAACATGGCTTAGATAATGCATTTTGTTGGCATAATAAGTGTAGGTATTCAATTCATAGAGCCAAAAGGTGTAAAAACTAATTTTGCATGTTGATTGCTATTCAATTGCATGAATAATATCACCAAGTACAAAGCATTATGCACTAGATTGAGGAAAGATAAAAACATAGGGATCAAGAACCTAAGGATATTTGGATATTTTGAATTAGTTAAAAATTAGGTTAATTTTCAATGCACTAGTAAGAACAATCATATAAATACAAGCAAAAAGTGTGGTATCTACCAAAATGTTTTACTACTTATGAGATCAAGGTAGTACTTAGGGAGTTATGTTAAAGTAAATGTGTTAGCAAGAATGGAAATAAATCTTGACCCCACCTCTACATGTTGGGATAAACCAAAGAAACTAGAAGTGGTATTCAGGCTAGTAGTCCTTGATAATTTTGATCATCAATGAGTCTTCAATAATGATGAGTAAATACTTAAGTTCCTTATCAAAGAAGCTCAACATACTAAAGACAAAAATGCATACATGGATGACATAAAATATGTGGTAATTATATTAAAGATAAACCGACTACCAAAGTGATTGATTAATTTAGAGAGTTTGTTTAATCTGGATGATAATGTGAAGAAATTTAATTTTAAATTAAAAGCCTCTTTCTATCAAACCATCAAAATATCTGAGGGAAAAATTTTGATACTCAAAAGATAATGCATCAAAGAAGAGATTGGTCTATTGAAGGAACTCCATGGCAAGTATGAGGATACCATTGCTTGGTCTTATTGATATTTGAAGGTATATGAGAGGAATATCATAGTAAACTAAACTAGTTGCATTGCCTTTTTTTTAATAGAAGTAGCAACTAGTGAATCCCAAAATGAAGACAATTATGAAAAAATAATTCTTGAAGCTCTTGTAGGCCCAAATCATTTTTTTGATTAAGCATTCCACTTGGGTGGCCAATCTAATACAGATCTAGAAGAAGAATGGTGATATTAGATTATGTGTAGACTTAAAAACCTTAATAATGCATCATTAAAAGATAATTATTCCCTTCCTACCATAGATAAAAATTTACAAAAGGTTGTAGGGTCACAAATGTTGTTACTTCTTGATGGTTTCTCCAAATATAACCAAATTTGGGTCAAGGATGACAATCAACATAAAATATCCTTCACCACCAAATGTTGAACCTTTGCCTATTAGAGGATGCCATTTGGGGTGTCAAACATAAAAGCTACCTTCCAATGAACCATAGACATTGCATTTATAGGACTAATTGGTGATATCATTCTCATATACCTTGATGATTTGACTATATACTCAAAAGATAGGAATAAGCATACTGAACACTTAAAGCTTATATTTCAAAGGTGTAGGGAGTATGGTATCTCACTCAATCTTAAAAGGGTTATATTTATGGTCCACGAAGGTAGATTTCTAGGTCCTATGATGCTAAAATATAGTCTAGTCATAAAACCTGATAGGATAAACACCATATAAGACCTTTCTCTTCCAACATGAATCAAAATAATTTAGTCCTTTTTGGGTCAAATCTAGTTTATTGCCAATTTCTTGAAAAATTCCATACAACTCATTAGGCCAATCACCAAAATAATAAAAATAATGTAACCACAGTATGAATTGATAAAGGTAGAAAGGCCTTCTAGGATATGAAATATGCCATAACAAGGGCTCTAGTCCTAGTCAATCCCAATTTCTCTAAAGAATGTAGACTTTATGTATTTGAGACAAATGAAAGTATTGTTGTAGTCCTAACCCATAAGAATGACAAGGGTGAAGAATATCTCATCTCATTCATGAACCGAGTCCTCCACAACTATGAAGAAATATATACTTTCTTTGAAAAATAGGTATTTGATATTATGAAGGCCCTTAGAAAATTCAAGTTTTACTTGCCATAGACCTTGATGTCCAATATGCTATATTCCATGGTGAACTAGGGGAAAGAGAGCAAGGAAGATAAACAAGATCTAAAATTTTTATATATATACATCAAAACCATCAAGCTTATAAAAGGGTTGATACTTTTTTGAAATTTTGGCAATATCAAATCCAAAGGTCCAAATTTTCCTGGTAGAACAGACAAAGCTTATTGATTGAGCATGATGGATGGAAGACATCTATAGGTACATGGAAACTAGACAAGTACCAAAAATACTAACACCTAAGGAAAGTTCCCAATTTATATAGAAATCAATGCACTATACATGGCTAGATGACATTTTGTTCAAGAAGAGATATGATGGTGTTTTGATGAGGTGTGTTAAATAAGAAAGGAAAATATCCCTAATTAAGAAGTATCATGATGAGGGAGGACATTATTATGTTTCAACCATAACACATAAAATCCTAAGGACTATTTACTATTGGCCTACCATCTTCTCCAACTATTTCTAAAGCATCATGAATTGCAAATCCTATTGTATATTCATGAGAAGGAGAAGAAAACATTAATACCCCTAAATCCTATAATCATCATAGAACATTATTAGTATTTTGGCTTATGCCTTATCAACGTTATAAGTGCTTTTCCTAGTGCAAGGTATGGATGGATCCTCACTACAATAAACTACTTCAAGAAGTGAATGGAAGCAATGTAAATTAAATCATCCAATTGAGAAGTAGTTATCTGGATACTAGAAGATATCATAACTAGATTTGGGATACCATCCATAGTAGTCACTGACAATGCAACCTATTTAATAGGGTTCAAAGTAATAAAATTTTCCTTGGAATATGGGTTTATGCTCAAGATGTCCCCTAATTACTACCGCAAAGGCAATGGGTTGGAAGAATCCATCAATAAGAACATAGTGAGGATCCTAAAACTCATCATTGAGTTAAAAAATATTAATAAATTGAAATATGAAAGACCCTTTGGATGGTTTTGGTTGCTCAGAATGTCATGACCATTCGTTGCAATTTCTAAATTTGTTCAACATCCACACCTCACACAAAAAATAGTGGGAAGCTCTATGAGTGTGTGACTTGACTTACAAGGAAGCCTTCGAGGTTTTACTAAGGTTGGATACTTATTAGATATGATATTTGATGTGGTGCTCTCCTAAAAGACTTTTATGTATCAAAGGAAAAGAGAAAGATATTGTAAAAATTTAAATTCTAATCTAAAAGAGGTGATGCACTAGGATTAAGAGATTCTTCTATCTATCATCAAAACAAAATAAACACATGCATAACTTAGTTATTAGTCAACTAAATTAATAATTTTTTAAATCTCACATGAAGCATTCACATATAATATGTACACAAGAGATAAAGAAGATCAAAAATAGCCACTTCTTATATTATAACCGTGTTATCAAATTAAAAGAGATTCAAAGGCTGTAACAAAATAATTTGAGGTTTGGATCTAGAATTATACATAGAATAAAGATGAAAAGAATTATAAATAAGGCTAGATACTAAGCATGAGGATTAGCAATTTTCAATCCTTTACAATGAATCTAAAATTGCTATCTATAAGAAAATACTAGAGATTTTCCCTCTAAAAATTGTATAAGTAATTCAAAATTTTATTCCAAATATGAGTGAGGGACTCATCTATAATTAATGTTGATTGGATTGAGGTATTTTGATCTGGAGCCTTTTTAGCTACCACTTTTATTGGAATTTTGTGTCAAAGTGGTCTAGGTAGGTAGACTTGAGGCTTTTTTGCAACTATTGCCTTTATGAGATCAATTGCTCTTTTTTGGAAGATCATGCTTTAATGGTGCTTGTAGTAAAGGTGTTTACTTGCTATCAAATTATTTGTTGTGAGTGAGTGGAGGGTTGGTGGAAAAATTTGAATATATATTACCACTAATTTTAAAATCATGGCCCATTGGATCAACCAACTTCTTTGATCATATGGTTGGTGGAGCTTCTCATGATCATCCTTTTTTAACTGCATCTTCCTTCCTAGGCTATTGATCACTAATATTAGATAGTTGGAATGAATTTTCAATGCCACACCATTTGAGTCTTCTTTCTATTCCTATCATCCATTGGATCTTCCACATGTCCAAGATTGATGGTGAGCCTTCTTTTGATGCATGCCTTGATGGGACAACTACTTAAAAATTTATCAGTTGCCAATGCATTTGCCACATGTCTTGGGTTTCAACCAATAGTGGGGATATTATTGTGACCATTTGATATTCAGGTTCATGAAATGGTGTGGGTTGTTTAATGAAAAATCAATGGTTCATAAGGGTTTGAAAACTTCTTTTGCTTGCTTTATTTGGAATCAGTGCTCATTATTGATCAATGAAATCAATGACTTGTTTTTCCATATCCATCTACTCATATATCCCAAAATAAATAACCATTGTCAAATCAATATGATTAACCATCATCACAACATCTAAGAGTCCCATGAATTTTAACTTTCCAAATTAATGCTCATCATCGATCAATGAGATCGATGACATGACATCTAAACTTTAATAAAGCTTCTCTTTAAAATTATCACTTGTCATGGATTTTTTGTAATCAATGGTATGCTTCACTATCACTTTCCATTCTACCTTAACTTATTGACCTACTTTCCATTGTTGTTGACTTGTCAAAATAGCCAAGGTATAACTTATCTTGGACATAGTAAAATTTCACTATAGTTTTGGCGACTCATGGGGGAATTTTAGCTCAATGAAGGTAAAGAAACCTATAAAAAATCACCATCTTATCAATTGGGTGTAAATTTAATGAAATAATGAAGGAATGAAGAAAATTGAAGAAATAATGAAAATAATGAAGGAAGAATGAGGGGTCACAAAATCTTATCCATTGAGGCCTTGATCTCCTTTCACTCATCTTTATATGGTAGCTTTGTTTTCTTGAATTAGCGATAGTATTTTTGAAGCTCTAATCGGTTGTCATAAGAGAAAATTTTTACTCTATCAATGACCTCATGAATTTTTACCTCAAGATTTTCTAGTGGCTTGATGACTTGAGCTACATCATTCAAAGTGGAAGGATTTTCCCATGCATCAATATTTTTTATCCTTCTTCTACTACTTTAATAATTAAAAGTACTCCTACTAAAAAAGAAACTTATTATTTGAATCCCAAAGGGAAGAAAGACCCTTTTTAATCAATAAATTAATATCCCTCTTCAAGTTTATAGTGGTAGTGGCCAAAATATTTATTTGGGCCTTGCATTGCTACACAACCTATTATTTATCTAGGATGTACTTTACCTTATATACCACTGCCTCTCTATCTTGATTCCTACAACTGCTAACTTTTGATAAAGTGAGATGGATAAATTTACTCTTCATGCCTTTGCTTTGACCAACCTCATGAAAGTTGTAGTCAATAGTTACTCAACTTCTTGGCTTATTGGGAGCTTGGGGTGGTAGCTGCATTGATAAATCTAAGCACCTAGGATAGTGTTGATGTTGCCTTGGCAATATTTTCCTAGTAAGCTTGGTAGACTTCTTTTATTATAACTCTAGCCCTTGATATCTATTTGAGCTCTTCGATTGCCTTCTTCTCCTCTACATACTTCACAAAATAGTATTCTCATTATTGTACTAAGACTCTTAGGTAGTGAGACGATTGGAAAGAGTTTGTTATTTGCTATTTTATGCATCCAAGAGGGAATTTGACGCTTGAGAAGCCAATTGGTTGGTAAGCTAGGATGCTTGATCCTTGAGTGACTTAGCATCTAGTTGGGTGTCATTATGGGTAATATTGGAATTCTTGAGTTCTTTCTCCCTCTTTGCAAACTTCCTTTATATGTGTAGATATTCATGTTTTATGACTTTTCCAGCTTGTTCCATGAATTCTACCCTATTTGTGGCCTAGGCATATTAGAGGTTGATCCCCATATTTTACACCTAAGTTGTAGTGGGTAGGTGGACAAGGAATAATGTGCTTCCATAAGTATCACAATGACTCCTCACTCTCTTGCTTTCAGGTCACTCAACTCTTTTGGTCTCTTTCTTTTGTGTGTACTGTAACATTTGGTTTTAGATCTATTGGAATTGTTGCAACACATTAGAGACAAGTGGAGGTGCTTAAGAGCTTGTTATTTTTCTTTGTGTGGTCAAAATAAAGACCAAAGGTTTAAATAATGGAAGCATGGCTTATTGGATTGTGATAAAAATATGGTTGGAGGAGGGGGCATGAGAATAAAATTGGTGGCGGAAGCAGGATGGATGAAGTAATTGTTGGAGGGGGTAATGAGCTTATTAGCTGAATAGAATGAAAACTAATAAGCATGGTAGGGGTAGTGGGAGTAGAGGAGATGATAGTGACCATAGTTGGGGTAGTAAAATGGGGTACTAAAAGAATTTAAGGAATAAAAATCAATGTGACTTGGGTGCTAGGTGATGAGGTGGGAACAATGAGAGCTAAAATAATTGAGGTAGAAGCCATCGGGGTGGAAGTGATTGGAATACTTACTAGAGAATTAAGGGAATAATATTATGGTTGTACCCTTGGGTTATCCTCATTCCTCATATTTGGTGCTATAGAAACCATTCCATGGACTAGTTTCCTCTTATCCTTCTCCTTAGAATATTTTATTTGCATGGCTTGAACTTGTTTCCCCTTTTAATATGATAATTGTTGAGGAACCTATTGTGGTGATGCTACTATAGAAGAAGGTGCATGGGTAGGGACCAAAATTGAGGATTATTTGGATCTTGGTGGAGTTTCCTCTACATTATAGATATCCATAGCCAATGACTCCACCATTTTCATTGTTTTATCCAACTCAAAATTGACTTCTTCTTCACTACTTTCATCCATGGGAGTGATCTAAATGTTTAAGTGTTCTTGGTTGTATAGCTCAATTGAATACTTTATCTTTGTCTAAATCACTATAATCTATCATAATATCCCCAATATCCTACCTAATTGTTTGTCATGCATTGATCATTTTCTCACTCTAATGCTTCTCCCTTAAGATCTGCTTCTTTTTGGAGCTAATGCGAGTCTTGGTTTTTTCTTGGTACCTCTTCTCATAAAAAGTTCTCATAAGACCTTGGATTTTGTGGTGTATTTATAATCAACTTCTTTGGTTGCATGACTATCCCATACGTTGGATTCCTATGGGTTTCAAATATCTAGCTTAGACTTGAACATTTTTTTTGAGCTTTTAATGCTCATTAACTAGGCAACAAACTCACCCTCAGGGTCATAATTCCATTCATCTTCAATAATTTTCAATCCTAGATCCTCCAACTTGTTTTCTAGGGAAGGGAAATACTTCCTATTTACTAGTGTTACACCACCGAGGCTAAAAGGAGGCTTATAAAATATAGTCTTGCCTTTCCTACTCCTATATGCCATATCAATCATATCCATTTATCTCATCAACTCTAGGGAAACAATTCTATTTGACACATATTTAGGCAATTGGTAAACTGATTTGTTGAACTTGTAGATCCTAAATACAGTGGATTCCTCAAAGAAGTACCAAAACCCCTTGAACCTAAACTATAAAATTCAAATGATAGATACTAAAATATGCTTTAGCTTTTATCCCTTCATAGCCACCAGGGTTGGTACCAAAAATTATTTAAAAATACTATAATATGAAGAGCTATTGGTTAGAACCTCAATAAAAAAGAAATAGGCCACATATGACCAAATTGTTTTTCTAGCTTCAGATTCAAATTTTGATAGAGTCTAGTATTTTGGTGTGAAACTAAATAGGCCAAAAATATCAAAAACTTGAAGACCTAGGTGTCTTTAAATTTTAATAATCCACCGTGAATCTAATTAGCTATATAATTGATAATTTTATTCTTGGGTGTGTACCTAATTATGTATATCATGCTTAGTTGAGTTGGAATCACACCCTTATCACTTTTCAAACAAAAAAATTAATCCTAGTATACTCAAAGCATCCCTTGCACTATCGTTGAAAGCTCTACTACTAAGGAAAAAATTTGGCAGTGAGATGTCTTGAGTATTACACTCATTATTCAATAAAATTAGCTTATTTGGGATAGCTATGTATTGTGTTATTGCACTTTTCAAATTTACCCTATGGATCCCTAACTCCACTAAAATATTGTGCATGACATGTGTAGTGATAGTGAATCTAAAAATTCCATAGTTTTCTCTAACCTCTCAAGCCTAAGCATCATATATTTCAGCACATTCAACTATTAATTCATAGTATCTATGGACTTGGGGCACCCTCTACTAAGCCAAAAAATTGGTCCATATCCTAGCCCCAATTTATTCTAGATCGCTAATAGTAAATCTCTAAAAATACTTTCCTTAGGTTCTTGGTAGTTTCAAACAATTTAGGGTCCACAACCCTATCAACCAAGTCCCTAACTAACTCAAGGACTACAACTTGGAGAGCTTGAGATTGTGTTTCCATACCCAGGATGTAGGGAGATGTTGAAGGTACCCACAAATAACTACTGGAAGAGTTTGCTTTGACTAATAGTTGGCAGGTGGTGGTGATCTTCTTCCTTACCTCCATGGTTAGTACTGGCTCCTTTGAACACTTTTGTGCTTGTAAACTTTCTCTCTTATAGCTTGGATTTTATAAATCTTAGCTTCTATCTTCAAAGGGCTATCATTCTATTGAATTCTTAAGAATTGGTGAGAAAGAAATGAAGGCAAGATGTCTTTACATAGATTTTCTCCTCGAAGATTAGGGTATCTATCAATATTGATTTTGCATTACATGAATTCACTCTTTATTTTTATAAAGTTAATAGGATGATACTGCCACCTTTTGAACACTAAATTCATTCTACGCAAATTCATTCTTCCTACATGTGAATTTGGTGGGAAAATATAGCCATATTTTTAGTCTTTATTGATCGAACGATCCAAAGACCTATCTCATTCGATAATCAGATAGTTGCCACTATCTCAAGGATCCACTTGTGTCTATTGCTTGAAAAATTAATACCACTTGATGATTTAGTTAGACAACTCGTGCTACCTTGGCCTTAGGACTTTATTTGATAACTCCTAATTGAGCATGCACCTATCATGTGTCACCATCAACAACATGGAATAATGATCTAAAAAACATCTTTACAAGATAGGAAGCAAAAATTTGGCTTAGTATGATATACATATAAGAGAGAGCCACGTGGATCAGATGACTCATGAATCTTCTCTTCTTTATGATTTTATAGTTGTTACTAAAGAAGAAATGTTTTCACTTAAAATATTCAAAATTAGGCAGACCATTGATATTGATTGACTTGTATTTTTCAATGGTATAGATTATCTTTGTGACTTCACATCTCCACAATTATTAAAATATTCATGATACCATGAGAAAAGAAATATTGTTGATCAATGGTATGAAAAAAACACCCAAAAATTGAATCCTTTTTACAAAACAAAATGAAAATATCATGCTAAGTATGATACATAATTCAAGGTTTTATTTTTTATTGTGATCAAAGGTAAATTTTCAAGTAGATCCCATTGATTGAGATTGATAATTTGTAACCGTTGAGCATTGATAGCTCAAATAAATTCTCCATATTACATGTATTTATAATGCAAGGGCCACTCTAGAGAGAATAAAATTTAGTGTGGTATCCCGGTTTACTTTGTCTTCATCCCATTTGAGAACTTGGTCACCAACCTTGAAGTTCAAAGGATTTGCCTTTTTATCAAACCATTTTTTAACTATCCCTTGATGCTTTAGCATCTGTTCTCTAATTGCTTCTCTCTATTATTTGAGCCTAAATATCTCACCCATTATTATGGTCATGGCATTATTTTCCTAGAGTTCCAATCGATGAAGAAATTATAGCATCAACAACTCTACGTAGATAGGTAATCTTGCTTCCTTGCCATAGACTAAGGTGTAATATGAACATCCTATAGCCTTCTTTGGTTTAATTCTATCTACCCATAAGGGTATTCTAAGATGGAGGTGTCACTATTTATTATTATCTAAACCAATCCTCTTCAAAATCCTGATCAAGTTCTTATTGGTGGATTCTACTAGACCATTCCCTTGAGGATAGTAGTTTGAGTAATCCTTCAAATATACAACATACTAGAGAGAAAACTAGGTTATTTTTTCTCTAGTGAATTCCTTTACATTATCTATGATGACAATATTTGGGATGACAAATTAGATTATAATATCCTATAGGAAATTAATGATCACCTTCTCAATGTCTTCCTTTAATGGGGTTGCTTTTATCCATCTGGTAAAATAATTAGTGGTGGTGATAATACATTTGTGACCTACACTTGATGGTGGATTAATCATGCCAATAAAATCCAATATCCACTAAGAGAATGACTCATCTATTGCTATGGGTTTCAAATGCATGGGCAAATTCCTCTTCTTTCTAGTGAATAATTTGCACTTGTCACATTTCCTTACCTATTGGTAAGCATATAAAAACATTCTAGGCCAATAATGCCGAAATATCATAATTTTTGTATTGATAGTAGGGAGTGAATTTTTATATTTTGAGCTAAAAAATGACCACTCAAGAACCCTTTATGGAAATATTGAACCAGGGGGTGAATTTGATCGACTTTAACACATCTCAAGAGGATGCCATCAAAGTTCCTCTAAAAAAAACACCTTCAATGAGAATATAATGAGCATTTTACAGTCTAAATACCCTTCTTTAAACCCTACTAAGGTCATATGGATGTTGACCTATCTGCATGTACCTAACTCTCTCATCAACTCGGTCTTGCACCTTTCCATATAAATTAACTAAGCACACATCATTTTCAGCTCTTGCATAGAAAATGTCTTTGGCTAGTACTTGGAACAAGTTTTTCCCCTTGATTAGTTTCATTAGATTGATATCTATATCATATGCTAGGATCTTGGTGATCTATCCATCTTTTCTCATTGATTTCTCCATCCATTATGTATTTATTTATGCTTGAGTAGATTACATAAACAATGATTTTGCTATTAGAGACCAAGTTTTAAACTTCTTCAAGCCTCTAACTAGGGGATATACTTGTTTCTTGATAAAATTATATCTCTCTTCATAGCCCTTCAAAGTTTAACTAAAATAGTCAATTGGGTGTTCATTCTAATTATCATCCTTTTAGGTAAGTAGTGTTCCAATGCTAAACTCACCCCATACATGTAGAGGATGAAATATTTATTGAAATATAGGTTTGCTAGCACTAGAGAATTTGCTATATCTTTCTTAATTCCTTTAAAATATTTCATTCCATCCTCAATCCACTTAAATGCTTAGTATTTCTTAAACATAAGAATTGTGTGTCTGAAAATGCTTGCAAAATTTGATATAAACCTTTTGACAAAGTTTATTTGACCAGATAAATATTGGAGGGATTTCTTGTGCTAAGTTAATGAGAGGTTGACAATGGCCCCAACCCTATTAGGATCAATGTTATAATATGGCCCAATAGATTATCTTGAGGAACACAAAAGATGCATTTTTTGGGATTGAGGCAAACACCAAACTCTTGGTAATGCTTGAAAACCTTCTCAAAATGTACAAAGTGATCCTCCTTTTTCTTGGAGAAGATAGTTAAATCATCTAAATAAACCAATACTACTTTATTAATCAAATCTTTGAAAGCGATGTACATGGCTCTATGAGATATACCACCAACATTGGACAAATCAAAAGGTATTTGTTGGTATGCAAAGGTGCCCCATTTAGTTATGAAGGCTATCTTGTATTTATCTTCATTTTTCATCCATACTTGATTATAGCCAAATAATCAATCCAATAGGGAAAATATTTTAGAACCAATGACAATTTGAAGGATTTAGTGCATTGAGGGCAAGGGGTAGTGATCCTTATGAAGTTTTTTTAGGTCCCTAAAATCAAAACATATCCTAATATCTCCATTATTTTTTCTCATAGGCACCAAGTTGGATACTCGTGTGGTATGCATGAGTGGTATATAATATTTTATTCAACTTATTTAGCCAACTCTCTTCTCATAAGAGGCTTAATTTTGGGATAATAAGGCCTCTACTTTTGACTCATGGGTTTAGCCTCCAAAGCTAGCTCTATTGTATGATGGATGGTATCCTTATTGTATCCTTTCATATCTTCATAATTCCATGCTATCACTCCATCATAATTCTAGCAAAGGTAGATAAGAGATTCCTTCTTCTCTTGAGTAAAAACTTTTCTTAGCTTCAAGTTTTACCCTAGGGTGATCTCTACCTCTTGATAATATTCTTTTCTAGAAATTATCCATCTTTTTCCTTTGAACTAATCATCTATATTGAATAAGAATTCCAATGTAATAATCCTTTGGGGAACTTATTAGACTTCAACTGTATGATTTGATCCTCATATGTATCGTTGATTTTCGGGTTCAATTTTGTTGAGGAATATTACATTATTTGGTACATGCTAATGTAATTCCATGGTACCTTCATGGTACATTTTTAAATAGTATATTTATATTTCCCCTTTTATGTAAGTGTTAATGTGCAAGAAACACACAAGTGTCATGTAAGTGTAAATGTGCAAGAAATGCACAAGTGTCATGTAAGAGAGAATGTGCACGTGTGTCTTGTATACAAGAGTGCAAATATGTAATTTAAGGATGTGCACAAGTTTCCTAGATTAGGAGTGCATGTAGGAGTCCAAGAGTCATATAGATGTGTGCAAGTGTTGTAGAGTTAAGTATCCATCAAGTATGCAAGTGGCAAGTTGATAAGCCAAGAGTCATGAGACTTGGCATATGGAGATGTAATGGCCCATATTGGTAGGACTACCCTTGTTGTTTGATTTAAGTACTAATGTGTTGATATAAAATGCATGATATTATTTAATTCTATCAAGATGAGTTGATAGTTGTACTTTATGCTTTGGATTATGCTACTTTTAGAATATGGTATTGCTGATGAATTTTGTGGTTGCAGGACTAGGTACTCTCATGGGTGGATTGGTATGGGACAACCACTAGAGTTGAGAGAAAAGAGAAATGATGGATGAATTCTCATTGATAGTCACAAGAGTAAAATATTCATATAGATGCATTTGCATATGTGTATGTCTGATTAAAAATGCATCATCATGCAAGAAGGTTGCTATAAAAGCAAAAGAGACCTTACCTTGTGCATAGGGAATCCTTCATAGGTGGGTGATAATGTTGCAGTTATCATAAAGCCTCTTTCTTAAGGAAAAATATTGTTTGTGCAAATTTTTTATTTGCATCTTAGTCCAGGCAAGAACAACTTTTAGAAAGAGCCATTGTGTTGTTGTATGTGTTTTAAAATATGGAAAATTATTTAATTAATATTCTTATCAAGAGGTATTAATAATAATGTTAGTATTATTAATACTTAAAATATTAAATATTGATGTTAATGGTTAATATTAACATTTGATATTAATTAAATTAATTAGGTGAGTAATTAATTTAATTATTATTATCCTAATGTTAGTAATTAACACTAGCATTAAAAAAGAAAAAAGTAATATTAATTCATGATATGAGTGAAATATTTAATTATTAATGCTTTGCTTCAAAAGTATTAGTAGGTTGATATTAAATTTTAAAAGTTAAACATTATAAAGGGGACTTAATTAATAATTATTAAAATAAATTCATTTTCATAAATTTTGGAAATATTTTTAATGTAAACATTGGAAATGTTACCTTTATCGTAATGAGCAAGAAAGGAAGGAGCTACAAAATAGTTCAATTTCATCTTGTTTCCTTAAAATTTTCTTTTGAAAAACAAGAGAAGAGTGATTGCTAGTTGGAGGGAAAATCTAGAAGGAAAAATATTGGAAAAGGAGGAAAAATATTCTTGGAGTCGCTATTGTGGAGGTATGTTTCCTTGGCTACAAGTTACATGAGAAGGACATTTAAAATACAACTATATTGTATGTCTTCGATTGTGTTTGATATTATAGTCTACTTGGATGTCATAGTTAGATATAGTGTTTTTGTAATTAAGAAAGGAAATTTAGCCTTTATTCCTATTGTCCTAGCTTTAGTTTGCTATTGATATGTCCTCTTGATGTAGAAGATGACACTATATAAGGGTGGATAATATATTTAAAATAGGAGCACCCACATTATTCTCTTCTCCTTTATTCTTATTTTACGAGCACTCATGCCTCTCCTACAATTTCACTATTCATGAATGAAGTAATCTACTTAAGTTGGAGAATTCTCTAAGCACTCTATTTCGAAGCTACCTATCCTTTGCAAGTATTTTTTTTAGAAACACATATTGACCTTCCAACATAAACAAGCATTCAAAAATTAAAAAAATAGATTACCTGGCCAATGATGTCTTCTTTTGGATTGGTTAATAAAAATGTTTTGTATTGCATGAACTATGAAGGTTGATTTGAGTTTGAATAGCTTACTTCAATAGAATTTATGCTTTCGATTGAAGTCATATGAAGATGCTCAATCCGTGTTTAAGAAACTAGGTAGTAAATTCCTATAGCTTTGTATCACAATTATTAAATGAGTTTTATTTAGAATAAACCTTGTGTCCATATTGATATAGAAGAAAATAGAGGTTCGCTTGTGCAATTTAGATGATGAACACCAATTAGGAATATATTTTCCTATGATATTCTACACCATACCTTTGCAAAATAGAGGCTTGTGATTCTACACACTAATGAGGTTAATTAGAAAATTGTTAGTTGAAGAGAGCTTCTGCATTAGTTCCTTTCAATTTTTTCCTTTGCCACTGTATGTTGTTGTCTTTCAATTAGCCATGCAAATATTATTTCTTAGGCCTTACATGAAATTTCCTTAAAAGAGGCTTGGTATCCTAGTGGTTCTATTCTAGGTTTCTCCTAGGCTATGTCCTTTCATTGCTAGTTCTAGAGTGCAAGTCTAGTAACTTTTCAAATCTCTATGATGAAAATGGAATGCTAAGAGTTTAAGATGCTTTCTTAAGTTTAGGATGCCAATTTTATGGCGTTTCTTTGTCATGCTTGAAGAGCCTATCTGTTGTTGTCTAAAAGGTAAAAGCAAGGTTTAAAGGTTGAAGTCTTAAATATAATGTCCTTTCTCTACTTTCTTAATGAAGTGTTGCTCTTGTATATGCTCATGGAACGTTTTATCAACCGTTAAAAAAATTGTAGTTCTCTTGTTAAAATTGGTTATTGTATCTCTTTATAGCATAAAAATATTCAATATAATTATAGTAATTTGACTGCTTTTCCTGTCCAAGTCAAAGGCTATTTTCAGCTTGCATTGTTCTTTGTGTTCTAATAGATATTTTATGTTTTATAGTTTGATCAATTTTATAAGGTTAGGAAAAGTTATTAATCTATTATTAATTTTATATTAATATGCTGACTATTGATCATGAATTAAATTAATAATTTTATTAAGTCCTAGGGATGAAAACTATTGGTTAAAATAGAAGACTTTAATTAAATAATGTGTTGCTTTTTTATTTTAATTATGTAATTAATCAATATTTTTAAGGATGAAAACTATTGGTTAAAATAGAAGACTTTTGATTAAATAATATGTAATTAATTTTTTACGGATGAGGCTTGGGTAGCTAAGAATCCATAATCGAGGGAAGTATGGGATTCTCTCAAACTGAGAATGTCTTACATGATTTTGTTTTGCATAATGTATGTTTTGGTATTGTTGAATATTTTTGCATAGTGCATGTTAGAATTGCATATGCATTCAAGAGTTGTTCTTCTCCCTAAAATACTTTCAAAATTTCATTGGAGAGGATCTATCAAAAGGAGGGCCTTGAGGAAGAATATGAGACTAGAGACCAATTTATGTATATAAAAGTCGTAATGTAATATTGCACTAGGAGATGAGAAATACTTGAAAAGTATCTTGTGTGGAAATTATGTTGTGCAAAGATTATGATGAAGGAATAAAGATCTTGTATACACTTTTGTTATATAATCTTGAGATTTATTCAAATAATAAAATATGGATTAATATTTTTCTTCTATGTTAAGTTCTTTGGAAATAAACTATTAATTACAAAATGAAAATATTGTGCTTTTGAAGAGAATGTTAGAAATTAATTGATGGATTATGGTTATAATTCTTCTAGATGTTTTTTTGCTCTTTCATGTGCTATGTTTTGGAAAGAAGTACCTAGATTATTTAGTCTTTATCAAAATGTTAACTTGATATTTAAATTTGAACATGTATTAATATAGCAATCTATTATTTTGATGAGATGAATAAAAATGTTGTTTAGGCCCCTTGGTATTGAAAGGGGGTTTATTTTGGGCATGTTATTAGTGTCATATTAGTAATAACTAGTGTCAAGTTTGTACCTAATCCTAGTGAGTTTTGGGGAGACAATTCAACTAGGTATTTATGAATGATACACCCTAAGAGGTGAGACTTGGTTGGGTCCTAGCGGTGAGGCTTGGGTGGTCCTAGCTATGAGGATTGGATGTATTCCTAGCAGTAAGGCTTAAGAATATTAATGATGGATTGGTATGCGATAATCCATTGAATCATTCACAAGGTAGTATAGTGGTGGTGCCTTACGATGAGGCAAGCGTGGCCATGATCATTACTAAGTGAATGGTAATGGAGATGAAGCTAACTAACCATTAAGGCATCATGCCTAATAATCATACATAGAAAGAAGTATGTAGGGTTAGGGAATAGGCATCATCACCTTTAAGTGTTATGGGCCTTAAACGGTAATCCCTATGTTGTGGTCAAGTTTTTTCATACAAATGAATGTATGAAAATGGAGGGACCAATATAGGCATATTTTTTAATGATGAGTTTGGAAAAGTGAACCACAAATATTATGGAAAAGTCACCACTCCTATATACTTGAGTGTCATCTACAACAAAAATAAACTAAAAAATGGTTATGCCTTAATACTGATGAAAATATTGGGTCTTCTTTGTGAGTTAATCCTTGTAAAACCAAAAAATTAGCTCTCTCCCTTGGATCAAGTTTGTGAGTCATTTATAGTTAGCATCCTATCCTATGTCATAAGACTCAATGCTTTCATGAAAATAACCTAGGTTGAACCTTGACTTGATGTGCTACTTTTAAAGAAGGCTAAACTCTTCTAGGGATCTTAAGTTGATTTGGTAAAAGGCGGGTATTGCACGTCATCTTGATCAGTTAGACCAAGAAATAAAAATCATAGAAGGTACAACTTATTAATGGGGATCAAAACCTAACCTAGCTTTTTTTGTGGCTAGGAAGAAATGGCACCTATTTTAAGAGGAGGATCTTCTAAGAAAATGAGGCTGGCTATGCAGGAAGAAGTTGCAAATCGACCCTGGATTCCAATAAGAAGGTGGAAAACCTTACAACCATAGTTAATTTTCTACAAGAGCATATGGAGAAACAACAAAAAATGTTGGAAGTACTTGTTAACCAAGAATTCAATAATAGGAATTCAGAGATTAGATATGAGGAGAATATTTCTAGAGAAGTCCAAGAGGGTAAAGCTTGGATTGAAGCTGAGCTTGCCAAGGTCTTAAAGAATGTTAGGGTACCCAAATTCAGTGGAAAACAAGGGGTGATGCAATAGAGTCTTGGTTGAATAAACTAGAAACTTAATTTTCCATGAAGAATTACTCACCAGAAACCCAAACTATTTGGGCAACTGTTCATCTCCAAGATGTTCCCTTGGAATGGTGGAATACATTGAAGGTAGGTAGAGGAATAAAAGTGATGGATCTTAAATGGAATAATTTTGTAAGGGCCTTCAAGAAAATATTCCTGAGTGATCAATTTTAAGTAGAGAAATTTGAGAAATTTTTTATGCTCCAACAAGGCACCTTGACTATGGAAACATATTATAAAAAATTCATCAAAATTTTGAAATATATTCTTGAATATGAGACTAAGGAACATTTTAAGATACAAAAGTTCATCTTGGGAGTAGATACTAAGATTCGAATAGTAATAAATTTTCTTGAGCCCAAAACCCTACATAAAGGATATGATTTGGCTTGGTAGGAGGAGATAATTTAGCACACTAAGAATACATTCTTTAATTATGCAGTTTTTATAGGAGAGAAACAAGAACTCAGGAAGAGAAAGAGTGTTGGGTTTGCAAGATGGAACAAAGAACAAAACAAAATGAGAAATGAAACCTAAGAGAAGGACCAAATTTCAAAAATAGGAACAATGGAAACATGGAAAATTTTAAGAATTGTTAGAGAAAATACAATTCAAAACCCTACCTCAGAAGTAGAATGATTCAACACAGAAGAAGGATACAAGGAACAAATAATAGGAAAAGCCTCATGCACCTAGGACTAGTTTCATTTGCATAGGTTCTCATTATGCAAACAAGTGTCCCCAACATGCAGAGTAGAGTGGCAAAGTAGAGGAGCAACCTCATCAAATCTATGCAACCATAGGAAGTCATAACTTAGATGGTCACACAAATCCTATGCTATTAAATTGTAAGTTATTCAATATAAATGTAAATGTTTTAGTTGAATATGGAACCACAAATAGGTTTATTTCTACTAGTATTATTGGGGATATGCCAAAAGGACCAAGATTTTTGGCACAATGGTGGAAATTTGAGTATGGGTTTGGGAAAACCTACTCAGTGAATCAATGCTTACCCATTACTAATATTTTATTACCCAATGGATCAACTATTTGACACTTATATGTAGCATTTCTATATACCTTTAATATAATTTTAGGGATAAATTGGCTAAAAAACCATGGAGCCCTAATCAATTTCCAAGAAATATGGATGGATTATACTGATAAGGATAAGAAGATATTAAGGGTTCAAAGCAAACAAGGGTATTTTTGACCACATTTATTTTCAGCTATGCAACTTAAGAAGGCAATCAAAATAGGTGGAATATTGTATGTAGTTAAGATAAATGGAAAGGAAGGAAGTAAAGGATATTATGAACTATTTAAGAAACATCCAATTCTGCATGAATTTAGGGATGTGCTATTGAAATATCTTCCAGGCCTTCCACCTCAATGTGAATTTTATTTCACTATTGAATTAATGCCTAGATATGAACCTATTGCTAGAACACCTTATAGAATGACTCCTATCGAGTTGTAAGAACTAAAGGTGTAACTTCAAGACTTATTAGAGAAAGGTTTGATTAAACCTAGTGTGTAATCCTGGGATACTTCGGTATTGTTTGTGAAGAAGAAGGATGGTTCTGTTGTGGCCTCTCCACAACTATCCCCAAATCTTGGGGATCCACTTTAAATTTTGGGTTGTTTCAAAATTTAGGTATTCCTTGAAGTGTTGTTTTCATAGGTCCTTATCCACAAAGGGGTAATGCAAGTGTGTTTTTTTGTCTAGGACCTCCCTTTGGTTCCCTTGAGAGCAATATTGATAGGTGTACTTTTTGGTTTGCTTTGGTGTGTTTGGCGTTTTTCTTTAGATGGTTAGTTTGTGTTATTTCTTAGTGTGTAAGGGAAGCTTCTAAAATTTTAAGTTAATTTTTATATTTTGAATTTACAATTCGAATGTTTAAATTAAATTATGTTTAGGTTTTGTAAATAAAAATAATATACATAAAAAAATAAAAAATAAAAATAAAATCTTAATTTATATATATCCATATACATATATGAATTAATTTAAAAGTTTCATTTTATTAGTATGTTTTCCATAGTTTCATTTTATTTAGAAAGCTTTCTTTTATATTTTGGTAAGTTTTATGTAGGACTTTGGTAATTTGTGGCACTTAGGAAATTGTTGATTCTCAATGTTTCCTGCATGACAGAGATGTACACGAACCAGACACCATCCACGCAGATGAGCCAAAGTAGAAAGGGTATGTACTCGACATTACTAGGTTGTATCGAGGGAGCATGACAAGTGTAGGGAAGATTTTTGGAAACTTGCCAAAGGTGTTGACGAACGTTTATCACAACGAAGGATGAGATGGCCATACAGACGTTGCAACGGTGGTGACATGGTAGTAAATATTAGACCAAATGTGTAGGTATTAAAAAGGTGGATGACGAGGTAGCCTATTGACGTGGTCTACTGAACACCTTGGACAAGAGCAACAATTTTGAATAGTAGTTCACGACGAGCAGGGATGATACTATCGACATCCGACGACGGTAGTAAGCAGTGCTACACGACTGTCCCTACTACAACTAACGTGAACCCCTACACGTACGATGTATGTGTTTTTCATTGGAGGGACGTCGACACATGACATGGTAGTAATAAAGCATATATCTCAGTAGATAATCAGTGCATAAATATAAGCAATGAATCATCATCACCAGCATACTATGGGGATTCCTTGAGCATATAACATACGGTATGATATGGAACTAGCCACAACGAAATAAATTGATATGCAGGTGGTACAAGTGGATATAACATAGCACGGCTCACGAGAAGATCACCATGAAAAGGTAGAGATGATAAAAAAGTATTAGAGTTACCCCAAATAGCCCGTCGGACGTAGATTTGGTTGAGGCTTGGACTAAATATTGAGGGTGAATACCTGGCGAATCTGTATATAGGAAACATCAAAAGGCCAACAAGTACGTAGTCAAATATGAGGACTCCACATCAGATCCGATGACGGTGATGAAATATTGGACCAAGGTATTACATAAATTTGTCAGGGTCAGAGTCGAATGCGGGTATGGATATAGAATCAATAGACAAACAACATGGATTATGCAAACACTCATAAGCAAAGATAACACTGTTAACTAGGGCACCAAATTTGGCATGGCAAAGATAGTTAACGTAGAGAGCAAGCACCAGATGCATTTGGAACATGGAATACTATTGGAACACGTAGGTGTGGCATGAATTGAATTGCAGACATACTATTTCGGGGTTACACATTAACAAAACATACAAAGAATCAAACAAATATTACTCAGCAAACCTCATTTTCATGGATGATCATGCTAGTTTTGTATCCTAAGTTTTGCGGATGGGATTGATGAAGACATAAAAACTATGGATTTGACGTGCAAGGATGTGTATCGCTTCGACTCTGATACACTATTTCAGTAATTGTCATCAAAGAACGTATTTGTTGACCAAGCAATCGCTAGTTTCATAGGGTCGATGTGAGATCCGATTCTCATGAAAACCTACATGGACTCCAAAGGGCGAGCGATGCTCACACCCAAATTAAAGCATAGTATGGGTGACAAGGTTGTCACCATTATATGATTCATAAGTGAATCTATATTCCTCATCCAGAGTAGGCTCCACATCCAAATCTGATTAGACATCCATATAGAAAGTATTAAAAGGTAAGGTGTCATGGCTTTGTTTGACAAAAAATGATTAGGAATATCTTGGTTTATGGGAACCAAAGTAACTTCCTTAATAAGGAGCGTTACAATACACATAGGAGTGTTTCACAAATTTAGAAGCTTTAATGATGGATAAGTTGGGTAAAAGTGTTATCAAACGTGTGTTGTGTAGAAGGAGTTAAGGCATTATCAGGTACCAAAACCAAATGACCATTCAGATGATGAGGAGATAGTTAAGTTGAAAGCAAGAAGAAGTAACATAGTTGATAGTAGCAACATTAACCAATATTCCACAATGCCAACGAATCCATGTAACAGGGAACTGGGGTTGTCCGACGAAGTGTACATGAGAGCGGTGTTGGTGTTTAGGTTATGCAGCGTAGAAGAAAATGGAAGTATACACAATACCTCGGGCTTAGCCATTTAAATCTTAAATGAAATATTTTAAGCTTTACGTAAAGTAAAACATGAGGTAAATCATTACATGACGGTTATATTATGAAAGTCGATAAAATGGATAAAAGTTGTTTTGACATTAATATACTATGATTTCAATTCTTTTCATGGGTGGTCCTGACAAAAGAAACCAGATAGAGGTGGGAAACTCTGGAAAGAGATGGTTGGCAGGATAAAACATAGAGATGAAACTGGGACTATTTTTCTGAGTTTTTCCTTTCATTCAACTGGATTATAGTTTCTCCACGGATGCCAAGTGGGAGTTATTATCCTGTTTTTTGTTGAGCTTGTTGAAAATATTTTATCAGTCAATATATTGAAGTTCTGCAGGTTTTATGCATACATATGGTTAATCTGTTGTTATTTTTCAATATATTGCATTTTCCCTTAGAATATTGCACCTCTTTGAAGATTAGGTTGCATAAATATGGATCACTTCAAAGCTGGTTTTGTAGGATATTGACGTAGCAGGGTCTGTGGGAAACTTTAGATTACAACATTTCTGTTATTTCTATTACTTTTATTTATTTTTTATTTTTCTAAAAACCCTGTCCTTTTCATTTTTTTAATGTTTCTAAAATAAAATAAAAAATATATAAAATCCCAAAAATGGTTGCATGGTTCCCAAACATAACCTCTAAGATTCCATTTAGAGCAAGTTAGATTTCGTTTTGAGGCAAATGTAGAATTACAAAATTTATTTACAGTTTTGCATTTTAAGGGAAATTTCGTAATTTTCAACTTTGCATGTTGGTTTTGCAAGCCATAAATTGACCTCCTTCATGAAAATTACAATTTCATTGAAAGGGGGTAATTTATAGGGCATTTCAAGCAATCAACTAACTCTCTTTATGGAAACCAATTTCATTAAAGATAGTTATTTATAAGACACATCAAAGGCTACTAAAGCTACAAAGTTGGCCATCCAATATTATTCCCTTTCCATTTTTGAAGCAACATAAAAGGAATAATTTCATCATTTTGTATTCATATTTTAGAGGTAAATCTTCATATTTTATTTCATGTTTAAAGTAAGGCCTAATAAGGGATAGAAAATTGTTTAAACTTGCTTAATGAAAGAGGACAAAAATTATCTAAAATACTTCAAGATAAAAAGAATTGCATTCTCACATCTTGGTCATTTGAGGGCCAATCATATTTATCCTCCATTTAAGTTTCATGAACTATCATAGCATATCATAATAAAGTAACCCCAGCACATACCCCTTGTTAACCGTTTTTTTGTAGAGCACTAAGGCATTCCATGCATTCATTTGACAAGCATACATGCACACATTTATGTAAAATGAACCTTGGAGAAATTTAAATTTCTTTGCAAGAGAGGGTTTTCTAACCAAAATCCTAACGGTGAGTGTGGTTTTGCACTTGGGAAAAATTACCACTTAGCAGGTTCCTTAAGATTATGGATTGATTACAATATGTTGAATAAGATGACCATCAAGAATAGGTATCCCTTACCAATAATTAATAATATTTTTGATCAATTAAAGGATGCCACTATTTTCTCAAAAATTGACCCGAGATCAAAATACCATCAATTGAGAATTCATGATGAGGTCACTCATAAAAAATATTTTAGAATAAGATATGGACACTATGAGTTTATGGTTCTACCATTTGGGTTGACAAATGCACCAACGAACTTTATGAACCTAATGAACAACATGTTAAAAAATATTTGGATAGTTTTGTTTATTCCTGGATGATATCTTAATATATTCCCACACCAAAGAAAAACATGACCAACATTTGAGATTTGGTTTTAGAGGTGTTGAGGAAGAATCAACTTTATGGAAAACTATCAAAATGTGAATTCTATGCTTCACAAGTATAATATTTAGGGCATATTATATCTATATAAGGGATTGTTGTTGATCCAAAGAAAATTGAAGCCATACTAAGTTGGATAAAACATACTAATGTGTCAAAAATATAGAGTTTCATGGGAATGAATGGTTATTATAGGTTATTTAAGAAAGACTTCTCAAGAATTACATACTTTATCACTAGTCTCCAAAGAAAAGGAAAATAGTTCAAATGGATAGAGAAATGTAAGGCTGCCTTTGAAAATCTAAAGAATTAGTTGACTACAAGACCAATTATCAAAATACCTGATCCTTTGGAAATTTTAGTGTATGCACATATGCTTCTTTAGAAGGATTGAGAGGAGTGTTATCCCAAAAAGAAGCTATAATATTCTATGAATCTAGAAAACTTAAGAAGCATGAGATGAACTATGCTATACATGACTTGGAGCTAGAAACGATTGTACATGCTCTTAAGGTCTGGAGATATTATTTGTTGGGAAAATATTTTGATCTAAGGACAAATCACCAAATCCTAAGATACATATTTAGCCAACTAATGTTGAATGCAAGGAAAAGAATGTGGATAGAGTTCCTAGCCAAGTATGAATTTGGTATAGAATATATCAAAGAAAAGGAAAATAAAGTTGTTGATGTCTTGAGTAGGAGGTATATAGTAGCTTTAATGCAAAGTCATGTTGACTTGATTGAAAAATTCAAGAAAATGCATTTACTAGATCCATATTATATTGAAATCCAAGCTAAAGTAGAGTCAAATCCTAAGGAAAATGGGGATTTTAACATAAAATATGAGATTTTGTGTTTCAAAGATAGGGTTGTTATACCCAAGATTGGTTATTTAAGGAGAATTATTATGTAGGAGGCACATTGTTCTCCATATTTTGCTCATTTGGGAGGTGCAAAGATGAGAGAGAATATGAAAAATACATTTTATTGGCCTGGAATGAAACAATGTATTAATAGTTTTATTGCTAGATGTTTGGAATGCTAGAAAGTAAAGGCAGAACATCAACATCCATTAGGAAAACTATACCCATACAATATATCTACTCGAAAGTGGCAGGTCATATCCAAGGATTTTATTATGGGTTTACCTAAAAAAGGTACCAACATAATATAATACTTGTGGTGGTAGACAAGTTGACAAAGGTTGCACACTTCATATCGAGAAACATCAAGGATGATGCAATAGTTGTAGCAAATAAATTTGCTAAGTAATCCGATTACATGGTTTTCTTGAAGTATTCATATCAGATAAAGACTCTAGATTTATATTGAAGTTCTCGCAAGCTCTTCATCATGCTTCGACCACTAAGTTGAATATCAACTATGCTTACCATATAGAAATATATGGGCAAAAAAAGAGGGTTAACCAAGTCCTTGAAGATATGCTCCACATGTATTGCATGGATCAAAAGTCTAAATAGGAAGACTATTTACATCTGGTAGAGTTTTCATATAATAATGGATACCATGCATCCTTGGGAATGGCTCTGTTTGAGGCCTTGTATGGAAGAAGGTGTAGAACACCTCTATCTTGGGATAATCTAAAATATTAGGTGGTGATCAAACTAAACACTATCAAGGAGATGAAGGAGCAACTCAGGGTGATTCAACAAAGGCTCAAGGAGGTAAGTGATTGCTAGAAGAGCTATGCTAATATACAAATATCACCAAGATAATTATTTGTGGGAGACAAAGTCTTCTTAAGGGTGAGACCCAATAAAAGTTCCATAAAGTCAACTAAGTTGGATCCTCATCTTATTGGGCCTTTTAAAATCATTGATAAGATTAGCACAATAGCCTATAGGCTCGTCTTACAACCCAATCTATCAAAGATCCATGATACTTTCCACATATCCCTGCTTAGGAAGTATGTTGCTAATCCTTCTCATGTTTGGAATGTGTCAAAATTTTAGATGGTAGATCCCATGACCATTGAGATGCTACCTATCAAGATTATAGGGTTTCATTCTAAAAACTTGAGAAAGTGTACCCTAGATCAGTGTAAGGTCCAATGATATCATTTTTTTGAAAATTATGTTACTTGGAAAGATGTAGATGAAATGAGAAAATAATTTCCATTCTTGTTTTATTAATATATATATATATATTAAAAAATACAAGGGATTGTGTTTAGTCCTAGGGGGGAGTATGTAATGGCCCATCTTGGAAGGACTACCCTTGTTGTTTGATTTATGTATTGATGTGTTGATATCAAATGCATGATCCTATTGTATTCTATCAAGATAAGTTGATAATTATACTTTATACTTTCTAAAGTTGGATTATGACACTTTTGGAATATGGTACTGCTAATGAATTGTGTGGTTACCAAGTGCTCTCACAAGCAGATTGGTGTGGGACAACCACCAGAGTTGAGAGAAAAAGGAAATTATGGATGAATTCTCATCGATAGCCACAAGGGTAAAACCCTCATATAGATGCATTTGCATATGTGTATGTCTGATTAAAAATGCATCATTAGGAAAGGAGGTTGCTATAAAAGCAAAAGAGCCCTTACCCTATGTATAGGGAATTATTCATAGGTGGGTGATAACGTTACAATTATCATAAAGC
Organism: Wollemia nobilis; assembly: GCA_028583015.1. Lineage (NCBI taxonomy): Eukaryota > Viridiplantae > Streptophyta > Pinopsida > Araucariales > Araucariaceae > Wollemia > Wollemia nobilis. The sequence continues at coordinate 4,491,560 of JAQPPZ010017257.1, read as the reverse complement.
CTCTTGCTTAAGGAAAACTATTGTTTGTGCAAATTTTTTATTTGCATCTTAGTCCAGGTAAGAACAACTTTTATAAAGAGCCATTGTGTTGTTGTATGTGTTCTAAAATATGGAAAATTGTTTGGTTAATAATTTTATCAAGTTAGGTATTAATAATAATATTAGTATTATTAATACTTAAAATATTAAATATTGATGTTAATGGTTAATATTAACATTCAATATTAATTAAATTAATTCTATGAGGTGAGTAATTAATTTAATTATTATTATCCTAATGTTAGTAATTAACACTAGCATTATAAAAACAAAAAGTAATATTAATTCAAAATATGAGTGAATGATTTAATTATTAATTCTTTGCTTCAAAAGTATTAATAGGTTAATATTAAATTTAATAAATTAAACCTTATAAACGAGACTTAATTAATAATTATTAAAATAAATTTATTTTTATAAATCTTGGAATGTTGGAAATATTTTTTACGTAAATATTGGAAACATTACCTTTATCATGATGAGCAAGAAAAGGAGTTACAGAATGATTGAGTTTCATCCCCTTTCCTTTAAAAATGCTTTTGGATGACAAAGGAAGGGGGATTGCTAGTTGGAGGAAAAATCTGGAAGGAAAAATATTAGAAAATAAGGGAAGAGATTCTTGGAGTCGCTACTGTAGAGGCATGTTTCCTTGGCTACCGATTACTTGGGAAGAACATTTTAAAAAAACTTTATTGTATGTATTTAGTTGTGTTTTGTATTATAGTCTACTTGGACATCATAGTTAGATATAGTATTTTTATAATTAAGGAAGGCAATTTTAGCCTTTATTCCTACTGGTATGGCTTCAATTTACTCTTGAGATGTCCTCTTTATTTAGAAGATGGTGTTGTATAAGGGTGGATAATGTCTTTGAATTAGGAGCACCTACATTATTCTCTTCTTCTTTATTCTTGTTTTAAGAGCATCCACTCATTCCTCTCTTACAATTTCAAAATTCATAAATTAAGAAATCTACTTAAGTCAAAGAATTATCCAAGCACTCTATTTATAAGAAAATTGCCCTCTATAAGTATTTTTTTAATTAACAAAGATTGACCTTCCAACGTAAAAAAACATTCAAATATTAAAAAAATATGACCTACCCAATGATGTCTGTATTTGTATTGGTTAATGAAAATGTTCTATATTACACAGACTATGAAGATTGATTTGAGTTTGAATGACTTACTTCAATCGAAAGCAACCAAAGGGAGAGCTAAGTTTTTGTTTTTTACAAGGATTAATTCACAGAGAAGACCTAATAATTTAATTAGTATTAAGGCAATAACCATTTTTGAGTTCATTGTCATTGTAGATGACACACAAGTGGATAAGACTGGATAATATCCCATGCTTCCTATGGTTCACTTTTCTAGTCTCACCATTAGAAAATACACCTCTAGTGGTCCCCCAATTTCCCATACATTCACCTGTATGAGACAACTTGACCACAACATAGGGACGACCCTTTAAGGCCCATAACACTTAAAGGTGATGCCTATTCCCTAATCCTACATACATGTATCTATGTAGGATTATTATGGTATGATACTTTAATGATTAGTTAGCTTAATATTCCCATTCTAACTAAGACCATTACCACTCACCTGGTAACGATCATGGTCACGCTTACCTCACTACAAGGTACCATCACTATACTTCCTTGTGAATGATTCAATGGATTGTCCCATGCCAATCCATTGTTAAGATTTCTAAGCCTTATCACTATGAATACATCCAAGCATCATCGTTAAAACTTGTCCAAGCCTCACCACTAGGACCACCCAAGCCTCACCACTAGGACCCTCCCAAGCCTCACCACTAGGGTCCACCCAAGCCTCACCGCTTAGGGTGTATCATTCACAAATACCTAGTTGAATTGTCTCACCATAACTCACTAGGATTGGGTACAACTTGACTCTAGGGATTACTAATATGGTGCTAATAACATGCCCAAAATATCCCCCTTCCAACCCAAGGGTTCTAAACAACAATTATATCCATCTCATCAAAATAATATAGTGCTATATTAAAACATGTTCAAATTTTAATATCAACTTAATATTTTTCTAAAGACTAAGGAATCTAGGTACTTATTTCCCAAACATAGCACATGAAAGAGTAAAAAAATATCTAGAATAATTATAACCATAATCCATCAATTAATTTCTATCATTATCTTTAATAGCACAACCTTTCCATTTTGCAATTAACGATTTATTTCCAAAGAACTTAACATAAAAGAAAAATATTAATTCATATTTCATTCTTTGAATAAATCTCAAGATCATATAACAAAAATATTTACAAGACATCTATTCCTTCATCATAATATTTGCATAGCATAATTTCCACACAAGATACTTTTCAAGTATTTCTCATCTCCAATTACAATATTACATTTCAACTTTTATATACATAAATTGGTCTCCAATATCATCTTCTTCCTCAAGGTCTTCCACTTGATAGATCCTCTTCAATGAAAATTTAAAAGTAGTTTAGGGATTAGGACAACTCTTGAATTCATATGCAAATCTAACATGCACTATGCAAGAACATTCAAAAATACCAAAACATGCATTATGCAAAATAAAATCATGCAAGACATTGTCAGTTTGAGAGAATCCCATACTTCCCTTGATTATGTATTCTTAGCTACCAAAGCCTCATCCATAAATAATTAATTGATAAATAAAAAACACATTATTTAATTAAAATTCATCTATTTTAACCAATAGTTTTCATCCCTAAAACTATTGATTAATTACATAATTAAAATAAATAAGCAACACATTATTTAATTAAATTCTATTATTTTAACCAATAATTTTTATCCTTAGGACTTAATAAAATTATTAATTTAATTCATGATCAATACAAGTCGTGAAATGGAGCCATTCCCAAGGATGCATGGTATCCATTATTATATGCAAACTCTACCAAATGCAAATAGTCTTCCTATTTAGACTTTTGATCCATGCAATATCTATGGAGCATATCTTCAAGGAATTGGTTAATCCTCTCCATTTGGTCATCTATTTCCAGATAGTAAAGGCAAAATATCAACATCCAGTAGGACAACTATACCCACACGATTTACCTACTCAAAAGTGGCAGGTTATATCCATGGATTTTATTGTGGGTTTACCTAAAACAAGGTACCAACATGATGCAATACTTGTGGTGGTAGACAAGTTGACAAAGGTTGCACACTTCATATAGAGAAACATCAAGGATGATGCACCGGTTGTGGCAAATAATTTTGCCAAGGAAGTAATTTGGTTACATGGTTTTCTTGAAGTAATCATATCAGACAGTGTAACAACCTCAATTGTTACTACTACTCATCCTTTTTTTATATACATTTATTTTTGATCATTTATTTATCTTCCAAGAGTAAGAGACATAATCATGATCTAAGATAGAATCATTCCAACTAGATTGTAAGTTTCCAAGGCAATCATCATCAAGAGATATTAAGACTTGGTCAGAGTCACTCTTGAGTAGAAGTGACCAACTTCTACAAAAACCCTCATACCACTCGAGTATGAGAATGCTCACCAAAGCGTTAGGTTTTTATCCCTCACCAAAGGGAATCACCCTTCACCATACTATCCACAAAGACCAGTACATAGGTGAATGCCTTGAAGATGGAGAACCACACTAATGGAAATCCATCATAGATGAAGTAACCACATCAATGGTCATATTCAATCTTAGCTTCTACCCACATCTCCTTGATGGGGCCACTAAGATAATAGAATCACTACACGTGATTAAACTTACACAATCCTTGGATTGGTCATCTTAAGCATGATTATATTTCCTTATTCCTCTTAAGGCTTATTTGTTCACCTTTTTATTTAGGCATCCCTTTTGTTATATAAATGAATCAATTAAGTTCATTACCAAAATGTATTCTTCACCATCATGCAAGCACCTACTCCTCATGTACATTCGAGCATCAACTCATAATGTACAGCCTGACTTGAGCTACAACTCAAGTCCAAATTACATTTTTGTGGGATCCAATCCATTTCGATCTCAACTCAGATTACTTATCATTTTATTATTACTGTGTTTCCGGTTAAACCATCCATGAGTGTTTATGAATTTATTAGCTCAACATAATTCAATTAATGTTTAAGTTTTAGAACTCATTGCATTATAAAACATCTTATAAAAAGGTAATTATTACAAGATAATCACTTGATCAATCCGATGCTACTTATTGAAAGGTAAATCAAGCTAATTACATCATTCATAATTCATTTAACCAATAACATTTTAGAAAGTAAATGTCATATTCTATCTATTAAATCAACAACATATTAAAGATAAGCATACATTCTTTGCATCATAAAATGACTACAAATAAAATAGTAGTTAACAAATGTAAACATTGCCATATTCTAAAAGATTGCATATTTGTTTCTTCAAAGTATTTAGCATCTCATCAACTTATATCATTCTCATATTGAAAATAAATGCAACATTCACAAGAAATATCAAAACAAACACAAATAATAGTGAATCAATGTTTATCCTAGGAATCCTTGGGGGAATAAATCCAGCCTCCAAATATGTACTTTCCTCACATTCATAAACTTAAGATGTTAAATGATACAAGTATAGAAGGGCATCTACGGATCCCTTTCAATCAATTATACAATTAAAGGAACCTAACTGTTCCTTTTAAATATCATGATGCAATTAAGGAATTTCTAATTCCTTTCTCTAAGCCATCATTTTAACATTAAGGAACCTATCTGTTCCATTAAAATTCATGACTCAATTAAGGAATTTCCTAATTCCTTTCTCTAAGCCATCTTAAGAATTTTACAAATTCTTACATATGTTTATGATGATCATCAGATTCATATTTTGGAGAAATCTTCCTAGATTGATACAATCAATACTTTTGCTCAAAAAATAAAGTCCCATACCTCTAATTCTTGAAAAACAATAATTTCCTACTTATTAAAATCAAAATAACTTCCTTGATATTTACTATAACTAATTCTCTAACTTATAGCTTATTTCTCCATGAGTGTTCTTAAAACCTCATTATAAATATAAACCTATTGTACTCAATATTTTCTCAAAATTGGTAAAAAAATTCTATTGCACTTACAACTTTGATGCAAGTTTATAACTTGATTCTAGTTATTTATCAATGTACTTTCAAACTACTCTTGTAGAAACTAGTCATAAGAATATGTCATTACCCGTTACCCTCTAATCTTATTTAAGGGATATTAATTGATCTTGAGGATCAATTAATACCTATTAAAAGCGACATAGATCCTAAGGAGGCCTACCAAAAATTCTAATAAAAGAATTTTATGAAGGATAAGAGAATATTTATTATCTTTTGAAGAAGATAATTAATTAAAAATTTAATTATGAGGTTTTGTGAAAGATAAATTTGGGGAAATTATCTCTTGCAAAATTATACCAATATGATAAATTAGGTGTAAATTTAGTGGACCCAACTTAGATGGGACTTAAAAGGACTAGAGAATATTTAAATAGCTTATGGGTTATCCTATCTATTTGGAAATACCCATGTGGCTACCCTATATTGGTGGAAATTATGAGAGGGATTTCCTAGCCTATCAAAAATAGTTCTAATCTTGTAACTATCCTATGATTTAATAGTATGGGTTTTGTACTTGTCCCCATGAAAATAGGACACAAAACAAAAAATAAGGTCACTCACCTTATCTCTAGTGGACCCTCTAGGGACATGATGAGTCATAATGGGTCCAAGGCATATTTTTAATATTATTTTAATGTGGCCACTATTTGGCCCATGAGTGGAGAAGTGTCCTATAAATGGAGGACATTTTGTGAAAAAAAGAGAGGAAGGTCTTGATACCTAGGGAGTATGCTCTCCACCTTGGTGGACCAGAAACCAAAAGGTTGAAAGGATTCCTAATTGAAGCAAGGATACATTTGGGGAGAGTTCAGGAAGGAAGGATGGTCAAGCCAAGCACAAGAAGGAGGCTTGCATTGGGAGAAATGTTGGGAATGCAAATGAAGGTAGAAGGAGGTGATATTTGAGAAAAATATGCGTACCTAATGTAAGATGTTGAGATTTCCATACTTTGTTTATTTTCTGGAATATATTTTAATGTATATAATTATCCTTCATTATGTTTGAATAGAAGTCTAAATTATACTACAAATTCAATTGATTATACTGATATTCTAATTGCTTTTCAAGTATCATTAATACAATTGATTTGAAGTTTTAATTGCTTGAGCATATTAAATATGGCGATCATTTTGAGGCTATGTAATATTAATTTGAAACCTTTGCTTAAGGCTCTACGAGGTCTTACTATGTTGTGGTTATTATATGGGGCTTCTATTAATTTGCTATTAAATGGTGGGCATTCATATACTAGTTAACTTCCTAGGAGGTCTTTCTTTACCTTAGGAAAGAACCAAATATTTTATGATGCAAGGGAAATTGAAGCACCATGCCTAAACCTTCAATGGCAATCTACCAATCAAACATTACCTAGTCAATGTGGGGTTTGGGTCAAATCCACCAAAACATTACCATGAGGATTGGGTCAAACCACCATCATCCACAGAGCTTGTGCAACTATTAATTTATGGACATTAACCCATTGGTACTAAAGGGATTTTATACCAAGCAAAACCCACAATGCAAAACATGTGGGATATCCCTTATTTTTTAGGGTTTAAGCCTTCCTCGTTAGAAACTCCCTGCGATCGGGCACGATTACCTGGCACTTTCAGATTAGAAATGATGGCAGGTTTTTTAGTAGTCTGGGAGTTCAGTAGGGTTTCTATATTGCCAAAAGAAGCTTCGATGGCAGACATGGTAGCGCAAAAAGGGGTCCTTTCATTACGGCAAAAATTTCTCACCCTCGATCACAATTTCTATCCATGGCGATCGTAAAGAAGCATCCATTTGCAAAATCTATTTCCAAGGAGTCATGTTCTTTACCAGTACAAGACACACCTTCTATATGTAGGTTAAACACTATTAAAATTGCTAAGGAATATCCTACCACATAGTCAAAATGAACCAAACATTAGGAAGGTAATCAGATGGATGTTTGTGACCTGCTATTATCCATGCTTTTGTTACTGGGTTATTCTTGAATTTGAAGGAGTCGACGCGCTCTCTCGGATAAGCCATCACGTTAACATACGTCGATAATATATAGAATCCAGATGAGAAGGGATCTCGTCGATCCTATCATTTTTGATGTGCACAGGTGAGGGTGAACCCAAATAATAGTAATAAATCTCCTTACCTAGCAATGAGAATAGACATAGACATTACTCACCCTGCTTTAGCCTTCATCTAACTGATTGTGCAAAGAGTTCAACGCGCTATTGCCTACATTCGAAGATTGCCAAGAAAGGGGGAAATATAAGTTGTTTTATTTTGTCTCAATGACTAATATCCCACATGCTTTCTATGGAAGCATGTGGTAACCCTTATTAAAAGTAAACCTCCCCTACTTACATAACCACCACGAGGTGGTGGTCATGTTAGTTACGAAGACTAGGGCGCAGATAGGAGGGTGTGAGCGCAATTATTACTTGGCTAGATGAGGTTGGTTGATTAGATGGTTAAGAAGAATTAGTTAAAATTTTAGCTACTTGCAACTTCAAGGACCCTCCACTCAGTGGCCTATGCAATGCCAGTTGGAGGCACCTTGACCACGTGGGGTCAAACTAGTCGAGGGCTAGGTCACAACATTAGGTACCAAGGAGGTACGAAGGTTTATTGGTTGATCGATTACTCGATCCAGTGGATTGATGTCCAAGGTTAGATAATTAACCTGCAATTAAAACCACCCTTTTTAGTATAATTATTAACTAATCAACTATATGTATTGGATGCCCATGTGTTCTAGGTCAAAATGAATTAGATGCCTATGTGTTTTGGAGAACCAACTAAACTATATCTAATGAATTTACTTGGACTAGGGATTAGATGATTTACCTAATAGTTTGGACTAGGGATTAGATGATTTACCTAATAGTTTATTTAAAGGCTTTGTTAAAATTTATTTGATTAAATGGAATATAGAATAGTACTTAATAAATTAAAGGTATGGAACTCTAAATTCAAGGGACTGAATGTGATTCAATCAAAAGAGTGAATTTGGGAATTCATTCTTAAGAAACGATTATTGATGGATTTAAAGGTATGGGACTTTAAATCCATTACTCAAGGGATTGATTATAAATCAATTATGAAGAATGAATTTGGAATTCATTCTTGAGGGAACTTATAGGGCTCCCTCAAAATACGATATCTCCAAAATATAATTCCAATGACTTTCATAAACAATGTAAGATATTAAATGACTTAGAGAAAGGAACCTAAAGGAACTAGAGATTCCTCAATGGTATTGTGAATTTTATATTGATGTCTTAGAAAAAGGAATTGGGTGATTCCTTAATTACATCAAGAGATCAAAAGGGACTGTTGTATTCCTTGATCTATATTTGAGAAAAAAGGGCCTGTAGATGCTCTGCTATTATTGTAAAATTCACCATTTGAGTTTATGGAAATGAGGAAGATACATTTTGGAGGCTGGGTTTTTCCCGTCATGGTTTCCTAGGATAAATCTTTGTGTTACTCTATTTTGTGGTTTGCTTTATTATTTCTTGTGGATGTTACATTTAATTCCAAAATGAATGTGATACAAGATAAATAAATGTTAGAGGTTTGATAAAATTTTATGTATATATTCTATTTTAAAAATGTGTTGAATGGGGTAAACATGAAGTAAAGGATGTGTGCTATCTTAAACATATTGACGAATTAATGGGATTTGATTATGTGATTTACTTTTCAAAATGTAGTGGGTAATTATGAATGATTTGATTATGTGATTTACTTTTCAAAATGTAGTGGGTAATTATGAATGATATAATTAGTAGATTTATCATTATCAATCAGTATTTGGTGTAATCAATGATGGTATATGTACTTAAAGTAACGAAAGGTAATTCTTGATTAAGTAAGTCCTTCCTATGTTGATGACTTAATGTAATGCAATTAATAGAATATGTTGGGTAATTATGAATGATGTAGTTAGATAGATATACCAATGTATGTATCGGTTGTGTGAAATCACATGATAGAGCCTAATTAATGCTCTACTAAAGGCCTTATATGTTGTATCCTAAGGTTGTGATGTAATGGAATCTATCACAAAAGGCTTCACTATTTGTAATCACATCAAAAACACCCAAGATAGTTTAACTTAGAACTCAATGTGGAATGAAACTCTCAAGATGGCAAAATGATCTTGTAATGCAAACCAAGATAGACATTACACTCAAAGTTAAATAATGGAAGAATGGAGCATATATGAGGAGGGGAAATACCCTTATTAGACAAGTAATGCCCTTTGTAATAAACTCAATGTGAACATCAAAAGGGATGCCTAAACAAAGAAGTGAACCAATATGCTCTAAGAGGTTTAAAGTTATATAATCATGTTTAAGGTGACATTCCATGGATTCTTATCATGATAGTGATATTGTTGTCTTAGATATCTCTTCTAGATGAAGAGGATCAGATCTAAGATCTATGAATAACCATTGATGAGGTTAGTTCATTATGATGGGTATTCCATATTCAAGGCATTCACCTGGTCTTGGTGGACCATTTGGTGATTTTCCCTTTTATGTGGGATGAAACCTAACGCTTGGCCAGTGTACTCATACCAAGTGGGGTATGAGGGTTTCGTAGAAGCTGATCACTTCTACTTAAAGAGACTATGATCAAGTCTCTATAGCTCTTGAAGCTATTTGCCTTGAAAGTTACAATCCAAATGGAATATGTCTATCCTAGGACATGATTAGGTCTTTTTCCATATGAAGATGAACATTTATATATGTAAAAAAAAAATATGTGGATAAGAAGGGGTAACAATTGGGGTTGTTACAGTTGGTATCAGAGCCCAGGCTAACTGATAGACTCTAGTTAAAGTCTAGGTTAGCAAAGACTTGGGGCATGAAACTAAACTTGAGAGAAAATTCCACAACTTTAAAATGCACACTTGGTAAGTGCTTGGGATGATGATGTCTGAGTTCTTATCCCCCATGAGTAGATCCATAGTCGTTCGAAAGTGGAAGAGCTAAGCGAACCCTCCTGCATGGATTTTAAGCGGTGTACCTTAGACTCTTTTGGGAAATTACTCGGCATCTATATCTCTAAGACTTACTTGTGTATGAGTCAAGGTTCAGATTTACTAAGGATTCACTTGAATTATAATTGTCAAACCAATTTGGATGACTTAAATGATTATAGTCATGAATTGAAGTGAAACCTTAGGATATGCAAACATAAATTCAACCATTTAAGTTAGTCAAAAACTAACTAGTGGAAATTCAAACAAAATAATGTTTTCTTTATTTTTTATCAATGTTACAATACACTATGGAATTTTCCAACTAGAGGTTATGGTGCAATGGCGGAAGAAGTCGCCCGACAACAACACCAGAACCTGAAACTCTGATATGTTGGAGGAGAGCAAGGAGGGTGAAACTTCACGTCTAAGTATGGAAATATCCCAAATCTCACTAGACTCATCTCTGACATGAGAATTAGGGAACTCCACCAAGTATGCTCTGGAATCCCAAGAATCACCACCACATGCAGCTTTGCCAACATCCCGAAGTAGCCCGACTCCTCAGAAAAGTATGCACCCGGCCACCCGGGTGGTGGTTGAAATAAATAATGAGTGATAAGCTATTTAAATCAGGAACTGACCACTATGTCATGAATGTGGTATTAAAACTTATAAGAAAATTAGAGTGTAGTTTTGAAATAGTTGTTGGAACACAGAAAAACCACGTATATGAAACCGGTGTAAACCAAACACCAAAGTTAGAAGTAAGATAATACGAAATTAATTGCAATTCCACCATATGACAATAAGGTCAATAGGGGTACACTTTACAATATTAGTACCATGTGGTAGACACATTTTGCCAATAGAGAAATAAGGTACGAAATCATCCATTGGAGTCATCGAAGGGTTGATGATAGGACGTGATGCAAACTAAGGAAAGGACACGTGGGTTATGATGATGTGTTCTATGCACATTGAAAAAAATATTACTCCCTTGAGAATTGGAGGAGAACCCAATAACTCAATTTGATGGATCTACGAATCTACGAAAATAAATGGACCTCAAAATACTATCCAATGAATAAATTGAAGTAAAACTCCAACATCGTAGAATGGAGTAAATAGTGTAGAATTTATCTTAGTTTTAGATATAGAAATAACCTAATTACTATTCATGGCAGTAAATATCATATTGCTCGTATTAGGGTTTACCCTATTAGTACTGATAGTTTCAAGAATGGACACCATAGTGTGTCTCGTAATCATCTTATTTCTATTAGCCGATCTATTGGTACATACTCTTTGAGTTATGGCTTCTGAAAATGTTAGAACCGACAGTGGTAATCCTACAAAAATATCAAAAATTTGACCATTAAAGATCATTAGGGCAAGATATCCTTTGAGGATAATATTTCAGAATGCCAAGGATAGATTGGATGCGAGCGACTGGCAATGGTTGAAAGAAGTAGGATTTGAGGGAGTAGCTCGATTAGAGCCAATACATGTAGACAAATGTTATCTGTCTGCCCTAGTAGAAATATGGGATCCCAATAGAGGGACATTCTAGTTACCCATTGGAGAAATGACTGTTACGTTGGAAGACGTATACAGAATATATCGGATATCGATAGAAGGTCGTACAGTGACCATTGCTAATGAAGCTAAAATGGGGTATATTCTGGAAAGAGTGTTCGGAGCAGATTGGAGGAATGTGAACACCGATAGGGGGCGTATAGAGCATGAACTTCACTATGTGCAGGGTAGACTGACACATAAGCATGTGGTTATAATGGAGCTCTTATCGGGTGTCATTCTGCTCGAATCAAGAAGTGCACATTTTCCTTGGAATTTATTGGGAATCATGCAGGATATAGTGGAAGAGTCAGTAATATATGCATGGGCACCAACATTATTGGCCCAAACCTATAGAGAGTTGTTCGATTTAAGAACAATGATGAAAATTGGATTGAACTGTAGCACTTTGCTACAAGTTTGGGCATGGGAGCACATAGCGGTAGCAAGACCCCAAGGGCTACCTTATGATGCACACCAATTTATGGGGCCAGAGATGCCCTATGCGTTGAGATGGCAATAAAAAAAGGAATGGTCTAATCGTAGACCACTTGAAGGAAATAAAGAGCGATTCCACTCTATTTGGGAGAATCTGCACTCCCATGATGTTATTTGGAGACCTTGGAGAGAGGGCCCAGTTTGGGCAGAATATGGTGTTCAACTCGCTCGGGTGAGGTGAGCAAGATGGTTGATCGGACGTACCAGTATGCAATACGAGTATTTTCAATATACTCGGGTATTGTGATAGTTTGGTATTACACAATGGATACCGGACCCATCCATGGTTTATATAAGGAAGGGGTGAACAACCATGATACCTCCACCAATAGAACCACTAGCTTTAGAACCTGATGAGGCTATATGGACACCTGAGGAGGATGATGTAGGCATGACCCCTGACTATGACATTTGGTGGACCGCTCAACGACAATGCCAAGAGGAAGATTCCAGTGAGGAAAGCAATTGTAGAGAAACAACTAAAGTTGTAGAGGAGGAACACTCATCTAGGAAGAGAAATGAGGAAGAACCTTCTAGAAGATGTGTGCACCAATGGTTGGATACAGGAGCTGGACCATCCAGCCTAAGAGAAGAGGAACCTGTGAGGAAAGCGCAACATGAAGTGGAAGCACTGAAGAAACAAATTTGACTATTAGAAATTCAATAGTTGAAGTTAGTAGACAAATGGGTGCAACAAAGGTTTAAGTTGGAGACTGAGAGAGAAGCCACCATCTCAGAGTGAGAGAGGCTTCGATTGGAGTTAACACAAATACGCTACTGGAGAGATACAGTAGGGACAACCTTGCAAGTAGAGAATTCATAATTACGTGATGGAAGAGATATATATCGAGCTGCATTCTTGACTTCTTGTATGGATGCACTTATAAGCCATGGTTTGCTTCTTCCATTGCAACCAACGGCTGCGAGGCAACATGAACAGGGAAACACAACTCAGACAACTGGTCAAAATAGAACCCAAGCCACTTCTCGAGCAGTTTCTCCAACAGACTCTCAAACTGGTAATATAGTTATGGAACCGATAGGTGAAAGATCCGAGGAAGAACAACCTTGAGATCCAAAACCACTAACCTAGAAACTATATGTATTAGTATGCCAATAAGTTTGGCCAATTGTAAGAAAAAATCATTCGAAATATATATATTTCTGGTATAAAAATGAAATATTGTGTCTTCTATCATGAAACTCAGAATAGCTTATGAATGTAAAGCAAACTTATTTAAATAGAAGAACACTAAATGAATTTGAAGAATGGATTGGTGTCCATTCTTGGAGAAGGTATGGGACTTCTCCATAATGATATAATCCAGAAGACATCTGGGTGGATGCTCTGGCATTAAAATGCATATTAGGATGTATGTGAGTATCCTGAATTGAGATTCTAAAATTATGTTGTATCTTTGTTAGCACTTGATTTTATCAGGTTAATTCATGCCAAAGGTTAACCAAATTATACTGTGATACTCCTTGGTGGGAGTTTTGATAAAATTAACAAGACTTTTTATGTCTAGTAAGGTACAAATGCATAATTTCATGATATCCTTGTAACATCATTTTGCAAATTCTAATACTACAGTTCTCTAGATCAATTGTTTGTGCAATTTGAAATGAGTTAAAACTATAGTTTTGTGTTAATATTGTGTATTGATGATGCTTTCAATACTTGTTGATATGCAATATGGATGTTATATTGTTTACAAGGACATGGTACTACTGATATTTTACATTTTTGCAGGTCCAGGTACTCGCTTGGATGGAAGATGAAGCTTGCTATCAAGATTGAAGTACTAGATGAAAGAAGAATCTGATTGTAAAATAGCAAAATAAATGCTAGATTTTGCTAGACAAATGTGTTTTTGTAAGGTATATGTCCAAACACAGAGGACTGTGTTTAATCTAAGGGGGGTGTATGTCATGACCCGTTACCCTCTAATCCTATTTAAGGGATATTAATTGATCTTGAGGATCAATTAATACCTATTAAAAGGGGCATAGATCCTAAGGAGGCCTACCAAAAATTCTAATAAAAGAATTTTATGAAGGATAGGAAAATATTAATTATCTTTTGAAGAAGATAATTAATTATAAATTAATTATGAGGTTTTGTGAAAGATAAATTTGGGAAAATTATCTCTTGCAAAATTATACCAATATGATAAATTAGGTGTAAATTTAGTGGACCCAACTTAGATGGGACTTAAAAGGACTAGAGGATTTTTAAAATAGTATATGGGTTATCCTATCTATTTGGAAATACCCATGTGGCTACCCTATATTGGTGGAAATTATGAGAGGGATTTCCTAGCCTATCAAAAATAGTTCTAACCTTGTAACTATCCTATGCCTTAATAGTATGGGTTTTGTATTTGTCCCCATGAAAATAGGACACAAAACAAAAATAAGGTCACTCACCTTATCTCTAGTGGACCCTCTAGGGACATGATGAGTCATAATGGGTCCAAGGCATATTTTTAATATTATTATAATGTGGCCACTATTTGGCCCATGAGTGGAGAAGTGTCCTATAAATGGAGGACATTTTGTGAAGAAAAGGGAGGAAGGTCTTGGATACCTAGGGAGTATGCTCTCCACCTTGGTGGACCAGAAACTAGAAGGTTGAAAGGCTTCGTAATAGAAGGAGATACTTGGGGAGAGTTCGAGAAGGAATGATTGTCAAGCCAAACACAAGAAGGAGGCTTGCATTGGGAGCAATATTGGGAATGCAAATGAAGGTAGAATGAGGTGATATTTGAGGAAACTATGCCTACCTGAAGTAAGAGGTTGGGATTTCCATACTTTATTTAGTTTCTGGAATATCTTGTAATGTATATAATTATCCTTCGTTATGCTTGAATAGAAGTCTAAATTATCCTGCAAATTCAATTGATTATACTGAGATTCTAATTGCTTGTCAAGTATCATTATTACAATTGATTTGAGGTTTTAATTGCTTGAGCATATTTAATATGGTGGTCATTTTGAGGCTATGTAATATTAATTTGAAACCTTTGCTTAAGGCTCTATGAGGTCTTACTATGTTGTGGTTATTATATGGGGCTTCTATTAAGTTGCTATTAAATGGTGGGCATTCATATACTAGTTAACCTCCTACGAGGTCTTTCTTTACCTTAGGAAAAAACCAAACATTTAATGATGCAAGGGAAACCGAAGCACCATGCCTAAACCTTCAATGGCAATCTACCAATCAAACATTACCTAGTCAATGTGGGGTTTGGGTCAAATCCACCAAAATATTACCATGAGGATTGGGTCAAACCACCATCGCCCATAGAGCTCGCATGACCATTACTTTGTGGTTATTAACCCATTGGTATGAAAGGGATTTTATACCAAGAAAAACCCTTAACGCAAAACATGTGGGATATCCCTTATTTTTGAAGGTTTAAGCCTTCCTGGTTAGAAACTCCTTGCGATTAGGGACGATTACCAGGCACTTTCATATTAGAAATGATGGTAGGTTTCTTAGTAGTCTAGGAGTTTAGTAGGGTTTCTATATTGCCGAAAGAAGCTTCCATGGCGAACATGGTAGTGCAAAAAGGGGACCTTTCATGATGACAAAACTTTCTTGCCCTCGCTCGTAGTTTCTATCCACAATGGTCATGAAGAAGCATCCATTCGTAGAATCTATTTCCAAGGAGTCCTGTTCTTTACCAGTACAAGGCACACCTTCTATATGTAGGTTAATAATTGTTAAAACTGCTAAGGAATATCCTACCACATAGTCAAGATGAACCAAACAGTAGGAAGGTAATCAAATGGTCATATGCGACCTGCTACTGTCCATGGTTTTGTGACTGGGTATTATTGAATTTGAAGGAGCCAACACGCTCTCCCAGGTAAGCCATCACGTTAACATGCCTTGGCAATAGATAGAATCCAGATGAGAAGGGATCTCATCGATCCTATCATTTTTGATGTGCACAGGTGAGGGCAAACCCAAATAATAGTAATAAATCTCCTTACGTAGGAATAATAACAGACAAAGACCTTACTGTATCGCTCCAAAATTTTTGCATCCTTACCCTCAGGCTATAGGATCCGCGCCCAAAAGGGGGATGCGAGAAGGATGGGACAATACCTCGGACTGAGAGGCCCTTTGAAGGTCCCGCCTCTCGGGGGAGGAGTATAAAGGTGAATTTTCGACGGATGGTGGGTTCACCAGGAAACTTTTGAGTGGCAGTTTCCACGCCTAGGTTGGGAATGGGTTTGATGTGTTCATTTTTATACTCAATCATTCAATTCCTAGGTTTGGCCAAAATGAATCTAAACTATTCTATATGCCAATAATGATTTAAATGGATACAAAAAATAGAAATGGGTGCTAAACACAGAGAATAGGCAAATTAGGACAGATCATACCTGATTTCGGATGTCTGATGAAGGTTTTGAGTCTTGTAGCAGTTCAGATCATCTCGACTCGTACGTAATCATCTGACATTACACCGAATCATCTTGAATCACAGTCGGTCGTCTAAGATCAGACAAAATCATCTTAAATCTGACGAATTCGTCAGACGAATTCGTCAGAAACCTGCAATCACAAAAGTAGATACAAAATACCAAATATGCAACTACAAAAGCGAAGGGAAATGACAGAAATAACTGTAAATTTGTCTAAATGATAGATCCAAATAGTAATTAAATAGGAAAAACATCAGCTTCACAATTTATTTTGATTTTATCATGCATTTACACTAGATGAGGTGAACTCCAAGATGCATAAACATAATAACCTAAGATAATGCAGAATTATAATGGAAAAATGCAGGAAAGTTAAGAAGATGCAAACTCTAGGCTCGGATTGCCCCCAATCTAGATTACAGTCAGGATCACCTCCAATTGTATGAAATCATCTGCGCTCCTCGACAGGATCGTCCGAGATAGTCTGGAATCGTTTGCGATGATCCGAACTAGCTTCGGCTGAAAAATAGTAGGGTTCCTGCAAGAAAATGCAAAATGCAGAATACAGACAGTAGTACGAGGATGCTCTAGTGAATAAGGATCTAAATCCATCAGCTAAGGGGTTCAGGGGAATCAGAATCAGGGGGATAAACTAGAAAAATCCTAGTTTATATAGGATTAGGGGGAGGCTAGGAGGTTGGGGATCATCCCAATCTGGGAGATCTCCAACTGCGCAGACGCAGCTTCTGCCCAAGTTGGAGAGGCTGTTGAAACAGAAGCTAATTATGAACATTCGGTTTTGGGACGAAATCGTCTGGACGTTCTGTTCCAGACGAATTCGTCAGATCGGGGACGATTTCGTCTGATCTACGACGATATCGTCCAACGGTCAAAACAAATCCTAAAAATGGCACGAAAAATGAGGAAACGGGTAACAAGCGGTTTTGGGGTTAAAATTCAAATTTTTATCTTTTATCTTTTACTAAGGTTTTAACCGTGCCAATTTTAGGGTGCTACATTTTGCCCCCTCTTTAGCGAATTTTCTGAAGAAAATGCGTTAAAGACGAGTTTTTCCCGTTTTTACGAGAAAGCAAAAATGTACTCAATTTTTTAGACGACGATTCTTGGTCGAATCGTACGAACTTCCGACTATGGTGCCCCCTCCGTGTTTTTACCCAAATCGAACGTTTGAGGTAAAAACGCGGAAAAGCAAAATTTTAAAATGTTGATGGTTTTGAATAAAATTAAGAAAAATAGGGAAAACCCTAATTCATTTTTTTACTATTCATTTTTATTGTTCCAGAGCTCTGCAGAGACAAAAAATGGTGGAGACAGCGCACAGAGCGACAGAGGTCCGACGCGGGCTACGGGTAAGGATCTAATCCTAGTAGATTAGGTTTGATTTTACTTTGTGCAATTTTTGGATTTAAATTTTGATTATTTGGGGCATCACGGCCATTTTTAGGCCGTCGACGAGTCGGACGAAATCGTCCCTATTTCATCGAAATCGTCTCTAGATCGTCGATTTCGTCTGAGGGCGAAATCGGCGAACTAGGGGCGATCTCGTCCAACAAGGGGCGATCCCCGAGTTGCGAAATCGGAGACGATTTCGTCCTAACAAAGGATGATTTTGCCCAATTTGGGACGATATAATCCAATGGTGGACGATATCATCTTGTTAAGAAATTAAGCTTGATTAAAATGTTTTTAATTTTATTTTAATGATTGGTTATTAATAAATTTTGTTGTTATTGTTTGTTTTGCAGAGGGGATTACTAAAGATCCAGGAATGGAAATACGATGGGCTGAGAGACGACTTGGCCGCTCTCGACCAGGCAGAGCGTGACCAACTAGCACAGGTCGGGCTACGACATGTGGCAGAGATGCCACAAGTACCGACTGACATAGGGCTTCTGACAACCCTAGCAGAGAGATGGTATCCGGGGTCATCCTATTTTTGGCTACCGATAGGGGAGATGGCTCCCACACTAGAGGACGTATGGAGGATCATGAGGATCCCCATACAGGGATGGCTCATGACGCCTATGGCCAATCAGGGCCAGGCGATGATGAGGCTGACTGGAGACCCGAGCTTCACCCTAGAGAAGGGCGGAGTGAACATCGAGTCTCTACGGTAGATGCCTAGGGCATCTAGGCTGACTCGAGTTTTGGCAGGAGTAGTAGGTGGCTTACTGTTGTGCCACCAGAGTGGGTGCAGATTACCCTGGCTCCTGTCAGATGTGGTCTGCGACATGAGAGACCACGGTTACAGATTTGCATGGGGTAGCTTTGTACTCTGCCGCTTGTATAGGATCCTGCATGGGGTCGTATACAAGGGAGGTCGATGTCTGGTCTTGACATCACTGCTATAGGTTTGGTGCTGGGAGCACATCACGGTGCGGAGGCCGGTAGGGCTCCCATTGATAGGGGTTGACCGGGAGAGACCCCGGGTTTTCTATTGGTGGCTACAGAGAGGGTCACAATGGCGGATAGATCTGTCGATGTCTCGAAGGTTGTTGGACGACCTCATCCCAGACCAGATCACCTAGAGGCCATGGCGAGAGCACCCCGGGTGGGCAGAGGATGGGCAGGAGCTGGCTCACATCAGGCGAGTCTGCTGGCTGAGGATGGAGTGGGGAGAGGTAGAGCTCCACCGCTATGATCGGGTACTATGGTAGTTCGGTCTACAGTAGGGGATCCCTTCTCTCAGGGATTACGAGTACTCTCGGACTATTTGGGATAGTACTACGTTGAGCGGGGCTCCAGACATGCAATGATTCTAGAGTCAGGATGCGGACGATGCCCCCATCCAGCCAGTGGATGGTGACGATGCTGGGGTTGCAGACGGCTATGATGCCTGGTACATAGGCATCCGCCCTCCTCGGATGATGAGGGCACAGGGTCCGATGCACTGCGGTTGGTGCGACGGATGGGGAGGCGATGCCCGGGCTACCATTGAGGCAGTGTGGGGTCACGGTGGGAGAGAGCAATGGTGGTCCCCATAGGAGAGATGCCAGCGGATGGGTCAGGCTCCACAGAGGCCACAGGAGACAGGCGGAGGGAGGAGAGATTCCCTTCGTAGTGAGGGAGAGACCACCATCGCCTGATAAGGGCAAGGGTGTTGAGGTAGGGGAGAGCAGCGAGACGGTGGCTCTCTGGGCTGAGGTTGCCCACCTTCGGGCTCAGGGGTGCGGACACTTGCAGAGATGAGGCTACACGGCTCAGAGCTCGGGGTGGAGGAGCGAGCACTCGGGATCTGGCGTGGTCTATTGCTCAGACCGCATTCTACCAGGGGTTGTACTATCAGGCGGTCCCAGAGGGACAGAGGATACCATTGCTAGCCCCCATTGCAGAGCCGGTCATGATGGGATCGTCGAGGACATCCTCACGATCGACGATGAGGACCCGAGACACGGCCCGGACCTCTATGGGACCACCTCCTCCACGTCAGGGTGGGGGAGGAGATGAGACTGAGAGCTCGAGGGCTTCTCGAGGCTAGCTACTGTAGAGTGCAGATTGTATATATATATATATTTTTGAGGGGATTGAGTATGCCGGGTTTTTATTGTGGCATACCAATCCAGATGATGTACATAATTGATTGATTGATATATATAGATTGTATAATTATTTTTGATGATATGACTTGTGTATATGTTGTATTATGATTCTTGAATTTGTTGATTCATGTAATTATGTCGTTGGAAATAAATTATAATGTTATGTCATGCCATAAAATTGTAAATGAAATAATCTGATGTGCATAAATTGGTTGTTTTGGTGTGATTTGATGAAAAATAAAAGGGACTTCTAACAATAATTTCAAAGGACATTGTCGTTGTTATAGACCATTTCATGGAGTCGCCGCTCGCTAGGTCGTCAAGCTAATCCCAGGATAGAAATATTGCTAAAAGTAAAAGAGTGCTTAAGAGACTGTCTTAAGACTTGGTGTTGTGATGATGAAAATGATGATGGTGATGATTTGTTTTCAGATTTTCATAAAAAATTATGCATGAAATATATTTAAAAAGTGATTTTTTTGCTAGGCATAAATTCCTAAGTGTGATAAATTTTTTGAATAATTCCTTAGAAATTATACCATGGTTGCAAAATGGAATGTTTGACATAATGACATGAAATAGAATAAGTGTTCATTCGTTTTGAAGCACAATTGTGTAACATAATGATGTAAGCCATATGTGTTTTTTAAAATGGATGGGAAAATAAAATTAGAACAATGGTTTGCGCTAGGCATAGAATTTATAGGTATAGACTTATACCATCATCGCGAAATCCAAAGATGAAATGGATATTTTAGTTTTATTGCATGATTGATTTTTGATTTTTGATTTTTGATAAACAAAAAATAATAATATGATGAACATGTTGTTTGAAATCGTTTTGCGATTTTGTGAAACAATGTATATAATTGTTTTTATACAAAACAAAATTCTGAAATAAGAGGATAAAATTATTCTGAAAAGAATTACAGAAATATTTTAAATTATCTCAAAAACAAATGTAGGTTTATAAGGGATCCTCATGTGCAAATGTGAGTTCATTACCGATCTTGATTTATCATAATGATACAAAATCTCTCAAATACAAATGTGTGTGCGATTGTATTGTTCATTCACCAATTTTGAGCAAGATAATTTGATACAAGCAATTTGCCTTAACCAAATGAGTGTTCCTTAACCATGATTTATATGCATATAACCGTACCAGACTACTATGTAAGTCGGGTTATCAAGAGCTAGCTGATCCATAAGCCGACATAGGTCTGTACAAAAGAAGGTCGCTAATGTGACAGACATATCACCACGCTAGGAATTACCCAAGGCCAAGCGGGTTGGGCACAAACCACCTGTTATGGGGCTTACCTCACGGTTTTCGAATAATTGAAAATTCCAGGGATTCAAGCTCATTCACCCTTCTTTTCTTTTCAAGGGGTAGGGAAAGGGATTTTATTGCATTTTGCTTTTGCTTTTTCTCTTTTGCTCTTTTTTTTTTTTTTGTATTTTTGCTTGGAATATTGTTGCGATGGTACAAAATGATATTTTTCTTTTTCTCTTTTTCTTTGACTTTTCTTTTTCTTCCTATGCTAGGGATACTTGCTCGGATTGGCTGTAGAGCAAGGGATTTTTATTATGGGTAGGGGTGAGCTTGTCCTTTTGTCAATTCTCAAAGATTCTAGACCATGTGCATGATAGGATAGCAGGGGAAACTTTTCGCTCAAGAAACCACGTCTACTATGTAGCATCATATTGAATTTGCAATGAAATCATTTTAATGTGAAAAGATATACTTGGTTCAAGTAAATAACAAGATCAGTTCTCTATGCTCAAAACTTTATTTAATGCCAATGTGGACTTTGATATAAGAGAGATTAATAATCATACTAAATAAAATCAAGATATTTATTCATGTGAGTGTGATAGTGCGGGATTCCAAATAAATGCTCATTTATCCAAAATAATTGAAAATATAACTGCAAACTCCAAGAATTGACAGGTATGAAAAAGATGTTTTTGAAGATTTTGACAATTTTGATGTTTTTGTATTTGATTTTAATTGATGAATTGAAAGAAATACAATGTGATTGTTTTTTTTTTTATATAAGTGACTAAAAGAAATAATATGCAAAACAAATATATACAATGATGAAATGACCAAATTTTATGCATAGTAGCGTTTGAGATGCATAATGTTCATAGGTTCTTTAAGTTCTTTACCATCTAAGGTAGATAATTTGTATGCTCCCGATCCAAATTTAGCAGTAATAATATACGGTCCAAGCCAGTTGGGCTCGAATTTACCTTTAAGGTCTTTAGTAGCATTAGTATTTTTTTATTTTCTTTTAAAACAAGGTCGTCGATCGCTAAGGATCGATGATGAACTTTCTTGAGATATGCTCTCTTAAGCTTGTTTTGGTAGGCACGAAGATGCTCCAAAGCATTGATGCGCTTTTCATCTAAAAGTTCCAGCTGACTAAATCTGCCGGCACGATATTCATCCCCTACTTCAGTATCTTGAAGTAGTAGAGCCAAAGAAGGAACTTCTAATTCAAAGGGAAAAACAGCTTCAGCGCCATAAACCAAAACGAAAGGTGAAGTTCCAGTGGGGGTGCGAACACTAGTGCGATAGGCCCACAAAGTAGGATATAATTGGATGTGCCAATCTCGACCGAGTTATTGACCGGTCTTTTGAGAATTTTGATTAATGTTTTATTAGATGCTTCAACTTGGCCATTACCCTGAGGATAATAGGGAGTGGACCAACGATGTTGAATTTTATATTTTTGACACAATTTTTTGACATCTTTATTTTTGAAACAAGTTCCATTATCTGAGATGAGATTTGCAGGAATTTCGAACCTACAAATAATTTGATTGAAGATAAACTTAGAAACTTGGATTCCAGTACAAGAAGCTAAAGGCATAGCTTCAACCCATTTTGTAAAATACTCCGTAGCGGTTATGATAAATTTGTGTCCATCAGATGACACAGGGTTGATTTTCCCAATGATATCTAAGCCCCATTTTGAAAAGGGCCAAGGAGATGAAATAGCCTGCAGCTCTTGTGCAAGCGCATGGACAAGGTCAGCATGTTTCTGGCACTTGTCGCAATGGCGCACATAATCATGTGCATCATTCTCCATGGTAGGCCAAAAATATCCTATCCGAAGGAGCTTCTTAGCAATGGCGTTACCACTAAAGTGTCCTCCACAAGATCCATCGTGGGCTTCACTCAAAGCTGATCTAGATTCTTCTAGATTCAAACATCTTAATAATATGCCTTCAAAAGATCTCCTATACAAGGTATTACCAATAATTATGAAGCGACTTGCTCGTCTACGTAATAATCGGTCATTGGTTGCTAGTATAACCATCGGGGAAGGTCCCATTTTGCAAAAAATTAAATATATCGAGTGTACCATGGTTCGGGAGTAGTTTCGTTGATTAGAAACACATCCAAAGGTTCTAAGCATGATTTGCTTGAAGCGGGTTCCTGGAGTCGATGAATAATGATGGTAGCATATTCATCATCTAACTCCAAGGGCAAAAGAGATGCAGTTGCAGCCATAGCGTCAACCGCACGATTGCTAGTTCGAGGAATAGCTTCCAAAGTAACTTGATCAAATAAGGATAATAATTGCAAAACATATGTTTTATATGGGCGTAATTTATCATCTCTGGTCTGATAAACATCATTGATTTGATTTATGACAAGTTGGGAATCACCAAAAACTAACAAATTTTTAATTTTTAGGGCCAAAGTTGCTCGTAATCCAAGGATTAGAGCCTCATATTCAGCAGTATTATTAGTGCAAGCAAACGTTAATTTAAAGGACAGAGGTATAAGATGTTTTTGCGGAGATATTAAAATAATACCCGCACCAGCCCCACTCATGCATCGGGCTCCATCAAAGTATAGGGACCATTGTTTAGGATGGTCTGCCTCTAATTTAAGGCATTCATCGAGAAACTCAATGATGAGGGGATGGGTAGACTCTAAGGGTGCAACAACTAATTGATCTGCTATGATTTGACCTTTAACAGACTTCTGTCCTATAAACATGAGTTCAAACTCGCTTAGCGCAAGAACCCACTTGGTTGTGCGACCAGATAAGTACGGTCGACTCATGAGATATCGCAAAGGGTCGAATTTGGCAATAACATACGTTTTTCGTTGAGCATATAATGTCATAGTTTTTGTGTAGAAAATATGACTGCAAGACATAACTTCTCTAATATGGTATAGCGAGTTTCATAACTGATCAAGGTTCTGCTGATGTAATAATTAGCACGTTCTTTCTTCTCATCGTCAAGTTGAGCTAACATAGCTCCTAAGGCAAAATCGAAAGCAAAAATGTACAAAATAAATGGACGATCAGATCTAGGTGGGGAAAGCACCGGTGGTTTGAGGAGATATTGCTTGAGGAGTTCAAATGCTTCCTGACATTTGTCGTCCCAATGAAAAGAGACATCTTTCTTAAGAAGTTTAAGAAAGGGTCCGGTTTTATCTGCCAACTTATCAATGAAGCGGCGAATAGCTTGAAGCTTACCTTGTAAACTTCGTAATTCTGATATATTTGTGGGTGCGGGCATATCAGTGATAGCCATGATCTTGAGAGGGTCAATTTCAATGCCACGTAAAGAAATGATAACCCCCAATAATTTATCGGACTTAACTCCGAATATACATTTGGTTGGATTCAATCGGATAAGATACTCCCTTAACCGATCAAATACTTTTCTCAAGTCATTTAAATGATCATCTTCTTTGATGGAACGAGCTATAATATCATCTACATAATCATGTAGAATATCATGCATCATATCGTGAAAGATATAAGTCATGGCTCGTTGATAGGTTGCACCTGCATTCTTTAAACCAAATGGCATTACTTTCCAACAAAAGGTTCCCCAAGGGGTAATAAAGGCTGTTTTAGCCTGATCTTCAGGAGCTATCCTGATCTGATTATAACCGAAAAATCCATCCATTAGGGATATCATTCCACTTCCAGCAGTAAAATCAATGATTTGATCCATGTTAGGAAGAGGAAAATCATCTTTAGGGCAGGCAACATTAATATCTCTGAAGTCTGTACAAACCCTAACTTTAGTGGCTTCTTTCTTAGTTATTGGAACTACATTTGAGATCCATTCAGCATAATCAATGGCTTGTATAAAAATGACCTTCAACAGTTTTTCTAGTTCTGCTTTGACTAGTAAGGCCACTTTAGGATGCATTTTTCTAAGTTTATGTTTAACAGGTTTAGCATCTGGATGGACTACTAGATGATGCATAACTACAGAAGGGTCCAGACCTGGCATGTCGTCATATGTCCAAGCAAAGACATCTTCATAGTCTTTAAGAAATGAAATGTATTTATCTTGTTTTTCTTGACTTAATTCTGATCCAATATTGATTATGTGAGGGTTATGTTCGGTTCCAATGTTAATTTTTATACCGTTTTCAACTTCCATATGTAAATCTCTCTCAAAATTAGGTGGGGCGGGTGAAACACCCAATTCTTGTAATTCTTCCAAGGTTAGCTTGGATAATTCGTCTTGAGGAGTCGAGGCCTCAAGCTGGGCTATACTAGGTATAGAGCCATCAAAATAAAATTCGTTATGTAACAAGTCATCAACGGAGACATCATGGAAGATATCCCCTTCCAACTCATCGTCGGATTCGGCAATCATCTCAGGGTAGGCGAGAGATAGCATATGACAGGTAAAGGGATTATTCTTTGAACGCAAAGAATCTTGTTTATCCAGATAATCTTGATAACATGTAAGATGGTCATCCTCCTCAAATGGGAAGGGTTGACCTTTACTAGGAAATAGGCCCACACCGCATCGGGCAGGCCATGGTTCTACCTCAATAGGTTCCTTCATACCATTTTGGGAAGGTCCCAAACCTTTCCCTTTATAGCCCAATTTAAGCATTATGGGTTTAGCTTTAATATACTCATTAGCAAAATAGCATCGAGCATATCCATCACAATGTGTCTTGATGTTTTCGGGTATTCTTCCCCAATCATATCCCTTATAAATAAAAGCACAACTCCCGACTTGGTAAATACTTCCCATAGGTTGTGGGAGGCCCAAGGTACGAGGAGAGGGTGGGAGTTTATTTAAAATAAGGGAAGCTTGCATGGCAGTGTTGATTTCTTCTGATATAAGAATTTTAGATAAATCGGGTAAGAGTTCATCAGTAAGAGCATAAGAGGTAGAAGGAACATTTCCTAGATCGTCTGATGTGGAAAGGATGCCTGTAGTGGATGGGGATGTTATAGGGATATCGATGGATGAGTCTATCGGTATGGAAGTTATAGGGGTAAAACAAGAAGCATTGGTTGTAGTTCTGGGATCTTTTCGAGGTCCTAATGTGGTTTGTTCAGAAGATGGTTGAGCTATATGTAGAGGTGTAGTTGATGGGGAAAAAGTAGGTGATGTTATGGGTGAGTGTTTCACACGCTTAGACGGTTGATGAGAATTAGGATGTGTGGATGACAGAGCAGGGCAAAATTGAACTCCAACCGGTTCTGCCAAAGCACACATATCAAAGGGTCTAGGGTCACCATGAATGGTAACCAGCTGGTTTTTAAATTTGAATTTAACACACTGATGTAAAGTTGAGGGGACAGCTCGCATTGCGTTAATCCAAGGGCGACCCAAAAGTATATTGTATGATGCAGGGCAATGTACAATAAACACGGTCGTGTCTAAGGTCCTAGGACCAACTTGCAAGGGGATAGTAATAACTCCACATGTTTCTTGTGTTTCATCATTAAAGGCTTTTATGATCATATCCGTTCTTTTCATTTCGTCACTTCTAAAGCCAAATATTTGGTAGAAGTCAAAAGTGCATATGTTTAAAGATGAACCATTATCAATCAAGACGCGTTTAACGGCTACATCCCCAATTAGGGCAGTAATATATAAGGGGTTATCCTTATGTAAACTATGTTGTGGTATATCTCTATCTCGAAAGTCAATACAGTCGACTTCTCGAGTTATGATAGTATTGGTCATGGCTTCAAGCTGAATATTTTGTGGTACCATCATTTGGCTTAATGTGAGCATTAATTCATCCCTATGGGTAGGAGAAGATCTTAAAAGGTCCAAAAGGGAAATTCTAGCTGTAGTATTGGATAATTGTTCATTAATATTATACGGAGGCTTAGGTTGAACATTAGGCATATGATTCCCTTTATTGGGATTTTTCAAAACAAATGGAGCTGATCCATCGTTCTGAGTTTGATCCTGTTGAGAGTTTTGAGCCTGTTGTCGAGTAACGACTCCGATGGTACCTACAATATTATTTTGAGGATGATGAATTGGTCTCGGTCTAGCGTTTATGGCTTGTTCATTAGAAAGGAACTGATGAGAAGAGGGTCGAGTAGTAACTCTTCTAGGAAATGGTTCTTCCGAAACCATAGAATTTGTGATGGGTTGAATAGGATCTGATTCATTTTCAGAACTATTCGATTGATTTGAGGTGATTTCCATGTCACTTTCAATATCAGATTCTACATCACTAAGATCAGGTGTTCGAGTATTATATAGGGGTCCGGACGTAACCATGGATAAAGTTGTGTCAAATATTTCTAGATCGTGAATAGGTAAATGCCCACTAATGGCTCCTACATATCGGGTAGGAGGGGGAACATTATGATGTTCAATTTGATTAGCCACCTCTTTACCATGCTTTGGTAAAGGATGTTGAAATATGTCCAATGATTGATTGGCATTCTGATTCTGACTTTGAGGGGTGTTCTTTTGAACATTATTAGTAGGATTTTGTTTAGGTTGAAAGGCTTGCACCTCCATCTCATTGTTATCAATTAAATCTTGTATTTTATGTTTTAACCATTTACAAGAGTTGGTAGCATGTCCAGGTCCTCTATGGAAATCACAATGTAAATCAGCTCTATATCCGGGTATAGTTGGATCAGGTTCCCGGATATTGGGTAATTGAATCAAACCTCGGGCTAATAGTTGCGGGAGAATGGTTGATAAAGGTTGATTTAACCTAGTAAATTCTCGGGGTGGTTTATCAGGAGGTTTCAATATGAACTTCTCTGTTGTTTTCGCAGTATTAACATTGGCAATGTTTCTGCTATCAGTGACTCCATCACCCACAACTTGTTTATTTTTATATTGATTTCTGGATGTTTTCTCATCATCTTTCTTTTTGAGCTGCCCTCTTCTAATGAGAGCATCTTCCACTCTTCGAGCTAAATCTATAGCTTGATCGAAGGTGGTCAAGGTAGCGATTGATAATTCATAGGATAGTTGTTCTTGTAAATTATTGATAAAAATATCCAACATTTCCCGATAAGGTAACACAAAGTGTAATTTTCCTATCAACTGCCTCCATCGAGCTAAGAAGTCAGCAAAACACTCATCTTTGTCTTGTTTTAGGTTGTACAAATCTTTAATGGTTACATGCCTTTCAATATAGGCACTAAATTGATGCACAAAAGACTCAGCGGTCTCTTCGAAATTTCTCAAAGAATGAGTGGGCAATTGATAATACCACTCCAATGCCATCCCTCCTAAACTTTTTGGGAACATTTTTAGTAATAACAAGTCATCATGTGATATATCATGACATGCTATCCTAAACATACGAAGATGCTCTATGGGATCTTCGGTTCCTTTGTATATAGGTAGGACAGGCATGGGAAAGTGTTTAGGATATGGTTGTGCTACAACTATAGGATCTAGAGGTTGACTACACATCTCTCGATAATTGTACGAGGGACGGTAGGGATCTATTTGGTCCATACGGGAGGCTAACTGTTTCACCATGGCTTCCAGATTACCAGTTTGCCCACCATATTGGTTCGGTGGTACATGAGCATGGGATTTGTGAGCGTAGGAAGGCGGGACATAAGGATTAGATGCTATATTGCTGTTATGCAAATGGTTGGTAGGAAGAGTATTATGAAGAAGATTTGTGGTAGCATTATGTTGTATCCCAGATTGTTGGAAATTAACATTTGGTTTTGTTTTAGGCTTTTGTTGATTTGAGGTATATTGATCAATAGCTTGGCGAAATAGAGCAGTGAATGAAGGTTTCTTTTGTGTGGGAATAACCCTAGGTTTAATAACAGGCACTCTAGGTAGTTGGGTAACCTGTTGTTGTCGCGTGTTTTGGATTATAGTAGCCATGTCCAAATTGGACGGTCCAGCTTGATCACTCTCTTGATCAACGAAGGACAAAGGATTAGTGCATGTGTGATATATGTCTTCTAGGGTTGCTTGAGTGTCACTAATTTGATCTTTGTCCATATGAGCTGCTCTATTAAGGGTGCCCATATTATCATGGAGGAACTTCCAGAAATGTTCCATGTTCTCAAAAGTAATGACTCCTTCTGGAGATATTTTAGGAGATGAGGATTCTTCCTCCCTAACATTTTCTCTTTGTTCATTTGCATCAACATACTCTTCTTCTTGTTGGTCTAGAGTTCCTTCTTCCTGAATTGGGTCTTCAGGAAGGACATCTGGGTTGTTTTCTATTTTCCTTAACCAATCTTCTTCTACCTCAATTTGTTTTCCATTCCTGAGTCTAGTCATTATGTCTAAATCTTAGATTTTAGCAAATATATATTGATATATTTGCAACAGATTTGGGAGGTATATATTTTAATTATATACCTACTATAATGCTTTAAAAATAAAATGTTTTGATTTTTTGTTATGATTTTGTTTTTTTTGTTTTTTTTTTATTTTTATTTTATGCTTATAAAGACAACAAACAACACACTAAATACAAGAAATAACAATAATAAAATAATAGCTTAGTTTTCTAAAAAGAGTTTATGAATGTCATTGATAGGATCAAGTTCATCAAGAGTCATAAAATGCTCTTCTTCAAATTGGAAATGGTTTTTCAGGAATTTGATAAAGTGTGCTATAGTGATATTATCTGTTTCAGATTCTGTCTTGTAAAAATAAATCTCATGGCAATACTCTCGATATAACACAGCTCTGGGGACTCTATTCCATCTTTGTCTATCCGTAAGAACGACCTCTTGGTCCTCTATACGAGACAAAAATTTATGTACTACAGCTGCATTATCGAGGTATTCCTCAAAGGTATACAACTCAGAAGACACAAGGGCTCTTTTATCTGCTAACCACCTATGGCAAGCTCTCTGAAGCTCATGATACAAAGTCACTTGATCGGGATCCAGGATTCTATCTAGGACAAACCTCTTGATTTGCCTAAGTTCGGTTGCTCTAGATGAAATGAGATTCAATCTCCTATTAAGCTCGTCCCATAAAGGTGGGACTCTATATGTTGGAGCTACTCTAAGCAAAGAATTAATCTCTATAGCTGCTAATTGATTCTCAACATTAATGGTGACGGCTCGTCTTTTGTTATAATCTACCATCTAAATATGACATGCAATCTTTGATTCTAAATGCATTTATTTTTTGTTTTTTTTTTGGATTGTTTTCAAAAGGTTTTTAGTTTTCACGTCGGGTTCACCAAAATGTATCGCTCCAAAATTTTTGCATCCTTACCCTCAGGCTATAGGATCCACGCCCGAAAGGGGGATGCGAGAAGGATGGGACAATACCTCGGACTGAGAGGCCCTTTGAAGGTCCCGCCTCTCGGGGGAGGAGTATAAAGGTGAATTTTCGACGGATGGTGGGTTCACCAAGAAACTTTTGAGTGGCAGTTTCCACGCCTAGGTTGGGAATGGGTTTGATGTGTTCATTTTATACTCAATCATTCAATTCCTAGGTTTGGCCAAAATGAATCTAAACTATTCTATATGCCAATAATGATTTAAATGGATACAAAAAATAGAAATGGGTGCTAAACACAGAGAATAGGCAAATTAGGACAGATCATACCTGATTTCGGATGTCTGATGAAGGTTCTGAGTCTTGTAGCAGTTCAGATCATCTCGACTCATACGTAATCGTCTGACATTACACCGAATCATCTTGAATCATAGTCGGTCATCTAAGATCAGACATAATCATCTTAAATCTGATGAATTCGTCAAAAACCTGCAATCACAAAAGTAGATACAAAATACCAAATATGCAACTACAGAAGCGAAGGGAAATGATAGAAATAACTATAAATTTGTCTAAATGATAGATCCAAATAGTAATTAAATAGGAAAAACATCAGCTTCACAATTTATTTTGATTTTATCATGCATTTACACTAGATGAGGTGAACTCCAAGATGCATAAACATAATAACCTAAGATAATGCAGAATTATAATGGAAAAATGCAGGAAAGTTAAGAAGATGCAAACTCTGGGCTCGGATTGCCCCCAATCTAGATTACAGTCAGGATCACCTCCAATTGTATGAAATCATCTGCGCTCCTCGACAGGATCGTCCGAGATAGTCTGGAATCATTTGCGATGATCCGAACTAGCTTCGACTGAAAAATAGTAGGGTTCCTGCAAGAAAATGCAAAATGCAGAATACAGACAGTAGTACGAGGATGCTCTAGTGAATAAGGATCTAAATCCGTCAGCTAAGGGGTTCAGGGGAATCAGAATCAGGGGGATAAACTAGAAAAATCCTAGTTTATATAGGATTAGGGGGAGGCTAGGAGGTTGGGGATCATCCCAATCTGGAGATCTCCAACGGGGGAATTTCCAAGCTGTGCGAGACGCTTTGCCCAAGTTGGAGAGGCTATTGAAACAGAAGCTAATTATGAACATTCGGTTTTGGGACGAAATCGTCTGGACGTTCTGTTCCAGACGAATTCGTCAGATCGAGGACGATTTCGTCTGATCTGCGATGATATCGTCCAACGGTCAAAACAAATCCTAAAAATGGCACGAAAAATGAGGAAACGGGTAACAAGCGGTTTTGGGGCGGTTTTGGGGTTAAAATTTAAATTTTTATCTTTTATCTTTTACTAAGGTTTTAACCGTGCCAATTTTAGGGTGCTACACTTACTCACCCTACTTTTGCCTCCATATGACTGATTGTATAGAGAGTTCGACGCACGATTGCCTGTGTTCAAAGATTGCCAAGAAAGGGGGAAATAGAAGCTGTTTTCTTTTGTGTCGATGGCTAATATCCCACATGATTCCTATGGAAGCATGTGGTAACCCTTATTAAAAGTAAACCTCCCCTACTTGCATAACCACAAGGTGGTGGTCTTGTTAGTTGCGAAGAATAGGGTGCAGATAGGAGGGTGCGAGCGCAATGCTTACTTGGCTAGACGAGGTTGGTTGATTAGATGGTTAAGAATAATTAGTTAAAATTTTAGCTACTTGCAACTTCAAGGACCCTCCACTCAGTGGCCTATACAGTGCCAGTTGGAGGTGCCTTGAACACATGGGGTCAAAATAGTCGAGGGCTAGGTCACGACATTAGGTACCAAGGAGGTGCGAAGGTTTATTGGTTAATCGATTAGTCGATCTAGTGGATTGATTTCGAAGGTTATATAATTAACCTGCAATTAAAACCACCTTTTTTATAATGATTAACTAATAAACTATATGTATTGGATGCCCATGTGTTCTAGGTCAAAATGAATTAAATGCCTATGTGTTTTGGAGAACCAACTAAAATATATCTAATGATTTTCCTTGGACTAGGGATTAGATGATTTGCCTAATAGTTTATTTAAAGGCTTTGTTAAAATTTAGTTGATTAAATGGAATATGGAATAGTATTTAATAAACTAAATGTATGGAACTCTAAATTCAAGGGACTGAATGTGATTCAATTAAAAGAGTGAATTTGGGAATTCATTCTTAAGAAACGATTACTGATGGATTTAAAGGTATGAGACTTTAAATCCATTATACAAGGGATCGATTATAAATCAATTATGAAGAATGAATCTGGAATTCATTCTTGAGGGAACTTATAGGGCTCCCTCGAAATATGATATCTCCAAAATATAATTCCAATGAATTTCATAAACAATGTAAGATATTAAATGACTTAGAGAAAGGAACCTAAAGGAACTAGATATTCCTCAATGGTATTGTGAATTTTATATTGATGTATTAGAAAAAGGAATTGGGTGATTCCTTAATTACATCAAGAGATCAAAAGGAACCATTGTAAAAAGGGGCCTATAGATGATATGCTATTATTGTAAAATTCGCCATTTGAGTTTATGGAAATAAGGAAGATACATTTTCCTGTCAGGGTCTCCTAGGATAAATATTTTTGTTACTCTATTTTGTGGTTTGCTTTATTATTTCTTGTGGATGTTACATTTAATTCCAAAATGAATGTGATACAAGATAAATAAATGTTAGAGGTTTGATAAAATTTTATGTATATATTCTATTTTAAAAATGTGTTGAATGGGGTAAACATGAAGTAAAGGATGTGTGCTATCTTAAACATATTGACGAATTAATGGGATTTGATTATCTGATTTAATTTTCAAAATGTAGTGGGTAATTATGAATGATATAACTAGTAGCTTTCTCATTATCAATTAGTATTTGGTGTAATCAATGATGGTATGTATACTTAAAATAACGAAATGTAATTCTTGATTAAGTAAGTCCTTCCTATGTTGATATATGGAACTCTGGGAGTTAGTGTGGGGGAAGTAACAACTGCAAGTCTTCCACACCCACCCTCAGGGGAAGCAAAACCAAACCAGGTTTATCTATGGAACTCTAGGAGTTAGTGTGAATGTTTCTCATATTATATATAAATAATTTCTTAATAAGAACCATTATTATTCATAAACCACTACCTTGAACTATCAATCTAATATCTATATTTATGGGAAAATTCATTTTCTACAAATCATATATTTATTTCAAAGTAATATTGTATTACTTCTAATCCTAAGTTTAGATTGGTATCAATTAGTTCTAAATTATATATATATATATATATATATATATATATATATTTATATATATATATATATATATATATAGATTCTAAAATATTGCACTTAGGATTCTTATAGATAACGACTCTTCATATCCAAAATCAATCGCGGGGTGAGACTTAACTCCATTCTAAATATAAATATAAATAAAGATGAATTTGCTTTATACAGATGTCATTTATATCTTGATAGGTGGTGTCACCATTTCATTCGGTTTTTAAAGAGTCTTTCATAGTATTCAAATCATACATGTTACACAACCTCCTATAAGGTTAGTTGTACAATGTGAACTCATATTTTAATAATCTATGCTTTGGTCCAATAATTATCCAAACACCAATATGCTAGGTTTACGAACCTTCTCAACCCGTTTAAGAAGATATAAAGGTGTACGTAAAACCAGTATAAGTTCTCGGAATAAGCTGTCTATGATAAACAAATTCCCACATCAGTCTGAGATGATATCACAATTCAATGCGAAGCTTAGATATCTCAACCGTAGACTAAATTTCTCATTGTTGGTGAACTTTAACTACTATGATGGGTTTCCTTCTTCCAATTTGCTTAAATTTATTGAATAATTAAAGTTTTTTTAAACTTGATTTGCGTTTCGAGATGTAAGAGGTTATTTTTTGTATTATTGATCTGGCATCTGTCAACCTACATCCTGATAACTTATTACGTCTTCAATGACATTATTTTCAATTCATAGATTACAAAGCCGTTTGGAGAATAACATTTCCCATGTTGGAATTTCATTCCACTTTAAAATCCTCTTCTTTTTCTTGTGTGACTTCTAAGGTGGATGTCTAAAGTTTTTAGAAACCAATTTCATCACCCTATTCTAATTTGAACATTTTTAATTTTAAAACATTTATTTTACTAACTAATAAAACATTCTTGACTATATTTGCTAATGTTTTAATTTTGTTGTTCAAAAATTTTAACAGCATAGGTTTTACAACCAAAAACGCCCTCACATATTTTTTTGAATAATACTTCTTATACACATCCTCCATGGAGATTGAACCTGGGTCACATCATCGATATTACAAGTGACGTGCTTGCCGGTAGTCCATAGTCATGGGGAGATATCCTATTCTTATTTTTACCCAATACATGATATGGCTTACTACTGTGAGATACTCCCACTTCGCTTGGCTGAAAATATTTTTGCACTACTCACAAGTTCTCCTATTTATATGCAAAATTAAATCTACTACTTATATCATTTTCTTTAGTTTACCCTAAATATATCCCAGCATGCCATAATACACTGATATACTGACATACTATCTATTTTAACTCACAACCAATGAAATGTTTCAACAACAGTACTTAGTTTACTATGTGAGAGAAGATTTGATGTGTTTAATCCAAAAGTCATTATTTTACAACGGCTTCCAATTTATTTTTTTATTACTTACACTTGGAGTTTCAGGGCCTGGTGGTAGACTAATTAACTAGCTGGTTTATAACATTAAAGGATACCCATTTAAGAGTTGTACAAACTAATATTACCTAAATACATTTTCCAGTATTTATAAATTTTCCTGTAATATTAAAACTAATCCGATTTTCAATACATTTGATTTCGAAATACTATCACCACACATCAACACGCAAACTATACTTTCAGGAAATGCATAAAAAAGAAATTTTATAATGAGGCTATATTGTATATTTACATCATAATAATATTTAACCCATTTAATAGATATATAAAGCTATTACCACAACATCACTCTTTCATCAATTACATTAACACAATAAATAATTACCTTTTAATCCTTTATTCCTTCTACTGCGAAGCTCTAAGGATTCATGCTTCTATTCACATGAGTAGAATATATAATTTATATTTTCTTTGGCAATATAGCAAAAAGAAGAGCAACCATTACTTGACTAGTCATCCCTATAAAAACGATGTTTACTCATCACAATGAACACATAATGGAGTTCAATTAGAAACTCTGTTGAAAATTTTCATTTCTTATAGACAGATAATAATAGCATATTTTTTTTATACACCTAGGGTTGACAAACATTTTTTGGTTATGCCAAAACATAGAACATATAACATATTCCAAAGGCAACATATCCAGTAACTAGACTATTACTCGACGCTACAACTCTTGAAGGTGACTACCAACAACCGTCATAAGTGACGTCAGTGGCAATGATATTAACAAACACAAAGATCTAGAGGTCATAAGAAAGAGGATTCAGAGCGGTCTTAGATCCAATGAATTCATTCCTACTTTAATATGCATACAATTGGTGCAGAACATGGCTAATTCACACCATTCCAATCATAAAAATTCATTTCTATACTACAAATATTTACTTGTAGCTACGCACAAGATTACTTATGCCAAAAGGAAATTGCAATACAACAATACATCAATAAGCATCCCATAACATGACTTGAATTAATCTATTAAAACTCACCAAAGAAATGCATTTCCTTCTCCAACTCTCTCTTTCTTCAACACTCCAACCGTGCAGTCTCAGAAAAACCATATGATCCAAGATGACTCCTAATTCTTTTATAGGTGCAAAATGTGGCTCTACACTTAACACCCGTGAGGATATTATGGTATCTCTGCCAAGTGGCCTTCTAGGTGGTGAGACCATAACTAATCATGCTTTTATTTTAATTTAATTTATTTAATTTTCATCTAAGTATTCGTATGGTTTATTATTATTTTTTATTTTTTTAAAGTTATAATATATATATTTATTTTATTTATTTATTTTTAGAATATATAAAAAAAGTTATTTCTGCAAATGATCACAAACCCCTAAATGCAACTACATGTATGCACCTATATGGACCGTTGGATAGGTGTATTGCTGATAGGATATTTCATCCTATATTTACAAATACCCTGCCACTCATCATGCATCCCCAACTTACCTTTACCTCTGCTCTTATTCTGCTATCAGGAGGAGGTGTCTGATTCACTTGCTTGATCACTTAAGCGGTTCTACCTGTACCTACATCCACCAAATCATCAGCAGTACCATATTCTTATAGATAAAACAAGCAGGCTAATTGGTGTACTTGGAAGGGTTGTCACAAACTCAAAAGGGTTTGTCATTCCCTTTATACATATATATATATATATATATATATATATATATATATATATATATATATATATATCCCTCATTCGCTGTGCATTAGTGTTATAACTCTATAAATAAGGTATCACTCTATTATCTAATTGAACACTAGATTGTTGTTGTCAGGTATCCCACGTTAGTTTGATGGAGTAAATACTATAGCAGTCAGTGATGGATTACCTCAAACTAGGATCATGCATGAATTGATTCAAAACTAGGGTCTGCTTTATCCTACAACCTGGTCTTACCGACCATAATACATAGGAATATATATATATATATATATACATATATATTAGGTGGTAGGCGGTTTCCAACCTTTATTGTAGTTGGCCTTTCCATCATTCATCAATTTACCGATATTTTGAGTATCCGCGAATTAGGGGTGGGCGGGGCAAAGACTAGTTCATTCCGGCTCGTTCAGTCTAGCTCTATATCGATCGGAAGGCCAGCTGATCTATTTCTTCTATTTACTTATTTCACTATTTCTTCTATTTCCATATTTCAATATTTCACTATTTCTTCTATTTCTCCCGATCAATGGCTAATCAACCTTCACTCATCCTCATCTAAAAGCCCTCTTGAGATTATGGATAGAGAGCTTTAAAAGGTTGAGTGCTTGGGGGCCCGCCCCGCTCTCCCCCGATTAATAGAGAGTTGGGGAGAGCTTAAGAGTTTTTATTAAAAGGTCCCATCCTCAGTCGAGTAGAAGATCCGAACCCTCGCTCATTCGCTAATCCGACCAAGTAGAATCCGATTATCGAGGCTTGAGCGGGTGATTGAGATTTCTCCGCCTCTCTATTTTAATCGGCTCTTTAAACTTTAAGCTCGTATATATATATATATATATATATATATATATATATATATATATATATATATATATATATATATATATATATATATATATATATATATTCTACTAATTTAGAACTTATGGGTTGAACTGGAGGTTTAGATCTCTAAGGTAATTAAAGAGAAAGGCTAATGTTTGTAGAGTATTCAAAAGTGAATACCGAGTTCCCTTACATAGTAAAATACTTTGCATCACACCCAAATAATACATTGATTGTTTAAGATGATTAAATCATAAACATAAGAAAGAAAGAAAGAAAGACTCAACTTGAATCTCCAAGCATTTTTCTTCTTCAATCCTCTAGGTAATCTATTAATATTTCTTCTTGCTCCTAATCCAGCTTCTCCCAAAATTACTTGACTCCTATTCTTCCAAGAATATCTCTTTCTTCAACTAGAAAATCTCTCAAGCCTTATGGTTTCTGATCCACCAAGGTGGAAAGCATTCCCTAGGATTCACAGACTTCCTTCATATTTTTCTCTCCTTTCTTCTCAAGCTCTTGCTAATCTTCCCAAAGTTTATGCCCCAAATTTATGTGATTTTTCAAATACTTCTAGTTTAACTCTAGTATTCTCTCAAAGATTTTTGGTTTCTGATCCACCGAAGTGGAGAGCATACTCTCTAAGCCCCAATATTTCCTAGCTCCCTTTCTTCCTTAGAGGTCCTCTATTTATAGGGAAACTTATCCTCACATGGGCCAAATAGTGGCCTTATTATTTTATATTAAAAGATGCCTTCTATTCAAATAAGACATTCTATGTCATGTAGAGGAAAATTC
Organism: Wollemia nobilis; assembly: GCA_028583015.1. NCBI lineage: Eukaryota > Viridiplantae > Streptophyta > Pinopsida > Araucariales > Araucariaceae > Wollemia > Wollemia nobilis. The sequence continues at coordinate 4,452,723 of JAQPPZ010017257.1, read as the reverse complement.
AAAGAGTAGGAAAAGGAGTACACCAAAAGTAGGTGGTCTTGTTTTCTAGAAACAATTACCAACTAACCTATTATTAGAGAATAGGTTAGGTGCAGAATTAAGATTAATAGTGATAAAGGAGAGAATTTCCACCTAATTTCCATTAATGAAAATAGGCCATGTAGAAAATAAGGATAGTTTTTCCAACAATAGGGAAATTCATATATTGTTAGAAAATTCCAAAATTCTTTTTAGTCCAATTAGAATTGGATAAACTTGGTGAGTACCTAATTGTTACATAATTAGGTTACTTACACCCAATTTACTACTTTGTAGTAAATTTTGGTGAAAAGTTATTTTCTATTTCTTCTTTCACCAAAGCTTCATTTACCTTCTATTTAAATTACTTTAAATTATCTATTTTGAAAGATAATAAATCCTTCTCTAAAATTTACCAAATTCCCTAATTGAAATTTGTAGTATTCTTCAGGGTCTATACCCCTTTTGTTGATCAATAAATCATCCCACTAATTAACTACTAGTATTTTGGAAAGGATCCAAGGGAATGGGTCATGACAGATAGATACTCCATATTTATGTTGGAGTTCTGACAAGCTCTTCATTGTGCTTTGGGCACTAAGTTGAATATTAGTTCTATGCATAAAGTACATCTATCAACTCATTGAATAAATAGGATCATGCATTTGATATCAATACATAAGTATATAAATCAAACAAGGGTAGTCCTACTAAGATGAGCGATTACAAGAGAGCAATAATCAATTATGTGAACAATGAATTACTATGGCTATATTATGGAGATAATGCTACATAGAATGTAATTGAAAAAATATTCGAGCACTAATAATCAAAGTTGTAAGATAAAAAGGAGCAATAAAGCGTGTATAAATTTTGAGCAATTAATATTGTAATTGTTCTTCATGCATAGTTCATGAATGATTCAGGCTATTTACATTCATATTTCAGTATATAAATAAATGCTATTTGATTTATTATAAGCCTTGATATACATATTAATTAGCTCATATTATTCTACTCATATTATTATATTGACCTTTATTATTGTGGCTATTTTATATTTGGGACCTATGGTATATAACTTGTGATAGTTTGTGGTAGTAAAGGCTTAAAAAGACAACAAATTCTTCTACAAATATAGCTATTTGTTGGATGAAATGAACAATGTGTTCATCGCTATCAAATAATTGCCAATATACCTCATTGTCTAGAATTTCTAGCCTTACCACTAATCTCATGTGTTGTTGATTATGCATTAGATTATTCATAGGATCAAACTATAATCCTATGATTATCATTTGGTTAGCATCCATATTTTGGGCTCTCGGGATGACTTTAAAGTTTATTGCATCAAAAGCTTCAATCAAATCCTAGACCTTATGTTTATAAGATCTCATTAGTTTATTCTTGTCCAAGCATTGAGATCTCACCTATTTAATTACCAACTTGGTGATGAGGTTCATAAAAACCTCATGTGGTACAATATTTTAAACTCCTTATTGCACCATTTAGCCATGAATTACTCTATAATTTGCATTAGTATTTTAATCAAGCATAGTAATTAGGACTAATATGATACTGAGTTAGGAAATATGAAATTATGACATTAGAATAAAAATAGGGAATTTGGTGACTAATACTAGGTTATATGGGTTGGAATAAGGTTGCCAATATTGTATAGGTGTAGAATAATAGTAGGAGCACTAGAAACAATGGTGTGAGTCAAATTAGAGATGATCTTGTGCTTGGTGCTAGGCTTAGTTATCAAGTTCGAGTTCGTATTCGAGTTTGACACTCTTGAAATTTAAAAAAAAATCGACATGTTTAAAAATTCGAAATAAAATTCGACATAAAATTCAATTATTATAAATGCACATATATTTTTTGAAATAATTTTATTTTTATATAAAATTTAAAAATCAAAGATACAAAATTATAATATTTGATTTTAATATTTTTTTTTCTTTAAGATATTATTAAAAATATAAACATTTTTATGACTTTATCTAAACATAGTAATTTTTTATCAGATGAAAAGATTTTCAAATGTTTAAATCAATAATTTTTTTAAAAAGATAAATTACAAGTTTTCTATCAATTATAATAAAAAATCAAGTGATAAATTCATTCTAAAAAAATATCATGCATATTAACACATAACTATCATTGTTGTCCATTCTCTCAAGTGATAATAAACAACTAAAGAAAATAGATTGAAAATGGTTGCATCCAACATAATTTGTGCAAGACATGGATTTGAAGAAATTTTTTTATAACACTTTCACATTGATATATATTTTATATTTTAGAGGTAAGAGATTTTACCATATTTTAACTTTGCTTGAACTTTCTATAAGTCATGGGTTTTATTTTTCAACTATCAATGATTGATTTTAGGATTTTTATACCTCTTTTATGTTCAATTTTTTTCTATAGAATTTAGGATTTATTTGCCGAATTTATTCGTTAGAGTTTTGAATCGACAAATTTCAAATTTTATCTAAAAAATTTGATGAATTTCATAACTAAGGTGCTAGGGATGAGAGCTTTAGTGAGCATTAGAAACAATAATAGTCATCCCATAGTAGATGTGTTGGTAAATGCAATGGTGTTTGGTTAGCACTGAACATGATAGTTGTTGAATAACTTTAGGTGTGGTGGCTAGCCATTAGCACCATACACCTTCAAAATATGTCTTTACAATTACATTCAATATGTGTTTCCAATTTAGCAACATATTGATGATGACATCAAATGCAAATCAACCATTAAATGACTCAGAATAGCTATTATCAATTCTGCTAAGGTGGTTGTAACAAATTGACAATTTATTCTCCTTAAACCTACAATGGGAGTAACCTACATAATAGGGAGATTTATCATTTCTAGCTAATAGTTGTAATATTCAACTTGAATAAGATTGATTGGATTGAATTGGCCACTATTATACTTGTCTTTGTCTACATTTGCTTGATTGAGCACATTGTTATTTGGTTGTTTTAACAAATATGTGTGTGGAAGGGGTTTTTGTCTTCCTTGCTTATAAATAATTTTATAATATTGAATGAGGAGACTTTTCATGCTCTTTTATACTCAGTATAACTATTTCATTGTAATTTATTTATTATGATCCATAATTTGCAATGGAATGTTGAATTGAAGCTATTAGAGTGGTTACTAATTGTGTGAGTTGAACTAGTTCTTCCCTTTCCATGACACCATGGAGTAAGGGTCCACTCCTAGTGAAGTGGAAGGCATTTTCTTTGGTATGCAATCTTTGTTTTGTTGTAGTTAGAATTGAATTACGTTTCTTTTTCCTATTTAAGTATAAATTCACATGAACATAGTAATTTATAGGATAATCTATTGAGAGGATTAAAAGGAGTAATAATTTAGCTTTGCACTAGAATTTACCTTTGTCATTACAATAGTATTATGTAATATAATTTAATGATTTTGCATGTAATCTCTAGTCTATTCTTTAATTTGTTTCTATTTGAAATTATATTTAATCTTAGTAGAATAATTTTATTTTTCCTACAAGAATGTGTGTGTGTGTTTTATTTGTTCCTTAGTCACTTATATTAGGAAACCAATACCTGATCTTGCATGACTCTTCCTAGTGCATACAACCTATGAATGTCACCTCAGATTGATAAATTTGTTGGACATTTTGAGTAGATAAGTTGTCATTTATGTCAAGAGTGAGTGGTCATTGATGTCAAGCTTTCAACACCATTGAGTGGCAGTTTCAGTGGACAGCAACAGTTTTAGGTTCTCCATAGTCCAGTTTCAGTTGATCAAATCCGCTTCAGGAGGTCAAGATAAGGTCCAAGGTGAAAAGAAGAAGCCCAAGTGAATAATATTATAACAATTATTTATAATATTACACAAGGAATATTAAATTAATTATGAATTAATTAATATAATTTTATTAAATTAATTTACTTAACTTTATGTTATTTAAATTAATTTTAATATTAATTATATATTAATTTATGTTAATTCCAAATAACCCTAAGGTGGGTTATTAATTCAAATTGAAAATTCAAATTAGAGCATCGACGTGGGAGAAAATTAATCAAAGTATATATAAAGGGGACTCCACCTTACCAAAAAATATTAATGCATTCGATTTTAATCTCCATGCTATTGCGAATTGTGCGAATCGTTCGGTGAGAAAGAGAAAGGTTTAATTGGTGTTTAAAGGACCAAGCGGCAGGTGAGGATTGATTACCCACCATTCAAGGCACCTTGATCACCAAGCACTGGTAGCGCAGTTGGCAACTTTGATGAAGGCAAAACGTTGTGGTAGTGTGAGGTGGAGGTTCGAATCTGTGAGTGTGGCCTTTTGTTTTTAAAGGCATTGATGGTGATCGAAGGCATCAAGAGGAAGGAAGCCTTCCTTCCTTCATATGGGTGCCTATAGCCCACATGATGGGCACCAATGCTCTAAGGCACTTGGCAGTTGGGGAGACGACGGTTAGAATCATGCCAAAACCCTTTTGGGGAGAAGACAAAGGTATGCATTAGTTGAGCATCAAAATTTTTGGAGGAACTAGTTGAGCTATTAAAAAATTAATTTTTGCATATTTTATTTGGCTTGTAAGGTTTTAAGGGGAGTTATAAGGTTTATGCAAAATAAATTTTTGATGTTATTTGCTTTAGTGCTTGAAAAGGGTAATAAGGTGTTTTAGCAAGATTTTTTGAGGTTTTGTGGTGATGGATATTATTTTAAGTTGGAGATTATAAGGTGTATCCAAATAATTATTTTTATGTATGATTTGATGGATGTTAATTCCAAGAAGGAGCAATAAGGTGTATTTGAGATTTTATTATTTTTGTGTAGAAGGAAATTTTTGAGAGAATGTTGGAATGATATTTTGTCATCTAACCATTGAAATTGGAAAGAAGAAAATTGTGATTGAGACAGGTTTAATAAGGGTACTTCTACATCAAAAAAAGGTATGGGCACATCTTCCTAGTGAGTGATTGTTGAATGTTGTGAATGCAAAGTTGAAGTGAAAAGGATTGTTTGGTAAGCATTGTTGAGTGTATTTTGAATTAATGCTTCAAGATTTTTTGGAATAAAGAGTTGTTGATAAAACCTTGTTTGATAAGCATTGTTGTTGAAGTGATTGGTTGAGTGAGAAAATTGAACTAGGGTTTGCAAATATCATGACTATCATTGTTATGTGAGATTTATTGATAAGCATTGTTGGAAGCCTTTGAGTGAGTGTTCATATGCTTGGACTAGGATTTGTAAGCAAGGATTAATTCATTGAGTGATTGGTTGAGTAGAGTTGGTTGAACCTAGTCAAGTAGATGTGTTGATGTGAGAGTTCAAGTTCTAAGAAATAATTTGTTCTATATTCTGAATTGAGTTGAGAAAGAGATTGAGTGTTGATGAATGTGAAACATATTGAGTCTCTAACAATTATTTATATGTTTATATGATAAAATAGAGATTGAAAGTGATTGAGAGTTTGTGAGTGTGAAGAATATTGATCCTCTAACAATTTTCTATATGTTTTTGTGGTAAAAAGAAAGATTGAAAGTGATTGAGCATTGTGGTGAATGTGAAGAATATTGAGTCTAACAATTATCTTTATGTTTATATGAGATTGGACAAGTTCTAGTGTGGACTTGTTGAGTAGATTTGAGGCAAGTATTAGAGAAGACTTGTGGATAGATTTATGTGAGCTTTTGTGGAAGCTTACAATATAGTTTGAGAACAAATATTGAGAGTAGATTTGGATAAGTTCTAGTGAGGACTTATTGAGCATATTTGGACAAGTTCTAGAGAGGACTTATGGATAGATTAGTATGATATTTTATGGAAGCTTACAAGGCAGATTTGAGACAAGTCTTTGAGAAGACTTGAGAGCAGAGTTGATTGATTTGTTCAAACCTTGAGTTAAGGTTTGGGACAAATCTAGTAGTGTTGATTTGTGATTGGATCAAGCTTTGTGTTAAGGCTTGAGGAAAAATTTGTGCTAGATCGAAGGACTATGTTTAGTGTAGATCAAAGGATAGAGATTGAGGATAGATTTGTGCTAGATTGAAGGACTGTGTTTAGTGCAGATTTGTGGATAGATTTTGGTGCAAATTTGAGGATAGTTTTATGCCAAACCAGAGGTAGAGATTGAGAAAATTTTGCTAGATCTAAGGACTGTGTTTAGTATAGATTTGAGATAGAGCTAAGAGCGAGATTTGGATATGACAGAGTATAGAGTATGACAATATCCAATGGATAGAGATCCATTAGCCAAGGCAGTGAGGACATGTGTCTTCAGTGGATAGAGATCCATTAGACAAAGAAGTGGGGGCAACAGTTCTTCTAAAATATCACCAGCTAGATCTAAGGAGAAAGAGTTCTCTTGTGGATAGAGATCCACGAACTTGATTAGGGGATTGGTGTCTCATTTGGATAGAGGTCCATAAATATTGTAATAGGGAAAGGATTCCCAAGAGATTGATTGAGAAAATTTTAGTGAAATATTTTCTTCGTGGAGTAGCCCACATTGGGTGAACCACATTAAATTTGTGTCTCTATTGTGTATGGTGATTTATGCATTGCTTTATTTTTATTTTTTGATACTGCTATCTATACATTGCATAATATTTATTGGGAAATAAAAGTAAAAGTGGCCTTATACTGTTCACCCCCCCTCTCGGTATAATATTGTGTTCTTCAATTGGTATCAGAGCGGGTTTCTTAAGAAGAGTTTAACAGCTTGAAGAAAAAGCTTTCAAGAACACAATGCATTCTAATAATGGGTCCTCAGATAATTCAACACCAGTATTTTATGGAAGCGATTATATATTTTGGAGTATGAGAATGAAGATTCAACTTAACGCACTTGGAAATAAAATTTGGGAAGCAGTTGAAAATGGATACATACCACCAGTTGATCCACCTATAGATAAGGAAGGTAAGCTTCTACAATATTACAATTCAAAAGCAATGAATATAATTTTGAGAGGTTTACATAGAACAAATTTCATAAAATTTATGCATTGTAAAGATGCAAAAGGAATTTGGGATAAGTTGCAAAGTATATATGAAGGATATAAAAGTGTCAAAAAGGTAAAGATACAAAATCTCAAAGGACAATTTGAATAATTAAGAATGAAGGATGAGAAAAATATTAGTACTTATTTACTTATGATAGATGATGTTGTTAATGCCATGCAAGAACTTGGACTTGAGATTGAAGAATCGGATGTTTGTGATAAGATCTTAAGATATCTTCCAAAAAGATTTAGTGAAAATATTTCTACTATAGAAGAATCAAAATATGGTGATTCTTTGACAAGAGATATATTACTTGGTATTCTTATAGCTTTTGAGTTAAGAACAAAAGAGGAACCTAATACGAAAGGAAGCAACATTCAAAGCTACTAAGAAGAAAAATGGTAAAAAGTTAGATTCAAGCAATGAGTCATACAGTGATGAAGAAGCAAATTATGGCTGAAGGAATAAGGATTCAAGAAGATTTAAAAATACAAAATTTGTTAGATGTTTCAATTGTGGAAAGTATGGTCACTATGCAACTGATTGTAAAGAAGCCAAAAATAGCAATGATGAAGAAAAACAAGATCATAAGATCAGGGAATAAAAAAAATACAGGTACCAAAAGAAAGCCAAGGATGGACAAAGCAGATAAGGAAATAAGTTCTTTAAAAGACAAAAGAGGAGCTACTATGCAAACAAGGCAAGTAAGTACTCAAGTGATAGTGATAATAGTTTCTCAAACAATGATAAATATGAAGTTCTATTTTTGATTGAAGAAAAAGAAGTTAAGAAAAGGTCACCAATAATTCTCAAGTGTTTTAGATGCGGTGATTTTTGACATCTTGAAGATAGTTGTACAAGGAATGGTTTTAGTTTTAGTGATGATGAATATGAGGATGCACTTGAAGGACCATAAGAGAATATTCTAATGGCACTAGAAGAATAAGGAGGTGATCCTATAGAATATAAGTCAAAAAATAATGAAGATGTTCTCAAAGACAAACAAATAGAGGAAGAATCAGAAAAAGGAGTTGATATTGAGGGAGAGATTATTTATGCTCTTAAAAATTTAAAGAAGGTAAGAAAATAAAAATCCCAACTTGAGATTCAGTTTCAATAATGTGATGAAGAAAGAGGAAATCTTATAGAGGATATAAACAAGTCAATGGCTAAGACAAAGAAGTTCAAGGATTTTGAGTAAGCTTTTGTGGAAGCTTGCTATGCAAATTTGAGCAAATCCTAGAGAGGACTTATTAAACAGATTTGAGCAGGTTTTGTGTGGACCTGTTGAGCAGATTTGGATAAGTTCTGAGTGAGCTTGTTGAGCAGATTTGAGAAGGTTCTTCAGTGAACCTATTGATAGAGCTTTGGAGGTGATAGATTACAGAGGATAGAGTCTCAGTGGATAGAGATCCAGTAGCCAGGAAAATTGAAGATAAATCTGAGTGAGGAGTCTTCAAGTGGAGAGAGATCCACCAGTCAGTGCAATAGAGAGACATAGTCTTCTAGAAGATCACTAGCCAGAGCAGAAGGGGAAAGAGTTCTCCTATGGAAGAGATCCACGAACTTGAGATTAGGGGATCAACATCTCCTTTGGACAGAGGTCCATAAACATTGTACTTGGGAAGGATTCCCAAAAGATTATTTGAGAAATATTTAGAAGAAATATTTTTCTATGGAGGTAGCCCACATTGGGTGAACCACGTTAAAAATGATGTCTCTCATGTGTGTGATGCTTTGTGTGATGTTCACTATTTTATTAATGTTGATGCTACTATTTGGGGAAAATTTTTATGTTATACTATTCACCCCCCTCTCAGTATAAGCACATGTTCTTCAATTGGTATCAGAGCGGGTCTCTCCATGAAGAGTCTAACAACTTGGAAGAGGATCCTTCGGTAGCACACATGACTTCAAAAAGTGAAGAAGAGAGTAGGTTTGATATAAAAGAAGAATTATTTGCTGCTCTTAGAAAATTGGAAAGACTTAGAGAGAAAAATTTAAACTTGAAAGAACAAATTCAGGAAGATGAAGAGGCAAGAGTGGAACTTATACATAACCTTACAGAATTCAAGATTAAGGTAGAAGAAGGAAAGAATATTGAGCAAGATATGTCAGATCTATTGAGAGCCAAGGAAATAGAATGTGGAATATTGGAAGCAAAAATTGTTCTCCTAAGGAACAAACTGGAAGGGATCAAGATACTACAAAATATAGAATATGTGAAACAAAAGGAGGAATCAAGCTTCCAAAAGGTAGAAACTTCAAACAAAGAAAAGCAAGCAAAGGACATCAGAAAGGAGGAAAGCAAAGAGGAACCCTGGATAAGAGTTAATTACAAGAAGAGGATGACTTCTTCACAATATCCAAGACCTCCAAATAGGTTACATAACTTCTTTCATGGTCATTGTTTTTCTTGCAATAAATATGGTCATATAGTTGCACACTGTATTCATCATGCAAGATACAATAGAAATTTCAATTCCTTTGCACCTCTCATGGATGATGATGTTATATGTTACAAATGCAATAATTTTGGGCACAAGGCTAGGTGGTGTAAAATGATATTTCCTGAGTCTAGAAAAACAATTCCAACAACTAGGAAGGATGAAAGAAAGAATGTCAGGGCTAGATCTATGTTAGTCCAAACAGCCTCGCATGCTCAAAATAAAGAAGAACAATGGTATCTGGATAGTGGTTGCTCTAGTCACATGATAGGAGACAAAGATAAATTCATTGTTCTAAAGGAAACAAATAGAGGATCAGTAAGTTTTGGTGATAATGGATCAGCTAGGATTGTTGGGAGAGGCACTCTAAGTCTAGACAATGGAAAAACAAAAATAAAGAATGTTTTGTATGTCAAAGGGTTAAAACATAATCTACTGAGTATAAGTCAACTTTGCGATCAAGGATATATGGTTACCTTCCATCCAGATAGATGTGAGATAAGGAAAATAGAAATAGGAAGAATCATTGCAAATGCAAGAAGAACCCCAAACAACTTGTACATGCTCAATGAGATCAAAGGGGAAAAGTGTTTTCTATCACAAGAAGATGAGAGTTGGTTGTGGCATAGAATATTGGGTCATTTGAATTTTGACAACATAGTCAACATAAGCAATAAATAGGCAGTCAGAGATTTACCCAAGATAAGAAGACCTCAAAACATAATTTGTGCACCTTGCCAACATGGAAAGCAAACTAGGACAACTTACAAACCAAAAGGTTATATGTCATATGAGCCCTTGAGTTTAATACATACTGATTTGTGTGGTCCTACCAGAACACAAAGTATTCAGGGTGAGAGTTACTTCATGTTGTTTGTAGATGATTATTCCAGAATGGTTTGGGTAACTTTCCTAAAAGAAAAGTCAGAAGCCTTCAAAAAATTTAAAGCATTCAAGAAGTTGGTTGAAAATGAAATAGGCAAAAGGATTAAGTGTCTATGATCTGATAGAGGAGGAGAGTTTACTTCAGATGAGTTTGTAGAATTTTGTGAACAACATGGAATCAAGAGAGAATACTCAGCAGCAAGAACTCCCCAACAAAATGGAGTAGTTGAAAGGAAAAACAGGACTGTTGAAAACATGGCTAGAGCTATGTTAAATGAATCTAAATTGTCATATGGTTTTTGGAAAGAAGTAGTATCTACAATTGTGTACATAATTACTAGGGCTCAATTAAGGGTAAATCATCACAAGACTCCTTATGAGCTTTGGAAGGGAAGACTTGCTACTGTAAAACATTTCAAGATTTTTGGAAGCAAATGTTACATAAGACGGGAAGATCATAATTTAGGCAAATTTGATCCAAGATGTGATGAGGGAATATTTCTTGGTTATTCCACAAAAATAAAGGCTTACAGATGTTACAACAAAATAACATGCACTATGGTGGAAAGTATGAATGTAACAGTTGATGAGAAGATAGATTCCAGAGAGCCAATTCAGCAAACGGTATACCAAGAAGATGGATGTTGTCAAGAAGAATTTTGTGAGGAATCAGATAATGATGAAGAAGAAACACAAAGGCTTCTTCCTAAGACTCCTTCCAGGTATGTACAAAAACATCACCCAAAATATCAGATCATTGGGAATCCAGATGAAAGATAGACAAGGAGAAGAATAATAAAACCATCTCAACAAGCTAATTTTTCTTTGCTATCTAAGATTGAACCAAAATATTTCTCTCAGGCTAGTGAAGATGAATTTTGGGTTAAAGCAATGAATGAAGAATTAGATCAGATTGAGAAGAGCAAAACTTGGGAACTTGTTCCACGACCAAAGGATAAAAATGTGATTGGCACAAAATGGGTCTTCAAAAATAAGTTGAATGAAGATGGACAAGTTGTCATAAATAAAGCAAGGTTAGTATGCAAAGGTTATGCACAAGTAGAAGGAATTGATTTTGATGAAACCTTTGCTCCAGTTGCATGACTTGAAGCTATAAGGATGTTTTTAGCTTTTGCAAGTTTCAAGAACTTCAAGGTATATCAAATGGATGTTAAGTCAACTTTTCTAAATGGGATTCTAGAATAAGAGGTCTACATTGAACAACCATAGGGATTCATACTGGAAGATACACCAGATCAGGTATGCAGATTAAAAAAGGCATTGTATGGTTTAAAGCAGGCTCCTAGAGCATGGTACTCAAGATTGGATAAGTATCTACAAGAACAAGGATTCAGGAAAGGAATAGCAGATAGTAATTTGTATATCAAAAATAAAGGAAATGATCTTCTAATAGTGGTTGTTTATGTTGATGACATAATTTTTGGGGGAAACAATGACAAGATGTGCAAAGAGTTTGCTAAGAATATGCAGAGTGAATTTGAGATGTCAATGCTTGGTGAATTATCCTTCTTTCTTGGTCTTCATATTTCACAATCAGGGAAGGGAGTGTTTCTATCTCAAGCCAAGTACATCAAGGAGATGTTAAAGAAATTCATATTAGAATATTGCAAACCAGTAAGTACTCCTATGGTCACAGGGTGCAAGTTGAGTAAGGATGATGAATCTCCAGAGGCAGATCAGAGACTATACAGATCCATGATTGGCAGCTTATTATATGTCACAGCTACAAGACCAGACATAGTACAATCAGTGGGATTAGTGGTAATATTTCAAGCAACACCTAAGGAAACACATGTGGCAACAGTAAAAAGAATTTTTAGGTATCTAAAAGGGACTATGGATTTTGGACTTTGGTATCCCAAAAGTGATAGTTTCACACTCACAACATATACAGATGCAGATTGGGCCGACAACATTGATGATAGAAAAAGCACAAGTGGAGGAGATTTCTTTCTTGGAGAAAGTCTAGTCTCCTGGTTAAGTAAGAAGTAGGTTTCAGTATCACTATCTACAGTAGAGGCAGAATATATTGCAGTAGTAGCCAGTTGTACATAGGTGTTATGGATGAAGAGAACTTTAGAAGACTTCAAGATAAAGCATGATCAACCCATTCCTATACTATGTGATAATACCAGTGCCATATGTATCTCAAAAAATCTGGTAATGCACTCCAGGATGAAGCACATTCCAATTAAGTATCATTTTCTAAGAGAACAAGTGTCAGATAAATAGGTCATATTGGAGTATGTCACTACAAAGGAACAAATAGCAGATATTTTCACTAAGCCACTCTCAAAGGAGACTTTTGAGTATCTTCGAGGAAAATTGGGAGTGAGACTCCCACCCCAGAATTAACCACCTCATGTGGAGGTGGGGGAGGGGCTAAGCTAAGAGGCTCATTCTTAGCCCCGAGCCCCAAAGGTGACCCTTTGCCATTGATGTCAAAGGGGGAGATATTTGTGTATTGGGGAGAGATTTGATATGAGGAGATATTTGAGAGAGCATTGAGCCAGGGGGAGCAAAGTCCCAGGGGGAGCAAAAAAGAAGGTCAAGTTTTAGTAAAATGAATATGGGTTGCCATCAATGACAAAGGGGGAGATTGTTGGACATTTTGAGTCCCTAAGCTAAAAGTTGTCATTGATGTCAAAAGGACCTATGTAAGTAAGCACTATGATTTTTCTCCACAAAGAGCTTCATGAGAAGCAAAGGTTTTGATCAAAGGTTCTAGAAGGGATGCATGGCATTTGGTTCCAAAAGGAGCTTCAAGGGAAGCTTAGCAAAAGGTTTTTATGAAAACCAAGGAAGGCAAGGAAAGGTTTTATTTAAAACCAATGGATGGCAGATTTGAAATGGGTTTTTCTTAAAACCCAAGTTGGCTTTTTGTTTCATCGAAAAAGGTGCCCCGATGATGGAGAAATTTAATTTTAAAGGTTTAGTTTAAATTTTAATTTATTTAAAATTTAAATTTAAATTTTAAAATTAAATAAAAGGTTTTTCCTCCTTTCTTATTGGTGCCACCGACGTCATGAGGGCAATGTTAAAAGGGCCGACGTATTCACATTGAAGGATGGCTTATATAAATAAGCCAAAGGTTTTCCATTTAATAAACCTAAGGAGTGTCGCATGATTTTCAAAAACCCAAAGTATTTCTGCATCCGAATATTGCACATCGAATTTCATGGAGTGTGACGTGGGCAGTCAAGTCGTGGAAGGTCAAAGTTTTGGTGCCTTGTGAGGAAAGCACATGCAATTTAAGGAAGAGAGTGCCCAAGGCACTCACGTGGGCAGTGTTAGCTCACACGGCTTAGCTACCGCTTGGCAGCACGGTGGGCAGAGGTTCGAAATGCCAAGGCCCTTCGAGGGCTCCTTTGAGGTATGCACTCCGACTCCGATATTTGTGGGGGTAAATATTTTAATTAAAATATTTGCTTGCTAAGGTTTGATTATGATTTTTGTGGGAGATATAAGGTTGAGCAAGCTTTAATATTTTAATAAGGTTTGATATTTGATTAATGTGAGATATTGCCTAAGAAAGCTTTGTGATTATTTTTTAGTGCAAAAGTGTTGAAAGGAAGGATATAAAATATTTGATTTATTTTATGGTATAAGTGGTTTTTGGAGTGACAAGGTTATGCAATGTTTTGATTTATTTTATTTTATGGTACAAGTGGTTTTAGGAGTGATAAGGAAGTTGTGCATTAATTCTTAAGAAGGTTTTCTAATTAAAAGCCTTGGTGAATATTATTGTGAAGTGGAGTAATGTTGATTATTTTGTGATCTTCTAACCCTTGTGAAGATTGGCAAAAGAATATTGTGATTGTGGCAGATTTCCAAAGAGGCTTCTTCATCTTCATAAAAGGTATGGGCACATTCTCCTATTGATTGATTATGGTGGTTGATTTCTAAAAATATCTTTGGAGTGAAAAGGATTGATTGTGGTTTCCTTTTTGAAAGTGATTGGTTTAATGCTTCAAGGTTTTCTGGATTGAGAGTTGTGATTAAACCTTGTTTTATAAGCATTGTTGTTGGAGCCCATTGGTTGTGCAAAGAACTTGAACTTGAGTTAGAAGAGAACATGAGTATCATTGTTATGTGAGATTTGTTGTTGAGCATTGTTGGAAACATTTTGAGTTGGTTGATACATGCTTGGACTAGGGTTTGTGAGAAAGGGTTGTTCATTGAGGTGATTGGTTGAGTTGAGTTGATTGAGCCTAGTCAAGTGGATGCATGTGGTTGTTCAAGTTCCATAAAACAAACTATTCTATATTCTAGATTTGAGTTGAGATTGAGATTTGAGAATAGAACATATTGAGTCTCTAACAATTCTCTTTATGATTCTATGAGATTGGACAAGTTTTGTGTGAGCTTGTTAAGCAGATTTGAGACAAGTCTTTGAGAAGGCTTGTGGACTGATTTTGAGTAAGTTTTTGTGAAGCTTTTGTTTGAGCAGTCCTGTGGACTTATTGAGCATATTTGAGCAGGTTCTTGTGGACTGTTGAGCAGATTTGGATAAGTTCTGAGTGAGCTTGTTGAGCAGATTTGAGAAGGTTCTGAGTGAACCTATTGATAGAGCTTTGGAGGTGATAGAGTATAGAGGATAGAGTCTCAGTGGATAGAGATCCAACAACCAGGACAATTGAAGATAGATCTGAGTGAGGAGTCTTCAAGTGGAGAGAGATCCACCAGTCGGTGCAAGCAGAGAGACAGAGTCTTCTAGAAGATCACTAGCCAAAGCAGAAGGGGAAAGAGTTCTCCTATGGAAGAGATCCATGAACTTGAGATTAGGGGATCAACATCTCCTTTGGACAGAGGTCCATAAACATTGTACTTGGGAAGGATTCCCAAAATATTATTTGAGAAATATTTAGAAGAAATATTTTTCTATGGAGGTAGCCCACATTGGGTGAACCACGTTAAAAATGATGTCTCTCATGTGTGTGATGCTTTGTGTGATGTTCACTATTTTATTAATGTTGATGCTACTATTTGGGGAAAAGTTTTATGTTATACTGTTCACCCCCCTCTCAGTATAAGCACATGTTCTTCATTTTTTAATGCCATTTTTGGGGAACACAATGTTGCTAGGATAACTTAAAAAATCTATTAAGCATCCAATATCACAACCTCTTTGTTATGGTATAAGCTAGTTGATTGTTGGGGTTAGTATCCAAAATACATCCTCTTTTATGGATATTTTCTAGAATAAGTTTTCATTAGGTTAGGTCAAGGTTGATTCATTAATCCATACTACCTAATGCCCTTGTCTATGATTTATGTCAATAAGAGATTAATTAGCTAGAACAAAGCAAGAATTAGAGGTGTTTAGAAGGAAAGGTAGGGGTATTGAGAATTCAAGAATTTATTTGAAAAGTTAGAAAGCACAAATAGTTCACCACATCCCACCCTAGAATATTTAGTACCCCTTGAATTATTTCATAAAATTTATAATTTTTGTTGGGAAAATATGAAGCCAGAGAGACAAGATGATGGGGATAGACATAGTAATTCATACCCTCCTAGGGAAGCCAATAATGGTACTAGGACATTCACATACCCTATATATATGGAAACTAACATGCAAGCCCCCATAAAAAATATTTCTCCATCTATATTGTTGACCTTTAGGGGAACTCCATCAAAAGACCCAAACCAATCAAAATTATATGTCAAACCTATGACTATGGAAATGATAATAAAAAACTTAAAATATTTTCCTCCACACTTAAAAAGTCAATGAAAAAATGGTTCATGGGGTTGGTCCCAAACTCCATTCATAATTAGGTAAAAATGGAAAAGACTTTTCTAAAAAAATATCAAGAATATTGTCACATTAAAGATAAAAAGAAAGAATTATTTATAATGAAATAGAAGAATGATGAAACTCTTGTAGATTACTGAGATAGATTCTTATTCATTCAAATTTTTTTGGGGTAGAGATAGATCAAGATCTCATAAAATTAATGTTTTTGTGAGGCTTACATGATGAATCAAGGGACGTCTTAAACCTTATAAGGAAAGATGACATGAATAGACTAGGCCTTCTTGATATCATGTAACGATGTAATAATTATTTCCATACAAGGGAAGAGACTCTTAAATATTGAGCAGGAAAGAGTGGCAACAAGATAGAGGATTTAGTGGATAAATTTGCTAACCTAAAATATGGTATCTTATTACACTCAAAAACTAGACAAATTATAGTCTAAAACTAAGACTACTGAGCTACTAGTAATGAATTGTCCAAGGTGCAAACAAAAACATGCTCTTAAAGAATACCTCTTAATTAAGACTTATATATGCAATATTTGTGAAAAGACCATCCTACAAATTGATGTGACCTCCTACCCAAAAGTAAAGTTACTATTGGAAGGAATAATTCACTGATGGAGGAACATAACTATGTGGGTCAAAAAAATAATATTTCCTACAATTAAAAATCCCCTAAGGATGCCATGGGCATAAAAACCATGGCATGCTTTTTGGAACATGTCTCCACCACCACAACAATGAGGCCAACACCCCTGGTCCTCTAAAAACCCCCAATTGTTACTACTCATCCACTATTTTTTTTATTCCTATATTTATCTTTGTCCACATTTCATTGAGTGAAGAATATAATAATGATCTAAGATGATAATATACCAAATGAATAACAAGTAATATGAGCCACAAAATATTAATTCAATGCCACTCTTGAGTAGAAGCACCAACTTCTATAATTCCATCATGCCATCACCAAATGGTATGAGGATAATACAATGGCTATGTCATCATGTCATCACCAAATGGCATGAGGATGTCTCAATGGTTATACCAGTATTTTAGGAGAACTATCCCCACCAAAGGGAATCATCCCTTCCTCTCCATACTACCCATGAAGGTTAGTAATTAGGAGAAAATCATTAATCAATATTTCTCGTGATAACTTACGTATAACTTGGGATATTTGTCTTAAGAATAATTATAAAATTTACTCATTTACAAGGTGTTGATGGTTTTGTGATTGTTTGTCATCTTCCCAATTGCATTGTGTATTTGGTTTATTTTTAATTTCCTTAGACTAATGGTGTAAACATCATTTTGTCTCTTATTGTTATGAAAGTCATCAACAAGTTTCCTTCTACACTAATGAAGTCAATAAGAGATATCAGTTTATATACATCCATTAATTATCTAAAATATTACAATTCTCATTTCCATACATTTGATAAGATATACTAATCAAAGTAATTTCTCTTTTTACTTGATTAAATTCCAATGCATATATCACCTATCATTTAGTTGAGGTGAATACTACATTATGAAGACTCCCTCTCTAATAAACATAAGCTTGTCATAAAAATACATAAAATATTACAAAATCATGGCTGATTATACAACATTTATTTCAACCATTCATAATTACAATGAAATTATCTCAAACCAAGCTTAATCATAATGAACAGTATAATAGTCTTCAAAATTGTTGTTAGGTTCTTCTCTAGTTTATCTTGAATTCTTCATGGTGTGAGAGATGATGGTGAAGGGATCAGGACAACTCATATGCACATATGACAAATGCAAATCAAGCAAAACATGCTTATCTATCTTGAATGCAACTATGCATCAATCATTTGTCATAATATTTACTTTTCATTTCATAGATAGCATCAGGCATGAATTTCCATAATTCATCCAATATTAATTCAAGGATTATTTTCCCAATCTCATACATCATGAATACCATTTAATTTGATCATCACAAATATTTGGAAGAGTCCCATACCTCTTCCAAGGATGAACACCAATTAATCCTTCCAAAACTAAAATATATCTTTCTATTTTTTTAGTTGATTATATTCATTTACAAAATTCATCATATAAGATAATGTAGAAATTTGTATACAAGAACCTATAATTTTGTATTTGTTCGATCCAAATAATTATCTAATTGGTTTCAAATATCTAGTCAACGTCATCCAATATCATTTGATTTCTATAATTTTATAAAATTAATAAGAAAAACCAATATCGTTTGACTTCCATATAAAATCATTCAACTCTATTATAAAATTGAGAAACTAACATTTCAGAATATATCATAAATCTCTTATGGATAATTCCCTACATCTTTGTATGATAAAAAAAATATAAAGTATGCAAATTGTAGAACATACTCTAAAAATCCATAAGGTAGATAAATTCTAAAACCTATAATATACCATAAGCTTAATAAAACCATTAACTCATAAGGGCATTAGGCAAAGCGAAGTTATATATATATATATATATATATATATATATATATATATATATATATATATATATATTTTGTCAATGGTCATGATAGCAAGGTAATCGGGCAAGGTTTGTTTAATCTGAAATGAGTCGGTCAATAGATCACTTTGTCATCTAGGGATTTTGCTACACCGATTTATCTCAAAATTGGATGCCATTATCACAACTTGCACCCTTATTAATTTGATAAATTGTGTAGATATCGTTAATAGACCAGAGTGCCCTTGTGCAACACAAGATAAGTTTGGTGAACATTACACACACTTGGTTATAGTCTATTACAATTTGGGTGAATGATCTCTAACTACCAAGAAGATTTTGATTTTATACTTTGGATCTGGACAATGATTTTATAGCTCATAGTTGGTTAAATGAAATTAAAGGAAACCCATATAACATCACCTGCTAGGTAAAAACATCCATATAATCTTGGAAATTGGGATGTCTCAAGGTTTAATTGTAACATGGTGACACCACATTTAGATTGAGATCGATCCAAACATATTAACAAAGAGTGCTGCTTTGCTACAGGTTTTGAACAGTCTACAAATCTATTTTAGCTCGCTGTTACTATCATACAAAGATTTGAAGTTTGGAAGGATGAGTAAGAGTCTCAACGATGATGCAACAGGTAAAAAAATGAGGTCTTTAATATTATATTGAGACTCATTACTTCATAGCTTAAGCATTAGTTATTACATCCTCAAAATTAACCAGCCAGACACAGGTCTTTGGATGGAATGGTGGTCAGACATCAATGGAGATAAACATAAGTGATCTGAGAGACTCAATTCATCGATCATAATCGAGCTGAGTCATGTCTTAACAACCTAATAAATTCCTTGTTAATTTAAATGCTATAAATAGTAGCATTGCTCTATGGTAGTGGTTTGTGGGTTCAAAACAAGGACATCTATAGCAAGGGTATGTATCACTTTGTAGCAGCGAACTAGGTTATGGATACGATATAATGGAAGGCATGTAACTCAAAACCAAAACCATGTACTCAAGATTGTGTAGATGGTCATAGTAATTTTACACAGAACATGGCTCTTTGATAGATTGAGTATTTTAAAAAAATTGGTATAAATCCATATTATGCCATACACGACAGTGCATTTTCCATCAAACCAATCGGGGTACATAAGAAACAATATTGAAATTCTAAGGTGGATGTAAATATCCCATAAATAAGTCAAAACAACACAAAGACTTCTATTAAAAAAGTAGGATGGAATAATCATTATTACCAAGTACCCAATATGGCATGGTTACCCAAATTCACAGTTCAATACACTTTCATGGAGAATTATAGAAAAATGGTTCTTGATTTACTTTCTAATAGTACCCAATTCTTATTCTTAAATTTTGAATTGAATCCATTTTTAATTATTCATCAAAAACAATGATTTAATCATGTAAAATATCATGACAGGGAATGAATCAAACAATTAAATACAAGTAGCAAAAGAGAAACCCCCACACCTGGATCTTTCGTAAACCATGAATACAATTTTTGGAGAGTCATGCTTTACTCCTTCTCCTTATCTAAACTTCTTTCTATAGCCTAACATGACCTTTTCTCAACCTCTATGGTAATATATAGCTCTATTTTTCTCCAGACAAGGAAGATGCCATTTTATTGTCTTTTATTATTTTTCTTCCTCCCCTATGAGCAAGTTTCTAGAAGGGTGTCTCATTTTTCTTGTCTCTACCATCCCTTAGGTCAACTACTACTATTTGACATATGGGTGGTTTAATAATGAGATAAAGGAGGGATCTCAACTACCAATTTAACCATTCTAAGGCAGCCATGTGGAGCAAGAAATAATCCTTTTAGGTTAATAAAATATTTTTATTATTTTGGTCCAATCATAATTGGAAAAATTGGTAGGAGAACAATCTACCTAATTATTTTTCTTAAGATGGATGCAATTAGGTTAATAAGCATGTTCAAGACAATAAATATTTACTTTAGAAATTGCCCAATTTAATATTTTCACAAAATCATAATAAATATTATTAAATTGTATGGCATTTTTCAAATGCATAAAATATTTCTAAAATAATTTGTAAGGTGCAAACCATTACTTAATGTGCATTTTCAATATAATATTCAAATATGCCAATCTCATACAAACTAATTGTGCAATTAAATATATATCACACAAATGGCATACACAAGCAATCGATGCATGCTCATTATTCCCCATCATCATTTTTCCTTTAAGTGGGTGGGTATTTTAGAATAATTCTCAGTTATCACCGCCCATCATGAAGGAGA
Source organism: Wollemia nobilis (assembly GCA_028583015.1). NCBI lineage: Eukaryota > Viridiplantae > Streptophyta > Pinopsida > Araucariales > Araucariaceae > Wollemia > Wollemia nobilis. Next base: position 4,431,773 of record JAQPPZ010017257.1, on the reverse strand, counting down.
CTAGTGATGATGAGAACATGAGCCTTACCTATTGAGTTGTCATTGTCATCATTTCCCTTCTCATCTCTGGTGGTCAATCTTCCACCTACGAGAATACCTGTTCCTGCAATCAAGTAATGCAACGCAACATCATTTTCTCTTGATAGAAACAAACATATTGCAAATATATCAAGCATTAAAATCAGCTATCATTACACAAATAACATCTTAAAAGAGTTCTTCCAAGGTGGGATGTGACATACTCCCCCCTTAGATTAAACACAGTCCTCTGTGTTTTCCTGCAATATTACATAAAAGTCAATAAAACATAGTTTTTGCATAGTCTCCACTTTTCATAAGTGGTATGTAGTTCAACCTGTATTATTACATAACATCATAAAATAAATAAGGAAAATGTCTTTTCATGTCTTCCACTTTTTCCCAAGTGGAGTTCTTATCAGAATATTGGTCCCACTGGACCCTACACTGATCAATATTTCATTTCCTCATTGTCTTGGAATGAAATTCCAAGATCTTCATAGGTTTCACTTCAAAGGTTGTCGGATCTGCCATCTGCAAATTAGAAACATCTAACACATGATCAGGATCAACAATATATCTCCTAAGTAGGGATACATGAAAAGTATTATGGATCTTTGATAGGTTAGGTGGTAAGTCAAGCCGATAGGCTACTGGACTTATTTTCTCCACAATCTCAAATGGTCCAACAAATCTAGGATCCAATTTTATTGATTTAATGGCACTCTTCTTAGGTTTTACCCTTAGAAACACTCTGTCACCTATGGAGAATTCTCTAAGTGTTCTTTTCAAATCTGCATAACTCTTCTGTCTATCCGTGGCTTCCTTGAGCCTTTGTCGGATTAGTCCTAGTTGCTCTTCCATTATTTTAACCATTTTTGGTCCAATGACAACCCGATCCTCTGGATTATCCCATGATAATGGAGTCCTACACCGTCTGCCATACAAGGCTTCAAAAGGGGCCATATTCAAGGAAGAATGATAGCTATTATTATAAGCAAACTCAACCAGATACAAATAGTCTTCCCAATGAGACTTTTGGTCCATGCAATACATGCGTAACATATCTTCTAGAACTTGGTTAACCCTTTCTATCTGTCCATCCATTTTAGGATGATATGCAGAACTAATATTCAGAGTTGTGCCAATTGCATGATGGAGAGCCTACCAAAACTCAGAAGTAAACCTAGAATCCCTATCAGAGATAATCATCTCCAAAAATCCATACAACCTAAAAATTTCTTTTGCAAATTTATTGGCAATGACTACAACATCATCTGTAGTACTTCCTGGTATAAAATGTGCAACTTTGGTAAGTTTATCTACTATAACAAAAATTGCATCATGATGATATTTTGTCTTAGGCAAACCCACAATAAAATCCATTGATATCACCTACCATTTTTGAGTGGGTATATTATGAGAATACAATTTTCCTATTGGATGTTGATGTTCAACTTTCACCTTCTGACACTGCAAACATCGTGCCACAAAATCGGTGATATATTTCTTCATGGTAAACCAATAAAAGTTTTTTTCCAATTTTCCCTCATCTTGGCTCCTCTGGGATGAGTGGAATAAGGAGAATTATGAGCTTCACTCATAATCACTCTCCTTAAATTACCCATTTTAGGTATAACTACTCGATCTTTAAAGCATAAAAGTCCATATTTAATGCTATAATCTTGATTTTCATTAAGATTTTGTTCAACTTTATCCTAAATTTCACTACATTCTGGATCTTGGCATTGCATTTTTTTGACTTGCCCCATTAAATCCACATGACTACGAGTCAAAGCGGCTATGTGCTTTCTTCTACTTAAGGCATCAATGACTTTATTTTCCTTTCCTTTGATATACTCAATACCAAAATCATATTCTTCTAAGAATTCTATCCATCTTCTTTGTCTAGCATTTAGTAATGGTTGAGTGAAGATATACTTCAAACTCTGGTGGTCGGTTCTTAATTCAAATGGTCTACCCACCAGATAGTGTCGCCAAATTTTCAAAGCATGTACAACTACAGCAAGTTCTAAATCATGAGTAGCATAGTTAACTTCGTGCTTTTTGAGTTTTCTAGACTCATATGCTACCACAAATTTATCTTGGGATAGGACTCCTCCAAGTCCTTCCAAAGAGGCATCAGTGCAAACAGAAAAATTTCCTACGGGATCCAGGATCTTCAATATAGGAGCTGAGGTAAGCTTCTATTTAAGCAAATTAAATGCTGCTTCACATTTATCTATCCATTTAAACTCCTTTCCTTTCTTCTGAAGGTTGGTTATTGGATAGGCAATCTTGGAGTAATCCTTTACAAATCTCCTATAATAACCTGACAAACCCATGAAACTTCTTACTTCTATCACATTTGTTGGAGGTGGCCAATTCAAAATGGCTTCTATCTTCTTTGGATCAATTGCGATCCCATCTGCTGATATGATATGCCCCAAGTAATGCACTTGTGGGACATAGAATTCACATTTGGACAAATTCCCATAGAGTTGATTCTTCCTTAAAAGCTCTAGCACTATCCTCAAGTGCTTATCATGTTCCTCTCTATTACGAGAATAAATCAAAATATCATCCAAGAATATCAACACAAACCGATCCAACTATTTTTTGAACACACTATTCATCAAATTCATGAAAGCTTCTAGTGCATTAGTCAATCCAAATGGTAGGACTGTGAACTCATAGTGACCATACCTAGTCTTGAATGTGGTTTTATGTGTGTCTTCTTCTCGGATTCTCAGTTGATGATATCCTGATTTTAGATCAATCTTTGTGAAAATGGAGGCATCTTTTAATTGATCAAACAAATCTTCTATCCTTGGCAATGGATATCTGTTCTTGACAGTTGCCTTGTTTAACATTCTATAATCTATGCATAACCTTAATGAACCATCTTTCTTCTTCACAAATAAGATAGGTGCTCCCCAAGGTGATACACTTGGTTTTATTAACCCTTTCTCTAGCAACTCTTGAAGTTGCACCTTCAATTCCTGCATCTCGATGGGGTTCATTCTATAAGGAGCTCTATGGATAGGTTCTGTTCCTGGCATTAACTCTATAGTGAAATCAAATTCACGTTTAGGCGGAAATCCAGGTATCTCATCAACAAATACATCCTAAAATTCTTGCAAAAGTGGAAATTTTCTAATCATTTCTTCCTTTGAAGTTTCCTCTTTTTCCTTGAGTTTCACTACATAAACCAGTCCTCCTTTTCTAATAGTTTTCTTCAATTGCATTGCTGAAATTAGCATTGGTTGAAATTCTCTTGTTTCACTATACATCCTTTGCCTTTCTTTGTCTTCATTGGTAAACTCAATCCATCTCTCTTGGAAATTTACCAAGGCTTCATGAGCCTTCAACCAATCTATTCCCAAGATGATGTCAAAAGCATGTAGGGGTGCTACATATAGATGCCACCTAGTAAAGCCATTGGGTAAGGTAATTTGAGTTGGGGAAAAATATTGATTGACATGATAAGTTTACCCTGATCCATACTCAACCTTCCACCCTTGTGCCAAAGATCCTAGATTTTCTAGCATATCCCTTACTAGGTTACTAGAAATAAAGCTATCAGTAGCCCCACTATCAATTAAAATTTTAACTTCTTTATCAAAAATTTTACCATTTAGGAGTAGAGGTGTAGCTTGTCCCTCCAAGTTTTGCATTGTTGTTGCTGCATAAATCTTGTGGTTAGGTCTGTCTATACTAGTGCTTGCACATTGTGGGAAATTAATGGCAAAATGTGGACCTCCACATTTGAAGCACCTTAACTTTTGATTTGAATCTCCTTCTTGAACCTGCTTTCCTGTATCCACTGCTTATAGTGGAGCTGGCTATTTGGGAGTCTAGAAATCTCTATTGTTGTTGTTGGAGTAATTGTGATTGTTATTTCTATGGTGAAATCCTTTCTTGAAATTATTTTTACCACCATTGTTGTGCTTCTCAAATCTTGGATTTCCTTTGTTCTTCTGATTCTATCCATAATCCCACTTCCTCTTTTTTTGAAACTTTTATCCCTTGTTTGACCATTTTGTGGAACTGTTGTGGGTTTCAGTGGTTGTCTGAGTAGACTCTGTCCTTCGAGCCATATCATATGCTTCTTGTATAGTTTTATGAATGTGCACACATATCACATCTATTATCCTAGGCTTCATTCCTAGGATGAATTTGTGTATCTTCATCTCATTATCCTGGTCGTAGGATGGCACATATTTAAGTAGTCTTACAAACTGTTCAAAGTATTCCTCCACAGACTTTGATCCTTGTTGTAGTGCAAAAAATTCCTTATATTTATTCAAATAGAATTGCTTTGTAAGGAATATTTCCTTGAAAGCTTCCACAAAAACTTCCCATTTCAACTTGTTGGGTTTGATCTTAAGTCCATTTTTATAAGTATTCCACCATGTAATCCCTGTATCTCCCAGATGAGCAAGAGCAAATGTGGTTTTGGTTTCAGAGGAGTAATTTCTCATGGAAAAATGAAGTTCTAGTTCATCTAACCATGATTCAGCTGCATCTTCACCTCCTTTTCTAGTGAATTTAGTCACTTTAATATACTTTATATCTTTACCCATTTCTCTCTCTATGCGGGCCTTGTTTTCTCGATCATCGGAATCTTCAACTTCCCTAATTTTAGGATCCTCATTCACATCATTAAGAGGATTCCCAACTTCTGGACTTCCTATCTCATGGTTGTTGTTGTTGTGTTGTGAACTAATAGCTTGTAAAATCTGATTAATTTGACCTTGCATTATGGAGACCGTAGCAGTAAGGTTCTCCATATCTTTGTTTGAGTTCCTAGAACTTTCTCCTACTTGTCTGGGTTCGAAACTATTTGGACTAGTTTGTTGCAAAGTTCCTTTCTTCTTACTTCTCAATCTTGTCACCATGTTATCCTGGAGTAAAGAGTTGTATTAATTTTCACTCCTTTTCATAGTTGAAATTCTAGATAACTATATTTCATCATAAATTCTCAAGTAATCTATTATTACTAGGTTCATTCTCTAGTTTATTCCACTAACTCTGGTTGTTGTTCATACACACTTGAAAATAAGGAGTAAGTAAGTCAAAAGACATAGATGTCGAGTAATTTCCCAAAAGAGTCTAAGGTACACCACTTAAAACCCTTGGATTATGGAGGGTTCACTTAGCTCTTCCACTTTTGAATGACTGTGGATCTATTCATGGGAGAAAGGAACTCAGACATCGATAATCTCAAGTACTGACCTTGTCCTTACCAAGTGTGCATCATTTAGAGTTATGGAACTTATGTTTTGAGTTTCTCCTCACATAAGTAATTATCCCTACAAACTGTGCTCTGATACCCCAATTGTTACTACTCATCCACTAAACTTTTTTTGTTCCTATATTTATCTTTGTCCACCTTTCATTGAGTGAAGAATATAATAATGATCTAAGATGAGGATATCCCAAATGAATAGTAAGTAATCTGAGCCACAAAATATTAATTCAAAGCCACTCTTGAGTAGAAGCACCAACTTCTACAATTCCATCATGCCATCACCAAATGGTATGAGGATAATACAATGGCTATGTCCATCATGTCATCACCAAATGGCATGAGGACATTTCAATGGTTATACCATTATTTTAGGAGAACTATCCCTCACCAAAGGGAATCATCCCCTCCTCTCCATACTATCCATGAAGACTAGTAATTAGGAGAAAATCATTAATCTATTATTCCTCGTGAAAACTTACGTATGACTTGGGATATTTGTCTTAAGCATCATTATAAAATTTACTCATTTACAAGGTGTTGATGGTTTGGTGATTGTTTGTCATCTTCCCAATTGCATTGAGTGTTTGGTTTGCTTCTAATTCCCTTAGACTAATGGTGTAAACATTGATTTATCTCTTATTGTTATGAAAGTCATCCATAAGTTTCCTTCTACACTAATGTAGTCAATAAGAGATAGAAATTATATACATCCATTAATCATCTAAAACATTACAATTCTCAATGCCATACATTTGACAAGATATACTAATCAAAGTAATTTCTATTTACTTGATCAAATTCCAATGCATATATCACCTATCATTTAATTGAGGTGAATACTACATTATGAAGACTCCCTCTCTAATAAACATAAGCTTGTAATCAAAATACATCAAATATTACAAAATCATGGCTGATTATACAACATTTATTTCAGCCATTCATAATTACAATGAAATTATCTCAAAATAAGCTTAAACATAATGAACAATATAATAGTCTTCAATATTGTTGTCCGGTTCTTCTCTGGTTTGTCTTGAATTCTTCATGGTGTGAGAGATGATAGTGAAGGGATCAAGACAACTCGTGATGCACATATGCCAAATGCATTTCAAGCAAACCATGCTTATCTATTTTGAATGCAACCATGCATCAAACATTTGTCACAATATTTTACATTTCATTTCATAGATATCATCAAGCATGAATTTCCATAATTCATCCATCTAATATTAATACATAAGGATTATTTTCCTAATCCCATCCATCATAAATTTCATTCATTTTGATTATCACAAATATATGGAAGAGTCCCATACCTCTTCCAAGGATGAACACCAATCCATCCTTCCAAAACTAGAAGATATCTTTCCATACTTCTAGTTGATTATATTCATTTACAAAATTCATCATATAAGATAACGTATAAATTTGTATACAAGAACCTATACTTTTCTATTTGTTTGATCCAAATAATTATCTAATTGGTTTCAAATATCTAGTCAAAATCATCCAATATCATTTGATTTCTATAATTTTATAAAATTAATAAGAAAGCCCAATATCGTTTGACTTCCATATAAAATCATTCAACTCTATCATAAAATTGAGAAACTAACATTTCAGAATATATCATAAATCTCTTATGGATAATTCCCTACATCTTTATATGATAAAAAATACATAAAATATGCAAATTGTAAAACATACTCTAAAACTCCATAAGGTAGATAAATTCTAAAACCTATAATATACCATAAGCTTAATAAAACCATTAATATATATATATATATATATATATATATATATTTTCAATGGTCATGATAGCAAGGTAATTGGGGTAAGGTTTTTTTAATCCAAAATGATTCGATCAACGGATCACTTCATCGTCTAGGGATTTTTCTACGCCGATTTATCTCAAAATTGGATGCCATTAACACAACATGCAACCTTATTAATTGGACAAATTATGCAGATATTATTATGTTGAGCAAGGTGTTGCAAGAAGTTTGTCATTGTTGTCAACACAGGCAGTTAGATCCAATGATGCAATGGATAGACAGTTCAGGAGCCATTCAGATGCAGAGAACAGAAATTCAAAGGATAGTCAGATTATGTAAAGTGCAATTCCAGGAAAACAAGAGTGACCCAGTTTCAAAAATTCGAAGAAAAAGACAAGTTAGAAAACTGTCGCGATATCGCGACATGTTTTCTGTCGCGATTTCACGACAGGTCGGAGGAGAGAGAAAGCGCAGCCGAAAATGTCACGATTTCACGACGAAAGTGAGGAGAGAGAAAGCACAGCCAAAAATGTCACGATTTCACGACGAAAGTGAGGAGAGAGAAAGCACAGTCGAAAATGTCACGATTTCACGACGAAAATGAGGAGAGAGAAGGCGCAAGGCAAACTGTCACGATTTCGTGACATGCTGGAGGCCAAGAAGCTAAGTCGAGAAATTGTAGCGATTTCGCTACATGTTGAATTTTCGCTGGCCGAAGCAGGGAGAAAGTGTTAAGTGAAAAGTTGTAGCGATTTCGCTACGAGTCAAAAGTGCACAAAGCAAAGGTGTAGCGATTTCGCTACGTGTCAAAACTGCTCAAAGCAAAGGTGTAGCGATTTCGCTACAAGTTGAAAAAACACAACACGAAGGTGTAGCGATTTCGCTACGAGTTGAAAAAGCACAACACGAAGGTGTAGCGATTTCGCTATGCGTCAAAAGTGCACAACGCGAAGGTGTAGCGATTTCGCTACCAGTCAAAAGCGCAGAACTCAAAAGTGTAGCGATTTCGTTACAAGTCAAAATTTCATGGGTAGAAGCAAAGTTGGAAGCACAAGGCACAAAGTTGTAGCGATTTCGCTACTGCATGAAGCAAGAAATGTACGGAAGCCGAAAGCGTCACGATTTTGTGACAAAGATGAGGATGACGTCAGCAAAAGCTGAAAGTGTCACGATTTCATGATAGGCTGCAAGAAAAGCCTCTAGAAGCGAAAGCGTCACGATTTCATGACAAAGCTGAGGATGACGTCAGAAAAAGCTGAAAGTGTCACGATTTCATGACAGGGTGCAAGGAAAGCCGCTGGAAGCCGAAAGCGTCACGATTTCGTGACAAGGATGAGGATGACGTCAGCAAAAGTTTGAAGTGTCACGATTTCATGACAAGAACGATGGCAAAACTATCAACGGCCAAAAGGGTCACGATTTCGCGACAACAAGGACAAGAAGGCGTACGGCCACAAAAAGTGTCACGATATCGTGACATGTTATTATTTCACGGCAATAAGCTACAGGAAGGTGACAAAGGTGGCAGAAGAGTTTGAGGCCGACAAAGTTAAATCTGGGCCGACGAATTTTAGGGTTTTGTAGCCAACAAATTCTAGGGTTTTGCAGCCGACATTCTTAGGGTTACAGCCGATGGATTTTAGGGTTTGGCAGCCGACATTTTCTAGGGTTTCATAGCCGACGTTTCTTAGGGTTTGTCTCTGAGATTTCTTCTATAAAAGGAGGGTTACTTCGAGTTTGAAGAGGTGGCATGAAGATTGAGTGCGAATGCGAGCAGAGTGATTGCGCAAGTGAAATTCGTGTCGAGCAGAGTGCGAAGTCACAGTTAGAGTTGAAGCGAAGTGTGCATATCGTGATTGTGTGAAATAAGAGCGCAATGTGCAGAGGTGGAGTTATGAGTGCGAAGTGATAGCGGCTAGACAACAGAAGTGGACGATCATCCGATTGCTGCAGAGAGTGCGAAGAAGTTCACAGAAGTGTCGGACAGTGCGAAGCATGTTGTGCAGAAGTAGCAGACTGCAGAGAAACAACAGACTGTAAGAAATAATATGAGAATTTTATTCTATAATTTTCTTAATCATTTTTAACTTCCAAGTTGCAGCTTGGCATAAGGGGTTGGTGCCTCTTTCCAGTAGGTGCTGGTAAATTAGGAGTTGGTGCTCCATTCTGTTTGAAACAGATAAAGCAAAGGGGTTGGTGCTCCTTCCAGTTGGTGCTGGTAAAAGATTTTGTAAAGTTGTAGCTTTGCATTGACTGGATTTGGATGGTAGTCCAAGCAGTCATTTTGAGGAGTAGCCACATTGGTGAACCTCGTTAATTTGTTGTGTTGTGTGTCATGCTTTCTTGCTGCATTTGATATTTCGTTTATCAGTTTTAAATAGTTGCTAGATTTAAAACTATATATATTAGAAATTTTAAAGATCACACTGATTCACCCCCCTCTCAGTGTCACTGTGATTACAACAATTGGTATCAGAGCCAGGTACCTGAATAGGCTCAATCAGCTAGGGTGATCCCAGTAAGTGACATTATGGCAGGTGGTGAAGGTTTCTCCTCAAACAAGGCACCACTGTTTGACGAAACAAATTATGCTTTCTGGAAGATCAGAATGCAAACATATCTCCGAGCTTTGGGATTTGACATCTGGAATGCAGTAGTCAATGGTTACACAGCTCCTGCTACTGCTCCAACCGACAGCACCGATAAAAAGGAGTTTGAAAATGATTCTAAAGCTAAAAATGCCATCATGTGTGGATTAGTGGACAGTGAGTTGGTCAAAATCATAAACTGTGTTTCAGCAAAAGATGTGTGGGACAAACTGGAGAATATTCATGAGGGAGATGACAAGATCAAGGAAGCTAAGCTGCAAACTCATCGAGCTCAATTCGAATCACTAAAAATGACCAACGATGAGAACATAGAAGCCTTCATGCAAAGGGTAAATGGAATCACTAATTCAATGAGAGGTCTCGACGAAGAGTTGGATGATGCTACTATTGTGAAAAAGGTTTTAAGGTCGCTTCCTCACAGGTTTGATTCTAAAGTCTCTGCCATAGAAGAAGCTAAAGACTTAAATCATTTCAGTATGGATGAGATGCATGGTTCCTTGACGGCTTATGAAATGAGAATAGGAAAGTCTAATCCTACAGACAGAGAAGCAGCATTTAAAGCCCAAAAAGGTAAAGACACAAAACAAGAGTCTGAAGAAGAAGAAATTTCAGATGAAATGGAAGCAAATTTTGTCAGAAAGTTGAGAAAGGGCAAAGGAAAGTACAAAGGAAAACTACCTTTTAAATGTTTCAACTGTGGGGGAATTGGACACTTTGCAACCAAATGTCCTCTCAATGAGAAGGACAAAGGTGAGGAAACTTCACATCAAGAAAAGGGTGAATGGAGAAAGAAATCTAACTTTAGAAAAGGCAATTTCAAAAAGAAAAGCTTTATATCCAGGAATGCATATTCCTCAGAAGACAGCTCTAGTGAGGATTCTGAAGAAGGAACAGGCGAAGCTCTATTCATGGCATTTGAAGTCAAAAATTCTGAAAAGGCAGAAATCTCAGAGAAGGAAGAAGGTATGAACTCTATACTGACTGTTGAAAAACTGAGGCTGAAGTTGATTTAGAAGGTGAACTAGTTTCTGCTCTTATAGAATGGAAATCTGAGAAGAGAAAAAATAAAAAACTGTCAAGGAAGCTTGAGGATGCAAATGACATTATAACAAGTTTAAAAATACAGACAGAAGAGTACAAGAAAATGTCCGAAGATCTTGAAGTTCAGGTGACCATGAAGATAGATTGCTGCTGTAAACTGGAAGAAGAAAATGTTGGTCTTCGAATACAGATACAAGAGCTGGATCAAAAAATTAGCTGCTATTACAAACGTGAAGAAAGTTCGATGAAGCTGGACAAAATTTTAAGCGATCAAAGACCCGCAGGTATCAAATTTGGTCTGGGCTTTGTTGAAGGAGAATCATCAGCCAAAAATGTTGAAAGGAGTGAAGACAAGAAACAGGCTGTTGAAAGAACAACTAATCAGGCAAAAGAAAGAAATGATGCCAGGCCTGAAAAGAGGATCGACAATGATGGTTTTACCAAGGTCACACATCAAAAGAAAAGAAAATCTATGACTCCTGCAACAAACTGGCAAAGACCATCTTTCAGGTTCAATCATTACTTTTATGGTTTCTGTTTCAAATGTAATGCTTATGGACATAAAATTGCTGACTGCAAGTATAATGTAGGACCAAGAAGTTTCACTAGTAGAAATGCTTTTGCTCCTTTAATAAGTTATGCAGTAGAATGCTTCAATTGTCACAACTTTGGGCATATTGCTAGAAACTGTCATAGTACCTCTGTTTCAAATCAAATTCAGAAAAGAAGAGTTCAACCATATAGGGCAAAACAAAGTAGAAATCATTCTGAAAGATATGTGCAAGAGTCTGAAAAGGGGAAATCCAAGCTAGAATCCAATACCACGGTCAAAACAGAATGGAAACAGAAAGAACAACTCAGAGAAGAAAAGGAATCTCTAATAGTACAGACAGCTTTCAAGGCTCAAAATAAATGTGTTCCATGGATTCTTGACAGTGGTTGCTCAAGTCATATGACAGGTGATAAACAGAAGTTTGAAAAACTACAGAAATATGAGGGTGGCTCTGTAAAGTTCGAAAACAATGATGGAGCCAAGATAATCGAAAAAGGATCTGTCAAAATTAGTGATGGGAAAATTAAGTCAGAAGAAGTTCTGTTTGTGGATGGTCTGAAACACAATCTGTTAAGTGTGAGTCAAATCTGTGATAAAGGACATGAAGTAGTCTTCAAGAAGCAGGGTTGTGAAGTCAAAAAAATAAACAGCGGGAAATTAATAGCAACCGGCTCAAGGACGTCTGGCAACCTGTACACACTCTCAGAATCTTCAGAAGGTATGTGCTTCATTGGACAAGAAGAAGAGAACTGGCTGTGGCACAAGAGGCTTGGACACATAAGTTTCGACAACTTAGTGAAAATCAGCTCAAAACAAGAAGTGAGAGATATTCCAACCATTAGAAAACCTTCAAATATTGTCTGTGCCTCATGTCAGAAGGGAAAGCAAACCAGAGTTTCATTCAAAACAAAAGAGTACCACACTAGCAAGCCTCCGGAACTTATACATACAGACTTATGTGGACCCATGAGAACACAAAGCATAAATGGAGACAAATATTTTATGTTATGTATCGATGATTATTCCAGAATGACCTGGATATTTTTCTTAAAAGACAAAACAAAAGCTTTTCAAATGTTCAAATCCTTCAAACATCTAGTTGAGAATGAAACAGGAAAAAGGATTAAATGTTTACGATCAGATAGAGGAGGAGAATTCATTTCAAATGAATTTTTAGAATACTGTGAAAATCATGGCATCGGAGACAATATTCAGCAGCTAGAACTCCCCAGCAGAATGGTGTAGTAGAAAGAAAGAACAGAACTGTTCAAGAAATGGCACGCACTATGTCGGAAAAAATAAAATAGCAGACAGATTCTGGAAAGAAGCAGTTCACACAAAAGTATACCTCCAAAACAGATATATGTTAAGGACTCATGAAAGCAAAACTCCTTATGAGTTGTGGTTTGGTAGAAAAGCAACAACAAAACATCTCAAAGTATTTGGCTGTAAGTGTTATATCAAAAATACTGATGACAATCTCGAGAAATTTGAAGATAGAGCAGATGAAGGTGTCTTTGTTGGATATTCTCCAAAAAGTAAAGCTTACAAATGCTACAACAAGAGACTCAAGAAAATTGTGGATAGTGCAGATGTTAAATTTGATGAAGGTAGAACACGGTTAACTGACTTTGAGGAAAACTACCCAATCTATGAAGATGTTTTTGAAGGAGATGAGGTAAATGAAGAAGGAAACAAACCTACAATTGATTCAGTTGACTTAATCGATGACTCAGAAGCACAAGAAAATAAGAAATTTAAAACTGGCAGCTGGCAGAAAAATCATCCAACAGATCAAATAATTGGAGATCCCACAGCCGGTGTTCAAACAAGAAGGAAAGTAATAAGTAATTACTCTCTTTTATCAAGCATTGAGCCCAAAAACATAGATGAAGCCAGCAAAGATGATAGCTGGATGAAAGCAATAAATGAAGAGTTAGATCAGATTGAAAAGAACAGAACTTGGGAACCGGTACCTAGACCTGCAAATAAGAATGTAATCGGCACCAAATGGATATTTCGAAACAAATTAAATGAAGACGGTCAGGTCATTAGAAACAAAGCAAGACTGGTTTGCAAAGGCTATGCACAGGTCGAAGGCATTGATTTTGAAGAGACTTTCGCACCAGTGGCCAGACTAGAAGCTATTAGAATGTTTTTGGCACTAGCAGTTCACAAGAACTTCAGAGTTTATCAGATGGATGTAAAATCTGCCTTCCTAAATGGGAAACTTGAAGAAGAGGTCTATATTGAACAACCATGATGGCTTTCAAATTAGTGAAGATCCTAACCTTGTCCGCAAATTAAAGAAAGCACTGTATGGATTAAAACAAGCACCACGGGCATGGTATGCAAGGCTAGATAATTATCTCTCTCAACAGGGATTCAAGAAAGGTTTAGTGGACAGTAATCTGTATGTAAAAATAGAAGGTGGGCATCTCATTGTTCTAGTTGTCTATGTAGATGATATCATATTTGGCAGCAACAAAGATGAATCTTGTAAAGACTTAGCAAATAAGATGCAGAATGAATTTGAAATGTCTATGATTGGTGAACCTGTCTTACTTTCTTGGGCTACAAGTTAATCAAAATGAGAAAGGCATATTCATTTCCCAAATCAAATATGTGAAAGAAATGCTAAAAAGGTTCACTATGGAGGATCAGTAAGCTGACCAAGCACTCCCATGACAACAGGTCGCAAATTGAGTAAAGAAGACAAATCTCCACCTGTAGACCAAACCATGTACAGATCTATGATTGGAAGTCTACTATATTTAACAGCCACTAGACCTAATATTCTGTAGGCAGTTTGCATGGTAGCTAGATTTCAGGCCAGTCCCAAAGAGACTCATGTGACAAGCAGTTAAAAGGATTTTTCGGTATCTCAAGGGCACCATGGAGTATGGGTTGTGGTACCCAAAAGGCAAAGACTTCACTCTTATATCATATTCAGATGCAGATTGGGCTGGATGTGTTGATGACAGAAAGAGTACCAGTGGAGGAGCATTCTATTTGGGGGACAGATTGGTTGCATGGCACAAGTAAGAAGCAAGAGTCGGTTTCTTTATCTACAGCTGAGGCAGAATATATTGCAGCAAGCAACATGTTGCACACAAGTCTTGTGGATGAAACAAACTTTGAAAGATCTAGGTATTAATTTTAGTGAACCAATATCAGTAAAGTGTGATAACACCAGTGCAATCAACATCTCTAAGAATCCAGTAATGCACTCACGGACAAAGCACATTGCTATAAGGTATCATTTCTTGAAGGAGAAAGTTGCAGAAGGAGAAGTTAAATTGGACTATGTCCCAACTACAGAACAAGTAGCAGATATTTTTACAAAACCTTTGCCCAAGGAAGTATTTGAGTACCTTCGAAGCAAATTAGGAGTAGTCACACTTCCTAAGAAGTGACTAGCTACAGGGATCACTTTCTCATGGGGAGCATTTGAGTATTTGACTATTCTTTTGCTCATGATCATAATTTGTGCCAGATGCAACAAATTGTGCCTGAGAAGTGTGAGGATGGACTCAGGGGGAGTCTGCAGCAGCCCTTTGGTATTATTGACAAAGGGGGAGAAGAGTTACAGGAATGTATACAGGTGTTGCCAACAATTCCAAAGGGGGAGATTGTTGAGCAAGGTGTTGCAAGAAGTTTGTCATTGTTGTCAACACAGGAAGTTAGATCCAATGATGCAGTGGATAGACAGTTCAGAAGCCATTCAGATGTAGAGAACAAAAATTCAAAGGATAGTCAGATTATGTAAAGTGCAATTCCAGGAAAACAAGAGTGACCCAGTTTCAAAAATTCGAAGAAAAAGACAAGTTAGAAAACTGTCGCGATATCGCGACATGTTTTCTGTCACGATTTCATGACAGGTCGGAGGAGAGAGAAAGCACAACCGAAAATGTCACGATTTCACGACGAAAGTGAGGAGAGAGAAAGCATAGCCGAAAATGTCACGATTTCACGACGAAAGTGAGGAGAGAGAAAGCATAGCCGAAAATGTCATGATTTCATGACGAAAATGAGGAGAGAGAAGGCGCAAGGCAAACTGTCATGATTTCGTGACATGCTGGAGGCCAAGAAGCTAAGTCGAGAAACTGTAGCGATTTCGCTACATGTTGAATTTTCGTTGGCGAAGCAAGGAGAAAGTGTTAAGTGAAAAGTTGTAGCGATTTCGCTACGAGTCAAAAGTGCACAAAGCAAAGGTGTAGCGATTTCGCTACGTGTCAAAACTGCTCAAGCAAAGGTGTAGCGATTTCGCTACAAGTTGAAAAAACACAACACGAAGGTGTAGCGATTTCGCTACGAGTTGAAAAAGCACAACACGAAGGTGTAGCGATTTTGCTACGCGTCAAAAGTGCACAACGCGAAGGTGTAGCAATTTTGCTACCAGTCAAAAGCGCAGAACTCAAAAGTGTAGCGATTTCGTTACAAGTCAAAATTTCATGGGTAGAAGCAAAGTTGGAAGCACAAGGCACAAAGTTGTAGCGATTTCGCTACTGCATGAAGCAAGAAATGTACGGAAGCCGAAAGCATCGTGATTTCATGACAAAGATGAGGATGACGTCAGCAAAAGTTGAAAGTGTCACGATTTCATGACAGGCTGCAAGAAAAGCCTCTGGAAGCCGAAAGCGTCATGATTTCATGACAAAGCTGAGGATGACGTCAGCAAAAGCTGAAAGTGTCACGATTTCATGACAGGGTGCAAGGAAAGCCGCTGGAAGCCGAAAGCGTCATGATTTCATGACAAGGATGAGGATGACGTCAGCAAAAGTTTGAAGTGTCACGATTTCATGACAAGAACGATGGCAAAACTATCAACGGCCAAAAGGGTCATGATTTCGTGACAACAAGGACAAGAAGGCGTACGGCCACAAAAAGTGTCACGATATCGCGACATGTTATTATTTCATGGCAATAAGCTACAGGAAGGTGACAAAGGTGGCAGAAGAGTTTGAGGCCGACAAAGTTAAATCTGGGCCGATGAATTTTAGGGTTTTGTAGCCAACATTTTCTAGGGTTTTGCAGCTGACATTCTTAGGGTTACAGCTGATGGATTTTAGGGTTTGGCAGTCGACATTTTCTAGGGTTTCATAGTCGACGTTTCTTAGGGTTTGTCTCTGAGATTTCTTCTATAAAAGGAGGGTTACTTCGAGTTTGAAGATGTGGCATGAAGATTGAGTGTGAATGCGAGCAGAGTGATTGTACAAGTGAAATTCGTGTTGAGCAGAGTGCGAAGTCGCAGTTAGAGTTGAAGCGAAGTGTGCATATCGTGATTGTGTGAAATAAGAGCGCAATGTGCAGAGGTGGAGTTATGAGTGCGAAGTGATAGCGGCCAGACAATAGAAGTGGACGATCATCCGATTGCTGCAGAGAGTGCGAAGAAGTTCACAGAAGTGTCGGACAGTGCGAAGCATGTTGTGCAGAAGTAGCAGACTGCAGAGAAACAGCAGACTGTAAGAAATAATATGAGAATTTTATTCTGTAATTTTCTTAATCATTTTTAACTTCCAAGTTGCAGCTTGGCATAAGGGGTTGGTGCCTCTTTCCAGTAGGTGCTGGTAAATTAGGAGTTGGTGCTCCATTCTGTTTGAAACAGATAAAGCAAAGGGGTTGGTGCTCCTTCCAGCTTGGTGCTGGTAAAATATTTTGTAAAGTTGTAGCTTTGCATTGACTGGATTTGGATGGTAGTCCAAGCAATCGTTTTGAGGAGTAGCCACATTGGTGAACCTCGTTAATTTGTTGTGTTGTGTGTCATGCTTTCTTGCTGCATTTGATATTTCGTTTATCAGTTTTAAATAGTTGCTGGATTTAAAACTATATATATTAGAAATTTTAAAGATCACACTGATTCGCTCCCCTCTCAGTGTCACTGTGAATACAACATATTAATCGACCAAAGTGCCCTTGTGCAACACGAGATGAGTTTGTTTAAAATTATGTACACTTGGTTATAGTCTATTGCGATTCAGGCGAATATCAATCTTAATGACCTCTAACTCCCAAAAATATTTTGATTTTATACTTTGGATATGGACGATGATTTTATAACTCCAATGCAAAATTTTTAGTCATAGTTGGTTAAATGATATCAAAGGAAATCCGTATAACATTGCCCGCTAGGTAAAAACATCCATCTAATCTTGGAAATTGGATGTCTCAAAGTTTAATTGTAACATGGTGACACTGCATTTATATTGGGATTGATCCAAACAAATTAACAAAGAGTGTTGCTCTGCTACAGGTTTTGAATAGTCTACAGATCTGTTTTAGCCCATTGCTACTATCATACAAATATTTGAAGTTTGGAAGGACAAGTAAGAGTCTCAACGATGATGTAAGGTTATATTGAGACTCATAACTTCATGGCTTAAGAATTAGTTATTGAATCCTCAAAATTAACTAGCCAGACATAAGTCTTTGGAGGAAACGATGGTCAGACATCGATGGAGATAAACATAAGTGGTCTAAGAGACTCAATTCGTTGATCATAATCAAGGTAAGTCATGTCTTGACAACCTAATAAATGTCTTGTTAATTTTAATGCTATAAATAGTAGCATTGTTCTATGGTAGTGGTCTGTGGGTTCGAGACAAGGACATCTACAATAAGGGGGTATATCACCTTGTAGCAACAAACTAGGTTATGGATACGGGGATAATGGAAGGCATGTAACTCCAAACTAAAACCATGTACTCAAGCTTGATTAGATGATCATAGAGATTTTATAGAGAACATGGCCCTTTGATAGATTGAGTATTTAAATTTTTTTGGTATAAATCCATATTATGCCATACACGATAGCACAATTTTCGTCAAACCAACCAAAGTACATAAGCAACAATATTGAAATTCTAAGGTGGATGTAAATATCCCATAAATAAGTTACAAGAACACAAATACTTCTATTAATAAAGTAGGATGGAATAATTGTTATTACCAAGTACCCAATGTGGCATAGTTACCCAAATTCATAGATCAATACACTTTCATGGAGAATTATAGGAAAATGGTTCTCGATTTACTTTCTAATAATACCCAATAATTATTCTCAAATATTGAACATGATCCATTTCCAATTGTTCATCAAAAACAATGATTTAATCATGTAAAATATCATGACAGAGAATGGATTAAACAATTAAATACAAGTAGTGAAAGAGAAACCCCCACACCTGAATCTTCTTTATACCATGAATCCAATTGTTGGAGAGTCCTGATTTAATCCTTCTAATTCTCTAGTCTAACATAACCATTTCTCAATATCTATGGTAATATATAACTCTATTTCCTCTAGACAAAGAATATACCATTTTATTGTCTTTTATTATTTTTCTTTGTTCCCTATGTGCAGTTTTCTAGAAGGGTGTCTCAATTTTCCCTAGGTGTTCTTTTCAAATCTGCATAACTCTTCTGTCTATCCATGGATTTCTTGAGCCTTAGTTAGATTAGTCCTAGTTGCTCTTCCATTATTTTAATCATTTTTTATCCAATGACAACCTGATCCTCTTGATTGTCCCAAGATAATGGAATCCTTCACCATCTACCATACAAGGCTTCGAAAGGGGCCATCTTCAAGGAATAATTATAGCTATTATTATAAGAAAACTCAACTAGATACAAATAGTTTTCCCAATGAGACTTCTGGTCCATGTAATACATGCATAACATATCTTCCAAAACTTAGTTAACCCTTTCGGTCTATCCATCCATTTCAGGATGATATGCAAAACTGATATTTAGAGTTGTACCAATTGTACGATGGAGAGCCTACCAAAACTCAAAAGTAAACCTACAATCCGTGTCAGATAATCATCTTTGGAAATCCATACAACCTGAAAAATTCTTTAGGAAATTTATTGGAAATGACTACATCATTTGTAGTACTTCTTGGTATAAAATGTACAAATTTGGTAAGGCTTTTTACAACAAAAATTACATCATGATGATATTTTGTCTTAGGTAAACCCACAATAAAATCCATTGATATCACCTACCATTTTTGAGTGGGTGTATTATGAGAATACAATTTCCTGATGTATTTTGATGTTTAGCTTTCACCTTCTGACACCGCAAACATCGTGCGACAAAATTGATGATATCTTTCTTCATGCCAAACCAGTAAAAGCTCTTTTTCATATTTTCCCTCATCTTGGATCCTTTGGGATGAGCAGAATAAGGAGAATTATGAGCTTCACACATAATAACTCTCCTTAAATTACCCATTTTAGGTATAACTACTCGATATTTAAAGCATAAAAGTCCATATTTAATGCTATAATATTGATTTTCATTAAGATTATGTTCTACTTTATCCCGAATCTCACTACATTCCTGATCCTGGCATTGCATTTTTTGACTTGCCCCATTAAATCCACATGACTACGAGTCAACGCGACTATGTGCTTTCTTCTACTTAAGGCATCAACAACTTTATTTTCCTTTCCTTTGATATACTCAATACCAAAATCGTATTGTGCTAATAATTCTATCCATATTCTTTGTATAGCATTTAGTAATGGTTGAGTGAAGATATAATTCAAACTCTGGTGATCGGTTTTTAACTCAAATGGTCTACCCACCAGATAGTGTCATCAAATTTTCAAAGCATGTATAGTTGCAGCAAGTTCTAAATCATGAGTAGCATAGTTAACTTTATGCTTTTTGATTTTTCTAGACTCATATGCTACCACATATTTATCTTGGGATAGGACTCCTCCTAATCCTTTTAATGAAGAATCGATACAAATAGAAAAATTTCCTGCAGGATCTAGGATCTTCAATATAGGAGCTGAGATAAGCTTTTGTTTAAGCAAATGAAATGCATCTTCGTATTTATCTATCCACTTAAAATCCTTTCCTTTATTTTGAAGGTTGGTTATTGGATAAGTAATATTTGAGTAATCCTTCACAAACCTCCTATAGTAACCTGGCAAACCCATGAAAATTCTTACTTCTGTCATATTTGTAGGAGGTGGCCAATTTAAAATGGCCTTGATCTTCTTTGGATCAACTACGATCCCATATGCTGATATGATATAACCCAAGTAATGCACTTGTGGGGCATAGAATTCACACTTAGACAAATTTCCGTAGAGTTGATTCTTCCTTAGAAGCTCTAGAACTATCCTCAAGTGCTTATCATGTTCCTCTCTATTACGAGAATAAATCAAAATGTCATCCAAGAATATCAACACAAATTGATCCAATTACTTTTTGAACACACTATTCATAAAATTCATGAAATTTGTTGGTGCATTGGTCAGGCCAAATGGTAGGACTGTGAACTTAGTGTGCATACCTAGTCTTGAATGAGGTTTTATGTGTGTCCTCCTCTCGAATTCTCAGTTGATGGTATCCTACTTTTAGATCAATATTTGTGAAAATAAAGGTATCTTTTAATTGATCAAACAAATCTTCTATCCTTGGCAACAAATATCTATTCTTAATTGTTGCCTTGTTAAGCATTCTATAATCTATGCATAGCCTTAATTAACCATCTTTCTTCTTTATAAATAAAATAGGTGCTCCCCACAGTGATACACTTGGTTTTATTAACCCTTTCTCTAGCAACTCCTAAAGTTGCACCTTCAATTCCTACATCTCAATGGGGTTCATTCTATAGGGAGCTTTATGGATAGGCTCTGTTCCTTGTATTAGCTCTATGGTGAAATAAAAATCATGCTTTTGTGGAAATCTTGGTATCTCATCAACAAATACATCCTAAAATTCTTGCAAAAGTGGAAATTTTCTAATCATTTCTTCCTTTAAAGTTTCATATTTTTCCTTGAGTTTCACCACAAACCAGTCCTCCTTTTCTAGTAGTTTTCTTCAATTGCATTGTTGAAATTAGCATTGGTTGAAATTCTCTTGTTTCCCTATACATCCTTTTCCTTTATTTATCTGCATTGGTAAACCTAATTCATCTCTCTTGGAAATTTACCAAGGCTTCGTGAGCCTTCAACCAATCTATTCCCAAGATAATGTCAAAAGCATGTAGGGGTGCTACATATAGATGCCACCTAGTAAAGCCATTGGGTAAGGTAATTTGAGTTGAGGAAAAATATTGATTGACATGATAAGTTTACCCAGATCCATACTCAATCTTCCACCCTTGTGCCAAATATCCTAGCTTTTCTGGCATATCCTTGACTAGGTTACTAGAAATAAAGCTATCAGTAGCCCCGCTATCAATTAAAATTTTAACTTCTTAATCAAAAAGTTTACCATTTAGGAGTAGAGGTGTAGCTTTTCCCTCCAAATTTTGCATTATTGTTGCTGTGTAAATCCTATGGTTAGGTCTTTTTGTACTAGTGCTTGCACATTACGGCAAATTAATAGAAAAATGTAGACCATATTTGAAACACCTTAACTTTTGATTAGAATCTCCTTCTTGAACCTGCTTTCCTGTATCCACTGCTTATAGCAAAACTGGCTGCTTGGGAGCCTGGAAATCTTTATTTTTTTTGTTGGAATAATTGTGATTGTTATTTCTATGGTGAAATTCTTTCTTGAATTTATTTTTAGCACCATTATTAAATCTTGGATTTTATTTGATCTTCTGATTCTGTCTATAATCCCACTTCCCATTTTTTTGAAACTTTTGTCCCTTGTTTGACCATTTTGTGGAATTATCGTGGGTTCAATGGTTGTTTGAGTGGATTCTATCCTTTGAGCCATATCATATGCTTATTGTATAATTTTTTGAATGTGTACACTTATCACATCTCTTATCCGAGGCTTCATTCCTAGGATGAATTTGTGTATCTTTATCTCATTATCCTGGTCGTATGATGGCACATATTTAAGTAGTCTTACAAACTGCTCAAAGTATTCCTCCATAGAATTTGATCCTTGTTGAAGCACAAAAAATTCCTTATATTTATTCAAATAAAATTGCTTTGTAAGGAATATTTCCTTGAAAGCTTCCACAAAAACTTCCCATTTCAACTTGTTGGGTTTGATATTAAGTCCATTTTTGTAAGTATTCCACCATGTGCGTCTTGCATCCCCTAGATGAGCAAGAGAAAATGTGGTTTTTGTTTCAGATGAGTAATTTCTCATGGGAAAATGAAGTTCTAGTTCATATAAACATGATTCAACTGCATATTAACCCCCTTTCCTAGTGAACTTAGTCACTTTAAAATACTTTATGTCTTTGCCCATTTATATCTCTATGCGGGCCTTGTTTTCTTGATCCTCAAAATCTTCAACTTCCCTAATTTCAGGATTCTCATTCACATCATTAAGAGGATTCCTAACTTCTGGAATTTCTATTTCATGGTTGCTGTGAACTAATAGCTTGCAAAATATGATTAATTTGATCTTGAATTATGGAGACCGTAACAACAAGATTTTCCATATCTTTGTTGTAGTTCCCTGAACTTTCTCCTACTTGTCTAGGCTTGGTACTATATGGACTAGCTTTTTGCAAGGTTATTTTCTTCTTACTTCTCAAGCTTGTTGCCATGTTATCCTGGAGTAAAGAGTTGTATTAATTTTCACTCCTTTTCATAATTAAAATTCTAGATAACTATATTTCATCATAAATTCTCAATTAATATATTATTATTAGGTTCATTCTATCGTTTATTCCACTAACTCTAGTTGTTGTTCATACACACTTGAAAATAAGGAGTAAGTAATTCAAAAGACATAGATGTCGAGTAATTCCCCAAATGAGTCTAAGGTACATTGCTTAAAACCCATGAATTATGGAGGGTTCACTTAGATCTTCCACTTTCGAATGATTGTGGATCTATTCATGGGAGAAAGGAACTCAAACATTGGTAATCTCAAGTACTGACCTTGTCCTTACCAAGTGTGCATTGTTTAGAGTTATGGAATTTATGTTTTGAGTTTCTCCTCATGGAAGTAGTTATCCCTACAAACTGGGCTCTGATACCAACTCTAACAACCCCCAATTGTTACTACTCATCAACTAAATTTTTTTGTTCCTATATTTATCTTTGTCCACCTTTCATTGAGTGAAGAAATAATAATGATCTAAGATGAGAATATCCCAAATGAATAGTAAATAATCCAAACCACAAAAGATTAATTCAATGCCACTCTTGAGTAGAAGCACCAACTTCTATAATTCTATCATGCCATCACCAAATGGTATGAGGATAATACAATGGCTATGTCAATCATGTCATCACCAAACAGCATGAGGATGTCTCAATGGTTATACCATTATTTTAGGAGAACTATCCCTCACTAAAGGGAATCGTCCCTTCCTCTCCATACTACCCATGAAGGTTAGTAATTAGGAGAAAATCATTAATCAATATTTCTCGTGATAACTTACGTATGACTTGGGATATTTGTCTTAAGCATAATTATAAAATTTACTCATTTACAAGGTGTTGATGGTTTGGTGATTGTTTGTCATCTTCCCAATTGCATTGAGTATTTGGTTTATTTTTAATTTCCTTAGACTAATGGTGTAAATATCATTTTGTCTCTTATTGTTATGAAAGTCATCAACAAGTTTCCTTCTACACTAATGAATTCAAAAAGAGAGAAGTTTATATACATCCATTAATTATCTAAAATATTACAATTTTCAATGCCATACATTTGACAAGATATACTAATCAAAGTAATCTCTCTTTTTACTTGATCAAATTCCAATGCATATATCACCTATCATTTAGTTGAGGTGAATACTACATTATGAAGAATTCCTCTCTAATAAACATAATCTTGTAATCAAAATACATCAAATATTACAAAATCATGGCTGATTATACAACATTTATTTCAGCCATTCATAAATACAATGAAATTATCTTAAAAAAAGCTTAATCATAACGAACAGTATAATAGTCTTCAAAATTGTTGTGCGATTCTTTTTTGGTTTATCTTGAATTCTTAATGGTGTGAGAGTTGATGGTGAAGGGATTATGATAACTCGTATGCACATATGACAAATTCAAAGCAAGCAAAACATGCTTATATATCTTGAATGCAACCATGCATCAATCATTTGTCATAATATTTACTTTTCATTTCATAGATGACATCAGGCATGAATTTCCATAATTCATCCAATATTAATTCAAGGATTATTTTCCCAATCCCATCCATCATAAATACCATTTAATTTGATCATCACAAATATTTGGAAGAGTCCCATACCTTTTCCAAGGATGAATATCAATTCATCCTTCCAAAACTAGAAAATATCTTTCCATTTTTCTAGTTGATTATATTCATTTACAAAATTCATCATATAAGATAACGTAGAAATTTGTATACAAGAACCTATAATTTTATATTTGTTCGATCCAAATAATTATGTAATTGGTTTTAAATATCTAGTCAAAGTTATCCATTATCATTTGATTTCTATAATTTTATAAAATTAATAAAAAAGCCCAATATCGTTTGACTTACATATAAAATCATTCAACTCTATCATAAAATTGAGAAACTAACATTTTAGAATATATCATAAATCTCTTATGGATAATTCCCTACATATTTATATAATAAAAAATACATAAAGTATGCAAATTGTGAAACATATCTAAAACTCCATAAGGTAGATAAATTCTAAAACCTATAATCTACTATAAACTTAATAAAACCATTAACTCATAAGGGCATTAGGCAAAGCGAAGCTTTATATATATATATATTATTATCAACGGTCATGATAGCAAGGTAGTCGGGGCAAAGTTTGTTTAATCCGAAATGAGTCGATCAATAGATCACTTCACTGTCTAGGGATTTCGCTACGCTAATTTATCCCAAAATTGGATGCCATTATCACAACATGCAACCTTATTAATATGACAAAGTGTGTAGATATCGTTAATCGACCAGAGTGATCCTGTGCAACACGATATGAGTTTGGTTAACATTACACACACTTTGTTATAGTCTATTACGATTCAGGCAAATATCAATCTTAATGACCTCTAACTCCCAAAAAGATTTTGATTTTATACTTTGGATCTGGATGATAATTTTATAACTCTAATGCAGAATTTTCAGTCATAGTTGGTTAAATAAAATCAAAGGAAACCAGTATAACATCGCCCGCTAGGTAAAAGCATCCATCTGATCCTGGAAATTGGTATGTCTCAAAGTTTAATTGTAACACTGTGACACTGCATTTAGATCGAGATCGATCCAAATAGATTAACAAATAACACTGCTCTACTACAGGTTTCGAATAGTCTACAAATCTGTTTTAGCTCATTGCTACTATCATAGATTAACAAATAGCACTGCTCTACTACAGGTTTTGAATAGTCTACAAATCTGTTTTAGCCCATTGCTACTATCATAGATTAACAAATAGCACTGCTCTACTACAGGTTTCGAATAGTCTACAAATCTGTTTTAGCCCATTGCTACTATCATAGATTAACAAATAGCACTGCTCTACTACAGGTTTCGAATAGTCTACAAATCTGTTTTAGCCCATTGCTACTATCATAGATTAACAAATAGCACTGCTCTACTACAGGTTTCGAATAGTCTACAAATCTGTTTTAGCCCATTGCTACTATCATACAGAGATTTGAAGTTTGAAAGGGTGAGTAAGAGTCTCAACGACGATGCAACAATTAAACAAATGAGATATTTAAGCTTATATTGAGACTCATGACTTCATGGCTTAAGCATTAGTTATTGAGTCCTCGGAATTATCCAGCCAGACACAGGTCTTTGGAGGGAACGATGGTTAGACATTGATGGAGATAAACATAAGCGGTCTCAGAGACTCAATTCATCAATCATAATTGAGTTGAGTCATGTCTTGACAACCTAATAAATGACTTGTTAATTCCAATGCTATAAATAGTAGCATTACTCTATGGTAGTGGTCCGTGGGTTCGAAACAAGGACATCTACAGCAAGGGGGTGTATCACTCTCTAGCAGCGAAATAGGTTATGGATACGGGGATAATGGAAGGCATGTAACTCCAAACTAAAACCATGTACTCAAGGTTGCGTAGATGGTCATAGAGATTTTACACAGGGCCTTTGATAGATTGAGTACTTCATAAATTTTAGTATAAATCTATATTATGCCATACACAATAGTACATTTTTCGTCAATCCAACCGGGATACATAAGAAACAATATTAAAATTCTAATATGGATGTAAATATCCCATAAATAAATTAGAATAGCACAAAGACTTCTATTAATAAAGTAGGATGGAATAATCGTTATTACCAAGTACCCAATATAGCATAGTTACCCAAATTCACAGATCAATACATTTTCGTTGAGGATTATAGGAAAATGGTTCTCGATTTACTTAATGAAATGAAAGATTTTAATTACGTTCGTGAGACCCAAATATGGTCTATGGGACCTCAAATATGGAAGTACAATTACTCAAATCATATCATATGATCTTTAATATCTTTGAGAAGGTTGTTCCTTCTCCTGCTGATTTGTGTTAGCAATTTTCCAACTTTTTTTATTTTACTGTCTTCAAATAAATCTGTAATAAACTCGTTCCCAAGTGTTTCTTTGTATTTGTCACGGATATTTGAAAAACTCGGGCATTTATAGATGAAGTGTTCCTCTGTCTCTACTGCTCCTGTGTTGCATAGAGTACATATCCTTTCTTCCCATTGTTCTTTGGGCATTGTCCATCTCCCTGTTTCACATCTAAGCCTATGAGAGCTAGTCCTTATCTGAGCAATGAGTATTTTTTCCTTCCACTTGATTTCAGCGCCTATATACGCTTTTTTCCTTGTGGTCATACGTTGGGTTAAAATTTGCAATATAATATTGTCTTTTCCCGCTTGCATTTTTCCACATTCCACTTCTGAACTTTTCATTCACATAGTTTTTTATGTCTTTGTTGACATTTGGGCATTCATTTATGTTGATTTCCCAACGTTTCATCCATTTCTGATTTTGTTTCATCTACGTATTCTTTCGCCTATGCAACTCTTCGTCCCTTGCTGCTCTAGGCCATCTATCATTTGTCATGTTTTTTTTTTTTTCAAGTAACATAACAGCTTGGTCATAGCAATTGCTTCTACAGGGAACATTCTAGTTTCAGCTAGAATAATTTCATAAGGGGTTGTGGCCTTAATTTTGAGAAAGTTTGTGATTAGATATTTTTGAATCCTTTCTATTTGCCTCCATTTTGCATTTGTTGTACCACTAGCCCACACCTCACAACCATACAACAGAACCGGTGTAACAAGTAGGCCAAATAAGACCTTGGTGGTCTTCCAGTCCCACAACTCGGTATTCCTACACCTGTTTTGAAGTGCATATAGTGCTCTCCAACCACTTTGAGTTCTTTTCATCCTACATGTATTCCAATTAAGTTTGTCATGAAAGTCTATGCCCAGGTATTTGTATTCTACTACTACATCAAGCGATTCTCCTGCAAACTAAAATTTGAGTTGTTGCTTCTATTTTTTAGCTGAAAAAATCATAATTTTTGTTTTTCTCGTGTTCACCTGCATCCCAAATACGTATCCAATACTTATCCTCAAATATTGAACTGAATCCATTTCTAATTATTCATCAAAAACAATGATTTAATCATGTAAAATATCATGACAGGGAATGGATCAAACAATAAAATATAAGTAGCGAAAGAGAAACCCCCACACCTAGATCTCTCGTAAACCACGAATCCAATTTTTGGAGAGTTATGCTTTACTCCTCTTTCTCCAACCTTCTTTCTATAGCCTAATATAACCCCTTCTCAACCTCTATGGTAATATATAGCTCTATGTCCTCCAAACAAGGAAGATACCATTTTGTTGTCTTTTATTATTTTTCTTTCTTCCCTATGTGTA
The DNA here is from genome assembly GCA_028583015.1 of Wollemia nobilis. NCBI lineage: Eukaryota > Viridiplantae > Streptophyta > Pinopsida > Araucariales > Araucariaceae > Wollemia > Wollemia nobilis. The sequence continues at coordinate 4,403,711 of JAQPPZ010017257.1, read as the reverse complement.
ATTTTCTAGAAGGGTGTCTCAATTTTCTTGTGTCTACCATCCCTTAGGTCAAATACTACTATTTGACATATGGGTGAGACTAATAGAGACAAAAGAGGGATCTCAACTACCAATTTAACCATTCTAAGACAACCATGTGGAGCAAGAAATAATCCTTTTAGGTTAATAATTTTTTATTTTTATTTTGGTCCAATCATAATTGGAAAAATTGGTAGGAGAATAATCTACCTAATTATTTTTATTAAGATGGATGCAATTAAGTTAATAAGCATGTTCAAGGTAATAAAATTTTACTTTAGAAATTGCTCAATTTAATAATTTCACAAAATCACAATAAATTGTATGGCATTTTTCAAATGCATAAAATATTTTTAAAATAATTTGTAAAGTGCAAACCATTACTTAGTGTGCATTTTCAAGGTAATATTCAAATATGCCAATATTATACAAACTAATTTTGCAATTTAATATACATCACACAAGTGGCATACACAAGCAATCAATGCATGCTCATTATTCCCCATCACCATTTTCCCTTTAAGTGGGCGGGTATTTTAGAATAATTCTCAGTTATCATCGCCCATCATGAAGGAGACTAGTGATGATGTGAACATGAGCCTTACCTATTGAGTTGTCATTATCATAATTTCCCTTTTCATATTTGGTGGTCAATCTTCCACCTACAAGAATACCTGTATCGTTCCAAATTTTCCGCACCCTTACCTTCAGGCTAAAGGATCCGTGCCCGGAAGGGGGATGCGGGAAGGATGGGATGGTACCTCAGACTGAGAGGCCCTTTGAAGGTCCCACCTCTTGGGGGAGGGGTATTAAGGTGATTTTTTGACGGATGGTGGGGTTCACTAGGAAATGTTTAGTGGCAGTCTCCATGCCTAGGTTGGGAATGAGTTTAATGTGTTCAATTTTATCTTTAAACATTCAAATCCTAGGTTTGGCCAAATGAATCTAAGTTGTTCTATTATGAAAATGCAAATTAAATGAATACAGAAAACAAAATTAAACATAAAACACAGAGAATATGCTAAATGAGAAAAGCCATACCTGATTTCGAATGTCTGATGGAGGTTCTGATTTTTGAAGCAGTCCAGATCGCCTCTGATTTGATAAGATCGTCTGAAATTAGACAAGATCGTCTAAGATCTGACGAATTCATCAGACGAATTCGTCAAAGACCTGCAAACAGAGAAATAGATACAAAATATAGAAAATGCAGCTATACTGATAAAGGAAAATGATGTGAAATAACAATAAGGATGTTAATGAGATAATCTTGAATAGAAATACAAGTAAATTACGATGCTTTAATAGCTAATCATGATTGTATTATGCAATTAAACTACATGGGTGAACTCCAAGATGCAGAATAACAAGAAATACTAATAAAACTGACTAAATGCAAAATAAAATAGCAACAAAATATAGAAAAAGCGCAAACTCTGGGCACTGATTGCCCCCAATGCAGACTGCAGTCGAAATCGTCTCGAATTTTGATGAGATCATCCAAGATTATACAGGATCGTCTACGACGATCTGAGCTTGCTCCGACTAAAAATCAATGAGGTTCCTGCAAGAACTTGGAAAGCACAAATGCAGATGGTAATCCAGGGTATTCTAATGCACGCAAAGGTCAAGTTACAAGAAAATTTAGCCAAGGGAATGTCAAGGGGGGTCCTAAGGTTTAAATAGGCTTAGGAGGGAGGTTAGGAGGTTGGGGATCATCCCAATTTGGGAGATCTCCAATGGGGAGGGTCTCTAACGACGCAGACACGCTTCTGCCCAGATTAGAGACGCCGTTGAAACATAGGCTAATTATGCACAAATCAGTTTGGAACGAGATCGTCTGGACGTTCTGCTCCAGACAAAATCGTTCGATCTAAGGTGATATCATCTGATCGAAGACGATATCGTCCAAAAGTCACAAAAAATCCTAAAAATGGTGCAAAAAATGAGGAAATCTATTTAACAGGCGGTTAACGGGTGGTTCGGGGTTAAAATTGAATTTGAATTATTACTAAAGTAATTTTAGTTATTTGCTAAGGTTTACTGTGCCAATTTTAGGGTGCTACATTTTTCCCCCTCTTTAGCAAATTTTTCGAGGAAAATGCGTTAAAGACGAGTTCTTCTCGATCTATGAGAAAGCAAAAATTATTCCCATTTTTTAGGCGACAACTCTAGGTCGAATCGTATGACAGCTTACTATGGTGCCCCCTCCGTGTTTTTACCCAAATCGAACGTTTGAGGTAAAAATGCGAAAAAGCAAAAAAAAATTTAATTGTTTTTTAATAAAATTAAGAAAAATAAGGTAAAACCCTAATTCATTTTTACTATTCATTTTTATTTTCTGGTTTTTGGAGCTCTGCAAACAAAATGGTTGAGACAACGCGCAGATCGACAGAGTTCCGACGCGGGCTACGGGTAAGAGTCTAAAATTAGTTTAGAATGACTTTAATTTTGATTTTCTATGCTTTGTAGATGAATTTTGAATGATTTTTGAGCATCACGGTCGTTTTTGGGCCGTCGACGTCGTCGGGATGAAATCGTCTCGATTTCGTCGAAATTGTCTCGATATCATCGATTTCGTCCATAAGCAAAATCGATGAAATGGGGACGATTTCATCAAATAAGGGACAATTTCGGCTTGCAAAATCGGAGACGAATTTGCTCAAATTTTGGACGATATCATCCAATAGTGGATGATATCATCATTTATGAAATTGAACTTGTTTTACTTGCATTTTTAATCACTGTTTTATTAATGATTTTTATTGTTTTGTTGTTTATGTTGCAGAGAGGATTATTAAAGAGCCGATAATGGAAATACGGTGGGCTGAAGGATGACTTGGCCACTCTATCTCAGGCAGAGTGAGATCAGTTGGCTCAAGTCGGATTGCAGCACGTGGTAGATATGCCATAGGTTTCTACAGATATGGGGCTATTGACAGCCCTAGCAGAGAGGTGGCATCCGGGTTCTTCTTGTTTTTGGTTATCGACAGGGGAGATGACTCCCACATTGGAGGATGTATGGAGGATTTTGAGGATCCCCATACAAGGACGACTAATAACTCCTGCGGCCAATCAAGGCCATGCGATGATGCAACTGTGCGAAGATCCGAGCTTCACCCTGGAGAAGGGCAGAGTGAACATCGAGTCACTACGCTAAATGCCTGGGGCATCTAGACTGACATAGGTTTTGGCTGGCGTGGTAGGTGGTCTGCTGCTATGCCATCAGAGTGGATGCAGAGTACCATGGCTACTGATAGATGTGGTCTACGACATGAGAGACCACGGGTACAGGTTTGCTTGGGGGAGCTATGTACTATGCCGATTGTATAGGATCCTGCATGGGGTCATATACAAGGGTGGTCGATGTCTGGTTATGACATCACTACTACAGGTTTGGTGCTGGGAGCACATCACAGTGCGAAGGTCGATAGGGCTCCCACTGACAGGGATTGACAAGGAGAGGCCTCGAGATTTCTACTGGTGGCTTCAAAGAGGGTCACAACGACGGATAGATCTACCAATGTCTTGGAGACTACTTGATGACCTTGTCTTCGACCAGATCACCTAGAGGCCTTAGAGAGATCATCCAGGGTGGGCCGAGGATGGACAGGAGCTGGCTCACATTAGGCAAACCTGCTAGCTAAGGATGGAGAGGGGAGATGTGGAGCTCCATCGCTACAATCGAGTTTTGTGGTAGTTCGGTCTACAACAGGGGATCCCATCTCTCAGAGACTACGAGTTTTCCCAGACCATCTGGGATAACACTAAAGTTAGCGAGGCTCCAGATATGTAGCACTTCTGGATTCAGAACGTAGATGACACCCGATCCAGCCAGTGGATGGGGACGACGCTGGGGTAGCCGATGGCTATGATGCCTAGTACACAGGCATCCACCCTCCTTGGATGACGAGGGCTCAGGGTCCGATTCACACAGTTGTGCATCGAATGGGGAGACGACCATTGAGGCGGCACAGGGTCACGACAAGAGAGAGCAAAGGAGGCCACAGGCTCAACAAAGGCCATGACAGCGGGAGAGGAGGGAGGATAGACCCCCTTCTCCACGGAGAGAGAGGCCACCATCGCTCGATAAGGGCAAGGGTGTGGACATAGGAGAGAGTAGTGAGATGGCTACTCTTTGGGCGGAGACTGTCCATCTCCAGGCACAAGTGTAGACTTTACAGGATGAGGCTACACGCCATCGAGTTGAGGCTACATAGCTCAAAGATGAGGTTGCACACCTTAGAGCACGGAGTGGAGGAGCGAGCACTCAGGAGCTGGTGCGGTCGATTGCTCAGACCACATTCTATTAGGGTATCTACTTCTAGCTGGTGTTAGAGGACCAGAGGGTATAACTGCCAACCAACATTGCAGATCCAATCAGGGTTGGGTTGTCGAGGACTTCATCCCTATCGATGACTAGGACTCGTAGTACCACACATACTGCGATGGGGCCACCTCGTCCACCTCAGGGCGGGGGAGGAGATGAGGCTAAGAGCTCGAGGGGTTATCGAGGCTAGGCTACTGCACTGCACAGACTGAATATATGATTGAGAGGATTGAGTATGCCAAGATGTAGATTGTGGCATACCAATCTAGTTTTGATATGATGTACATATATTGTTGAGATATATATATATATATATATATATATATATATATATATATATATATATATATTTGATCATATGACTTATCTTATGTGTTTTTATGATGCTTTAATGTGTAGGTGTGATTGATTTGATGATTCATGTAATTATGCCGTTTGGAAATATTATGGTTTGAATGTCATGCTTTTAAAGTTTAAATGAAATAATCTGATGTAAACAATTGGTGGTTGTTTGTGGGATAATAATAATAAAAAAAAGGGACTTTTAACAATAATTTCAAAGGACATTGTCACTATTATAGACCATTTCATGGAGTCGCCACTCACTCGGTCGTCAAGCTAATCCCAGTATAGAAATATTGTTAAAAAAAAGAGTGCTTAAGAGACTGTCTTAAGACTTTGTTGTGATGATGCAAATGATGATGATGATGGTGATTTGTTTTCAGATTTTCATGAAAATATAATGCATGAAATATATTAAAGATGATTTTTGCTAGGCATAAATTCCTAAGTGTGATAAATTTTTTGAATAATTCCCTAGGAATTATACCATCATTACAAAATTGAAGTTGACATAATGACATGAAAATAGAAACAATGTGCGTTGTTGTTAAAGCATAATTGTGTAACATAATGATTTAAGTCATATGTTTTTATGATTTTAAATAAATGAGAAATAAAATTAGTACAATGGTTTGCGCTAGGCATAGAATATTTAGGTATAGACTTATACCATCATCGCGAAATCCAAAGAAGAAATTGATAGTTTTATTGCATGGTTGATTTTTTAATTTTTGAAAATAAACAAATAATATGAAGATGAGGACTTGCGCTAGGCATGAAATTCCAATTTTGGTTTTGGAACTATACCATCGTCGCGAAAGTCGATAATATATATAAATGTAACTTTATTGCATGTTTTTGAAAATGATTTTGATTGTTGATAATGCATGTAGTTGTCTTTATACTAAACAATTGTTCTTTAAAGAAGAAAATAAAATTATTCCAAACAATTTGCAAGAATATTTCAAAGTATCTTAAAGACAACAGTTAGATTTATAAGGAATCCCATGTGCATATGTGAGTTCATTACCAATCTTGATTTATCATAATGATACACAAAATCTCTCAAATACAAATGTGTGTGCAATTGCATTGTTCATTGACTAGTTTTGAGCAAGATAATTTGATACAAGTGATTTAAATTAACCAAATAAGTGTTCATTAACCATGATTTAGATGCATATAACCGTACTAGACTACTATGTAAGTCGGGTTATCAAGAGCTAGCTAATCCATAAGCAGACATAGGTCTATACAAAAGAAGGTCGCTAATGTGACAGACATATCGCCACACTAGGAGTTACCCAAGGCCAAGCGGGTTGGGCACAAACCACCTGTTATGGGGCTTACCTCACAGTTTTTGAATAATTGAGAATTCCAGGGATTCAAGCTCATCAACCCTTCTTTTCTTTTCAATGGGTAGGGAAAGGGATTTTATTGCTTTTGCTTTTTTTTTTTTTTTTTTTTGTATTTGATATTTGAGATAATGCTGAAATAGTGTTGAGATAGTACAAAATGATACTGGAATAATTCTTCTTTTGCTCATAATTTTGTTTGATTTTTCTTTTTCTTTTGCTTCCTATTCTAGGGATACTTGCTCGGATTAGCTGTAGAGCAAGGGATTTTTATTCCGGGTAGGGGTGAGCTTGTCCTTTTGTCAATTCTCAAAGATTCTAGACCATGTGCATGATAGGATAGCAGAGGAAACTTTTCGCTCAAGAAACCACTTCTACTATGTAGCATAGCTTGGAAATTACAACTGTAATCATTTTATTGTGAAAAGATATGCTTGGTTTAAGTAAATAATAAGATCAATTCTCTATGCTCAAACTTTATTTAATTAAATTTTGTGGACTTTGATATAAGAGAGATTAGTAATCATGCTAGATAAAATCAAGGTATTTATTTTTGTGTTTGTGAAAGTGAGGGATTCCAAATAAATGTTAATTTATCCAAAATAATGTGAAAATATAACTGCAATACTTGAAGAAGAAATATATACAACAAATATTTTTGAGGAGTTTGATAATTTTGACTCTCTTTTTTTTTTTTTTTTTGTTGGTTTGTTTTTGTTTAAACAATTATATATATATTTTTAAAATGAGACAACATGCAAAATATATACAAATGAAATGACTAAATTTTATGCGTAATATCGCTTAAGATGCATAATATTCATAGGTTCTTTTAAATATTTACCATCTAAGGTAGCTAATTTGTATGCTCCCGATTCAAATTTAGTAGTGATAATATATGGTCCAAGCTAGTTGGGCTCAAATTTACCTTTAAGGTCTTTAGTTGCATTAGTATTTTTTTGATTTTCTTTTAAAACAAGGTCGCCGACCACAAAGGATCGATGACGAAATTTCTTAGCATATGATCTTTTAAGCTTGTTTTGGTAGGCACGAAGATGCTCCAAAGCATTGATGCGCTTTTCATCTAGGAGTTCCAGTTGACTGAGTTTGCCAGCTCGATATTCATCTCCTACTTCGGTATCTTGAAGTAGTAGAGCCAAAGAAGGAACTTCTAATTCAAAGGGAAAAACAACTTCAGCGCCATAAACCAAGACAAAAGGTGAAGTTCCAGTGGGAGTTCGAACACTAGTTTGATATGCCCACAAAGCAGGGTATAATTGAATGTGCCAGTCATGACCAAATTTATTGACCAATCTTTTAAGAATTTTGATTAAGGTTTTGTTAGATGCTTCTGCTTGACCATTACCCTGAGGATAATAGGGAGTGGACCAGCGATGTTGAATCTTATATTTTTGGCATAATTTATTAACATCTTTATTTTTGAAACAAGTTCCATTGTCTGAGATGATATTTGCAAGAATTTTGAACCCACAAATAATTTGATTAGAAATAAATTTAGAGACTTGTGTTCCAGTGCAGGAAGCTAAAGGCATAGCTTCAACCCACTTTGTGAAATACTCAGTGGCGGTTATGATGAATTTGTGTCCATCAGATGACACAGGATTAATTTTGCCAATAATGTCTAAGCCCCATTTTGAAAAGGGCCAAGGAGATGAAATAGTCTGCAGCTCTTGTGCAAGCGCATGGACAAGGTCAGCATGTTTCGGCACTTGTCGCAATGGTGCACATAATCATGTGCATCATTTTCCATGGTAGGCCAAAAGTATCCTATCCTAAGGAGCTTTTTAGCAATGACACTACCACTAAAGTGTCCTCCACAAGATCCATCGTGGGATTCACTTAAAGATGATTTGGATTCTTCTAGATTCAAACATCTCAATAGGATACCTTCAAAAGATATCCTATATAAAGTATTGCCAATTATTACAAATCGACTTGCTCGTCTACGTAATAACCGATGCTGGTTTCTATTAGAATTGGCAGGGAAGGTCCCATTTTGAAGAAAATTAAATATATCCGTATACCAAGGTTCAGGAGTATTTTCATTGATTAGAAACACATCCAAAGGTTCTGATGGGGGACGGAAGAGTCGAACACACGTAAATTCCAAAAATTTCTTTGATTAATCTGATTTCCTTTACATAAACCAGATAAACAGCCCGTAGGCTTACAATAACCAGAGCTTCCCTGGTATTTCGCACGCACACTCTATCTCCCCGACCTTCCAATCCACCACCCCAATCTATTACATTAAACTGGGTTTTTATAGAGGCCCCGACCCTCTTAAACAGTCTTCACGAAAATCGGTCCACCAACCCGATTTATTACAAACTCTGAGTTTTTACCAAGGTCTCGACCCTCTAGGCCATCAATGACCCACCTGCATGAAAGTATTAAACAAAACCTACAAAATCAGCTTCCTCCGTCGAGTCTTCAATTTTCTCTCTGTAATTGGCCAACTCCCTGACCCGCCATGAAAGCACGCATTCAATAGGCCCTTGACCTGCAACCGTTGTTTTGTCAGACTGTACTTTTGAACCGTTGTCTCTTTTCCCGTGCACGTGGCCATCCACGTGTCCATTTTTGATTTGTCTTCAACTGGTCGTGAAATCATGACCATTTTGCCAGCGAGCCCTTTGCCTTGGTTAGTGTCGTGATATCATGACGAAAACTCCCTCCATGCCTTAGCTTCCAAAAATGTCGTGATGTCGCGACGTCGCGATATCACGATGAAAACTCCCTCCGTGCCTTAGCTTCCAAAAACGTCGCGATGTTGCGACGTCGTGATATCGCGATGTCACGATATTGTGACGAAAACTCCCTCCATGCCTTAGCTTCCAAAAACTTCACAATATCACAACGTCGTGATATCACGACGTCGCGATATCGCGACAAAAACCCCACCTTGCCTTAGGTTCTTTCTGCCTTCGAAAAACCTCGCCTTGCCTTAGGTTCCTCTCTGCATTTGCCTTATGGTCCAACTTTCGCCTTCGCCTTTGCCTTCGTCTCCTGGTCGTCGCGACATCGCGACAAAATTGCCCTCGTGCCTTAGTTCCCAAATAACCGACAAAACTTCTGCCTTGCCTTGATTCCCTCTTTTGAAAACACAAATACTTAGAAAAAATTAGTTTGATGCAAGATTGCTCTATTGTCGTCGGATGCTCCTACATCAGACACCCGGGGTAAATGGAGAAGTGACCTTCACTTCTGTGTTGTTCGGTCCGCATTTCTTGTAACAGCTCCAAATGTGCACCTGCCTCTACAGCCCGCTTAAACCCCATCTCCTGGCAAAAATATTTTTTGCCTTCTACCAGACAAATTTTGGCATTGCTGCACACCTTCTCGTCCACTGCCTGTAATGGCTTTAATTTGTGGCACACTCCATCTTTCATCAAGGAGTATGTATTTGCACGACCATCATGCACTGCACTTCGATCAAACTGCCATGGCCTTCCTAACAGCAAATGGCAAGCATCCATGGGGAAAACATCACACAGGACCTCATCCTGGTATCTCCCAATCTGGAACGTGACTAAGCACTGTTCACGGACCCATGCTCTGTGGTCCTTCCGCAACCACGCAATCCGGTATGGATGCGGGTGTTTCCTCCTCTCCGGTTGTAACTTAGCAACCATCTCCTTGGAGACTAAGTTATCTGTACTCCCATTTTCTATAATAACATTACAGAATTTGCCTGAACTTTTGCATCGTGTGTAGAACAGGCTTCTCCTCTGCTCTGGTTTGTCTTCCTCAATCAGCATGGTTCTCCTCACGATCATTGCTTCTCCTCTCTCAGCTTCTTCAGAATGTTCAGACTCAGCATCTTCCTCTACCATAGCAACTCTGGTAGGACCTACATGTTTCTTGTTCACCCTCTCGGGGTGCTGGGGATACTCATATGCCCGATGTCCCTCTTATCCACAGTGGAAACAGGTTCCCCGAAACACTCCTCTTCCATACCCACGTCTAGATCTACCTCTTCCTCTTGGGTAGCCATTGTTCTAAACTTGGGGTTTGGGTTCCTCATATTCCTTCTGGTCCCAGCTGCTGCTAACCTCTTCTTTCTTCTCCTATTTTCTTCCACCAGTCTTTCCTCCATGCCCTCTTCCTTTTTGCTTGCTCTCAAACCTTCTGTTCAGTTTTTCTTCAACTTTCAGAGCAAACTGGTAAGCATCTTCAATGGTGCTCACCCAAACTAAGCTCAAATCTTCCTGGATACTGGGTCTCAACCCATTGATATAACGGGCCACCTTCTCCTTGCTTGCTTCTAAATAGCTAGTTCTGATGGAGATCTTATAAAACTCTTCGGTATATTCTTGGACAGTTTTGTTCATCTGTCTCAAACTCTGCATTTTTCTCAGTAGATCCAACTCGTAATCTATTGGAATAAACTATCTTTTTAATTTTTCTACCATCCGTTCCCATTTTGTTATTCTCTCTTTTCCTCTTCTATTCCATTCCAGCTGTACTCCCTTCCACCATATGCTGGCATGACCTTTCAGTTTGGTCTTGGCAAATTTGACCCTCTCGGGATCTTCAACTTCTTCATACTCGAAGTATTCTTCTAGATCATTGATCCAGTCGATCAATTCTTTCGGATCCAGGTTCCTAGAATATGTGGAAACCTCCATCTTCGACCTCTTCCCAATCTGGGATATGGCTTTGTACAGTCTGGCTTGTGCCGGATCTATAGCCTCTTCTTCTTCTTCAGACTGGTTTTCTTCTTCATCCACTTCGTCTTCACTGCCATCATCTCTTCTTGGTTCGTGCCCTCTGCGCAGTTCTTCTTGCAGGGCCTGAACTTGCCGCTGCAAAGCTCAAAAATATTTTGTTGTCGTCATGCCTCTCCCACCAACCAATTTTCTTCTTGGAGGCATTCTACTCACTTTCTCACGAGCCGTTCCACAGATCCTGGTGTAACTGCCTCACGTCCGGTGATCTGTTACACAGTCAGGAACTTCTAGCTCTGATACCACTGATGGGGGACGAAAGAGTCAAACAGATGTAAATTCCAAAAATTTCTTTGATTAATCTGATGTCATTTACATAAACCAGATAAACAGCCCGTAGGCTTACAATAACCAGAGCTTCCCTGGTATTTCGCACGCACACTCTATCTCCCCGACCTTCCAATCCACCACCCCAATCTATTACATTAAACTGGGTTTTTATAGAGGCCCCGACCCTCTTAAACAGTCTTCACGAAATTCGGTCCACCAACCCGATTTATTACAAACTCTGAGTTTTTACCGAGGTCTCGACCCTCTAGGCCATCAATGACCCACCTGCATGAAAGTATTAAACAAAACCTACAAAATCGGCTTCCTCCACCGAGTCTTCAATTTTCCCTCCATAATTGGCCAACTCCCTGACCCGCCATGAAAGCATGCATTCTATAGGCCCTTGACCTACAACCGTTGTTTTGTCAGAGTGTACTTCTGAACCGTTGTCTCTTTTCCTACACGCGTGGCCGTCCATGTGTCCATTTTTTATTTGTCTTCAACTGGTCACGAAATCGCGACATGTCATGATATCGCGACCATTTTGCCAACGAGCCCTTTGCCTCGGTTAGTGTCACGATATCATGATGAAAACTCCCTCCGTGCCTTAGCTTACAAAAATGTCACGATGTCATGACGTCACGATATCGCAACGTCACGATATCACGACGAAAACTCCCTCCGTGCCTTTGCTTCCAAAAACATCGCAATGTCACGACGTCACGATATCGCGACGTCACGATATCATGACAAAAACTCCCTCTGTGCCTTAGCTTCCAAAAACGTCGTGATATCGTGACGTCGCGAAAAAACCTCGCCTTGCCTTAGGTTATTTTTGCCTTCAAAAAACCCTGCCTTGCCTTAAGTTCCTCTCCGCCTTCGCCTTCTGGTCCAACTTTCACCTTCGCCTTTGCCTTCGCCTCCTGGTCATCGTGACATTGTGATGAAACTGCTCTCGTGCCTTAGTTCCCAAATAACGTCGCGATATCGTGACGTCGTGATATTGTGACGTCACAAAATCGCACCGAAACTTCCCCCCTGCCTTGGCTTCCAAATAACGTCGTGATATCGTGACAAAACTTCTGCCTTGCCTTGATTCCCTCTTTTGAAAACACAAATACTTAGAAAAAATTAGTTTGATGCAAGATTGCTCTGTTGTCGCTAGATGCTCCTGCATCAGGTTCTAAACATGACTTATTTGAAGCAGGTTCCTGGATTCGACGAATAATGATGGTGGCATATTCGTCATCTAACTCCAAGGGCAGAAGAGATGCAGCTGTGGCCATAGCATCAGCTACACGGTTGCTAGTTCAAGGAATAGCTTCCAAAGTAACTTTATCAAACAAGGATAACAATTGCAAAACATATGCTTTATATGGGTGCAATTTATCATCTCTGGTCTGATAAAATTCATTAATTTGGTTTATAACAAGTTGAGAATCACCAAAAACTAGTAGATGTTTGATTTTTAGCGCCAAGGTAGCTCGTAATCCAAGGATTAGAGCCTCATATTCAGCAGTATTATTGGTGCAAGAAAATATTAATTTAAAGGACAAAGGTATAAGATGTTTTTACAAGGATATTAAAATAATACCCGCACCAGCCCCACTCATGAATCGGGCTCCATCAAAGTATAAGGACCATTGTTCAACATGGTCTGCCTCTAATTGAAGGCATTCATCAGGAAACTCAATGATGAGGGGATGGGTAGACTCTAAGGGTGTAGTAGCTAATTGATCTACTATGATTTGACCCTTAATAGACTTCTATCCTATGAATGTGAGTTCAAACTTGCTTAGAGCAAGAACCCACTTTGTTGTGCGACTCGATAAATAAGGTCGACTCATAAGATACCGCAAGGGATCATATTTAGCAATGACATGTTTTTTGACTGAGCATATAATGGCATAATTTTTGCATAGAAAATACGACTGCTAGACATAGTTTTTCTAATGCTGTGTAGCGAGTTTCATAACTGATGAGGGTTCTGCTAATGTAATAATTAGCATGTTCTTTCTTCTCATCATCAAGCTAAGCTAACATAGCTCCTAAGGCAAAATATGAAGCTAAAATATACAGGATAAACGGGCGATCATGTCTAGGCGGTGAAAGCATAGGTGGGTTAAGGAGATATTGTTTGAGAAGTTCAAAAGCTTCCTTACATTCATCGTCCCAATTAAAAGGGACGTCCTTCTTAAGGATATTAAGAAAGGGACTGGTTTTGTCCGTCAGCTTATCGATGAAGCGACGGATGGCTTGAAGTTTACCTTGTAAACTTCGTAACTCAGATATATTGGTAGGTGCGGGCATATCAGTGATAGCCGCAATCTTGAGAGGGTCAATTTTGATACCATGTAAAGAAACTAAAACCCCTAATAGTTTACCGGACTTAACTTCGAATATGCATTTGGCTGGATTTAATCGAATAAGGTATTCTCTTAACCGATTAAATACTTTTCTCAAATCATCTAAATGATCATCTTCTTTAATAGAGCGAGCTATAATATCATCTACGTAGTCATGTAGGATATCATGCATCATATCATGAAAGATATAAGTCATGGCTCGTTGATATGTTGCGCCTGCATTCTTTAAACCAAATGGCATCACTTTCCAACAAAAGGTACCCCAAGGGGTAATAAAGGCTATTTTGGGCTGATCTTCAGGAGCTATCCTAATCTGATTGTAACCAGAAAATCCATCCATTAGGGACATCATTCCACTCTTCGTAGTAAAATCAATGATTTGATCCATATTTGGAAGAGGAAAATCATCTTTAGGGCATGCAGCGTTAATATCTCTAAATTCGGTGCAAACCGTAACTTTGGTAGCTTCTTTCTTGGTGACTGGAACTACATTTGAGATCCATTCAGCATAATCAATAGCTTGTATCAAAACAACATTCAGGAGTTTTTCTAACTCCACTTTGACTAGCAAGGCCACTTTGGGATGCATTTTTCTAAGTTTCTGTTTAACAATTTTAGCATCCGGATGGACTACTAGATGATGCATGACTACAGAAGGGTCCAGACCTGGCATGTCTTCATATGTCCAAGCAAAGACATCTTCATATTCTTTAAGAAATGCAATGTATTCTCTTGTTTTTCTTGACTTAATTCTGATCCAATACTGATTATGTGAGGATTATCCTCAGTTCCAATGTTAAATTTAATGATGCTTTCTACTTCCATGTGTAGATCTCATTCAAAATTAGGTGGGGCGGGTAAGACGCCCAATTCTTGTAATTATTTTAAGGTTAACTTGGAGAATTCATCTTGAGGAGTCGTGGCCTCAAGTTGGGCTATAGTAGGTATAGAACCATCAAAATAAAAACCATTGTGTAACAACTCTTCAACGGAGACATCATGGAAAATATCTCCTTCCAACTCATCATCGGATTCAACAATCAATTCAGGGTAAGCTATGGATAGCATATTGCATGTAAAGGGATTATTCTTTGGAAACAAAGAATCTTGTTTATCTAGATAATCTTGATAACATATGAGTTGATCATCACCTTCAAAAGGGAAGGGTTGACCCTTACTAGGAAACAGGCCCACACCACATCGGGTAGGCCATGGTTCTACCTCAATAGGTTCTTTCATACCATTTTGGAAAGGTCCCAAGCCTTTCCCTTTATATCCCATTTTAAGCATTATAGGTTTAGCTTTAATATATTCATTAGCAAAATAGCATCGAGCATATCCATCATAATGTGTCTTGATGTTTCGGGGTATTCTTCCCCAGTCATATCCTTTATAAATAAAAGCACAACTCCCGACTTGGTAAGTACTTCCCATAGGTTGTGGGAGGCCCAAAGTACGAGGAGATGGCAGCAAATTATTTAAAAGAAGTGAATCTTGCATAGAAGCATTTATTTTTTCTGATATAAGAATTTTAGATAAATCAGGTAAGAGTTCATCAGAAAGAGCATAAGATGTAGAAGGATCATTCCCTATATCTTTAGATGTGGAAGGTATGATAGATGTAGATAATGTGGAGGTGTTAATAAATGGGTCTATGGGTTTTGAAATTATAGGGATGGAACATGAAGGATTGGTTGTAGATCTAAAATATTTTTGAGGTTCTATTGTGGTTTGTTCGGAAGGTTGTTGAGCTATACATGGGGGTGAAATTAATGGAGGAGAAATAGATGAATTTGTAGGTGTGTGTTTCACACTTTTAGATGAAAAATAAGAATTAGGATGTGTGGATGATAGAGCAGGGAAAAACTGAACTCCAACAGGTTCTGCCAAGGCACACATATCAAAGGGTCTAGGATCACCATGAATAGTGACCAACTAATTTTTAAATTCAAATTTAACACATTGGTGTAAAGTTGATGGGACAGCCCACATCGCATTGATCCAAGGGCGACCCAAGAGTATATTGTACGATGCGAGGCAATGTACAATAAACACGGTTGTATCTAGGGTTCTAGGACCAACTTGCAAGGGTATAGTAATGACTCCACACATTTCTTGTGTCTCGTCATTGAAGGCTTTGATAATCATATCCGTTCTTTTCATTTCATCACTTCTAAAGCCAAATATTTGGTAAAAGTCAAAAGTGCATATGTTTAGAGATGAACCATTATCAATCAAGACTCGTTTAATAGCTACATATCCAATTAGGGCGGTGATATATAAGGGGTTATCCTTATGTAGACTATGTTGGGGTATATCTTTATCTCGAAAGTCAATACAATCGACTTCGCGAGTGATGATAGTATTGGACATGGCTTCAGGTTGAATATTTTGAGGTACCATCATTTGGCTTAATGTGAGCATTAATTCATCCCTATGGGTAGGAGAAGATCTTAACAAGTCCAAAAGGGAAATTTTGGCTGTAGTATTGGATAATTGTTCGTTAATATTGTAAGGAGGTTTCGGTTGAACATTAGACATATGATTCCCTTTATTGGGATTTTTCAAAATAAATGGAGGTGATCCATCATTCTGAGTTTGATCCTGTTGAGAATTTTGAGCCTGTTGTCTAGTAACGACTTCGATGGTACCTACAATGTTATATTGAAGACGCTGAACTGGTCTTGGTTGAGCGTTTATGGCTTGTTCATTAGAAAGGAACTGATTAGAAGAGGGTCGAGTAGTAACTCTTCTAGGAAATGGTTCTTCCGAAACCATAGCATCTGTAATAGGTTGAATAGGATCTGATTCGTTTTTAGAACTATTTGATTGATTTGAGGTGATGTCTACTTCACTTTCAGTATCCAATTCTACATCACTAGGATCTGGAGTTTGAATATTATGTAGGGGCCTGGTCGTGACTATGGATAAAGTTGTGCCAAATATTTGAGGATCCTGAACAGATAATTTTTCGCTAATAGTCCCTACATATCGGGTAAGATGGGGAACATTATGATGTTCGATTTGATTGGCCACTTCTTTACCATGTTTTGGTGAAGGATGTTGAAATATATCTAATGATTGATTAGCATTTTGATTTTGATTTTGGGGAATGGTCTTTTGAGCATTATTAGGAGAATTTTTTTTAGGTTGGAAGGCTTGCTCCTCCATTTCATTATTATCAATCAGATCTTGTATTTTATGTTTCAATATTTTACAAGAGTTTGTAGAGTGTCCAGGTCCTCTATGAAAATCACAATGTAAATCAACTCTGTATCCGGGTATAGTTGGATCAGGTTCCCGGATAGCTGGTAATTGAATCAAACCTCTTTCGAGTAATTGGGGTAGAATAGTTGATAATGGTTGATTCAATCTAGTAAATTCTCAAGGAGGTTTATCAGGAGGTTTCAATATAAATTTTTTTGTTGTCTTCGTTGTATTGATATTAGCAATGTTTCTACTATCAGTGACTCCGTCACCTACAACTTGTTTATTTTTGTACTGATTTCTGGATGTTTTCTCATCATATTTCTTCCTAAGCTGGCCTCTCCTAATGAGAGCATCTTCCACCCTTCGAGCTAAGTCTATAGCTTGATCGAAGGTGGTCAAGGTAGCAGTTGATAACTCATAGGATATTTTTTCTTGTAAATTATTAATAAAAATATCCAAAATTTCCCTATAAGGTAGCACAAAGTGCAGTTTTCCTATCAACTGCCTCCATCTAGCTAAGAAATCAGCAAAACATTCATCTTTGTCTTGTTTTAAGTTGTACAAATATTTAATGGTCACATGCCTCCCGATGTAGGCACTAAATTGATGGACAAAAGATTCATCTGTTTCCTCAAAATTTCTCAAATAATGAGTGGACAATTGATAGTACCACTCTAATGCCATTCCTCCTAAACTTTTCGAGAACATTTTTAGTAATAGCAAGTCATCATGTGATATATCATGACATGCTATCCTAAACATGCGAAGATGCTCTATAGGATCTTCGGTTCCTTTATATATAGGCAGGATGGGCATGGGAAAGTGTTTAGGGTATGGTTGTGCTACAACTATGGGATCCAAAGGTTGACTACACATCTCTCGATAATTGTACGAGGGACGGTAGGGATCTATCTGGTCCATGCACGAAGCTAACTGTTTCACCATGGCTTCTAGATTACTGGTTTGCCCACCATATTGATTCGATAGGGTATTAATATGGGATTTGTGAACATATGATGGAGGGACATGAAGATTAGATGCTATATTGCTATTGTGTAAATTGTTGGTAGGAAGGGTGTTATGAAGAAGTTTTGAAGTTGTATTATGTTGTATGCCAGATTGTTGAAAATTGGTGTTTGGCTTCATTTTAGGTTTTTGTCGATTTGAAGCATATTGATCAATAGTTTGGCGAAATAAAGTAGTGAATGAAGGTTTATTTTGTGTGGGAATGATTTTAGGCTCAATAACAGGTTCCTTAGGGGGTTGGGTAACCTATTATTTTTGCATGTTCTGAATCATAGTGACCATATCTCTATTGGATGGTCCAGCCTTATCACTTTCTTGATCAACAAAGGACAAGGGATTAGTGTGTATGTTAAACATATCTTCCATGGCTGCTTGAGTGTCACTAATTTGTCCTCTATCAATATGAACTGCCATATTAAGAGCACCAATGTTATTATTGAAAAATTTCCAGAAATGATCTAAGTTATCAAAAGCAATAGTTCCGTCTGGAGCCATTCTAGGGGATGAGGATCCTTCCTATTTAACATTTTCTTCTTGTTCATCTACAACAAGCTCATATTCTAGCTGTTCTAGAGTTTCTCCTTCCGAAATTGAATCTTCAAGAAGGACATTTGGGTTTTTTGTTTTGTCTCCTAACCAATCTTCTTCTTCTTCTTCAGTTTGTTTACCATTCCTAAGTCTAGGCATTGTGCTTAAACTTAGATTTCAGCAAATATATATATACTTGTATATATATATGTGCAACAAGCTTAAGAGGTATATATTTTAATTATATACCTACTATAGGATTTTAAAATAAAATGTTCTGGTTTTGTTATATTTTGGTTTTTCTTGTTTTTTCTATTTTTTTTGTTTTTGTAACAATATTATAAAGATAACAAACAACACACTAAATGCAAGAAATAATAATAATGAAAACAATGATCTAGTTTTCTATAAATAATTTATAAATATCATTAATGGGCTCGAGTTCTTCAGAATTCATGAAGTGTTCTTCAAATTGAAAATTTTATTTCAAGAATTTTACAAAAAGTGCTATAGTGATATTATCTGTCTCAGATTCTAGTTTGTAGAAATAAATTTCATGGCAATATTCTCGATATGACACAGCTCGAAGAACTCTCCTCCACATTTCCCTATCTGTAAGAACAACCTCTTGATCTTCTACACGACCTAGGAATTGGTGTATAACAGCTGCGTTCTCGAGGTATTCCTCGAAGGTGAACAATTCTGAAGACACAAGAGCTCTCTTATAAGCTAACCACCTATGGCAGGCTCTCTAAAGTTCATGATAAAAAATGAGTTGATCGGGATCCAGGATTCTATCTAGGAAAAACCTCTTGATTTGCCTAAGTTTAGTTGCTCTAGATGAAATGAGATCTAACCTCCTATTAAGTTCGTCCCACAAAAGTTGGTTTCTATCTATTTCAGGCACACTAAGCACAGAATTAACTTCTATGGCTGCTAATTGGTTTTCAACATTTATAGTGACAGCTAGTCTTTTCTTAGGAGCTACCATCTAGACATGATGTGCAACTTAGTAGTTTTCTAATGATTTTAAATGCATCTATGTTTTTGTTGTTTTTTTTTTTTTTCCAAAAGGTTTTAGTTTCACGTCGGGTTCACCAAAATGTATCGTTCCAAATTTTTTGCACCCTTACCTTCAGGCTAAATGATCCACACCCGGAAGGGGGATGCGGGAAGGATGGGACAGTACCTCGGACTGAGAGGCCCTTTGAAGGTCCCGCCTCTCGGGGGAGGGGTATTAAGGTGATTTTTCGACGGATGGTGGGGTTCACCAGGAAACGTTTAGTGGTAGTCTCCACGCCTAGGTTGGGAATGAGTTTAATGTGTTCAATTTTATCTTTAAACATTCAAATCCTAGGTTTGGCCAAATGAATCTAAGTTGTTCTATTATGAAAATGTAAATTAAATGAATACATAAAATAGAATTAAACATAAAACACAGAGAATATGCTAAATGAGAAAAGCCATACTTGATTCCGGATGTCTGATGGAGGTTCTAATTTTTGAAGCAGTCCAAATCGCCTGTGATTTGATAGGATTTTCTAAAATCAGACAAGATCGTCTGAGATTTGAAAAATTCGTCAAACGAATTCGTCAGACCTGTAAACAGAGAAATAAATACAAAATACAAAAAATACAGCTATACTGATAAAGGAAAATGATGTAAAATAACAATAAGGATGTTAATTAGATAATCTTGAATAGAAATACAAGTAAATTATGATGCTTTAATAGCTAATCATGATTTTATTATGCAATTAAACTACATGGGTGAACTCCAAGATGCAGAATAACAAGAAATACTAATAAAACTGACTAAATGCATAATAAAATAGCAACAAAGTATAGGAAAAGTGCAAACTCTGGGCACTGATTGCCCCCAATGCAGACTATAGTCGAAATCATCTTGAATTTTGATGGGATCGTCCAATATTGTACAGGATCGTCTGTGATGATCTGAGCTTGCTCCGACTGAAAATCAATGAGGTTCCTGCAAGAAAACTTGGAAATCACAAATGCAGATGGTAATCCAGGGTATTCTAATGCATGCAAAGGTCAAGTTACAAGAAAATTCAGCCAGGGGAATGTCAAGGGGGGTCCTAAGGTTTAAATAGGCTTAGGAGGGAGGTTAGGAGGTTGGGGATCATCCCAATTTGGGAGATCTCCAACGGGGAGGGTCTCTAACGGCGCAGACACACTTCTGCCTAGATTAGAGATGTCGTTGAAACAAAGGCTAATTATGCACAAATCAGTTTGGGACGAGATCTTTTGGACGTTCTGCTCCAGACGAAATCGTATGATCTGAGGTGATATCGTTTGATCGAAGACGATATCGTCCAACGATCACAACAAATCCTAAAAATGGCATGGAAAATGGGGAAAGTTGTTTAACAGGCGGTTAACGGGTGGTTCGGGGTTAAAATTGAATTTGAATTATTACTAAAGTAATTTTAGTTATTTGCTAAGGTTTACTGCGCCAATTTTAGGGTGCTACAATACCTATTCCTAAAATCAAGTAATGCAACGCAACATCATTTTCTCTTGATAAAAACAAACATATTGTAAATATATCAAGCATTAAAATCAGCTATCATTACACAAATAGCATCTTAAAAGAGTTCTTCCAAGGTGATATGTGACAGGTCCTACATTCAAAATGGTCTAAATTAGGTTAGTTCAACCAACCATAGGAACAACCAATTTCTAATCAACCATGGATAGCCCAAAACTAGCAATGGTCTAGACCACCTTAGTCTAGCCAACCTTATGGAGGACAACAACAATTCTAAAATCAACAAGCATTGTTGTTAGGACCTACTAGTGCTCCTCAACCAGTATAACAACAATTACCAAAACAATCTCCACTTTTGGCTAAGCCTATGGCCAATCTAAATAAAAATAGATAGACAACACCTATTTATACCATTGAACATAATGATAGTTAATTTTAATGCAATCGACTATGAGAAAATCCAAATCTACCTAGGGAATATGTTGCCTGACCTAGCTCCCCTAGTGATAGCAAAACTAAAGGAATAAAGACAAGTAGCACCTATTAGTAATCCAATATTCTTACCAAAGGATCTCACAATATATCAATATCAAATATTCACACAATAAAATAATTTAATAACAAACTCACATAAAATATTATTGATATCTATTAACTCAAGCAATGCAAATACAATGTATTTGCAATCTTGTTGGAATCACTTATTATAATGCTTTATCTTCAATATATACACATTGGATTTAGGAATTTTCACATTTACAAGAATCTTTACCTTTCCACTTATACAAACTTTTCATCTTCTCAAACACACAGGAGGTATAACACTTCTTTCTCATAGGAGAAATATCACATAATAAATCTATACACACAATGAAAAAGACTCTCATGATTGCACATATTAAATGATAAACTCTTAAACAACTCATAACTTCACACTTATTAACATGACACCTCACTTACATAACTCACACTTACTACCATGACACCTCACTTACATGATACCTATTATATACTCAAATATTAAACACACTCTAAACTAAACTATTTACAAGGTACTTGCAATAATATTGTATTACACCAAATAATGTAATATTTTCAACACCCCCTATATCACATTATTTGGTATGAAATTATTTTCCCAAATAAAAAATATCCTCCAAAGATGATTCCACCAATGCTCATAGAAAAAATCAAATTGACAAGGAAAAAACATGTTTTTATCAATGTAGTCTTATGCTCTTTTGAGATAGTCAAATGGATTTCATTATTGGAAAGTGAATAAAGCAATGTAAGAATATTTAATTACATGCTCAAAAAAATTATCACATTCGATAAGAAATGGAATATCAAAGTTGTAACCGAACTAGAGCTCTACACCCAATTCAACCACGATGCAACATTGTCCATTGCCTCTGCATTGATAATTTATCCAACACTCTATTAAGTATTTATTATTGCAAGCAGTGAGCTATAAAATAACAACAATTTAAGAAGGTTAACATTAACTTTGCTAGTACCCAAATGATGCCAATATATATCAGCAACTGATGAGGCCCTCTAGAACTTCCAATAACTTTTCTCAATCTATAACTCCATATTAGAAATAAATCTTCCAATTGGCCTCTTTTACTCAGTTCTAACATCCTAGAGAGCCTTGTTTATAGTATAGATATCTTTGAAGATGATAAATGTGACCCCAACACCCAGATCTCACCCATATTTATAAAAATCAAGTCTACTTTTGAGTCGAGCTTCAAGTCTCCTTAGTTTATCATTGTTAGTGAAAAAAAAATGGGCTACAACCCATTCCTTAACCTTTCTTAGCATCTTAAAAATCATTTCTATTCATACTTTATCCTGATATAACATGAAGCATGATGCCATCACATTTTAAAAAGATCATTGTATGCTACTTCATCTTATTCATAAAAATACAAAATTAAGTCATGCTCATAAAAAATCGCTCTTCCATCCATATGGCTTGCAACCATGCAATATTATCCTAAATTTTTACCAACTCTTCAACAAGATCATCCAAACAAGCCAATTCTAGAGGGGTTATCACTTTATAAAAAAATTTGGATATCAATGCTCAATGTGTTCCTAAAGATGCCTCTAATCATGCCTAAATTCTTTGGAATCTCTTGAATCATAAGTGTGTAGATAGAGACCGAATCAAAGGAGAAATTTCCATCATGAAATTTTGTTGAGTTTAGTCACTCCTTCAAGGCTTTGATACAAAAATGAACTACAACAACCACAACTACCATAAATAACACATGCACTCTGCTCTCTCCCTTGTCTTAAATATATCAAATCAACTTAACCACAAAGACCAAATATTGAAGATTATAGAAATACCCTAAAAATATCTTCACTTGATGTTATAAACTTTTATCAATTTGTGCATTATTCTTTGGACATATGCTTCATTTTTGTTTGCTACTTCTAAGTAAAATTCCTGCAATTATTAGCAAAAAATCCTACACTAACGTTTTGTTTTTACCTTTTTTCTATTGTTCTTGGTTTGTGCTTCTCTTGCATTCCTTTGCAGTTAATGCCTATCATTTCTCAACTATACCCAATTGTTAATATAATGCTTGTGTGTTTAATTCTTCAAGTTATCCCATGCTCTTCCAACATTTAATTTATCAAACTTATGTATGTTATTCACTCAATTAATTCTCATGAATCTTGTTTGCATTTATTGCAACCTAAATTGCATTCATAATATTCAAACCATTGAAAAATCATTTAATATTTAATTTTACCTAAAATATTTCCATATTTTAATTTTCACAAGGTTTTCTCCCTCCTTGGTCCTTGCAAATTTCTTCATGGCTTCTCTCCACAACTCTTTCTTCTTTCTTATCTTTGTTTCTCTCAACCTTGGCTGATTTCTATCTTTTACAAGTTGCTCTTTTCAATCTTGTTCTCTTAAATTTCTTCCCTCCTTTTTGCTATTTTCTTCTTTTGCACTTTTCTTTACATCATTCTTTATAACCCAAATTATCTAATAAAATAATTTTATCCTACATTTTTTAGCGCTCTATTCAATTGGCTATCTTCTCACAATCCTTGAGTGAACTTATCAACCCAACTTCTATCAAATTATTCATAGTTCCTTACAACTTGCTCTGATACCATTTGTTGAGTATGCAAATGACACATTTATCAAGGGCATGCTGACATACTTGGAACAAAGATTTGTTCCCTCTTGAAATTAAAATATTTCCCCCAAGGTCTGAGTATGCCAGGTCTTGGCCGATGTAGATAGACTCGAAGGTTGTTGATAATTGTTCCTTCAAGAGGCCTTTGTTGGTTATGTCTCAAAAGATAAATTTTCTAGACACAATGTCTTTAAATTGAATGCTTAACTATCTAAAAATAATTACATTGCTCTAATATTACAAACACATGTGAGTTGACCAGAATTAAAATGGGCAAAGGAAGATGAATTTTAAGTTGTGCAAACTATGATTGCCCAATCCATATCATTCATTGTAATTAAAATACATCGCACATATAACAACAATGATTATATTAAAGTTGTATGAAATTTTAAAATGCACTAGAGAAATACCGGCTTTAATAATTAAAAAAAAAACTAATCTAATCCTAATATAAATAAGATCCAAAGAAAAATCAAAGGTTTAAGGGTAAGAAAAAATAAATAAAAATAAACAAGCTCATACTACCCTAAAATTTTATTTTGATTTGGTAAAGCATTAAATATGATATAAACCAATCTCGACCTGACCAGTATTTACACAACCTGAGGTCCAATATGGTGCAATATCCAAAGGAGCAACATATTATGAAATGAACTGAATGCAAACACCATCAACATATGCAAATTGAACACAACAAATTTCAAAAGTCTTATATTATAAAGATATTCATTGAGTACATGAATTTAGATTTGTCCACTTTGATGGATTACAAGAACAAAGCTCAGAATAATAGAGGCTTGGTTAAAAAATGTCATCCAACTATAAACTAGAAAATACAAAGAAGAAAAATCTAAAGAGGCCAAATAACAGATGGTTTTTGACCATTGTAACCGACTAGTGAGCCACTATTTATCAAATTTTTATCCTTCACATAGCATTACATTTACAATTAATTGTTATTCATTTCCCAAGACATGCTTCATGGAATGCGAGACCATTTTCAATCATATTGTGGCCATGTCTCATTTTTTTAAATTTACACGAAGCTCAGGAACTTTGGAATGACCATGCCTTATTAACTCTCCATTACTTTGAAAAATTTGGGTTGATCATTAATTTTTCGTATCTTCCATATTGCTCAGTCTGGATTAAAATTTCATGTTCGCCATTACGTCCACAATATCAACAAATATTCTATAAAAATAAAATAAAGGTTAGAACTTTAATATTATTATTAATTTAATTTTTATATTTTTTATTATTATTTTAAATTTTTTATTTTTTTATGTCCCTAAAGTTTTAGGCATTGCATCATATTATTTTCCAAACTTTTGATCATGTTTTTGCTTGCACAGTGCCGAGCTATTCTTTACTTATGCTAACGCCACTACCAAAACATTCCCAGTTTTATGCATCCCAACGTTGAGCATTTTCATTTGCATGGTTTCGAGCTCTTGCTTTTTTCTTATCTTTTAATTATTGTTCTCTTTTAACATTTCTTCGGAAGGCATTGCATGGATCCCGGATTTTAAAGTCTAGTACTTATGTCACCCTACAAGAAACTTTGATTTTGGGTATTATTTTTTAATTTTATATCCCGACTTCCTTCAATCAACTCTAAATCCTTTTGTTTGCACAGTTCAAGGCTATTCTTTACTCATGCTAACGTCACTGCCAAAACATTCCTGGTCCTGAGCTATTTCGTGTTATTCTTTACTTATGCCGACATCACTGCCAAAGTATTCCTAGTTTCAAACTATTTCATTTTCACAGTTTCGAGTTCTTTTATTTTTTTAATTATTTTCTTCTTTTGACATTTCTTCGAGAGGTATTGCACAGATCTCGAATTTTAAAGTCCCATGCTTACATCACCCTAAAAAAAACTCTGAATTTGGGCATTTCTAGATCGTGCAAGTTAATTTTAAGGTTGTGTTTGCCTGATTTTATTCAATCAACAGTTCATAATTGATTTTTAATGGTTTGAAAAAAAAAAAATTATACCCGAAAATTATTTTTAATTACCCAAAATTAATTTCCAAGAGTCCAAATTTTATTTTATTTAGCCTGGAAACCATTTGTTATTACATGTCTAAAATGATTTTTAATATTCTAAAAAAAATGTCTTAATTTCTTGGAGTTGATTTTCAATAGTCTTGAAATGCTTTGGAAATAATTTTTTAAATTGTCAAAAATTATTTTTGAATTCAAAGAGCATCTAATGGAAGTAATTCATCACTATATATTGGAAGAGATAAAGTGAAGTCATCTATGTTGCAGAGAGGAAAATCAAGCCTGCAATGTTTGACTATAAGCAATTTTAAGGCGATAAAGCTATGGAATATAGACATGCGGGTACTTGTTGAAAATTTTATTTCAAGCCCAACTTAATAGGAGTGTTTTTTTCCATATAAAAAAGTTTACTAGACATAGTCATAGAAATAAACATTACAACAAGCTCAAAGCAAGCAAAATTCAGGTTGTATTTAAAAGCTTTCAACTTAAAAGACTCGAGTTTTGGACGATTAAAAATTGCAAACAAACCCAAGAAAAACAAGAGAAGGATTACCAAAATTTTAAAAAAGTGGGTCCCTAGTCCATGTAGACTAGGGTGTGTTGTGCAAGCATAACAAAACCATTGTTATTAATCCAATATTCTTACCAAAGGATCTCACAATACATCAATATCAAATATTCACACAATAAAATGATTTAATAACAATCTCACATGAAATATTTTTTATATTTATTAACTCAAGCAATGCAAATACAATTTATTTACAAGCTTGTTCAAATAAATTTTTACACTACTTTATCTTCAGTATATACACAATGGATATGAGAATTTTCACATTCATAAGACTCTTGACCTTTTCGCTTATACAAACTTTTCATCTACTCAAACACACAAGAGATATAATAGTTATTCTTTCTCATAGGAGAAATTTCACATAATAAATCCACATACCCACACAAAGACAAAGACTCTCATGATTGCACATACTAAATGATAAACTCTTACACAACTCATAACTCCACACTTATTAACATGATGCCTCACTTACATAACTCACACTTACTAACATGACACTACTCAAATACTAAACACACTTTAAACTAAACTATTTACAAGGTACTTGCAATAATATTGCAAGGTACACAATAATTAATACTTCCAACAACACTACAAAACCTTGAGCCATAAAACAAAGAGGAAGAAAATCCTCTAGTAAAGATTCCTTTAGGAGCCTTTAGGGCACCATATCTTAAATATTTAGAAACTAAAAGAGGAGTACTCAAAATAATTTGATCTACTGGTAGACTTAAAGCATCTAAATATAACAATATATTTACTCCAAGCAATCAAATATGTACCAATATTTAACAATGTTATCCAAGACATGTATCAAAAAGCCAAAATAAAAATAAAAAACTTATCCAAAAATGATATAAGTAGATGGGAAACTAGTTGATCTCCTAGTAGGGAAGCTCAATCCAGTAAAGTATGGGGATCTCAAAAGCCTAATTTTACAATCTCTATTGGCACAACTAAGATACCTCACATATTGATTGAATTGGGGTCTGCCCTAAATGTTATGATCATGGAAATATTGAATAGATTATCCTTGAATAATGTGCAACCCACTTATACTATGCTTCAAATGGTAGAAAAATATATAACAAAACTTGAAGGGATAGTAAAAGATGTCCTTGTAAGCAAGGAATCATGTGAATACCTTGTTGACTTCATGATTCTTCAACCAAGATTTAAGGTAAATGGTTATCCATTGATTCTTGGATAACCTTGGATAATCATGATTGTTGCCTTTATAGATATTTTTTGGGAAATATAACCATAATCAATGGACTAAACTACAAAAAAATCTCTCTATCTCCCCCAACTCGACCCTCTATGGATTTTATGGAAATATATGGATTGATGAAACTGATGAACAAGATAGCTTTACCTATTTAGCTATGGTGACTATGAAATAACATGTAGAGAAATTGGACTCACTAGGAGCACTCTTTAAGGATGAAACCATCCTATTTGGTTCCTCATATGGGTCCTATTCATATGAGAACTAGGTCATAGTTCATATATATCTATGGAAGGACAAATATATGTTGTAATCACAATGACACTGAGAGGGGGGGGTGAATCAGTGTGTTCTTTAAAATTTCTAAAACATATGATTTTAAAACCAGCAGCAGTTTAAAGCAGATAAAAGAGATACTAAATGCATCAAGAAAGCATCACACATAACACAACATTTTAACGAGGTTCACCAATGTGGCTACTCCTCAAAAATACTTGCTTGGACTACCATCCAAATCCAGTCAATGCAAAGCTACAACTTTACATAATCCTTTACCAGCACCAACTGGAAGGAGCACCAACCCCTTAACTTTATCTGCTTCAACAGAATGGAGCACCAACTCCAATTTTACCAGCACCTACTGGAAAGAGGCACCAACCCCTTAATTTGCCAGCACCAACTGGACTTCAATTTTGAATAAAAATGTTTGACATATACCTTTGTTATTGCAAGAATCTAACTAGTCTACATCACCTTTGCAATCTCTATGCACTCTGCTCTCTCTTGCGCAATCACTTCACACAGTCTGCTGCACTGCTATAGCCAGACTTTGTAATCAACTTTGCCCTTCGTGCTTCTCTGCACACTCTGCTTCTCTGCACACTCTGTGTCGTTTCACATTCTGCTCTCTGCTCAACACGAACTTCACTTTCACAAACACTATGCTCGCATTTGCACTTTATCTTAACACCCCATTTTTCAAACTCGAAGAACCCTTGCTTTTATAAAAGAAATTTTAGAAACAAACCCTAGAAGAACGTCGACTGAGAAACCCTAGAATTTGTCAGCTGCCAAACCCTAAAATCCGTCGACTGTAACCCTAAGAATGTCGACTGCAAAACCCTAGAAATTGTCGGCTGCCAAACCCTAAAATCCGTCGGCCCAGATTTAACTTTGTCGGCCTCAAAACCTTCTACCACCTTCATCACCTTCCTGTAGCTTATTGCCTCGAAATAGCAACACGTCGGCCCTTTTAATTTAATTTAATATTTTAATTTAAATTTTAAATAAAATTTAAACTAAATATTTAAAATTAAATATCTTCATCACCGGGGCATCTTTTTCAACGAAATGAAGAGCCAACTTGGGTTTTAAGAAAAAACCCATTTCAAATCTGTTATCCATGGTTTTAAATAAAACTTTTTATTTTGACTGCCTATTTAAATATCTTCATCACCGGGGCATCTTTTTCAATGAAACGAAGAGCCAACTTGGGTTTTAAGAAAAACCCATTTCAAATCTGTTATCCATGATTTTAAATAAAACTTTTTATTTTGATTGCCTTGGTTTTCACAAAAAAACCTTTCCACTTCTTGACATCTCAGGTTCTGAAGACTTCTTCTCATTCTGAATTATGTTTTCTGTTTCTGTGCATCTATCATTTAAGGACTCATGATCTGACTAACTTTTGAACTTTATCCTCTGCATCTGAGCGACTTCGAACTACTCGTCCATTGCATCATTAGATCTAATCGATCGTATTGACAACAATGACAATCCTCCTGCAACACCTTGCTCAACATCGAACTCCTATCCATTGTACTTTGGTTGCACCTTGTTGTTCAATAAACTCTTGTCCATTGCATCAATAAATCTGTCTGAATGTGTTGACAACAATGACAATACTGTTTGTTGCACTTTGCTCAACAATATACCCTTTCCACCCATGCCTTTGTAAGACAATTTATTTACTTTGGCATATTGGGTGGCAAAGGCACCTCCTTTGATCTTTTAAATCTTCTCTAGAAAATATTATTCCTACATGAATCACTTTTGATGAGAACACCAGGATATTTCATTTTTTACTACCCCACCATTGTTCTTTGAACTCACTGATGAGAAAATAGATAAATTTAGTGCATCCAGATATCAAGCAAATAGAGATACAACTTGGAATTTTATTTAATATCAATAGTTAGTTGAAGGATGAAGAGAAAAGTAAATTGTTTAAGTTTTTAAGCCAACATGTAAATGCATTTGCCTAGGAATACAATTATATGAAGGGGATACACCTCGACATATGCACACATAGGATATACACCATGAAAAAGAAACCTGTCCATCAACCATAAAGAAGAATAAATATTTCTTTGAGGGACATGGTGAAAATGGAGATAAAAAAAACTACTAGATGTAGGGTTTATTTATTTGACCTTTGATAGTCAATGGGTCTCCCCACTGGTTATTATTCTTAATAAGAATGGAAAAATATGGGTGCATCAATTATGGGGAAATTAATAAGGCCACATAGAAAGATAAATTCTTATTACCTTTCATAGACGAGGTAATCAACACACTTGTAATAAAGACATTTTTTCCTTTTTTAGACAACTTTAGTAGTTACAATCAGATATAAGTGGCACTAGAAGACCAAGATAAGAGTACCTTCATATACTCCTAGGGTAAATTTTCTTATTGAGTCTTGTTTTCATCTCTGATTTTCCCTTCCTAGGATAATCATTCCTTGCATAGAGTGACATAGCAGGTTATAACTTAGAGTGTAGGGTTTGGCCCAATCGAGGGTATTCAAGGGTTTTTACAAGGCCATATCCTTGTTAAGATGTGATCTTCAAAGCACTAGTTGCTCAACAAAAGGAAAGGGTGCAAGAAAGTAAATAAAATCAAATAAAATGAAAGGGGGTGATGCACCAAGAGATTCGCTAAGTTCTTACTACAAAAATAGGCCTTAACGCTATGTGCCAATGGTGAACACTTCATCTCCTCGACACAATGTAGTGCAATCAAAATATTCCAATTATATGCATGCATAAGAAGGTAGGTCCTATAGGAGAGCCTATCTAGTTAGTGAATCAGTACAAAAATAGATGTAGGCCCCTCACACACACATACACTTAGTAAAATATAATATTCAAGTAAAATATCACAAACAGATATACATACACAACAATAGGTCTACAAAAAATACCAAAAAATAGATATAGATTCCCATGTATATATAAATGCAACAAAACTCTTATAAAGATTCTGCTAGAGGTGGAGGTTCAAGATTACCCATAAGCTACTCAGGAACCATAACTATTTTTATAGAGAGAAATGAAATAAATTCCTACAAATATATACAACTATAAACTTATCGATCCTTTAGAAAGCTAAGACTACTGCTATTTATAGATTACATCAAGAGAATTTCCCTTTAAATTTGTTTGTAACTAGATTTGACAATCCCATCTACTTTTCCTAGGGATTTTAATTATTGAATGGTGTACTTATCAGATCATACTGACTGATTAGCATGAGACTATCAATACCATACTTCATCTTGAATAAATGTTTGATACAATTACTAAGGTTACTTATAGTAGGTGGTCTTGTCTCTTCAATCAAGGAAGTCATTAATTTAGTTTATCTACCTTTGTCGCTTTTGATTTGATTCAGGCATCCATGTTCACTTAGTTTTTTGACATCTTTCACAGACTAGTCGAGAGTTTATTTGTTGTGATTTATTTTTTATCATGAAACCTTTGATGTCGGGACTTATCCAAAGGGTAGGCTCCTCTAGCACTCCTTTGGTTATCTATCGAGACTTTTGTTGAATGAAATTTTGTATAAGTCCCAATTATCGATAGTTCTTTTATCCCGTTCTCCATGAACTACACAATCATCAGTTTTTGGGATTTTACCTTAGTCATGAGTGGATATTGGTGAACCACTACAATTTTGGAGGCTCAAAAGGGCATTCTAGCCTCATTGAAGGAGAACTCAAAATCACCTTTATCCTTGGGCTTGGAGTCATAATTTTGATCATTCCTACAAAAGAAAACATAAAAAACTAAAAAGGTAGCTAAGAAAAATTGTGATATTATGTGGAGAGTGTGGAAAGTACCCTCCTAATATCTACCCATTCTTCATTTTATGGGTATTGAGTATGCTTGAATTTATCATACAGAGCAATAAATTTATGCTTATCATCTCAAGAGAAATTATTGGTTTGGTTCATTGCTTCATTGATTAGCACCTTGAGTTTTGTTAGTGTCTCAATAATCTGGGCTATCTCTTTTCCACATAGGAGGTAAATCTACTATTCTAAGCTAAGTAGAACATATTTTTTTGATTCAATCATCTTAATATACTCTTATTTTAAGCACAACTTGTCATTCAACTAGTTTCATGGTGAAGGGAGTCCTACTACTATTAAAGAATCTATTCTAGCCTTCAATCTTCCCATAGTGTTATATAAGTTATAAACTAACTTTATGCATTGCTCAATCATTTGCTCTCTTTTGAAGATGTTGACTACCTTTTGTGCCATGAATTCTCTATATTGTATCTTTACAATGGAAATTTTAGAGTTAGGGGTTTTGGCTAGCAGGGTTTGGTATGTTCTAACTTCTATCTTCATGTTGATTTTATCTAGGCCAGATTTTGCCTATTTATCTATCTTGAGGCCCAAAAAATCTACCAAATATATGAATTCAAGGACTTGGAATGACTCTAATGCCATACCTTCAATGTCATTATAATAAGCATCTCAATTTTGTATGATAAGGTCCTTGGTTTTAAGCAATTGCTTCTCTTTGTTCAGTTTTTTAGGTATTCAAACTCTCTCAATAAGGTCTCATTTTCTTGTTCACACTGGACCTATTGTACAATTAGCTGATTAGATAATTCTTTAAATTATTCCTCTTACCTTTTCATAATGGATTTAGACCCTCATTATTTTAGTTGTTTGGTCAATAAACTTATTTAATTTTTTAGGGCCTTGGCTTCATTTTGTGATTCTTTGAGGGTCTTCTTGGTTTGTTCAAGCTCCTTCTCCTTTCTTTCTATTTTTTGGGTGGTCAACTCATAGTCATGCTCTACCATTCTATTGGCTTCCTTGGTAAGCTTCAACATGTCCTGAGGCTGAGCATATTTTAAATCTATGCCTATTGTTGATGTGTGTCAGTCTTGATTTATCATTTCTTGTAATAGTTTAGCCACCAACAGACTTCTTGAAAGTAATAGCACTCTTCTCTAAGGAGAAAAATGGAAATCCACTTGAGTGGTGGCAATATACTAATATTGTTGAGCTTACCTTTCCTAATTATATTTGGTTATCTATTGTTTAATCCTTTAAAACTTTTACCAAAGGGTGAGGACCTCCATGTTATCTGATGTCCCTTCTTATAACCCTAAGGATAGGATGGATACTTCCATAAGTTTTATTAGCTAAGAAATTACTTTGTGGACCATTATTGTATTTAGGGATGAGGCTAGAGGAGATATTCTATAGGAAGGTATTATCTACCTCACTTAACACTTAGGATAAGTGA
This sequence comes from Wollemia nobilis, assembly GCA_028583015.1. NCBI lineage: Eukaryota > Viridiplantae > Streptophyta > Pinopsida > Araucariales > Araucariaceae > Wollemia > Wollemia nobilis. The sequence goes on along the minus strand of JAQPPZ010017257.1, from coordinate 4,370,460 downwards.
CTAAATGTGTAGGGGACAATGCAACTTACCTAGGTGAGGAATCTTGGGCCCTTTCTAGAGGAAGTGTTTCCCTTAAATTTTGAGATCTTTCCATTGATGCATGGAGGGAAATATGACTTGATCTCAATATTCTGGTACTAGATATTTATTTTATTGTCTTGTCATGCTTTCTCTTATTCCTATTTTTAGAACTATTTGTGCATTCCTCCTTTTTGCTCCTCTTTTTCTGGGGTGTCTATTCAGGTGACCTAGAAAATGCTTGTTTTTGAGTTGGTGAAGAAGGTATTACTCTCTTTTACTGAGCAATAGGACTTGAAGCCTCTCCCAAAGGGTTAGAAAATTCCTTCTTATTTTATCCTTGCCTCCCCTATTATCTGGTGTATTTTACCAACTATTTCTTCTTCACTAGATTTCATAGTTGTAGAGCTTTTTTCATATGAATTTTCCTCATTGTAAAATTAATTAAACATTATATCCTCCTTTATTAAGCTAAATTTAGCTTCCTTTTTTCCATTGAGTTATCTCATCCTCCACCATGCCTCTATTTTAGGCATCTTCCAATGTTGATTTCTTAATTATTTTGTCTTATTACTTTGCTTTATTCCATGAACTACAAGTACCCTTAATATCATAAAAGGATTCATAGGATCTCAGGGTAGGAGGAGTTCTGGTCAGTTCATTGAGAGGGCGAGTTGTTTCATATTTATGATTTCTGAGTTTTTTAATTTTAGGCCTCTACTCATGAGTGAAATTTTGCCCTTTTATACCTTTTAGGTATGCAATGAATTTTTTATCAAGGTCATATTCCCATTTGTCCTTTATTAATTCAAGGCCTAGCCTTTTCAATTTTCTTTCTACCAGGGAGGCTCCTCTTTTTTTGTGTATAGTTATTCCTCCTAAACTAAGAGATTACATATAGTATGATGCTTTCTACTTACCACTACCATGTTTAAAGTCCAGAATATCAATTTACTAAAGACTTCTAGGGTGAATACTCGATCAGGAATGTATCTTGGAAAAAGATAGATGTGGTAGCTCTAACCATGCATTCTAAATAGTTGCTCAACAAAGAAAAAGAGTGTGAGAAAACAAACAAACTCAACAAAGAAAAGAAAAGGGGGCGATGCACCAAGAGATTCACTAAGATATTCCTATAAAAATAGGCCTAAAAATTGTGTGCTGGTCGTGAACATTTTCTCTCCTTGACACAGTGAATTATGATTGAGATCTACCAGTAATATGCATGCATAAGAAGGTGGGTCCCAGAGGAGAGCCAAGCTAGTTAATGACTTATTTCAAAAATATATGCAGACCCCTCACACACACATACACTTAGTAAAATATGATATTCAGGCAAAATATCACAAACAAAGCAACAAGTTTACGAGCAATGCTAAAAAATAGATATAGGCTCCCATATATATAAATGCAAGCAAACTCTTACAAAGATTTTTCCAAAAGTGGGGGTTCAAGATTACCCATAAGCCACTTAGGAACCACAACTATTTTTATAAAGATAAATGAAAGGAAAGCCGATAAATGTATATAATTGTAAACTTATTGAACCTTTACAAAGCTAAGACTATTGCTATTTATAGATTACATCAGGATAATTTCCCTCCAAAATAATTTGCAACTAGATTTGACAATCCCATATACGTTTCCAAGGAATTCTAATTATTGAATGACATACTTCTCTAATCATAATGACTGATTAGCATAGGAATGTCAATGCCATCATTCATCTTGAATGAATGTATGAAATAATTACGAAGGTTATCTTCTGGTAGGATATCTTCATCTCTTCAATTGAGGAGGTCATTTATTTAGTTTATCTACCTTTGTTGTTTTTGATTTGACTTAGGCATCTATGTCTACTTGGATTTTTTATGTCTCTCATAGATTAGTTGGAAGTTTCTCTATTGTGCTTTATTTTTTATCGTAAAACCTATAATATCAAGACTTATTCTGAAGGATGGGATCATCTAGCACTAATTTGGATATCTATCATGATTTTTCTTGAATGAAATTTTGTATAAGTCTCGACTGTCAAGAGTTCTTTTAGCCTGTTCTTTGTGAACTAGACACAAATTTGATTATTAGTTGTCGAGGTTTTACCTTAGTCATGAGTGAGTAGTGGTGAAATGCTATAAGTCCTACCATTCAAACTATTTAATACCCTTGTAACCTTTCAATAGGCAGTTCTTACCATCTTTACCAATCTCACCAATGAATGTGTTGAAGTGTAAATGGATGATATAATTATGTATGGAAAAACACTTGAAGAATCTCTCTATAATATTGATTGAGTCTTCACTTTATGTGAGACCCATAATTTATATTTGAGTAATGAAAATATTTAGTGTTTATGGATGAGGGGATTGTCTTAGGACATCATATTTCTATTATTGATATAAAGGTAGATAAAAAAAATAAAGTTCATAAAACAATTGCCCCCACTAGAAACTAAAACAAATGTTAGAAGCTTTTTAGGGGATGTGGACTACTATAGACACTTTATCAAAAACTTCAGCAAGGTTTCCACCTTGCTACTTTTTCTTCTTACCAAGAATACCAATTTTAAATGGATGCAAAAATTTCAAGTGGCATTCTATACCATTAAAGAAAAATAAATTCTATATTGGTATTGAGGGGACCCGACTAGAAAATCTCATTCTACATTCACACTGATGCCTCTAACATTACTATTAGTGTAATACTTGAGCAAGAATAAGAGAATGAAAAGAACTATGTTATTTATTATATTAGTAAAAATCTAGTTGGTGATGAAAATAACTATACCACAACTGAAAAGGAATTCCTGGTAGTATTTTACGCCATTAAATTTTTTTACCATTATATTATAGGGTGTCCTGTATATGTGCATACTAACCACATTGCAATTAGATATTAATAAAAAATTAATGGTAAGTGGACAAGTTGTTCAATGGTTACTACTATTGCAATAATTCAACATTACTATTTTGGACAAGCCCAATAAGGCTAATGTAGTTGCTGACTTTCTATCAAGATTAAATACTACTGGTGAAGAGGAAACAATAGATGATACTTTCCTAGATGAGAACTTGTTCACAATACTAGTCGAGTGGATTAAAGGATTGTTGTTTAAATGTGGAACTGATCATGTCTTACATAGGTGTGTTCAAGAGGATGAAGTCTATGAAATCCTTCAGGCATGTCATGATAAACCAAAGAGTGGGAATTATTCAGTTAAGCACAATGCTCAAAAGAGATTGGGTGCTAGATATCACTAGCCCTCACTATATCAATATGTGTATATATATATATCATTATAATCAATTCTAACATATGGGTAAATCCACTACATATAATAAAATACATATCTAATCTTAGGTGGTATTAGAACCATTTAAGAAATGGGTTTGGGTTTCATAAGGCCTATTGATCCGTTTTCCTAAGGGAAAAACATATTTTGGTTTGTATAAATTATGTGACCAAATGGGTAGAAGTGTGTACTCTCGATTAATCTCGTGAGGATAAGGTCGGGGAATTTTTGTATAGATAAATATTTCAAAGGTTTGGTGCTCTAAATGTATTTGTGACAGATCATGATCTATAATTTACATCAAAGGTAATGTAAGAATTTAGAGAGTTTTACCAAGTTAAACATAAAAAGTCATACCCATATCACCCTCAAGCCAACAATCAAGTAGATGTTACTAACAAAAATCTAGAGAATATATTAGCAAAGATAATAGCCTCACATAAGAGAGACTCGACCAATAGATTGTCAAAAGGTTATTTAGTATTATAACATCACCTAGAATTTCACCATTAGATTCACCTTGTTTGAACTAGTTTATGGTAAGAAACTCATCCTACCTATTGAGTTTGAGTTATAAACACTTTGTATTACACTTGATGTTGGTATTGAGTTGTAGTAGGTACAACAAAAAATAATATTGAACTTGAATGAGCTCAACAAGTTATGAATAGATTCTCTTCACTAGATGGAGATCATCCAATTGTAGCAAAAGATATGGCACAACAAACATATCAAGAACAAGTACAAGCTAGGTGACTAGGCATTGCTCTTTGATTCTTGCTACCTTGATTTCAAAGGTAAGTTATGGATGAAATGGTTGGGGTTGTATGATATTGACCAAGTTTATGACAATGGTGCTATGTAAATTCTATCTATTTATGATTTAAGGTAATGAATGGTAGTGAACAACCATTGACTAAGATTGTACCATGAGCTGCTAAGGAGGAATTTTTTTCTTATCTAATGTTATAGTATGACTTGCATGTTGTGATAGAGGCTTCCTATTATGTAACAATTGATGAGTAATTATTTTGCATCAAAAGAAAAAATAAAGAAATAAAATATTCTAAGGTTAGAATGGTGAAAACCCTTTGGGGCACCACTGGGCTAAGGTTAGCATGAAAATTAATTTTTGGTATGCTTGTCTTGAAAAAAAATCTGGTTGTGAAAATCCCTTGTGGACACAACCAAGGCATAAGTAGATTGAAAACTAGAAATGACGATATTTTCTATAAAGTAAAAAAAAAATATATATATATATATATATATATATATATATATATAAATAATATATACGTATATTTTTGTATAGTGAAGGATTATTCTAGCCTTTACCTCTATTTTGGTGTGTTTACAAATTCCTATATTATTTGAGGCATCATACTTCATCTCTCTTAGTAAGGTATCTAATTTTATTGCTAATGTTTAATCTAGATACTCTTGCATAATTGTAGTGAGTTCTTGATGTATGGTGCAGAAAAAAAGACTTCTATGGGGAATTGTGTGATCTAAGATATTTTTGTGATCTAAGATATTTTTTATAGCATTGAACTTCTTTGGTCTCTCTCCTTGTTAAATGGATGACCACTAAAGTTACCCAAGCAAAATTAGATAGATATTTTTAGAATTGGATGATATGCTACCCAACATCACAAAAGACTTTTTGGTGCCAAATGATAGCAAGGTCCACTTGGAAGTGATAAAAATAGGGTAAAAGTCATGGTAGTGAACACATGAATATTCGAAGCCAAATCCATACCAGATGTTAGAGTACATTGGAAAATAGGAGGACATGTGATTTTCACATAGGGATTAACACTCAAGTAGGCACTTAATACCCATGGTGTGTCTCTCCCATATATGTGATATCCTAGCATGCTCCTCATCAAATATAGTAGTTAATCATCTGACAAGTGGCATACATCCATTAGGGAAAGGTGTCGATGAGAAATCTATCACATCTTGAGACACGAAATCTGAGATTTTTAGGCAATAATAATAAGCTTGACCAAATATCCTTCCCATGCATTCATGCATAAAAATAATTTTGTGAACCCTTATGGGATCTCTATAACGTATAACTGCTATCACCAAGCTAGGTAGTGTACATTGAATCAACTCCTCTACATCTCTCTTCAACATTATGGATGTAAAAATGAAATCTAAGACTAACAATATAGAGGAGCCACTACAAAACCAATAAGTTGTGTCTATATTCAACATAGTTGGCTATAATATTTCTATCATTTTAATGAACATGATGCCAAATTAATTAAGGAGTTCATACAAGTTTGTGGGAAGGAGTTTCCAAAGTCCAAAGCATTAAGATCTTAGTCACTCTAGAGGTTCTAAGATAAGTATCAAGGATCCCTAATGTCGACCAAGATTTCTTAAAAAACTAGAGATCCACTTTATATGTTGTTTGAATAGTTCAAGGAGGAAGGTGACCCAAAACTCAACTTTGACATCCATAATTAGTAGTGCAAAAGGTTGAAGCAAACTAGCTTGGTGTAGCCCTGATATTTCATTACCTTGTGTTTGGTAAAACTTCTCACATGTGATAGTCAATATGCCTCTCTTATGTCCACATTTGAAGCTTCTCATTCATTGAAGACATGATGAGTATAACCATAACCTTCATGCTAATTTACTCTATTATTTAATTTTTTTTTTTGGTAATTAAGGTACAAAATCATTACAACCGGGTTTTACAGGTTAACCCAAAACCAATTACAAAATCAGCACAAAGCTGAAATGGAACAAGACCTCAATAGGGATAGTCTGTCCTTAGCCCCCTACTGGGGCCACACAGCCAACAAAGAGCAACACCCTTACAAAAGATGACACACACCTTAGAACACAGGCAGTCGACACTTTCGCCTCCTAACACTTTCTCTTCTCTTTTGGTTGCGAAACTGCGACATGTCGCAATATCGTGACACTTGTCCTTCCTCCTCTTTCTTTTCTCTTTTGGTAAAGCGACATGTCATGAAATCATGACACTTTTCCTTCCCGATCTTTCTCTTCTCTTTTGGTCTCGAAAATATGACATGTCACGATATCGCGACACTTTTTCCCTCTTGCTTATTCTCTTCACATTTGGTCACGAAAAAGCGACATGTCGCAATATCGCTACACCCTTTCTTTCATTCTGAACATGTCGTGAAATCGTGACACTTTTTATTTCCTCCTCTTTCTCTTCTCTTTTGGTCGTGAAACTATGACATGTCGCGATATCACGACACTTGTCCTTCCTCCTCTTTCTTTTCTCTTTTGGTCATGAAAAAGCAACATGTCGCGAAATCGTGACACTTTTCCTTCCCGCTCTTTCTCTTCTCTTTTGGTTGTGAAAATACGACATGTCATGATATCACGACACTTTTTCCCTCTTGCTTATTCTCTTCACTTTTGGTCGTGAAAAAGCGACATGTCACGATATCGCTACACCCTTTATTTCATTCTGAACATGTCGCGAAATCGTGATACTTTTTCTTTCCTCTTTCTCTTCTCTTTTGGTCGCGAGAATGCGACATGTAGCGATATCGTGACACTTTTCCTTCTCGCTCTTTCTCTTCTATTTTGGTCACAAAAGGATGACATGTCACGAAATTGCGACACTTTTTCCATCTTGCTCTTTCTCTTCTCTTTTAGTCGCGATAAACCGACATGTCGCGATACTTTTTCCTCCTTGCTCTTTCTCCTCTTTTGGACACGGAAATCCGACATGTCACGAAATCATGACACTTTTTCATTCATGCTCAACACATCGCCAAAAAGTGACACTAATTCCTTCTTGCTCACCATGTCATGATATCACGACACTTTTTCTTTCTTGCTCTTTCTCTTTTCTTTTGGTCGTGAAAATGCGACATGTCACGATATCGCGACACTTTTTCCATGTCGCAATATCGCGACACTCTTTCTTTCATGCTCAACATGTCGCGACATCGTGACACTTTTTCCTTCCTCCTCTTTCACTTCTTTTTTAGTCGCGATAATGCGATGTGTCGCGATATCGCTACACTTTTCATTATTGCTCTTAGTCTTCTCTTTTGGTTGCGAAAAAATGACATGTCGCGAAATCGCGACACTTTTTCTTTGTTGGCAATTTTGGGTACCTTGGGTGCATTGCCTTTGCTCAAGTGTATAAGTTGTCATTGATGTCAAGAAGCTTTTGAAGGAATTTTATTTGATGAAGGTTCGGCATATCAGGTTCGAAAGAAAGCTTTTTAGAAAAGTGTCGCGATATCGCGACATGTCACATTTTCGCGACTTAAGCCGGAGAGATAAAGTTGTTTAGAAAAGTGTCGCGATATTGCGACATGTCGTAGTTTCACGACTCAAAGAGGAGAGAGAATGTTTGAGTTAGAAATGTCATGATTTCGCGACATATTGCAAGGAAGGTTGAACGGACGAAAAAGTGTCGCGATTTCGCGACATGTTGTAGGAGAGAGAGTCCGAAAGAAAAAGTGTCACGATTTCACGACATAATGTAGGAGAGAGAGTTCGAAAGAAAAAGTGTCACGATTTCATGACATAATGCAGGAGAGAGAGTTCGGGAGAAAAAGTGTCACGATATCGTGACATGTCGGGTTTTCGCGACCCGAAGAAAAGAAAAGCGCTAAGGAGAAAAAGTGTCGCAATTTTGCGACAAGTTAGAAGACAAAGTGGAAGCAAGATAAAGTGTCACGATTTCACGACATGCTACAGATGAAAATGTTCCAAGTAAGATATGTCACGATTTCGTGACATACAGCAAATGGAAGAGTCTGAAATGAGAAGCATCGCGATTTCTTGACATGTTGCAGAGAAGTCGTACGGAAGCTAAAAGCGTCGCGATTTTGTGACAGGCTGCAAAGAAAACATACAAAAGCTAGAAGTGTCACGATTTCATGACAAATTCAAGGAGGAAGAGCTCAAAGGTGAAAGCATCGTGATTTTGTGACATGTTTCATTTTCTCTAGTGCAAGCAGACAAGAGTGCAAGGAAGAGAAAGTGTCATGATTTCACGACAGATTGAGATGGCAGCGTTCGGTTGGAGGAAGTGTCACGATTTTGTGACAGAAATAGATTACAGGTCTTCTATAGGAGAAGTGTCATAATTTTATGACAAAAGCAGAGAGGAAGGCTATGAAGACAGATGTGTCATGATTTTGCGACAAAAGCATAAATGAGGTCGATGAAGGGAGAAGTGTCATGATATCGCGACAAACGTAAAGTTGATGTTGACTAAGTCAGAAGTGTCGTGATATCATGACAAGTGCTTAGTTGAAGTCGACAAAGGCTAAAATGTCGTGATATCATGAAAAAATCCAAAAGATAGTATACGGTTGAAAAAATGTCACGATATCGCGACATGTTGTAGTTTCACGGTAGAAGCTACAGAAGAGTTGCAGAGGTAGTGAAGCCGACAAAGTTAAATTTGGGCCGACGAAGATTAGGGTTTGTGGCTGACGAAGATTAGGGTTTGCAGCTGATGTAGTTTAGGGTGTGTAGTTGACTAAGATCAACGTTTTTATCTTGAAAGTGTTAGTATAAAAGGAGGGCTATTTGGAGAGTTGAGGGGATTCGAATGCGTTGTTGAAGTGCAAAATTTATAGATAGTGCACAGAGCAAGAAGTTTGATCGCTGTGAGAAGAGTGCGAATTCGATTGTAGTGTGCAGAGTGCATTTCGTCGAATCATTCTGAGTGTGAAAGATCGCAAAGGAAGAAGAGTGTGCACAGACTGTGCAAGGGTTGCAGTTCAACCAAGTGCGGGTGTGTTTGCACAGAGAGAGCAGAGGACATTTGTGCCAGATCGAAGGACTGTGTTTGGTGCAGATCAGAGAAAGCGAATGAGGACATTTGTGCCAGATCGAAGGACTGTGTTTGGTGCAGATCATAGAAAGCGAACGAGGAAATTTGTGCTAGACTGAAGGACTACATTTAGTACAAATTCGAGGACCAGCTTTGGAGGTGATAGAGTTGAGAACAGAGGTCTCCAGCCAGAGCAGGGAGGATAGGTGTCTTCTATGGACAAAGTTCCATTTGCTAAGGGTAGTGGAGGCAGAGGTTTTCTAGAGGATCACCAGCCAGAGCAGAGCCAGGGGATTGGTGTCTCTTGTGGGTTGGTGCCCATGAACTCAAGGTTAGGGGATTAGTGTCTCCTTTGGGTTGGTGCCCATAAAGATTGTAATTTGGAAAGGTATTCCCAGATTTGGATTGATAAAATTTAGTGAAATATTTTATCCGTGGACGTAGCCTAGCCATTCTGGGTGAACCACGTTAAGATTGTTGTCTCTTTGTGGATGTTTTTATGCATTGCTTTGATATTGTTGTGGGTATATCGCTTTACTATTTTGTAATATAAAGGAAAAATTAAAGAGTGGTCTTATACTGTTCACCCCCCCCTCTCAGTATAAGCTTGTGTTCTTCAATTGGTATCAGAGCGGGTGCCTTCGAAAAGTTTAATAGCTTGAAGGAAAAGCAAGTAAAGAACACAATGGATTATTCAAGTGGCAATGCAGCACCTATTCTTGATGGATCAAATTTTGGTCTTTGGAGTGCAAGGATGAAGGTTCATATAATGGCACTTGGTAATGAGGTATGGGAAGTAATTGAAGATGAATACACTATTCCTGTACATGGTCCAAATACTAAAGAAGAAAGGCTCCTACACCACAAAAATTCAAAAGCAATGAATGCAATCCTGAAAGGCCTTCAGAAAGTAGATCTCACCAAAGTGATTCACTGCAAGACAGCCAGTGAAATGTGGAAACAGTTGCAGGTGGTTCATACCGGTGATACAAATGTCAGAAAGGCCAAGTTGAGACACTACAAAGGTATGTTCAAACAAATCAAGATGAATGATGATGAAAATATTAGTGACTACGTGCTTCGTATGGATGAGGTTGTTAACTCCATGAAAGACTTAGGTCTTGAGCTTGCTGAAAATGATGTTTGTGATAAGATTTTAAGATCTCTTCCTAATAGATTTAGTGAAAATATTTCTTCTATTGAGGAATCTAAATATTTGAAAAAATTGAAAAAGGATGAACTACATAGTATACTTGCAGCATTTGAGTTGAGAAATTAGGTGAAGGTTGATGTCAAGAAAGAGGCAACTTTCAAGGCTACCAAGAAATCCAAGGGTAAACAACTTCAAGAGAGTGATGAGTCGTCTAGTGATGAAGAGGCATATTACAGCAAGAAATGTAAATTCACTAGAAAGCACAAAAATGTGAAAAATATAAGATGTTTTAATTGTGGAAAGTTTGGTCATTATGCTACAGACTGTACTGTTCCCAAGGATGAAAGTGATGAAGATAAACAGGATTCAAAGAGCAAGGATTTTGAAAAGCACAAGCATCACAGAAAGAACAAATATGAGCACAACAATCAAGGAAAGAGGTATTCTCACAAGCACAAGAAGAGTTTTTACCTAGACAAAGCAAGTAAGTGCTCTAGTAGTGATAGTGAAAGTTCATCAAGTGATAATGAAAATGAGATGTTCATATAAGAAAAAGAGGAAGAACCGAAACATAGTTTCATTATCATGAAATGTCTTAGATGTGGAAATTTTGGTCACCTTGAGGATGATTGCATAAATAATGATTTGGTTTCTAGTATGTATGAGGATGCTTCAAAAAACTATAAGGAAGATGCGTGTATGGTTTTTGAAAAAGGTAGCACCTCTAGTGATAAGAAATCTGAAAAAGGCTTCGATGATTCAAAAAGCAAACAAATAAAGGATCTTGAAAGTGAACTTACTAACGCTCTTAGTGTTTTGAAAAAGGAAAGAAAGAAGAATGCTAGACTCAAGGATAAGTTAGATGAATGTTGTATGGAGAGAGATGATCTTATAGAAAGTATTGACCTCTCTATGGCTAAGACACAAGAACTCAAGGATGAGTTAGAATCTAAGGTTCTTGAGTATAGTGAGTTAGAACAGAAAATGGCTTCTTTGAAAGAGGAAACTAGAGAGTACAAGGATAAGCTTTACAGGTTTCAAGATAGCTCCAAAAAGGTTAAGTCACTCATCAAAGGTCAAAGAAATACAACAGATAAAACAGGCCTTGGTTTTGTCAAGGAACAAGCTGGAGAGTCTAGTAAGAGACTCCAAAAGGAAGAGAGTTCTGATGAGGAAAGTATTTCAGATTATGAGTCCTTGGATGATAGATGCGCAAAAATAGAAAACAAAATTCAGAATGAGAAAGAGAAGTTTTCAGGACCCAAGAGGTCGATTAAAGGAAAATTTCACGACAGATGTTTTGCGTGTCACAGGTTTGGTCACATGGCTGCACATTGCATGGCTCAAGTGAAGAAGGTAAACGACAATTTTAGAAGCGCTAGTTTCTTTCAAGGGTATTGCTACTCTTGTCAACAGTTTGGGCACAAGGCAGTCTATTGCAAGGTTAATTACAAGAACATGTTTGATCAAAACAGGTTCGGCCAGATCAGGCGAATTCAAAGAACAGGTATGCCTAAAAGAAATAACATTGTTACTTGTTATAAGTGTAACAATGAAGTCACACAGCTAGACAGTGTAGAGCTGAACTTCCAAGGTACAGGAACAGGAACAATGATATGAACAGGTCCAAGGATCAAGGCATGAATAAGAACAAGGATGAGAACAAGAACGAGAACAGTGACAAGAACAAGAATGATAACAGGAACAGGAACAGTGACAGAAACAAGAACAAGAATATGGGCAAAGAGTTCAAGAGAAGGCCCGACAAGGAAATTATAGACGTTGATGATGATCAGTGCCTAATGGGAGTTTTACTCCCACCCCAAAATTAATCACCTCATCAGGAGGTGGGGGAGGGACTAAGCTAAGAGGCTCATTCTTAGTCCCGAGCCCCAAAGGTGACCCTTTGCCATTGATGACAAAGGGGGAGAGATATGAGTAAGGGGGAGAGCTTCAAGTGAAGAGGAAAGCTTCAAGTTAGGGGAAGCAAAACTTCAAAGGAAGATTCTCAGTTGTGGGCACAATTTCTCAGTTGTTAGCATAGTTGGTTTCAGTTTTGGCTCTTGAGACGTGTTTTTAGTAAAGGTTTGCCATCAATGACAAAGGTGGAGATTGTTGGCAATTTTGGGTACCTTGGGTGCATTGCATTTGATCAAGTGTATAAGTTGTCATTGATTTCAAGAATATTTTGAAGGAATTTGATTTGATGTAAAATAATTTGTTTTGATGAAGGTTCGACATGTCAGGTTCGAAAGAAAGCTTTTTAGAAAAGTGTCGCGATATCGCGACATGTCGCATTTTCGCGACTTAAGCCGAAGAGAAAAAGTTGTTTAGAAAAGTGTCGCGATATTGTGACATGTCGTAGTTTCGCGACTCAAAGAGGAGAGAGAATGTTTGAGTTAAAAATGTTACGATTTCGCGACATATTGCAAGAAAGGTTGAACGGACGAAAAAGTGTCATGATTTCGTGACATGTTGCAGGAGAGAGAGTCCGAAAGAAAAAGTGTCACGATTTCGCGACATAATGCAGGAGAGAGAGTCCGAAAGAAAAAGTGTCATGATTTCACAACATAATGCAGGAGAGAGAGTCCAGGAGAAAAAGTGTCACGATATCACGACATGTCGGGTTTTCACAACCCGAAGAAAAGAAAAGCGCTAAGGAGAAAAAGTGTCGCGATTTCGCGACAAGTTAGAAGACAAAGTGGAAGCAAGATAAAGTGTCACAATTTCATGACATGCTGCAGATGAAAATGTTCCAAGTAAGAACTATCATGATTTCATGACATACAGCAAAGGGAAGAGTCTAAAATGATAAGCGTCACGATTTTGCGACAGGTTGCAAAGAAGTCGTATGGAAGCTGAAAGCATCACGATTTCGCGACAGGCTACAAAGAAAACGTACGAAAGCTAGAAGTGTCACGATTTTGTGACAAATTCAAGGAGGAAGAGCTCAAAGGCAAAAGCGTCGTGATTTCATGACATGTTCCATTTTTGCTAGTGCAAGCAGACAAGAGTGCAAGGAAGAGAAAGTGTCACGATTTCGTGACAGATTGAGATGGCAGCGTTCGGTTGGAGAAAGTGTCACGATTTCATGACAGAAATAGAATGTAGGTCTTCTATAGGAGAAGTGTCATGATTTTGTGACAAAAGCAGAGAGGAAGGCTATGAAGACAGAAGTGTCACGATTTCATGACAAAAGCAGAAAGGAGGTCGACGAAGGGAGAAATGTCGCGATATCGTGACAAACGCAAAGTTGATGCTGACTAAGTCAAAAGTGTCATGATATCGTGACAAGTGCTTAGTTGAAGTTGACAAAGGCTAAAATGTTGTGATATCGCGACAAAAGCCAAAAGACAGTATACGATTGAAAAAATGTTGTGATATCGCGACATGTTGTAGTTTCGCGACAGAAGCTATAGAAGAGTTGCAGAGGCAGTGAAGCCGACAAAGTTAAATTTGGGCCGACGAAGATTAGGGTTTGTAGCCAACGAATATTAGGGTTTGCAGTCGACGTAGTTTAGGGTGTGCAGTCGACTAAGATCAAGGTTTTGATCTTGAAAGTGTTAGTATAAAAGGAGGGCTGTTTGGAGAGTTGAGGGGATTCGAATGCGTTGTTGAAGTGTAAAATTTGTAGATAGTGCACAGAGCAAGAAGTTTGATCGCTGTGAGCAGAGTGCAAATTCGATTGTAGTGTGCAGAGTGCATTTCATCGAATCATTTTGAGTGTGAAAGATCACAAAGGAAGAAGAGTGTGCGTAGACTGTGCAAGGGTTACAGTTCAACCAAGTGCGGGTGTGTTTGTGCAGAGAGAGCAGAGGACATTTGTGCCAGATCGAAGGACTGTGTTTGGTGCAGATCAAAGAAAGCAAACGAGGACATTTGTGCTAGACCGAAGGACTATGTTTGGTGCAGATCAGAGAAAGCGAACGAGGACATTTGTGCTAGACCGAAGGACTGTGTTTAGTACAAATTTGAGGACCAACTTTGGAGGTGATAGAGTTGAGAACAGAGGTCTCTAACTAGAGCAGGGAGGACAGGTGTCTTTTGTGGATAGAGTTCCATTTGCTAAGGGCAATGGAGGTAGAGGTTTTCTAGAGGATCACCAGCCAGAGCAGAGCTAGGGGATTGGTGTCTCCTGTGGGTTGGTGCCCATGAACTCGAGGTTAGGGGATTGGTGTCTCCTTTGGGTTGGTGCCCATAAACATTGTAATCGAGAAAGGTATTCCCAAATTTGGATTGATAAAATTTAGTGAAAGATTTTATCCGTGGACGTAGCCCAGCCATTCTGGGTGAACCACGTTAAGATTGTTGTCTCTTTGTGGATGTTTTTATGCATTGCTTTGATATTGCTATGGGTATATCGCTTTACTATTTTGTGATATAAAAGAAAAATTAAAGAGTGGTCTTATACTGTTCACCCCCCCTCTCAGTATAAGCTTGTGTTCTTCATCTTTCTTGCTCTTTCTCTTCTCTTTTAGTCACGAAAAAATGACATGTCACGATATCGCGACACTTTTTCCCACTTGCTCTTTCTCTTCTTTTTTGGTCATGAAAATGTGACATGTCGCGATATCGCGACACTTCTTCCTTCATGCTCAACATATCACCAAAAAGCGACACATTTTCCTTCTTGCTCAACATGTCGCGATATCGCGACACTCTTTCATTCTTGCTCATCATGTCGCGATATCACGACACTTTTTCCCTCTTGCTTTTAAATTTAGCTTTGCATGATATGGATAAGATATTTTAATAAGGGAAGTGCATGATTAATTGTCATGGTCTAATTAAATTAATAATTTTCTATTGATTTAGGACTGGTGAAGGGAGTAGTAGAATATGGTAGAGCTTTTTAGGTATGGAGGACCAAGTACAATATGGTATTAGCAAAGAAGCATAGGATATCCCAAGTGCTATTAAGGTGACCAAAGCATTGGAGTCATCCAATGCCTCTAAGTGACATTAAATCCTAGGGTCTCTCAGGTGCTAAAGTCCTCTGTATTAAAGCCTTCAAAGCTATTTTGTAGGTATAAATCATCTAGGGCTTTTGTGTCCCTTCAAAAAAAGTAAAAATTTGCTAAGGAATTTGAGCCTATTCACAAAGATAAGAAATGAGTAGGGTTTGATGTTGAAAAAGAAACCTAGAAGCACACCCTAGAAAAAACAAAAGAATTATTCTATAGAGGCTTACAGAAGATCACTAGAGTCAAACATGTTAAAAATTCCTAACACACAAAAAAAGTTGGATGGAAAAAAACTTGTAGAGACACTAGAGTCTTTGAGATCATGGAAGAGAAGCTATAAATGGGTGAAAACCATTATTACAGAGGATTTGGAAACTATAATTCCACTATAGTCCTTTGGTATTGAATATATATTTATAAGGTAGATACAGGTAGAGACAACCAAGCAATGAGAATAATAATAGACCTCTCTAAAGGAACAAAAACTTGAAGAGGGTAGATCTCTACCAAGAATTTAATTCCTCAATAATAGTAGTGAAGAAGAACCTTTTGCTATCCTTCAATAGGAAAAATACCAACAAAAGGAGTTGGACATACCTCAAGCAACAATACCTGCTAAAGAACAACCACAACTTCCATCTCTTAGAGAAATGATGCAACAAGACCTAGGGAAAGAATATCTTGATGTTACAACCCAATATCCTCCAACACTTAGTGTAGAAACAAGTCATCATAGGAAATTAATTAAGTATGATATAAAACTAAATAGTATGGATCTAGAAGGGATTAAGATAATCATTTGGGGTCTACAAACAAGGCTTGTAGTAGTTGAAAGTTTGTTACAAAAAAAGAACAAAAAAATAACCCAACTCTAGGACCAATTAGTAGAAATGAAGGTCTAGAGGAAAATAATATTGGTTTTTGATCCTAAGAGAGTACCTAGAGTGACTAGGATAACCTTTGAGGAGAATCCACTACATACCCTAGCACAAATGGTAAGAACTATTGGTTAGAAGGAAAAAATATGGGAGAATCTTTAGGGGAACTTTCTAGTTGAAAAATTGATGAATTAATATAATGCATGAGGACATGCTTTATAATAGATTAAAGGGAGTGATAAGGCTCAAAAAATATTCATATGGTACAACCTATTAAACTTCTTGTTGCACCATTTAGCCATGAATTACTCTATAATTTACATTATTATTTCAATTAAGCATAGTAATTAGGACTAATATGATGCTTAGTTAAGGAGTATGAAATTATGAGCTTATAATAAAAATAGGGAATTTGACAATTAATACTAGGTTTTATAGGTTAAAAGAAGGTTTTCAATATTATCTAGGTCTAGAACAATAGTAGGAGCACCAAACATAATAGGAACTTCAACGAGAATTAGACATGACAATAGTTATCTTGCATTGGATGTGTCGATAATTGGCTAGAACTAGACACAATAGTGTTTGGTTGGCATCAAACACAAT
This sequence comes from Wollemia nobilis, assembly GCA_028583015.1. Classification (NCBI taxonomy): domain Eukaryota; kingdom Viridiplantae; phylum Streptophyta; class Pinopsida; order Araucariales; family Araucariaceae; genus Wollemia; species Wollemia nobilis. Next base: position 4,353,755 of record JAQPPZ010017257.1, on the reverse strand, counting down.
AGATATTAGAGAATTCTATGGGTGGAGGCTATCCATTGGCATCATTCACCTTCAAATTATGTCCTTACAATTAAAACCAATATGTGATACCAATTCAGTAACACCTTGTTGATGACGTCAGATGCAGGTTAACTATCAAATTACTCAAAATAGCTCACTGATTTTATTGATATGGCAATTATAAACTAGATTTATCCATAAATTGAAAATGGGGAGTATATACATAACTAAAATATCTTCCATTTCTAGCTAGTAGTTGTAACAATCAATTTTAATAGAATTGGGTGGACTAAATTAGCTACCATTATACTTTTCTTTGACTATATTTGCTCAATTGAGAATATTTTTATTTGGTTGTTTTAACAAACGTTTATGTGTGGTAGGGGGTATTTGTCATACCTACTTATAAATAAATTTGTAATATTGAATGAGGATACTTTTCACACGATGTTATACTCAGAACATGTAACTACTTTATTGTGATTTGTTTCTTGTGACCTATAATTTGCAATGAAATGTTGAATTGAAGCTATTAGAGTGGTTATTGAATGTGTGATGTAAATTAGTTCTTCCATTTCCATGATGCTATGGAGGTAGGGCCTACTCCCAATGAAGTGCAATGCATTTTGTTTGGTATGCAATCTTTGTTTTGCTATAGTTAGAATTGAATTAAGTTTATTTTTCTTTTTCAATAGAAATTCATAAGAACATAGTAGTTTATAGGATAATATCCTAGGAGTATTAAAAGAAGTAATGATTTAGCATTGTAGTAGAATTTAACTCTATCATGATAATAATATTATATAATAGAAGGAATTATTCTACATTTAATATCTATTTTATTATTTAATTTATTTCTATTTGAAATCAAATTTAATCTTAACAATTAAAGTATTTTTAGCAAAATAATAAGAATGTGTGTTTTGTTTTTTGTCCCTAAGTAATTTAGATTAGGAAACCAATACTTAACCTTGCATAACTCTTTATAGCTCATACAACCTATGGATTCCATATCAAATTGATAAATTAAAGTGAAGGTAATACTCAGCCCTATCACTCGATGTTGCCAAAATTTTGTAATAGATTGATACATTTATTTTTTTCAAGTTGGAGGTACCAAGACCTCATACTTAGTGATATTTTGATAAATTGAATTACAATTGGTAGGATTAAAATATCTTTTCTCCTCTTATTAAGTTAAATAGACACCAAAATTGACTCCCCTTTTGCTCTTGGCACCATCAAAGTATAGTCTTCACATGTCGGTCAAGTAACCTCTAATTTCATGATCTTGGGGATAAATGGGTTCTACTCTTTGAGTAAATAAGTGCCCATGCCTATTTTATCAAATAATTCATAGGTATCAAAATACTAATTTTTAGCTACCCATTGGTACATTTTATCATTGAAAATATGATGGATATGGAGGGGTTTTGATAGGATCTTCATTTAGTTTCATATGGGGTTCTTAGTAGCATGTGTATCAAATCCAAATACAAATAGCCTTATATTTTAGTATTAAATTCCATTTACAAACATATATTGAAGGAAGTTGGGAGTTCAATCATTGTTATATCCTAAATCTATGATGTTTGAGCAAGCATGCAATATAAGGGGTAGGTTCTTTACCATTCTAAATATCTAAATAGGACTTCCATCCAGCTGAACTACCCCTTTTATTAATAGGTCTATTTAATATCCCTAATGCATATACCACCATTCTAAGCATAACTAAAGTAATTGACCTAGAATATATCATACAATTCTAAATTAATTTATCACCATAGACTAGAGTCAGGTAAAATGACATAGGTTTGACTTGGCTTACCTCAGGTCTAGATACTTGAGGGACTACATGTGACTTATACTTACCCAATACCTTCTATATTTCTAGAGCTTCCTCTAAGTGCTTTATTTGTTTGGGCATATATAAGACATCCTAGAGAGGTATGGCTACAATGGAATTATTTATATGGTCCACTACATCAAACAATCTAATAGATTGGATCCTCTAAGTAATGTTCAGTACCCATTGAGGTCTGGGCCTTTTCACTATAGAATTGGAAACTCTTGCTTATATAGGGATTCTATAATTATTTATAGGGCCTTAGGTACATCTCTCTTGGTTTCCATAAATATATTTTATACATATTTATTAGGTGTGGCCATATAAGAAATGCCTTGTCTAGGATCAACTGGCTTATTTTTGGTGTTAAGACCCACTTTATTAGTTTTTATTTGCTCCTCTATTGCTTTCCTTTTGATAATTATCATGTAATAATATTGGACTTATGGCATACCAAGTGATGAAATTACTTGCTCCTTTTAATACAAAATAAACGTCTTTCTCATCCCAAGTCATCAAAGTTTGCTTGAGATTGGTGGAACTTGTTCCTGGAGAGTGTTTTTTGATTGAACTTGAGGGGGTTTGTTGTACATTTATAAATCCATCCTTGGGAAAATAGTAGATTATTAAGCATGTGCAACTCCATTTTGTACTACTATGGTCTGCTTAGGATTACCTTTAGGATAAGTGTTGTAAGGATGGGTGCCTAAGTAGAGGTAGTACCATGCATTGGGGTGTTCCACATGATTGTTTTGCACATGGATTATATCTCTAACAGGTTTAAGGAGGATTTTATATAATAGGAGCTTCATGGAAAATATCTATTGATTTGAGTTTTTGTGTTGGTTTGCATTCCTATTGGGATAGAAATAGAACCCTTATATCCCTAACCATTTTGAAGGGGTCTATAACCTTGATTGTTTTTTTAGAATGGATTTATTTGATTGTTTTGATATGGAAATATCTTTACATTTGGCTATATCCTAAGGGCTATCACCTTATTTAAAATGGTTCTAATAAAGTTCTTAATTTCATCAAGCTTATTGGAGGAGTAGTGATTTGTAGAGTAATACTCTAGAGCAAAGATAGAAGTTTGAGCCTTTATAGAGTTTATGATAGGAGTAGGTTGGACAACTAGAGGTTACTAGTAAGTTGGTTGAATGTTTGAGAATAGAGGTATAGGGGGTCTAGGAGCTAGTCTTTTTATTTGAATTAGGCCATTTTCATATTGGAGTTACCTCTAGATTTAATCATCATGTTGATTTATAAATTGATAGCTTTCAAATAGTAAATATATGTTGTGCCTAGAAGAGAGTGGATATTTTTTTGGGATTCTATACTAGGTCTTATGTAACTACATGTTAAAATAATACATGGTTTCTATATGTACTCTCTTGTTGAGCAAGGTGCAACAAACAGTATTGTCATTGTTGTCAACACAGTCAAACAGATTTATTGATGCAATGGACAAGAGTTTATTGAACATCAAGGTGCAGCCAAAGTACAATGGATAGGAGTTCAGTGTTGAGCAAGGTGTTGCAGGAGGATTGTCATTGTTGTCAATACGATCGGTTAGATCTAATGATGCAATGGACAGGAAGTTCGGAAGTCACTCGGATGCGAGAGGATAAAGTTCAAAAGTTAGTCTGATCATGAGTCCTTAAATGATAGATGCACGTAAACAGAAAACATAATTCGGAATGAGAAGAAGAAGTCTTCGAACCTGAGATGTCAAGAAGCGAAAAGGTTTTTTGTGAAAACCAAGGCAGTCAAAATAAAAAGTTTTATTTAAAACCATGGATAACAGATTTGAAATGGGTTTTTCTTAAAACCCAAGTTGGCTTTTTGTTTCGTTGAAAAAGATGCCTCGGTGATGAAGATATTTAATTTTAAATATTTAGTTTAAATTTTAAAGGTTTTTTGTGAAAACCAAGGCAAGTCAAAATAAAAAGTTTTATTTAAAACCATGGATAACAGATTTGAAATGGGTTTTTCTTAAAACCCAAGTTGGCTCTTCGTTTCATTGAAAAAGATGCCCCGGTGATGAAGATATTTAATTTTAAATATTTAGTTTAAATTTTATTTTATTTAAAATTTAAATTAAAATATTAAATTAAATTAAAAGGGCCGACGTGTTACTATTTCGCGGCAATAAGCTACAGGAAAGTGATGAAGGTGGTAGAAGAGTTTGAGGCCGACAAAGTTAAATCTGGGCCGACGGATTTTAGGGTTTGGCAGCCGACAATTTCTAGGGTTTTGCAGCCGACATTCTTAGGGTTTCTCAGCCGACGTTCTTCTAGGGTTTGTTCCTAAAATTTCTTCTATAAAAGGAGGGCTTCTTCGAGTTTGAAATATGGGGTGTTAAGATAAAGTGCAAATGCGAGCATAGTGTTTGTGAAAGTGAAGTTCGTGTTAAGCAGAGAGCAAGTCGTTTCGATTCAGAATGAGAGCGAAGTGATAGTTCTTCGGAGTTGCAGTAAGGTGTGCGTTGCGATGAGATAATGTGCGAAGAGCGAGTAGAGTGACTTGTGCGAAGATAAGAGCGCGATGTGCAGAAGTTGTGTTCTAAGTCTGAAGTGACAGTGCACAGTTTACAGAAGTGATTGATCATCTGAATGCAGCAGAGAGTGCAAAGAAGTACAGAGAAGAGGTGGAATAGTGCGACTCATTTTGCGCAGATAACCAGAATGCGTAAAAATAGCAGACCGTGAAAATTGAGGTGAAAGTTTTATTCTGTAATTTTTATTATTGTCTTCCAAGTTGTTGCTTGGATTAAGGGGTTGGTGCCTCTTTCCAGTAGGTGCTGGTAAAATAGGAGTTGGTGCTCCATTCTGTTGAAGCAGATAAAGTTAAGGGGTTGGTGCTCCTTCCAGTTGGTGCTGGTAAAGGATTATGTAAAGTTGTAGCTTTGCATTGACTGGATTTGGATGGTAGTCCAAGCAGTCTTTTTGAGGAGTAGCCACATTGGTGAACCTCGTTAAAATGTTGTGTTATGTGTGATGCTTTCTTGATGCATTTAGTATCTCTTTTATCTGCTTTAAACTGCTGCTTGGTTTTAAAATCATATGTTTTAGAAATTTTAAAGAACACACTGATTCACCCCCCCTCTCAGTGTCATTGTGATTACAACAATTGGTATCAGAGCCAGGTTCCCAATTTTGGCTAAATCAGTCAGGGTTGATCTTGGATTAGTACACAATGGCTAAGAAGAATAGATCCTCATCCAAAAAGGCATCCCAGTCAGTTTCGGTTCCTGTAGAAGAGAAATTTGAACCGAAAAAGGTAGAAGAAGTGAATCCTGAAGTCTGTGATGAAAATCTTGAGGCTGAAGTAGATTTTGAAGGAGAGTTGATATCTGCACTTGAAGAGTGGAGTATAGAAAAGAAAAAGAACAAAATACTGTCCAAGAAATTGGAAGAATATGGGGATGAGATTGAAGATCTCTTCCTACAAGTTCAAAAGGCCAAGAAATCAGAAGAAGCCTTGAAGACACAGCTGGATAATAAGAATGATGTATACAGCACAAGTGAAGAGGAATATAAAAAGGTTATTGTTGATCTAAAGCTACAAGTAGAACAGAACAAAAGGATTGAAGATATTCTTAGGTCTCAGATCAATGAGAAAGAGACTTGTATGCTGCCAACAAGAAGAAGAGATTGTTTCATTGAAGAAACAACTAAAAGAGGCCAATATAAATCTTAAATTTGAGAAGAGCACAGAGTTGCTAGATACAATGATAAATCAACAAAGAAGCTCCACAGCTAAGTTTGGTCTTGGATATGAAGTTGAACAACCTTCATCCTCCAAATATGCAGAGAAGAAGAAGTCCTCGGTTGAAGGATTGAAACAAGAAAAGTCTGAAGTTGAATCCTCAAAAGGAAGAAAATATCAAAGAAGATCTACAACAAAGCAACCACAGCAAAAGAGGTTCTCTCACTCTCACTCTTTTAATAATAATGCTTTTTATGGCTATTGTTCTAAATGCAACCACTTTGGTCACAAGGCAATTTATTGTGGACTGAACAATAGATCAAAGAGTTATGCTGATAAAAATACTTCTATTTTTTTGAGTGAACACCCTGTGCAATGTTTTAAATGTAATGGCCATGGGCACATAGCAAGGTTTTGTTCAAGCACTTCTGTATCCAATCTAAGGCAATACCATAGATTTCATCATACACATAGAATGCAATACAGACAGGGAATAAAACATGTGCAATGTTTTAAATGCAACGGTCAAGGGCACATAGCAAGGTTCTGTCCAAGCACTTCTATATCTAATCTAAGGCAAAACCCTAGATTTCATCAGACACAAAGAGGACAACACCGACAAGGAACATATCATGTGCATAAAAGAAAAGAAAATAATCATCCATCAAGAATGCACAAGAGACAACCCCACAAGAGAAATGTTCAAGTTCACGAACAGGAGCAAAATAGGGATGTTGTTGAAAAACCCAAGCCCAAGTTCAGGAAAGTCCGGAGAAAGACAGAAGAAAGGAAATTGTGTCTCCTTGGACCGAAGGAGGCTACTCCGCCATTGCTCTAAGCAACTCCGGGTGGCACATCCTCGGGAGGAGCAATATTAAAGTTTTATTTTAATGCTCCTATGTATTTGTCTAGGTATCCGAGGATGAAAGGTAAGCGATCGGGTTAATGTTGTATAGTTGTTAAAGTGTGTTTTTCAGTTTATATAGTGGTTTGTGGAAATGCCGTGAAGTGTGGTGTTTAATTTGAGAGCTGTCACCATTGGTAGTTTTGAGATATGTCACTGTTGTACTGTTGATGATTCTTAATACCACTGTTCAAAATTACGAATCATAATAGTCCAGATAATTTGCTCAATGAAAGAATGCTTGCCCTAGTTGTGTATTTGTGTTTCGAGCAGCATGTATTTGTTTTTACTCTTTGATGTGAAGATTGCCAGATCTTTCATGACACAGACAGTTTTGTTTTAACTATTGATTTAATGCCAGTCTAAGGATAAGAAGCTTGAGGCTTGAGTAAGGTGCACTACGGTTGGCCATAAAGTGTTTGACAAAATGTCTTCTTTCGACATGCATAGTTGAAAGTAAGAGTTGGCGATAGAAATTGCAAGTCCTGGACAAAAATTGGTACAGATGTGAGTCACTTGTCAATTCTGTTGACAAAAGTGAAATCAACATGCTGATTGGGAAGATTGAAGAAAAAGTTTATAATGTGCAGCCAGATGATTTCCAGCCTGGTGATGAATAGTTGAGTTGCTTTCATAGAGGTTGTTTTGATCAAGTTAATGCTTTTCTTGATACATGATTTGGGCTTACTCCATTGAGTTTGATTTGAGCAAGTTATTCTTTGCCTTGGTGACTTATGTTGGTGGTTGTCTTGTTCAAATACCTTTGGAAGGAAAAGGATGTCTACTAGTTTCCTTTTCATGTAGTGATTGGTTGAATGCTTCAAGGTTAATCTTGAGTTGAATGATGTTGGTTAAACCTTGTCTATAAGCATCGTTGCTAAAGCCCTAATTGGTTGAAAAAAAAAAATGTTGGTTGTGCTGTGGTACAGTGTTTGGTACTTGCACAGAGTTGAAAGTGGATTGAGGTAGCCTGCTGGATTCTCACTACAGAGAGAGACAAACAGCTGTCATTAGGTTCAAGCTTGTTGAGAATATATCCAAGATGCATGGTGAAGTTGTATGCAGATGTTGCTGGCATTGCGGAACAAAAAGTCGGCTATATAAGATTATTGTATGCCTTCACTAACAGTGGACAAGTTTGAGTTTGCAAAGCAACAGAGGGTAATTGCACATAAGACAGTGGTTCAATCATGTTCTTACACATGTTATATTGGTGAAGTTGACGGTGATGGTGTCATTCACTGGTTATTGTTGCTATTCACATTGTTGATTTTATTGATGCCTATTATGCTTATCATGATGTTGTCAATCAGTGAAATGAAGTGGTCTTGGACTCAGGGGGAGCATTTGTGTATTTGTTTTTCTTCTTGTTCATGCTTGGAATATTTGCTAATTGTAATAATTTGTGTCTAAGAATGTTGTGCATAGACTCAGGGGGAGTCTGCAGCAGCCCTTTGGTATTATTGTCAAAGGGGGAGAAGATTTACAAGAAAATTGCACATGTGTTGCCAACAATTCCAAAGGGGGAGATTGTTGAGCAAGGTGCAAGCAAACGATATTGTCATTGTTGTCAACACAATCAGACGATTTATTGATGCAATGGACAAGAGTTTATTGAACAAGCAAGGTGCAGCCAAAGTACAATGGATAGGAGTTCGAGTGTTGAGCAAGGTGTTGCAGGAGGATTGTCATTGTTGTCAATACGATCGGTTAGATCTAATGATGCAATGGACGAGCGAGTTCGTAAGTCACTCAGATGCAGAGGATAAAGTTCAAAAGTTAGTCTAATCATGAGTCCTTAAATGATAGATGCACAGAAACAGAAAACATAATTCAGAATGAGAAGAAGAAGTCTTCAGAACCTGAGATGTCAAGAAGCGGAAAGGTTTTTTGTGAAAACCAAGGCAGTAAAAATAAAAAGTTTTATTTAAAACCATGGATAACAGATTTGAAATGGGTTTTTCTTAAAACCCAAGTTGGCTTTTTGTTTCGTTGAAAAAGATGCCTCGGTGATGAAGATATTTAATTTTAAATATTTAGTTTAAATTTTAAAGGTTTTTTGTGAAAACCAAGGCAGTCAAAATAAAAAGTTTTATTTAAAACCATGGATAACAGATTTGAAATGGGTTTTTCTTAAAACCCAAGTTGGCTCTTCGTTTCATTGAAAAAGATGCCCCGGTGATGAAGATATTTAATTTTAAATATTTAGTTTAAATTTTATTTTATTTAAAATTTAAATTAAAATATTAAATTAAATTAAAAGGGCCGACGTGTTACTATTTCGCGGCAATAAGCTACAGGAAAGTGATGAAGGTGGTAGAAGAGTTTGAGGCCGACAAAGTTAAATCTGGGCCGACGGATTTTAGGGTTTGGCAGCCGACAATTTCTAGGGTTTTGCAGCCGACATTCTTAGGGTTTCTCAGCCGACGTTCTTCTAGGGTTTGTTCCTAAAATTTCTTCTATAAAAGGAGGGCTTCTTCGAGTTTGAAATATGGGGTGTTAAGATAAAGTGCAAATGCGAGCATAGTGTTTGTGAAAGTGAAGTTCGTGTTGAGCGAGAGAGCAAGTCATTTCGATTCAGAATGAGAGCGAAGTGATAGTTCTTCGGAGTTGCAATAAGGTGTGCGTTGCGATGAGATAATGTGCGAAGAGCGAGTAGAGTGACTTGTGCGAAGATAAGAGCGCGATGTGCAGAAGTTGTGTTCTAAGTCTGAAGTGACAGTGCATAGTTTACGAAGTGATTGATCATCTGAATGCAGCAGAGAGTGCAAAGAAGTACAGAGAAGAGGTGGAATAGTGCGACTCATTTTGCGCAGAAGCGAGAATGCAGAAAAATAGCAGACCGTGAAAATTGAGGTGAAAGTTTTATTTCGTAATTTTTATTATTGTCTTCCAAGTTGTTGCTTGGATTAAGGGGTTGGTGCCTCTTTCCAGAGAGGTGCTTGGTAAAATAGGAGTTGGTGCTCCATTCCGATTGAAGCGAGATAAAGTTAAGGGGTTGGTGCTCCTTCCGGCTTGGTGTTGGTAAAGGATTATGTAAAGTTGTAGCTTTGCATTGACTGGATTTGGATGGTAGTCCAAGCAGTATTTTTGAGGAGTAGCCACATTGGTGAACCTCGTTAAAATGTTGTGTTATGTGTGATGCTTTCTTGATGCATTTAGTATCTCTTTTATCTGCTTTAAACTGTGCTTGGTTTTAAAATCATATGTTTTAGAAATTTTAAAGAACACACTGATTCACCCCCCCTCTCAGTGTCATTGTGATTACAACATCTCTTAATAGTGGTTAGTTGCTCCAAGAGAGACACACCATTTGCCTTCTATTTTAATATATCAATCAATAGGTTTACAAGTTGGTCCCAAATTTTTATTGAGTTTGGGGTAAGGCTTACGTATCATTCTCATGCCTTCACCTTGAGAGACACCAATAATCTACAAGAAAATTTTTGATCCTCAATATTATGTATCATGCATAAATTTTCCATCTGATGCAGGTGCTCAATAGATATAGTTGCATCCTCACTAGTGAAGTAAGATAGTGACTTCAATATTGAGGCTAGAATTGGGTCCCATATCATAGGAGCAATAGGCAGTTGCAAAATGCCTCTATCATTCCAATATTGGTATGACCTTGGGACTTGGTTCTATTGTGCAATCATATTTTAACATTGTGGTCTTATTATAAAACCTAGATGCAAGGGTGGCACCAATATTTATGGATTTACTCTTGAAGTGGAACTAGTCGTAGGTTGTGTGCTTATAAATATCTGGGTCCTTTGGTCTCAAGGGAGTTTCTAAGTGAATATTTTATACTTGAACCAATAAGAAGGTCAATATATTTACTTGAATCTATCAAGGTGGAAATTCAATACCACTAGGCATGCTAGGAGATTGTTGGTTGATCAAAATATCATGCAATCCATTATAATCACCAGATATACCTGATATTTGTACATCACATAACACAAAACAATGGGAAGATTTATAAGTGTGGTACTTGACTCATAGGGAAACCTATGAGGTTTTACAAAGGTCAAATCCTTATAAAATATGATATTTGATGTGGTGCTCTCCTAAACTACTTACATGTATCAAAGAAAAAGGGAGAGATATTACAAAAAATAAAATACTAATCTAAAAGAGGCGATGCACTAGGATCAAGATATTCTTCTATCTATCATTGGAATAGAATATACACATACATCACTTAGTTATCAACCAATTAAATGAACATGGTTTTAATATCACATGAAGCATTCACATATAATATGTACATAATAAATAGGGTAGAGTGAAAATAGCCACAACTTATACTTCTATTATAGAGATATTAGATTAAAAGAGGTTTAGAGGCTGTAACAAAATAATTCTAGGTTTGGATCTAGACTTATACATAGAATATAGATAAAAGGAGTTAAAAACAAGGCTAAATACTAAGCATGAGTCAACAATTTCCAATCCTTTACAATGAATCTAAAATTGCTATTTATAAGAAAATACTAGAGATTTTCCCTTTAAAATTTGTACAATTAATTCAAAAATTTCTTTAAAATTTGAGAGAGAGGTTTAGTTGCAACTAATGCTAATGGGCTTGAGGTCTCTAGATTTGGAGCCTCTACAACTACCACTTTTAAGATATCAATCACTTTTACTATAATATCATGTCAAAGTGGTGCAGGTAGGTAGACTTAATGTTTTTTTTGCAATTGTTGCCTTTATGAGCCCAACTGCTCTTTTCTTGAAGATTATGCTATAATGGTGCTTGTAATAAATGTGTTTACCTATAATGGGAGTTCTTTGTTATGAGTAAGTGGAGGGTTGGGGGTAAAATTTAAATGGATATTATTACTATTTTTAAAATTATGGTTCATATAATAACCCTTATTTTGCTTTGATTAAATAGATGAAAGAACTTTTAAAGTTTTTATGGTCCACATCTCCCTTCCCAAGCAGTTGATCATTGAGATTAGAAAATTGGTAAGAATTTTCAATGCTACACCATCTAAGTCTTCTTTTAATTCCCATGAGCCATTAGATATACCACATACCCAATATTGATGAAAAACCTTATTTTGATGCATGCATTGATGGTACTAATTAAATATTCATGGGATACTAATGAATTTGCCACATGTCTTGGGTTTCAACCAATGGTGGGGATATTCTTCTGACCATTTGATCATCAAGTTCATGAAATGGCATGGGCCATTCAATCAAAAATCAATGGTTCATGAGGCTTTGATAACTTCTTTTTCTTGCTTTACTTGGAATTGATGCTCATTGTTGATTAATAAAATCAACAACCCATATTTTTTGCCATATCCATCCACCTAATCATATCCCTTAGAATAAATTCCCACTATCAGACCAACACAATCAACCATCACTTCAACATCAAAGAGTCCTATGAATTTTAGCTTCTCTAAATTATTGCTTGACATCTAGACTTTAACAATTCTTCTCTATGCAAAATTAGCATCTATTGTAAATTTTCTATAATCAACAATATGCTTCACTCTAGCTTTCCCTTTTGCCTTAACTTGTGAACTTGATTCTAGTCAATGCCAACTTGCTAATATGGCCAAGGCATAACTCCTTTTAGGCATAATGAAATTTTACTATAGGTAGTTTGATTTATTCCTAAAGCCTCAATGGGATCATATCCTTACAAGTCAATATATGAGAAGGAGGTTGTGTTGTCAATTAATTTGGAACTCCATTTCCTCTAACTATTACAATAGCTAGAGATTGAAGACACTGACATAAAACTAATGAAATCAAATCCTAAACACCCTATTGGACATAGAATAAGAAAGAGAAAAGATATTCAATAGGATGATCCAACACCAAGAAGTGATAAAATATGGTTTAAAAAACAAGCCACCAAGATGGATTATAGGGAAGGTGATTTAGTGTTAAGTGGGATGAGGAGAAAGTTTGAATTCCTTTAGAATGGATCCTATCAAACTCATTTAAAGTGGACCCTATCAAACTATTCGAATTGTGGGTTTAAATTCCTATAAGCTCACCATGATGGATAAAAGAACACTACAAATTTTAGTTAATGGGCAACACCTCCATCCCAATTTGCAAAAACTCAAGCTACAAGAAATATAAATATGTATATCATTTTTTTAATTTTTACCTATTATCCCCCATTTGTATTATCTTTTCCTCTACAAAATCTTATTTTCCTAGCTTCCTTTTTTTCTCTCTTCAAATTCCTTATTGTATAAAGGATGTTAAATTTATCGTATTGATGGGTTCATGTTTTCATATTGTTAAGAAAGAGTCCAAGATAGTGATTTAGCCCATTTTGTGAGTGATTTGCTTGTAATTGTGAGCAAACCACCCATAAATGACCCTCTTGATAATAAAAATATTGACCCCTAGTGGGCTAAGCTACTACTTAGGTGGATTTAACACCTAGCATAGGGAGGAGTAGGGGCTACAAATCCCATGCAAAAGGTATTATCATATCATTCCAATATTCAAAAGGTATAACAAGCACATTGTACCCCCATGATATTGCTTTGAAAATGCATCCTACACCAATCATACCCTATGTTATTGACATACCTTATCATCCAAGAGAACCATTGATTGTATTAGATAGTGCTGACTTGCTCTACATAAACCCAATGAACTATGTCCCTATATATCTCATGAGTTGCACAAGCTGCTATTCTACCTTAAAGAAAGAGGTCCAAGGTGGCTACTTTGGCTTTTGTATATTCCATAGGGCCCTTTGCAAAGGCCAATTTAAAAAATACCCAATTTGTACTTAGGGCTTCAAAACCTTATCATTTGTCCAAAATGAGAAAATCACTTTTCACATTTTATGAAGGTAAATAACACCCCGATAAAAAAAATCTAAAAAATTAGTAATTACAAAATCAAAGGAAAAATAGAGAAGAAGAACACATTACACAAGAATTTATCCTAGAAAACCCTTTCAATAAAAAACCCAACAAGAATATCTCCTTATTGTATAAACTTGATCATCTCCAATACAATAATATCCTTTAGTTTCTTTCATGCTTGCTCTACCGCTTACGATTACATTTCTTGCATATTGTGTTCCCCCCTTAGAGGGTGTCCGAACATCCATCATACCCAAACCCTCATGCAAGTGTTTATTTATATACCAACAACACAAGAAGGGTATTTACAATACCATGGCCATAAAACCCGGGTTTAAATATATTAACCCAAATATATTAAAATATGGGTTTAAATATATTAACCAAAATATATTAATCCATGGGTTCAAAAATATTAACCCAAATATATTTATCCATGGGTTCAAATATATTAACCCAAATATATTAATCCATGGGTTCAAATATATTAACCCAAAACCCAACCATAATAACATGGAAAATATTCAACACATTTCCAACATTCTCCCACTTGTTGAATACTTTCCATAGGGTCTAAAAACTGCCATAGTAGTTCAATGTTCCTTCCCTGGATTGGATATATATCTGCTAACTACTCCCACTACATGTGCAATATCTAAACATATTAGCTTCACCTATTACCCTCAACCATATACCGGTAAGGTAACAAAATAGTCCAAAAAACCACTTTAAAAACATCATGTAGTTTACAATTACCCAAGGCACTCCCAAATGATTAATTATATCAAATACATTGGCTATTAGATGGAAAATCAACTATGGAAAATATATCAAATATATTGTCTAATTTTATATCAAAATAAAATATTGGTTCTTTACCTTATATCTAAATGATATGAGATCAAAGAATGAACCTCTTTAGTGGTGGAGTGTATCAATATAGCTTATTCAGAAGTGGGTAAAATATCATACCACTTCTATGACAAAGTGTACAACATTTTTATAGAGAATATGAGGGGGAAGTCCATAATATTGTCAAACAAGGCTAGACAATTTTCAAAGTCACAAGAATGGTAAAATGGGGATTTTTCCTAGAGAGGACCTAAATTTTCATCCAATTTATGGCCTTTCAGCCATGCCCTTTGAGTTGCTAATATTTTTACCAAACTATGTATTCAACCTTGAATATGCCATGCCACTTGATAATGTGTATTTGAGGTATTTCATAGGGCAAAAGAAGACCATATTCTACCCACTCAAGTAGCCAATTGTGAATATTACCTTTAAACTATAAGTGTTACATCAAGTAATGAAGTAATATGGTACTAGAGCAACTCCATAACATGTGGTCTTATGACCCAATTAAATACTTTAAGAGAAAATTTAAGGCCAAGGATTTGGATACCTTCTTCACACATGAGAAAAGGTATTACATAGAAAAGAAGGTAAATCCTAGTTAGGAGCTAGCTCTAACCACCCTCAAAAGCACACATGGGTATGAAGACAAGATATAGGGTTGGTATAATAATCCCCCACAATGTCACTCCTTTTATACCAAGGGGAAATATGACTTTAACCCAACAACAAAAAGAATCATTGAAAAATGGAAGCCCTGGGGAAGTTGGATTACTTTTATTGAAAAATCCTTGCTTGGCAAAATATAAGGTATGAAGAGGGACATTGAATAGGCTAAGACATAAAGACCCATTTGATGAGGAATTCTATACCATCCAATATTGAAGACACCCAAGGAGTGCAAAGAGGGCTAGAATAATAGGGGAAGCACCAAAAATATTTTCAAGTATTCTAAGCCCACCATTTGCATCTATACCTAGAATTATCATATCTTTTGCACCAACCCCTCTATAAATTGTTAGCTTATGTTTCAATAAACAATGATAGAGAGATAAAATAAAGTAAAGGGGATGCATATGGCTAAATTTTTGATAAAATGGAAGTGTCACAACAACAAACACCTCAACTCAAGAAGTAGGAAATCCTACAAGGAGAAATCCATCTCAAGTTTGAAATAGCAAAGTTAGTTTCCACTAATGCATCCACTTCCACCTCCCTTATGCTCTCTACTACTCACCCATATTTTTTCGCTTCTACTTCTTCTCTTCCTACTACTTACTCTTATGCTAAACCTATTTTTGCTACACTTACTTATCATTTATGAGTGATCCTATGGTTCCCCTATATAAAATATTATGTTAGCTTTTGACGACATATGTAGTGAAAGAGATCTAACACAGGTCCTAATAAGATGAAATAAATATGAAAGCAAGTGAGTTTGCAATATGACTGAAATATTTTTAAAAATGATGAAAATACAATGCAGTATGGAAGAAATGGTCACTCCATTAATATGATCTAAAGAGCTACATTGTGCTCCATACAAGAGCACTACTACTATCTACTACACTACACTTGATACTGTTAGAAATATTTAGTTGTCATTGATATCAAATTTAGAATTGAAAGGATGATTTGAATTACAAGTATATGCTTTAATATTTAAATTAAATATTTAAATATTAAAGTTATAGAAAATATTATAAAGTTAAACCTTATAATATTTAAATATTAAATTTAAATATTATAAAGTTAATGTTTCAAAATATTTCTCATGAAAGGGTTGACTCTTATGTTTCAAATCAACATAAGACAATATATATATGATGCTTGTTGTTAAGGCAAGATGAGGCGTTGGAGTTTGAGTGAGAAGTGTGCAAAGTCTTGAAACAAAAATTGGCTACAATAGCCATTGAAAAGGAGTGGAGCATCAGATATAAATTTGTACGAGGAGAAGGACATCTGAAGCATCTTGAGCATCAAGAAATCAATCATTGACATGGCAGATAGCTGTACAATTTTTGTCTTGGGTGCAAACAAAAAGGGACAGAGATTTGAAGATACAAAAGCTAAGTCTTGAGATTTCAATGGATGAAGGTGACTGTGTGAATCAGTTCCAATAGAGAGGCCACATCATTGTGTTCATGTTGGCTGAGTAAAAACGTTTGTGTGCTGGTCCAAGAGGCTTCAGATGAAGAAGAAGTGCCAAATGGAGTTTTTCAAAGAATGTTGATATTTGAGAAGATTGAAAGGAGCACGATGAGTTTAGAGGCTTTATGGTTAAAGAGCACAGAGAGTTTGGAGGCTTTGTGAGTTGGATAGAAAAATTATTTTAGAGGCTTTGGGATTGAAGAGCCTCATCATCGTTAAGAGAGATAGGATGACAGTGAACAAAGGAAAATGATGTTGATGCTAAAATCATCATCGTTGGAGAGGTATGGATACAATGGATAAAGTAAAGCACATTGGCACTATAACCATCATCATTTTGAGATCTAGGGCTATAGTGGATAAAGGAAAATACATTGGTACTATAATCATCATCATTACGAGAGCGAGGGATGCAGTGGAAAAAGGAAAGCACTGCAATATGTGTTGAGTATATTGAATATCTATAGTTGAGTTACAAAGGAAAGCACTATTGGATATCTGATAAAGTATAAAGTGATTTTCCATTCCTCCTACCAAGAAATGGATTATGAGAACATGGAACCAATAGCAGCCAGTTAAGTGATTGAGAAAAATTCTTTCATCGATTACATTGCCCATGTTGAGGAATATATTATTGAAAATAGTGTTGAAGAGAATGCAAATATACAAGGATGTTTATCACAGGGAGAATACTCAGGCATCCTCTACTTGAGTTGAATGCACACAAGAGATGCTCCCAAGACTGCCATGTTGAAGGAACTTGAGATGCTTTCCATTTGTGAAGTAATAAAACTATGAAGAAATTAAGGTATGGGCATGCCTTCCATTATTGAAGTTCATAGAGAAAGAAATTAGGCAGAAAATTTGCATTTGGGATGTTGATTATAAATTAGTGGACTTGTAAGACAAAAGAAAGGTGATTTATTTTGAGAAAAAGGTGCACTTTTCTACATATGCATTGAAGACTTTGGTTTTGTATATTTTCCATCTATCACATAATCAAATTGAATGTTGAGATAAAGCAAGATATAGCAGGGATGATAATGTGTTAGAGTGTAGATCCAAGAAGATATTTTGAGAAAAATTATGTGCAGTCATGTATGTCATTTGTGATCTGATTTGGGAAAATATTTGATCAGTGATTGTAATCACATTTACTGAGCATATTTGAGCAGTATTTGTGATCAGATTTGGAGTATATTTAAGCAGTATTTGGAGCAAATTTGAGCAGTATTTATGATCATATTTATAGCAGATTTGAGAAGTGTTGGTGATCATATTTGGAGCAAATTTAAGTAGAGTTTTGGATCATATTTGGAAGTAGACCTGAGCAAGTTCCAATATCAAAATTTTAAGAGCTTGAGAAGTGATTCATAACATGGAAATACAAAAGAGTGAAAGTAAAGGTACTAACGTCTCCAATTCAACATGCAAGTAAGTTATCTAGTGCTAGACTTGGGCTACCTTTAAAATGTAATAAATGTGAGACATGTGGAAGCGATAAACTTAATGAATGTGAAAGATATTTTGGTCATTTGAAGCTTCCAACACTAGTATATCATTCTCTATTTTTTGATCAAGGTTGGTGCCTTTAGTCCTGTGGGTTGGTGCCCATGAACTTGTAGAAGGGGATTGGTGTCCATAAAATTGTAGAAGGGGATTGGTGTCTCTTGTGGGTTGATGCCCACAAACTTGCAGAAGGATATTGGTGACTCTTGTGGGTTGGTGATCATAAATTTAGAGGGGATTTGTGTCTCCTATGGGTTGGTGCCCATGAACTTGATAGGGGATTGGTATCTCCTATGGGTTGGTTCCCATAAACTTGTATAGGGGATCGGTGTCTCCTGTGGGTTGGTGCCCATGAAATTGTATAGGATATTGGTGTCTCCCGCGGGTTGGTGCCCATGAAATTGTATAGGGGATTGGTGTCTCTTGTGGGTTGGTGCGTGCCCATGAAATTTGTTGAAGAAAATATAAGAAATATTTTATCGTGGTTTTCTCCTGAAAGGGTGTTTCCATGTAAATCCTTGTCTCTTGTATGTATGGTGATTATGTGCATTGATTTATTATTGCATTGATATTATTTCAAGTTATTACTTTGGAAAGAAAAGAGAAAAGTTTTATATTATACTTTTCACCCCACCTCTCAGTATAAGCTTGTATTCTTCAATTGGTATCAAAGTAGGTTCCTTCATGAAAGCCTAAAAACTTGAAGGAATATCTTACAAGAACACACATGGCTTGCTAAGAATATTTTTTGTCAAATAGGGCTCCATTATTTTATGGGACTAGATATGCTTTCTGGAGCGTGAGGATGCAAACCTATTTGATGGCACATGGCTATGATATATGGCAATATATTATGGATGGGTTCACACCACCCGATACCCCTCCCACATATTGAGATGCCAAGAAACCGTTTGAAAATAATACTAGGGCAATGAATGCAATACTAAGTGGTTTATGTGAATTAGATTTCATTAAAGTCATGCAATGCACCTCAGCAAAATAAATATGGGACAAGTTACAAAGAACATATGAAGGAGATGATAAGGTTAAAATGGTAAAAATTCAAACCCATAGGAGGAAGTTTGAAGACTTGAAGATGAAATATGAGGAAGATATTGCCAAATATCTACTCCACATTGATGAAGTTGTCAACACCATTCATGGACTTGGAGAAAGTATTGATGACTCTAATATTGTTTAGAAAATCTTAAGGTCACTTCCCATGAGGTTTGATGCAAAGGTCTCGGTGATTGAAGAAATGAAGGATCTTAAAACCTTAAGCATGGATGAGCTACACAAAATTCTCACAACCTATGAGATGAGGATTGAAAAAGATCAAACATCCAAATGGGAGGCTACGTTTAAAGCTTCAAAGAAGACAAAAAATAAAGAACCAGAGTCAAGTGAAGAATCAAGCAACAGAGAAGAAGCTAAATTTGTGCAAAGAAATAAGAAGGGTCCAATAAAACACAAAGGTATGCATTATGTGAAATTTTTTAATTGTGGTAACATGGGTCACTATGCATCTAATTGCCAACAAGCTGGTAGTAGTAGTAGTGAAGAAGAAAAGGAATACCAGAACAGAAAGAAAGAGAATTTTATCATGAAAGGAAAAATAGGCACTGTCAAAGAAAGCATGAGAAGAAGATCTTTCAAAGGTACAAGAAGAGTCTTTATGTTGAGGAAGCAAGCAGTTCTTCCAGTAGTGATGAAAGCCTCTCTGATAGTGAAAGAGAAGAAATCCTATTTTTGGCTATAGAGGAGAAATAATATGCTCTTGTTGACGAAAATCAAGAAAAAGAGAGAGATCCAAAAAATGAAGAGGAAGCTATAGTTGACATAGAAGAGGAACTTGTTGTTGCTCTTGAAGAGTTGAAAAGACTTAGAAATAAGAACTCAAGATTGAAGACTCAAGTACAAGAGGATGAGATGACAAAGGCAAAGTTGTCACAAGAACTCATTGAATTGAAAGTTAAAGTTGAAGAGGCAAAGTGAATTGAAGAAGGTATGGCTGAGAAGTTAAAGGCAAAAGAGTTGGAATGTGAAAAACTAAAACATGAAGTTATTTATTTAAGGAAGGAAGTGGAAGAATCTAATGATAAGCTACAAAAAATATTATGCTTGAGAAAAGCACAAAAATATTGGATGATATTATCAAAGCACAAAGATATTCGGTTATAAAGACTAGAATTGGTTTTGGAGAAGGTAAAAAGGAAAAAAAGAGGGAGTGAAGATCAAAAGAAATAGAGGCATAAAAGAAAACAATTAAAGAAGAGCCTAAGACCTATGTTGATGTGTTGAGAAGTGGAAGCATCAAGAAGGAAGAAAAAAAGCATCATCAAGGAACAAGGTCCATCACAAAAACAATAATGAGAGAACAATGTAGTCATATCCTCCAAGGCAATCAGACAAGTTTCAATATTTCTTTTAGGGTTATTGTTTTTCATGTCACCAATTTGGTCATAAAGCTATAAATTATAGGGTTCATGCTAAAAATTATTTTGGATTCACCAAGAGGAATTTCAATTTATTTGCACCTCTCATGGACTACAACATCATTTGTTACAAATGTAATAATTTTGGGCATAAAGCTAGATGGTGTAGAACGGTGTTCCCTGAACTTCCAAAATCAAGTAAGAAGGAGAATGGTCAAAATGTTCAAAAGGATATGTCCTCCAAAGTTTGGAGAAAGAAAATAGAACAATAAAATGAGCATAGTAATTTGGGAGTTTCACTCCCATATCATAATTGATTATCTCAAGAAGAGCAGGTAGAAAGGGGGTATTGTCAAGTGTCTTATATTTTAGCCCTAAGGAGCCTTTGCCATTGATGTCAAAGGGGGATAATTTCAGTAAGGGGGAGCAACTTGTTAGGGGGAGCATTTTGTGATCCTATTGTAATAAAGGATAATTTCTTTGTAGGGTTGCCATCAATGACAAAGGGAGAGATTGCTAGAAATGTTTAGTTATCATTGATGTCAAAGGCAAAATTAAAAGGATCATTTAGATTACAAGTATATGCTTTAGTATTTAAATTAAATATTTAAATATTAAAGTTATAGAAAATATTATAAAGTTAGACCTTATAATATTTAAATATTAAATTTAATATTATAAAGTTAATATTTTGAAATATTGCTCATGAAAGGGCCGACTCTTATGTTTTAAATCAACATAAGATAATATTTATAATGCTTGCTATTAGGGCAATATGAGACATTGGAGCTTGAGTGAGAAGTGCACAAAGTCCTAAAATGAAAGTTGGTTGTGATAGCCATGGAGAAGGAGTGGAGCACCAGATATAAATTTGTGCAAGGAGAAGGATGTCTGAAGCATCTTGAGCATCAAGGAATCAATCATTGATGTGGTTGATAGTTGTACAATTTTTGTCTTGGGTGTGAAAAAATGGACAAATATTTGAATATGTAGAAGCTAAGTCTTGAGCTTCCAGTGGATGAAGGTGACTGTGTGAATCGATGCCAATAGAGAGATTGAGTTTTTGTGTTCACAATGACTGGGGGAAAGAGTTCATGTGTTGGTCTAGGAGGCTCTGAGTGAAGAAGAAGTGCCAATTGGAGTTTTTCAAAGAATGTTGATATTTGAGAAGATCAAAAGGAGCACGACAAGTTTAGAGGCTTCATGGTTGAAGAGCATAGAGAGTTTGGAGGCTTTGGAATTGAAGAGCCTCATCATCGTTGAAAGAGATAGGATGGCAGTGAAAAAATTAAAAAAATTTTGACACTAAAATCATTATCATTGGAGAGCTATGGCTGTAGTGAATAAAGGAAAGCACATTAGCATTGTAATCATCATCATTTTGAGAGCTAGGGCTTCAGTGGATAAAGGAAAGTGCATTGGCACTGTAATCATCATCGTTGCAAGAGGTAGGGCTACAGTGGACAAAGGAAAGCACTGTAATATGCATTGAGTACATTGGATGTCTACGGTTGAGTTATGAAGGAAAGTGCTATTGGATATATAATAAAAGGTAAAGTTATTTTTCATTCCTCCTACCAAGAAATCGGTCGTGAGAACATGGAACCAACAACATCTAGTTAAACGATTGAGAAAAATTATTTCAATGATCACGTTGCCATGCTAAGGAATGTATTGTTTAAAATAGTTTTGAAGATAACACAGATATGCACAGGTATCTATCGTAGGGAGAATACTCATGCATCTACTTGAGTTGAATGTGCACAAGAGATACTCTCAAGACCACCATATTGAAGTAACTTGAGATGCTTTCCATTCACAAAGTAATAAAACTATGAAGAAAATAAGGTATGAGCATGCCTTCTATTATTGAAGTTCATAGAGAAATAAATTGGGTAGACAATTTATATTTGGGATGTTGAATATAAATTAGTGGACTTGTAAGACAAAAGAAATGTGATTTATTTTGAGCAAAAGGTGCACTTTTCTGCATATACCTGAAGACTTTGGTGTATATTTTCCATATATCACATATCAAATTGAAGGTTGAAATAAAGCAAGATATAGCAGGGATGATAATGTGTTAGAGTGCAAATCCAAGAAGGGATTTTGAGAAAAATTATGTGTAGTCATGTATGTCATTTGTGATCTGATTTGGGAATATATTTGAGCAGTGATTATAATAGATTTATTGAGAATATTTGAGCAGTATTTGTGATCATATTTGGAGTAGATTTGAGTAGTATTTGTGATCATATTCGGAGTAGATTTGAGCAGTATTTGTGATCAGATTTGGAGAAGATTTGAGCAGTTTTGGTGATCATATTTGGAGCAGATTTAAGCAAAGTTTTGGATCATATTTGGGAGCAGACCTAAGCAAGTTTCAGTATCAATATTTGAAGACCTTGATAAGTGATTCATAACATTGAAATACAAAAGGGTTGGTGCCCATAAAATTAGGAGATTGGTGTCTCCTGTGGGTTGGTGCCCATAAACTTAGGGGATTGGTATCTCCTATGGATTGGTATCCATTAAATTGTATAGGGGATTTGTGTCTCCTATGGGTTTTTTCCCATGAAATTGTATAGGGGATTGGTGTCTCCTGTGGGTTGGTGCCCACAAAATTTATTGAAGAATATATAAGCAATATTTTTCCATGGTTTTCTCCCGAAAGGGTTTTTCCATGTAAATCCTTATCTCTTGTGTGTATGATGATTATGTACATCGATTTATTATTGCATTGATATTATTTCAAGTTATTTATTTGGAAGTAAAAGATAAAATTTGTATCTTATACTGTTCACCCCCTCTCAGTATAAGCTTGTGTTCTTCAAATACAGACTTGATATTGACTTGATATTTTATCTACCACTATGAGGCCCTTTATATAGGAATATAGATTCCTTGGCCAACACTCTACCTAGTTGTGCAAGGGGACACCTAGAACATTACAACTTGCACATTATCACTTGTGCATTTATTACATTGCTTGAAGTAACTAGCTAACTTCCCCCTAAAGTATTCTCCTACTCTAACTATGTACCTAAGGTGGTACATTTACATGACCCAAATGATGTAATATACTCTAACTATAACACCCCCCATGTATTACATTATTTGGGTATTGAAGATTTCAATATTCAATATGGATCTCCTTCTTTTGGATGGTCTTTGGCTTGATCTGGTTCTTCTTTAGCTAATTTAGTCTTCATATTATATCTTTTTTTCCTTTCCAATATTCTATTATTTAATATCATATGCCTTTAATGAACTAGCGATCTCATGATTTGGCATGTATGAAGTGTATCAAAATTGACCCATCTTTTCTCCTTTGAATTTTTGTATGACCTGTCCCTCTGAACTTCATAAGTATCAAAATTGAGCTCATTGTTAGTAGATCCTTTCGGAATAATATTTTGAAAATAAAAATCTATTATTTATAGTAAAATTTCTTCACTTGTATTTATAGTAGCAGAAGAAATATGAGTGATTTTTCCCTTCACAATATTTGCATGGATGGAAATTCCAACAATTGATATTTTCATGACCATATTTATTGCAATAGGTGCACAATATAAGTGTTATGATTGCTTTGTAGTCTATCTTGGGGATATCATGTTTATCAATATATATGAATCGATATTTAAATCATGTGTACAATTGAAGCTATTCCTTTTTTACTTCTTTGTATGATGTCTTCTTGATCTATCTCTTTTTCTCCCTTGTGGCCTTTTGTGTTTTTATTGATACAGGTATCATCAGATTCATTAGAAGAATATATTTTATGTAGGTATTTGTTTCATAATTTATTTCCCATCTTATTGATTCTTCCTTTCATTTTGTAATTTCCTAATTATTATCCATTGTATTACTAATCATGCTTTTAATACATTTGGTATTTTTCTCATTACACTTTTAAGTGTATTGCTTAATGCACTGGTAATCATCTTCATAGCTCCTTGGATTAGAGTATATAGTACTTTGATGGAGCTTGTATCTTATGATATTGAATTTTCTAAGTGGTCTACCTTATAACTCCCTAGTTATGAGCTTGATTTGATAGAACCTTTTAGAGCTTAGGTTTTGTAGGCTTCCTTATATATCCCTAGTTAAGAGATGTGAATTAGTAGAATCCTTGTAGACTTTGTAGAAACCTTATGATTCCTAAATGGATTGAGTACTTGATAAATTTTGAATGAATGCTATTATTATCAAGTTTTGTAGAATGCCTTATGTCTCCCTAGTAATTTTTGGATATGTTGAATGATAGGTAAAGTGCTTTTGAGAGTAGTAGTTCAATTTTGGGTTGATTTTGTAAAGTTTTGTGAATATAAAAAATCTACTTCTTTTACATCTTATTTCTCCTATTGAATTGATGAGGTTCTAATAGTTGGATATCTTTTATCCCTTTAATGTAGTTTTGAGACAAGTATATAAATTAGTTTCCAACTCTTGATTTTTCTTAATAAACCTCTTTTTTTTTAGTAGGTGGTATAAATTATATATGGGTTTAAACTAGATCCAAAATCTAGAAACATAAGCATATGACAAAAAGTACGTAGAGAAGCACAAAATATAGTGTCTACACCCTAGATGCTCCATGAACCATACCATAGAAAAAATAGACCCACGCAGGGGTTGTTTAACAGAAAAACAAAGATTGAAAGAGAGAGCCCATGCAGAGGCTAAGGAGAACATAAAGCAAAATCAAAATAGTGCCCATGCAGGGGTCAAAATAGTAGTACCATAATTCCCATGTAGGGAAACAGAGCTTGAAAGACAAAACAACACAACTCTAATCATCGATAATCTCTTCAACTCCACAGCTCTTTTGGCCATGTTTCTTGACAAACAATTTTAGGGATGCACTGATTCTATCCATAAAACTAATGATGCTACTGAGGATGGTGTTGTGGAATAAGTTAAATATACCTATCGAAGAAGCAGTTCTATCAATCCCATCATCAGAATTTTTGAGGTGAGCATACCTCTCTGGGCTGGTTGTGCATTTCCAAGTTGATAGTAGCAGCATTAAGAACATTTTGAGGGAAATTTTAGTTCCATATGGATAGATTACTGTAACTAACCCCAAAATTGGTGATAAAATTAGTATACTTGCTAGCTTCCCAATACATATGGTAGGTTGTAGTGTTGTAAAAATTCTATATCAAGACCTTAGCTTCCTGAATAATAGTGCACACGTTCCATGAAGGAATTCTATCACTAATGGTAGAGTTTATAACATTCATGGAATCACCTTCAATTTGTAAATTTCCCGTGTAATCTTTGATAAATTCTAGCCCTCTCCATAATGCACGAGCTTTAGTATAGTGGTTAGTTTGGACACCCAAAAACTTAGCATAGTCCATTATGAGTCGTCTATTGTGACCCTTGACCAGACCTTCAACACCTACTACACCTGGATTTTATTTAGAAGCACCATAGTAGTTAAGTTTAAGCAATCCTACAAGAGGAGGATTCTAATGAGCACCAATTCTGGGATGGGGATTAGAAGGAGTAGAGTTGGGATTGTGGGGAATGCTGAGGGAATGGAAAAGAGTGGACTTAAGGGCAGACTGAGGTGGTTTTGTGCAAGGTAAAAGCTTATAATTTTCAATATCAAAGGTGATGGCTTTGTTGGAAACATATATAGAATCCCTGAGGGTGTTTGAAAATATTCTACTATTTCTTTCAATCCAGATCTACCACTAGATATTATGGATATAAACTTTCCACAAAGAAGACAACCTAGAATTTTTGAAAGGCATGGGCCATTGGGAGAAAATAGATCCATGGATTTGGATTTGGCCTAGGAGATGTGAAATATGGACATGATATGATACATAGTAGAGTGGAAGAAAGAACATTCTATAAAAATATGGTTGACAAATTTCTAGGCTGCTAAGCAAAGATGGTATCTATTAGGAACAACCATCTATCTCTTCATAAGATTATCAGTAGTGAGGATCTTATTTTGGATGGCCAACCATGAAAAGATAGCAACTTTAGGTATGAGGTGTTTAAGACAAACCAGATTGAAAGGAATAAGATAATTTTAGGGAATGAAAGTCAACAAATGAGCAAATTTGACAGAAAAAGGACCAGAGTCAGTTTATTTCTAGAAAGGGGTATCATGAGACATACCAAATGGAATTACAGTTACCCTAAAAAATATTGATAATTCTATGATAACATTTGAAATTTGGGTATCAACATTTGCAATGTGGAGCTCTTTCCATATTTTGGGTTGGACTGAAGACTCTATGAAAGCAACCACCTTTCTGCCTATGAGAGTGTTCAAAAAAGGTTGCACCACTAAGACTCTGTTGTTTTCACTAAGCATTTGATTGGAAATCCACCTGTTAGACAAAAAATTTATCCTATTTCCTATTCCAATTTTCCATGTGGTTCTCCTTTGAATAATAGTTCTGGTCTGGAGGATTGATTTATAGAAGGTGGACCCAACTTTAGGAATATTTTCATCCATAAAATTCCAGATGTGAGTGTATTTTTTATTGATGATGGAAAAAAATTTAAGATTGCAACTAGTAAACACCTTCCAATCCTGCTTGGCCAATAGTGCCATGTTCATATTACTAATTCTTCTAATACCCAACCCTATCTAAATTTTGAGTAAGCAAACCCTTTTCTAGCTGACCAGATAAAACTTTTTTTATCCTATGAACCTGCCCAAAGGAATATCTTCTGAATCTGTTCAATTTTGTTATAGATATAAATTGGGGATTTGAATATTGATATAAAATACATAGGAATACTTTGAAAATAGGCCATAGTGAGAGTGGCTTTGGATTCTTGGGATAGGAGGGACCCTTTCCAAACTATAATATTTTTATTGATTATTTCAGAAACATTGCTCCACATAGACTCTTTGGGGAAACTGCTAAATAGGGGAAGCCCTAAATGGAAAATTGAAAGCTTAGATATGACACACTGAATAATACGAGTAATCTTGACCTATCAATATAGGGGGTATTGAGAAATAAAAATTTACTCTTGGCATAGTTTATCTTTTGCCCTGCAGCCTCTTCGTAGATATCTAAAATACATTTAATTGACTTTGCTTCCCAAACTGAAGCATGGATGGATAAGATAGTGTCATCTATGAACTATTGATGAGAAAGGGGTCTCATGTTGGAAGCAAATTGAATACCAGAGACCATTCCATCTGAGCAAGAAGTTTTGAGAGCTCTTCCAAGGGATTCAGCAAGAATAATAAAGAGAATAAGTGATAGGGGATCCCCCTTCCTAAGCCCTATATTTCTTGGGAAGTAACTTGTTGCATACCCATTGACTAACATTAAGAACCAAGGGCTAGAAATGCAGCCTTGAATAAGTTTAACCCACTCTCTATGGAAACCGAACTTGAGAAGGACAACAAGTGAAAACTCTCAATTCACCTTGTCAAAAGTTGTATTCATATCAATTTTAAGGACCAGGGCATATTTTTTGTTGTTGAAGACATAATGGAGGACTTCATGCAAATTTATGATACCATCAGTTATAGATATTCCTTTTACCAAACTGCCTTAGCAGGGATCTATGATTTGAGGAAGAAATTTTGTCACTCTGGATGCCATAGCTTTGGTTAGGATTTTATAAATCATATTACACAAACTAATGGGTTTAAAATTCACCATATATTTGAATACATGACCTTTAGAAACAAGAGCTATGAAGGTAGAATTAATACCTTTAGGGATGGATTTTGCATGTTGGAGTTTAGTGATTGCCTTGCACACATCTTGCCCAATAATGTCCCAAAAGGTTTGAAAAATTGGGAGGAGAAACCATCAGGCCCAGGGGCTTTATCAAGGTGCATAGTGAATAAATATTGCTTGATATCATCTGAAGAAAGAGGCTTTATGAGAAAGGAATTTATTTATGGAGTGACCAGGGTAGGAATGTGATTGAGTAACTGATTCCTGGCTCGATCAGAATTTTGGGGCTGGGTACCCAAGAGATCTTCAAAAAAAGAAGAAGCTTCATCTCAAATTTCAAAAATATCCTTGGTAATGGAGCTATCACCTCTGGTCAATTCCTTGATTTTGTTTGAAACTCTGTTCTTGAGGATGGAAGCATGATTTTTTTTGTATTGGAATAGCCCTTCTTGAGCCAAAGGGCTCTGAATATATGCCTCCAAAAAAACTCTTCTATGCCAAAAATGTTATGATACTCTACTAAAATTTGTTTCTCCTCAACTCTAATTTGGTCACTCATTTGTCCATTTTGTATTTTTTTTTCAATTCTGTTTATTTTATCCATAATCTGCTTTTTGCTATAAAAATATTGCCAAAAACTTCCTTGTTCTAGATTTTGAGGTTTTCCTTGACAACCTTGAGTTTGTGGGAAACTTGAATAATGAAAGACCTAGAAATATATTGTTGCCACCAATTAGAGATTCGGTTACAAAAATTAGGGTTCTGCATCCACATGGCTTCAAATATAAAAGGAATATTGAAATTGGGACCTTTATCAGCTTCAAACAAAAGGGGAAAATGATCAGATCCAACTCTCAGGAGACAAATGAGATTAGCATCACCCATAACAGGAATAGCATCTTGAGAAAGAAAATTTTTTCAAGCTTAACTTGGATATACTGATCCCCAACTCTCCTGTTGCTCCATGTGTATTTTTCTCCTTTAATTCGAATGCCCATTAATTCACTATCAATTACAAAATTATGAAAATATCCAAAGCTTCTGGATGGAGTGATATTTCCCCCTTACTTATCTGATGAGAAAATAGGGGAGTTAAAATATCCAGCAAAGATCCACGAAATATTTTTTAAAGCATTCCTCATGTGTCTCAAGGTATCCCATAAGGCATTTCTATTGGTTGGATTGTTGGAGGTGTAAACATTGGATAAAACCCATGAATAATTGATGTCTATATAGTGGAATAGAATGTTCAGAATTTTGTCTAACGAAAATATTATTCTACCTTCAACTTTACTGGAATCCCATAGATAAATTAATCCTCCTGAAGTGCCTTGATGAGGGCTAAAATTAAAATCATTATTATTCCAAATAGATTTAGCAATATTTTGGATTTTTTTTTGGTCAATCTTTGTTTCTTTCATAATCATGATAGTAGGTATGTATTACTTCCTCAAAGTGCATGCAAATATCTGCTTGACAACACTATTGAGGCCTCTCACATTCCATGAGAGGATCCTCATTTAGAAAATTTGGAAAAATTTTGCCTCCCTTTGACTTTTGTAAGGGAGGTTTGGATCCTTTTGATTCATCTTTCTCCTGATTGAAAAGGTCC
Organism: Wollemia nobilis; assembly: GCA_028583015.1. Classification (NCBI taxonomy): domain Eukaryota; kingdom Viridiplantae; phylum Streptophyta; class Pinopsida; order Araucariales; family Araucariaceae; genus Wollemia; species Wollemia nobilis. The sequence continues at coordinate 4,324,190 of JAQPPZ010017257.1, read as the reverse complement.
TGAAAAGGAGTCTTTTCAATGCCATTGGCAATTTTGTTATCTATTTATTTCTTTTTTTTGTCATTTATGGAAGGTCTTCCCTTTTTTTTCTCACTACCAATATCCATAGAGGCTTTCTTGTAACTTCTGGTTTTGATAGGGTTGAACTCAGGTTTGGCTAAGTTAGAGTTACAACTTTTAGAGTCCGTATTGATAGGATTAGGACTACCAATTTCAATATGCCCTTCAGGGGTAGGCAAATTTTTAGAAGGAATATGGTAAGGTCTATATCTATATGGGGAGTGGGTTTCCCCTTAGGCAACAATGATGGATCCAAGGGGTATAGACTCGTGCAATAGGGTTTCATCAAAGGGCTCAAAAATAAAAAGTTTAGCTAATATGCCAAATTTATTAGGGTAAGCAAAGGGAGAGCTAACCTTAGCTTGGTCATCCACTAGATCTAAAATTGTAACTTGCTTCCCTTTAAGTGTACCCAAACTCATATTCTTTTTTTGGTAAGGCCTAGTGCGGTTCTGCTTTCCTTGAAATCTATCGCCTAGACACCCAACATGGTACCTGGAGCTACCCATTTCTTTAGAGTGTTTGAGAGACAAGCATTGAGCTTTGAGGTGACCTTGAGTTTAGCACTCAATATAAAAAGTAGGCTTATTCTCATTTTCAATAGCCTGACATCTGTGATATGAGTTGTAGACTAGGTTAATATGGATTGGTAGTTGAGAATCCAAATTTACATTAACTTAGATTCTTGCATGAATCATGTGAGTTTGACCTTTAGTGACAGGATCAATAACTACTAATTCTCCAATGGATTTAGCAATGCCATGCAAGATGTCTTCATGCCAGAACTGGATAGGCAGATCTAGAATATGAACCCATATAAGAGCGTAGTTAATAATTTGAGTTTCTAGGTTGAAATATTCACCCCACTTTCATACAAAAATACTTTTTTGACCATAAAAATAGGGCCCACCTATGAGAATTCAAGAGACATCATTCTGGTTATTAAGGTAGATTAGAAAAAAACCTCGAGATAGGGCAACCACCTCCATGTTACCTAAGGTTATCCACTTAGAAAAATCCCATCACCGTATGGACTCCATGTCAGGTATACCTCCACTAAATTTCCCAACTAGTGTGTGGGACTCAAGAAAAAGATATTCAGTCATGGTCTCGTCAGAGATAACCAGATATTCACCATTTGGAAGTAAGGTGTTGATATTAATTTTTTTGGAAATAGATTCCTCACACCCTTTCATTTTTTTAGCAAATATGAGCAAGAAAAAAAACATCTTTAGGGGCCCCACTCTGTTTGTCCAAAGGATCTTTTCCCTAAAGAAGTTTCGCATTCCCTAAAAATATTGTTCCATCTGGTTTTGAATCGGGACCCACTTTCTCACCGTCGCATGCATTACCTATCTCTAATGAGTTTTGAGAGGTATATCCACCTGTAAAGATTTAAAAATTTATATTCCCACCTTCCCATAACTCCCCTAAAGTTATTTGATCACCTAAAACTGCTCGTTCACTCGCCATCACCTCTGCTATTGCTCAACCCAAATGAAACCCTCACATAGTCGCTTGCTAAAAATCTTGTTTACACATAGGTATGCACTAGGATATGTGTTTCTCCAAATGATCTAAAAATTGGTGGAGATGTTCTAGGTTTGTTAGGCATCTACCCTCAAAATTTTAGCTCAATCTAAGTTCGAATGAACAAAATATGTCCGAAACAAGTTTGAAAGTTGGGGAAATCCTACGAAAAATGTCCTCTTCCTTAAATTCTATATTTTAACCACTTGAAATCATGCTATTTGACTTAAGCTCTTTAACTTATGAAAATTCTTGTATGAAACTTGTCTATTATCCATCACAGAAATGGGTGGAAATTTCTTTGTATAAGTGAGACCCAATAGATCAGCTACTTGCTTAGTCATAATTTTATGTGAGGCTCCATTGTCAAGCATACGATTGTGAATCTTAATAAACCTCTTTTTATAGCCTTTAATAATTTGATATTTAATGTTTCTAAATTCCAATTACCTACTTTGGTGTAGTATTCCTTATAACTCCCTAATATGGAATATTAGAAAACAATGATATTTACAATATTAGATATTTAATCTATCAAAGTAGAAATCCTTATTTCTCCTATATTTTAGATTGCAAATATTAGGCTATTAATATATATTCATTTTTAATATTGCTTTCAAATATGGTTGATTTCCATTAATGTTTAAACCTTATATTATACCTTATATCTCCCTAATGAAAGCAAATTGGAATAAGGTATAGTCTTACGTTTGTGATGTCCCAAACCTCTATGTATTTGACACTAATTCTTAGATGTAGATAACAACACTCTTTAGTGCTATTTTCGTTATCTCCAACGTATGGATGTAGGATTTAGTTTCTCTTTAACTCAGATGGTGAATGATTTCTTGATACCTTTGACAACAATTCTTGGATAGTGGATGTCTCATATCTGACCGCTTTGAATAGGAGCTTTAAATGCTCTCTTTCTATTGCTACTATGAACATTGATGTTGCTACATAAATCTACCATGAACTCAACTTCTGATGCTGCTACGAATTCAACCTTAAATGTTGTTTGTTGGTATTTTACACCTTAAATAAGAGTTAAATCTTGAAGCGAGTGATAATTGTTATGTCTAATTATTTTTAGTTCCTGGGAATGAGCGTTAAAATTTTGAATGGCCACTCATGCTCCTTGGTGATAAGTGTTAATTTTCTTCTAACACACCAACCTTCTTCCCTATAATGCCTTCTTGGTTAAGCTTACAATGGATGGATGTTCATTAGGTTTTTCTTCTAGGTGACAAGTGTAACCTTCAATTTATGCATGAGCTTTTTACATAACCTCTCTTCAGCATATATTTGTAATATGTTTATTATCAATACAACACAGCAAACTCCTCCTTTGTTGTATGCATTCGATGGTGTTTGGAGTGAGTTGTTTCTAGTTGGAATGGTGAGCAACGCCTTGGAAACTTGGATTAGCAATTTTGTAGACTTCTAGTAATGCTCTTGTGGAGTTTGAGCTACTCCAATGGTGCTCCTCAGATGTACATCTACTTCTTTGTGCTTTGTTTTCTTGCAGGTTTGGTTATCCAAATTGTAGATAATATGAGCCTTTTGGAAGACCCTTTTACCTTGCTTGGAGAATGCTTTTACACAACTACCTTAGAATATTTTTCTCCTTGTGAAGAGTGTGCCCTTTTGGCACCACAGACCTATCCTTCTTCCTACGCAGGGCAAATTAGAGCAATGCAATATAATGTAAATACTTTTGAAAATATAATACCTTTTTGCACCTCTTTTACAATCTTTGGTTTTATGACAGCTTTTGAAGTAGGCAATGGTAGATTTCGAAGTTGTCTTCTAGATTATAAAACTCTCTCCTTTTCTTTCTAATGAACCTAATCTTGTAACCACATAGATAGAAGCTCTTTTGTAGAAGTAATTTTTGCACTATTTTTTTGTAAATAGCTTTTAGTGCACTTTGAATTTGAGACTCACCAAGTCTCGATTTGAAGCTTCTATTATTGATTTTAATGGTGGATTTCTTCTCCACTCCTTGGAGGAATATGATCTAATTTTTGTGGATTATTTAGGCCACAAAATGTTGTAGGTTTTGTGCACCAAATAGTGTCTCTAGACACTTTGATAATCTACTAGTTTTTGTGTCCTTGATCTTTAACAATCAACAAACACAAACTAACCCTTTTGAGAGTAACTAGTTAGAGATCAACTAGTATAGTGCCAATGGATTAATAATGCACTTTTAATGGTAACAATAATCTCACCTTATTGCTCTTGTAAATGAACTCTCAAAATAATTTTAGATGCACTTAATAATATCTGCAACATTTAAGAGTAATCTATAATTTACCCTTAATGAATATTCTATAATTTTTCACTACAATCAATATTGTAGGTTATAGTCTTCTAGTTTTATAGATAACAAATAGGTAGATGATAATTTTAATTCTTTAAAAAATATCCAACTCCTATTAAATATGAAAATAATCCTTAAAATAAATTTTCCCTTTTTGAACTTGAAGACTATAATACAATCTCTATTTCTACAACTTTTAATCTAAATATGGTGCCTTAACAAAGTTTGATAATAATCCAATTTGAGGTTTAATAAATGAACCGAATTGCACCCAAGTTTCTTACCTCTTTTATGGATTCTGAAGTAGATGTAGATCTTGGTATTTTTTTATTCACCAAGTTGCTACTTTTTAATGGTTGAATTCATAGCTTCATGTTGGCTATCCAAAATAGCTTCCTGCTTTACCAGACTATAGCCTTGAACTTTCTATCTTGAGCCTTGGATTTGGTGGCTTGATCCTTCTAGTGATATTTTATTTTCTACTGTATATTCAAATAAATCCTTTCTCTGAACTGTACCTCCTTGTTGTGAGAGGTAATCTCCAAATCTCCTGTATTTGGTAGGCTTCTTCTATCTAAATCTTCCTTCAAACTTCTTATCAAATTTTGATTCCAAAAAGGATCTTCTTCTTCTCAATATTTTGAATTTCTTAAGGTCTTCACTAGATTCTTCTTCTAGAATTTAGCACTCCTTGCCAAATTCTTCTTCTCTTGGGATTGTTGTCAGATCGAAACAATTGTCCCAAGTTATTTACTATTAGGAACTTCTCCTTGGTAGTGGATTTATCCAATGAGTTCTCCTAGGAACTCTTTTGATGATGCTTCTTAGATATCTGAAATAAGGCTCTCCAAGCCTTATTTCTTGTCTTCTTTTTCCTAAGACCTCTCCAAGGTCTTCTATCTTGCAACTTATTTGGTTTGGGACATTTTCTTCAACCTTCTACTTTTGAAAGTGTTGGTGATGAGATATTCTTCTCAGATATATTATTTTGTTGCTTCTATATTTGTATAAGACTCTCCTATTCCTTCTCTTTCTTCCAATAATGAAAGTTCTTCAATGAGATATTCTCTTGATCTGTTCATCTCTTTCTTGAAGAAAATATTTAATCAGTAAAGGAGATCACCAATATCCTATTTCTTGGACTCTTCTTTGGAGTCTTCTTCAGGAACTCCTTTCTAGAGTTTTCTTCTGAATCAAGAATTTATCTTCTGAATCAAGATATATTCAAGAACTCTTCTTTGGAGTATTCTTCTAAATTAGGAATTCTTTTATGAAGTTTTCTTCAAAATTAAGGATTATACAACCTTCTTCTTGATCAAGGCTTCTATGGCCTTTTATGCTTCTACAATCTATAGGTATTGATCTTGAATGGAGATCACCAATCTCCTATATCCTTATTTGACTCAACTTCTAGAGTCTCTTCTTCCTTGATTTTGCTATAAGGCTACTCTGGTATTTTCTTTACTTCTACAATTTGCAGGATTGCAACTCTTGTAATGGGACCTTTCTTGAGGTATTTGAAATCTTCGGTCTTCTTCATTGTTGTTACAAGTGTTGGAATTATTCTAAGAATATATTATTCCTAACTCTCTTATAGGAATCTTCCCAAAATTTCTTTGAATCTCCTTTTCCTGCAACAAGATTTTAGAAACTAGAATTGAAGAATTTGTGATTTTGGAGATAATAATATTCACTAGTCAATCTAGTGGTATGAATGTTGAGTCCTAGTCTTCATGAGTTTTTTTTGCAACTTTGTGAAAATAATCTAGCCAAATATAATCTCAGGATTTTTGCAACTAATATTTATTTTAGTCCTCACTTGTGACTCTCCCTATTCCTCTTGACCTACTAGAATTCTCTTATGATGACTTTTTTAGGTGGTGGTGCACACTGGAGAGTCTGGTTGATAAAAGTGCAAAGAGGAACTATGATAGATGTAGGTCCTCCTATTCTTATTCATCATGGATTTGATAGCACTATTAGCTTTTTTTTTTGTTAGGTTATATATTAAAAGTGGGTTTTTATCAAAGATCCCAAAACCTGATTACAAAGGATCAGAATGCAACACAATACATCGGCTTGTAACAAAAGGAAACACTAGAGAAACATAGAAAATAAAATGGATGCATCATTATAAATGCCAAAGGAAGGCGCAATCCTTTGCGACAGAGGAAGACTACTTCCTAAGCACCAAAGGAAACATGGGCAGGAAGGGAAAGCCTACCAGAAAATCAATTTTGAATCAAAGGGTGTGAAATAAGAATTTTCAAGCAAACCTAGGGCTGGAGAAAGCGTCAAACCACCCCATCCACTAAAAATCAATTTGAAACTTTCCCAAGGGTAGGAAAAGGAACCAAAGCCAAGATTTTAAATTTTGAATCAACACAATGGCGGGAAAACCAGAAACCACAATTGGGAAACATGCTTGAGAGAAACCATGATGGCAAGCCGAGATTCACACAAACAACACTTCAAATTAATTTTTGTAAATTACTTGACACAGTCTTACAATCCTTTCCAGGCATAGTTCTTCCCCACTCAATCTCAAACTCGCCATCCCTCACTTACAATTTTTTTGAGTTTTTATCGAGGTCTCGGCCCTCTAGGCAATTAATGCCCCACCTGAGAGAAATTTCGAAACAAAGAAAATTTGCTTCCTTCCCGCCATGTTTTTGAATTTCTTCCATTAATGTCGCCACTGCCCCGATCCGCTAAGAAGCTCGCATTAAAGACCCCCCCTTGTCCTGCAATCGCCGTTTCACCCATACTGTCCATGGCCTGCAACTGTCGCCTTGTCAGAATACTTCCTTGCGATGGTTATTCCCGTTGAATACACGCGGCCGTCCTCTCTAATTTAAAATACGTGGCCTTCATCTTTGTCTAATACACGTGGCAGCCCCGTGTCCTTCATCTTTGTTAAATATACGTGGCAGCCCCGTGTCTACTTCGGCCTGTCTTCAATTTGGCCGTGAAATTTTAATCCACGTGGCAGCTTCCAATTGGCCGCGATATCGCGACATGTCGCGATATCGTGACCCCCCACGCCCTTGAGCCTCAGCAGCCTTCAACTAGCCGCGATATCGTGACATGTCACGATATCGCGACCCCCACGCCCTTGCGCCTCAGCAACCTACAACATGCCGCGATATCGCGACCCTCGCGCCTCAACTGGCCGCGATATCGCGACATGTCATGATATCGCGACATGTCGCGGTATCGCGACCCCCGCGCCCTGTGCCTTAGCTTTGTAAAAATTCGCGATATCGCGACGTCGCGATATCGCGACCATTTTTGCTCTCGCCTTTTACCTCGCCTTCGGAGTCGCGATTTCGTGACATGTCACGATTTCGCGACTCCCCAACTTGCCTTACAACACTTGCTTTACAGAACTTCCAACCATGAAATGAATCAAAATACAAAGTACTTGGAAAACTTAGAGAAAAAATTTGGAGGATGCAAGATTGCTCTACTGTCGTCGGATGCTCCTGCATCAGACACCCGGGGTAAATAAAAAAAGTGATCCTCACTTTTGTTTTGTTAGGGGAAGACCTAGGCGGTCAACCTCCGTCTTTGACAACCAAGTTGCATCTTCAACAGGTCTGCCCTTCCACTTTATCAAATATTCAGAATACTGTTTGTTTCTGGTGCTTCTGCCTTCACGAGCGTCTAATATTTCCTCGACCTCGTCTGTGGTTGGATTAGATGCTGGAATTTGCCATAATTCCGTACTTGGTACCTCTGTATTTTCTCCCTCATGATATTCCACTAAATCTGAAATGTTAAAAATAGGTGAAATGTCAAGCCAACTCGGCAATTCCACTTCATATGCATTGCCTGACTCCCGTTTTTCCAATATTCTGCATGGCCCAAACTTCTTCATCTTTAATTTGTTGTAAGTTTTGGCTGGAAACCTTTCCTTCCTGAGATGGACCATGACTTCATCTCCTACTTCGAACTCTTTGAACCGTCGCTTCTGGTCTGCTCTTGTCTTATATTGAGTATTCATTTTTATAATTTGTTTCCTTACTTCTTCATGCAGACTTTTCATATGTTCCGCAAATTCTTCTGCCTCGGCACTGCACTTTTCTCTCTTATCCAACTTTCTCAGTTCAGACACATTTCTCGGGCTGTTTCCATATATTATCTGGAATGGAGATTTATTTGTGCTCTTATTGACTGAATTGTTATATGCAAATTCTGCCTGCGGTAAAACTAAATCCCATCCCTTGGGTTGATCTGCTATCAAGCATCTCAATAAATTACCCAAGCTTCTATTTACCACCTCTGTCTGTCCATCAGTCTGTGGGTGGTATGCAGAACTGAATTTCAGATCTGTCTTCAACTTCTTCCACAGAGTTCTCCAGAAATACCCAACAAATTTTGTATCTCTGTCAGAAACAATGCTCTTCGGTAGACCGTGAAGTCGTACCACTTCCTTGAAAAATAACCCTGCAATGTGAACCGCATCACTTGTTTTCTGGCATGGAATAAAGTGTGCCATCTTGGAAAATCTGTCAACTACTACAAATACAGAGTCATTTCCCCTCTGTGTTCTTGGCAATCCGAGGATGAAGTCCATGCTTGACGTCCTCCCATGGCCGCTCAGGTACTGGTAACGGCTGATACAATCCCGTGTTCTGTCTTCTCCCCTTTGCCATCTGGCATATTCTACAGCTCTGTACAAACTTTTTCACATCTTGCTGTAGTTGCGGCCAATAGTAATTTTCGCTCACCAGGGCAATTGTCTTATCCTGGCCAAAATGTCCGGCCAGTCCTCCGTTGTGTTTCTCCTTGACTAAGTTTTCCCGCATGGAACTCCTTGGAATGCATAATTTACTTCCTCTGAACAACATTCCGTCTTGGATTAGAAAATCCAACCATTTTGTCCTGTCCACGATAACAGGTGTCAAGCAAGCCGTCCAGGCTTCTGCAAAATCCGGATCTTCGGGGTACAAACCCTTCAGTTCTTCAAATCCCACTACTTCCACTGTCATTTTAATCAATAAATTCTGCCTTCTACTTAAGGCATCTGCAACTCTGTTTGATTTCCCGCTTCTGTGCTTCAGCACAAAGGTATAGCTTTGGAGGAACTCCACCCACTTCATGTGCCTTTGATTCAATTTTGTTTGATTGTTAATGTATTGTAAAGCCCGATGATCGGTAAATAGAACAAACTCCTTTGGCAATAAATAATGTCTCCACTTCTTCGAGCTCTGAACTATAGCATAAAATTCTTGGTCATAAAGCTGAATACTTTTTTCGAGCATCATTTAGCTTCTCACTTGAAATAAGCAACAGGTCTGCCTTCTTGACTCAGTACAACCCCTATTGCATTGCCACTGGCATCATAGTCCACCTGAAATACCTTGTTAAAGTCTGGGAGTGCCAAAATAGGCTGTTCTGTGACCTTTTTCTTTAATGCATCAAAGCTCCTTTCAGCCCCTAATGTCCACTTGAACTCTTTTTTATCCCCCCTCATTGTTTCCGTGAGAGGTGCACAAATGTTGTTGAAGTTCTTTATGAACTTCCTGTAAAAGCTGGCTAGACCATGAAATGATCTTACTTCTATTGTGCTTCTTGGGGTAGGCCATTCGATGATGGCTCTCACCTTCTCCGGGTCCATTTTCAGACCTTCTGTTGAGATTACAAACCCCAGGTATACTAACTCTTTCTTGACAAAATTACACTTTTTCAGATTTATTAATAACTTGCTCCTCCCGCAGCTTTTCAAAAACCCTCCTGATATGCATCAGGTGTTCCTCCAGGGTTCTGCTGAATATTAATATATCATCTAAATAAACAATGACAAACTTTCCCAGAAACTCTTTCAGTACTTCATTCATCAGCCGCATGAAGGTACTTGGTGCATTGGACAGCCCAAATGGCATGACCAACCACTCATACAAGCCCTCTCTTGTCTTGAAGGTTGTCTTCCACTCATCTCCTTCTCGGATACGGATCTGATGATAACCACTTTTCAGGTCAATCTTCGTGAAGTACTCAGCTCCACTTAAACAGTCCATGATATCATCCATCCTTGGCAATGGGAATCTGTATTTGATAGTGATTTTGTTGATTGCCCGAGAGTCTATGCACATTCTCCACTCTCCATCCTTCTTGGGTGCTAGTACTGTAGGCACTGCACACGGGCTAAGACTCTCCCTAATCAATCCTTTCTCCAGCAACTCCTGGACCTGTCTGTTTAACTCCTCAGTTTCTACAGGTGTCATTCTGTGTGCAGCTTTATTTGGCAAGCTTGATCCTGGCACCAAATCTATATGGTGGCTGATCTTCCTTACTGGGGGTAAACCCTCAGGCACATTATCTGATACAATATCTGGAAATTCCTCCAACAGATCTAGGACTTCTATCGGGGTATCTTTGCATTCCTCCTCCCTAACTCTAGGAATTATTGCATAACACAAATGTTCATGCTTCAAACCGTCCAAAAATTTTCTCCCTTCAACTAAACAGATTCTGGAGCTGTTACACACCTTTTCATCCGCCTCCTTCATGGGTTTCAGCTTATGGCGTACACCATTCTTTGTCAATGAGTAGGTGTTGGCATGGCCGTCATGCACTGCACTCCGGTCGAACTGCCAGGGCCTTCCCAGCAACATATGGCAAGCATCCATAGGTAGGATGTCGCACAGGACCTCATCACAATAATTTCCAATATTAAATTTAACGGAGCACTGGCTCATTGACCAAAGCCCTATGGTCCTTCCGTAACCATGCGACCCGATATGGATGCGGGTGCTTCTTCCTCTCTAACCGTAACTTGGTAACCATTTCTTCTGAAACCAGGTTATCCGTGCTACCATTATCAATAATAATATTGCAAACCTTGCCCGCGCATTTACACCTTGTGCGGAATAAACTTCTTCTCTGATCTGTGTCCTTCTCCTCATTCAATAGGACTCTTCTTACGATCATTGCTTCCCCTCTCTCCGCTTCTTCAGAATGTTCAGACTCAACATCTTCCTCTGCCACAGCAGCCCTGGCTGGACCCTCAGGCCTCTTGTTCGTCCTTTCTCGGTGTTGTGGACACTCAAATGCTCGATGTCCTTCTTCACCATAGTGGAAACATGTCCCACGAAATACTCCTCTTCCAAACCCTCGTCCAGATCCACCCCGTCCTCTTGGGTAGGCTGTTCTGATCACGGGGCTGATAAACATCCTCTTCCCTTTGATCCTGGTTGCTACTGGCTTCACCGGTCTTCTTCAGATCTTTATATTTTTCTCCACTGGTTCTCCCACCAGTTCTTCCACCATGGCCCCTTCCTCTTTGCTTGCCTTCAAACCGCCTATTCAGTTTTTCTTCCACCTTTAAGGCAAACTGGTAAGCATCCTCAATGGTGCTTACCCGAACTAGGCTCAGCTCTTCCTGGATACCGAGTCTCAACCCATTGATATAACGGGCTACCTTTTCTTTGTTTGCCTCTAAATGTCCAGTTCTAATAGAGATCTTGTAAAACTCCTCGGTGTATTCTTGGACAGTTTTGTTTGTCTGTCTCAAACTCTGCATTTTCCTTAGCAGATCCAACTCGTAATCTATCAGAATAAACTGTCTTTTCAGCTTTTCCACCATTCTATCCCATCTTGTTATTCTCTCCTTCCCTCTTCTGTTCCTCTCCAACTGTATTCCCCTCCACCAAATGCTGGCATGACCCTTCAACTTGGTCTTAGCAAATCTGACCCGATTAGGGTCTTCAACCTCCTCGTATTCGAAATATTCTTCTAAATCATTTATCCAGTCAATCACCTCTTCTGGATTTAGGTTTCTCGAGTATGTAGAAACCTCCATTTTTGGTTGCTTTCCAATCTGAGAGATGGCCTTGTACAACTCTGGCTTGTGCAGGATCCACAACCTCTTCTTCTTCCTCGAGCTGGTCTTCTTCTTCATCAACTTCGTCTTCACTTCCCTCATCCCTTTCGGGCTCGTGCCTTCTGCGTAGCTCCTCTTGCGGGGCTTGAACTTGTCTCTGCAAGGCTCGAAAGTCTTCGGCCGGCACCACATTTCCTACTCCACCATGGTTTCTTCGTGGAGGCATTTTTCTTTCTTCCCTTACAAATCCTTCCACAGATCCTGGTGTAACTGCCTCTCTTCCGGCGATCTGTTACACGCTCAGGAGCTCCCGCTCTGATACCACTTGATGGCAAGCCGAGATTCACACAAACAACACTTCAAATTAATTTTTGTAAATTACTTGACACAGTCTTACAATCCTTTCCAGGCATAGTTCTTCCCCACTCAATCTCAAACTCGCCATCCCTCACTTACAATTTTTCGAGTTTTTATCGAGGTCTCGGCCCTCTAGGCAATTAATGCCCCACCTGAGAGAAATTTTGAAACAAAGAAAATTTGCTTCCTTCCCGCCATGTTTTCGAATTTCTTCCATTAATGTCGCCACCGCCCCGATCCGCTAAGAAGCTCGCATTAAAGACCCCCCCTTGTCCTGCAATCGTCGTTTCACCCATACTGTCCATGGCCTGCAACTGTCGCCTTGTCAGAATACTTCCTTGCGATGGTTATTCCCATTGAATACACGTGGTCGTCCTCTCTAATTTAAAATACGTGGCCTTCATCTTTGTCTAATACACGTGGCAGCCCCGTGTCCTTCATCTTTGTTAAATATACGTGGCAGCCCCGTGTCTACTTCGGCCTGTCTTCAATTTGGCCGTGAAATTTTAATCCACGTGGCAGCTTCCAATTGGCCGCGATATCGCGACATGTCACGATATCGCGACCCCCCACGCCCTTGAGCCTCAGCAGCCTTCAACTAGCCACGATATCGCGACATGTCGCGATATCGCGACCCCCCACGCCCTTGCACCTCAGCAACCTTCACTAGCCACGATATCGCGACATGTCGCGGTATCGCGACCCCCGCACCTCAGCTGGCCATGATATCGTGACATGTCACGATATCGCGACATGTCGCGATATCGCGACCCTCGCGCCCTGCCTTAGCTTTGAAAAAACTGTCGCGATATCGCGACGTCGCGATATCGCGACCATTTTTGCTCTCGCCTTTTACCTCGCCTTTGGAGTCGCGATTTCGTGACTCCCCAACTTGCCTTACAACACTTGCTTTACAGAACTTCCAGCCTTGGGAAAAAAAACTGAAATGAATCAAAATACAAAGTACTTGGAAAACTTAGAGAAAAAAATTTGGAGGATGCAAGATTGCTCTACTATCGTCGGATGCTCCTGCATCAAACCACCTTCCCGCGTAGGGGAAAACCAAAAAGAATAAAAAAATCCACCATGAACAATAGGGTGGATCAGTGAAGCAAAATGAAACATATAGGGAAAGTGCAAGATAAAGAAAACTGAGAAGACCATTCCCTGAATGCCTTAAAAAGTGAAACAACATAAAGAGGAAAATCATAGGAAATGAAATCCTCATGCAGTGGAACAACAGCCTATAGGATGGTGCATTAGTGGAACAGGAACAAGAGGAACTTCCCAGGCTATGAAGTCCTCAAGTAGGAAAAAGGAATTCTTCGAGAAACAATGCCTAGTACAGGAAACAACAGTAGTGGAACATCATGTCAAAATGAGAGGTAGGAAAGTGCCACAGGAATCCAAGATGAAGGAGTCACGAAGAGGCATGGCTACAAATAAAGGATCCCAAAACAAAAGGAAGTAACCAGGCAACCCAGATAACCTTCAACACCAAAGCTTCAAGGACACAGAAAAGTAAAACCTGCAAGGAGTCAGCAGCAATAAAAGTAGAGGCCCACCCTCAAGAGCCATGAAAGGAACTAAAAACCTACAAGAACCAACACCACAAACCCAAAGAGCAGAGTCACAGTAGGAAGCACACAGTCTCCTCCAAAATCGAAAGGATGTTGTGCAAAACTTCTCATGAAGCCAAAATTCCTTAGACCCGCTAAAATACAGCTTCAAGGAAACAAAGGAGGAAGTCTTGAAATAAATTAGTAGCAGGAAGAACAGAGGCCCATCCCTAAAGCCACAAAAAGAGCTAAAAACCTCCAAGAACCACCACTTCAAATCCAAAGAGCAGAGCCATAGTATAAAGCACATGGTCCCTCCAACCAAAAGGATGTTGTGCAAAACTTCTCATGAAGCCATAAATCCAAATACCCAACAAAACCATAACTGAAGAAACCCAAAGGACAATCGAGAGGAAGACTTCCAAAAAAATCCTGAGGAAAAAACCCCAAGAAAAGTCCTAGGGAAAACCTGAACACAACCCAGAACCCAGGCATCAAAGGATGGAACAATGGAACATGAATGGGACAAATTTTCCCACCCAAGGACAAGGAAATGGGCAGAACAGTGGATCAAGGATCTCCCCCTCTAAAGGAGATCGTTTGTAACACATATTCCAAGGAAACTAGGAAAGGAACAGGGTCCTAGGATAGGGACATGAAAGGATGCAGGTAAAAGGAAGGACTTCCATGGGAAGTCACCCTACAGATCCTCCCTTCCCCACTATTAGCTTTTGAGGATATATGTAGTGGAAGAGATCTAACATAAGTTCTAATAAGATGCAATAAATATGAAAGCAAGTGAGTCTGCAATATGATTAATATATACTATAAAAAAAAATGATAAAAATACAAAGTAGTATGGAGGAAATGGTCACTCCATTAATATGAGCTAAAGGGATACATTATGCTCCATATAGGAGCACTACTACTATATACTGCACTACACTTGATACAGACTTGATATTGAATTGATATTAACTTGATATTTGATCTACCATTATGAGGCCCTTTATATAGGAAGATAGATTCCTTGGCCAACACTCTACCTAGTTGTACAAAGGGACATCATGGACATTGTCACTTTCTCATTTATTACATTGCTTGAAGTAACTAGCTAACTTCCCCCTAAAGTAATATGCTACTCTAACTATGTACCTAATGTGGTAAATTTACATAGAACAAATAATATAATATACTCTAACTCTAACATATTCCTCCAAGTACCATCTTTACTCATGGTATGACACATATTACCTCATTTCTATCACAATACATCCAAGTATCTACCATGCAACCATTGGTGTTATATGAAATTATTTCTTCACCACTAGTCTCTACACTAGCAAATTCATTGGCATAACTAGCTATGAGAGAAACTCATTCTATGTCCATTCCATTTAAATCCTAATAGATCAACTTGCTTCACTCACCATATCATCATAATCACATCATACTTTATCAAAAGCTATGTTAATCCTACTCTAGATGATGACATAACCCAACCTATTGCCATGACTGAGTCTATAAGAGAACCCCTAAAATATAGTTCAGGCATAGGGTCCAAGAAAGGCCTTCATATGGAATATTGTATGCAAGCCCAAGGAAATAAATACCTAAAAGGTGTTTTAACCTCTCATCACTAAGGATAAGAGGTTAAAAAATAGGTATAACCTCTTAAGCTCTAGTAATACTACGGTCACAATTAGTGTATAGAAAAAATAAGATCATAATCATAAATATAATAGAGAATGATCCCTCCAAGGCTTCTATATCCCCTTTTGACTTCATTGCTAAGGTAGCCAAGTTATATCTAAGTCAACAAATCCTCACCGGATGATTTAGCTTGTGAACCAACTTTTAATTCGAGTGATAATAAAATTTGACCAACTAGCAATGAGGGATGAGGCATTAAATAAAAGGAATGAAAATATTGAAGTAAAAGTGGTATAGTTGAAGGAATAAAAGGGATAACTATAACAAGGAAATGAGTTCACTAGAAATATCAACTAAAGAAGCAAGTTGAGAACCTAAAATCATAGCCTAATGAGGATGAAAATAAAAGGTAATAGTTGGAGAATATCTTAAAATAACTTGCACAAGGGAAAGACAAGTTGAAAAAATAGAGTAAACAAGAAAAATATAAATTAAAATAATAGGTAAAGCAACTACAAGATTCCTATCAAGCAAGGGATCAAAATAATGATGATCTCTAGTAGAAACTAGCAACACTAAAGGAAGAAGAAACAATTATAAATTTGAGGAAATACTTTGATATTTAATGAGTGAATTCCCTCTAGAACAACATGAAATTAGAACTAATGAATTTCAAGGGATACTTTTACTTTGTAGCCTTTATAGAACACAACTTGAACTAAGTAAAAAAACCATCAAATGGGTTGAGGAAGCATTGGCTACAAAGGAGAGGTTCCAAGAGGCACTCAAGGTTCTATATATGATGTCCATATCATATGCACAACTAGTGATAGATTGAAAGGAAATTTTTTAATAGATGCAAGAAAATAATTTATGCTCAAAGAGACCTATAGGCTTACAAAGATAAATTGATCTCTCTAAAAAATCCTAATGCAAGAGATGATAAATGAAATTCAAGGGCTTGTCATATATGGATTGTGGGACATATTTAAAACTCAAATAAGACTCCTTGATGGCGACATCACTAATATAATGTTAAAAAATAATAAGGATAACATTGAGTATGAATATGTAGCTGAATTATACAATAAACTAGATCCACTTTGTCAAGCTATAAGAATTAATGTGGAAGTAGGTTATCAAAAAAACTATATGGGGATATAGTAGGAGAGGCAAAAGGACTTGGCCACCATCTACCTATCGAAAATTGAGGAATGGTAGAAGCTATTAGAGCTATCAGTATAAATAAAAAATAAGAGAACCACACATTTGAAATTTAGTAGCAAAGGTCCCAATTTTGAAAATTTGTACCCAAGCAAAAGATAGGATCTAGGATCTCTTGCCAATTGAGCTTGGTACTGTATGAACTTGCCAAAATGGTAGTAACATGTCACTACCTTGGGAGTAATAATATTTAAAGGTTACAAAATGGTGGAACCAGTGTATCAATACCTTTTAAAACCCTTTAAATTTTGTCTAAGTTAAAGATAAGTGTTTATTTTCTCATAATTACCAATTTGTTTAGGAGTGATCCATTAGTAGAGCAATTGGCTTGCAGGAGTGAAGCACTAGCAGTTTGCTAATGAATTTGATAAGGATAGGCATAGTTTTATTTTATTATTTATAAAATTTAGTTTAGGTGATATTATATCCTATGTACTACATGAGAACACAATGCTCATGTTGGTTATCTAGAAGGTAAGGTTGTTAGCTTTCTAGATTAAGTTGTTAGGGAGTTAAGCTTAAGATAGATGTTTGTTAGAATCTTATCTTAGTGTATGGTTTTATTGATCTATGTAAGATAATATTTTGATGTAATATTGGCATATTTGATGCTATATAAAGTTTAAAAAATAAACAAAAAAATTAGTGGATTCTGATCCAGATCAATGGTATCAAGGTTGTTCTTTCCTACTCAAAAAAATTTGAAGGGGGAATTGTCTCCTTGACAATTTCCTCCTCCTCATGTGCATATTATCCTTTGAATCCAAAGCTATAATTGAAGACTAGATAGTGGGGATTATTCCCATATTTTGTTGGTAAAGTTGCTTGTTGGGTGATTGTGGTGTTGCAGTTGTAAGTTGCTTGCTGGGTGAATTCACATGCATTCTATTTTTTAAATTATTTTCCTCTTCCCATGCTTTTTATTTTTAATTATTCTCCTCTTTGGAAGAATTCTTAATTATTTCCCCTGCATGATCTTTTAATTATTTTCCACCCTTACATAGAGAGCTCTAGAGAACAAGAGTTGCACTCAGATAACTCTTCAGTTAGACATTGCACTCACTCTCCATGCATTTTGATTTACACTATAATATTTTATATTTTATATTTAGTATAAAATATAAAATATATTTTATTATAACAATTTAGTGCACAACTATCTATTTATTTGCTTTTAATAGTTTCAAAGTAAATAAATAAATTAAAAAAGAATAAATTATTAATAGTAACAATAACTATTAATAAAGAATAAAAAAAACCTATAAAATAAAGCAAATAAAACAACTATAATTAAAAGCAAATAAAACTAAAATATCACTATTAATAAAAATCTACAATGGTTATATCCCAAAGTAAATATTAATAATGGATATTTGCTTTTAATAATTTCAAAGTACATAAATAAATTAAAAAAGAAGTACACCTTTATTTATTTTTAATAGTAAATATATATATATATATATATATATATATATATATATATATATATATATATATTTATTGTAAACATTAATTTATTTATTTACTTTGAATATTTAAGAGTAAATAAATAAATTTCAAAAAAAGAAAAATAAAAAAAGGGAGAAAAGGCATTATTATTATTTTATGCGCATTTATAATTTATCCACTTGCTTCTTTATGCATATTTACATGCCTAGTTGTAATATTGTAAGTTTGTGGAATTCTACACTTCCTTGAAAGTGTTTGTGGATTTGTAATATGGAGTGCAATATTGGTTGTAACAACCCACCAACTCAACCCAAGGGAGAGAGAGATTTTTTTTTACAAGGATAAGTTCCCAAAGAAGACCCAATATTTTGCATCAACAATAAGGTATAACCACATTTTGAGTTCATTTTGTTGCAAACCACACTCATTTGTGAACCCCAAAAGTACAATAAATTGGCCACTCATGTCCACTCAAAATGAACTCATCATTTAGAAAGGATGCCATTAGTGGTCCCTCCACTTTTTCTATACCCTCATCGTTATAGGAAAACTTGACCATGGTGTAGGGATTATCCTTTAAAGCCCATAACACTTAAAGGGGGATGCCTATTTCCTAACCCTACATAAGTATGTCTATGTAGGATTATTCTGGTGTGATTCCTTAGTGCTTAGTTACCTACACCTTCATGGGCTAACTAAGGCCATTACCACTCACTTAGTAATGAGCATGGTCACTCTTGCTTTATCACAAGGTGCCACCACTATATTATCTTGTGAATGATCCAATGGAGTATCCCATACCAATCCATTGTTTATATTCCTAGACCTCATCACTAGGAATATGTCCAATCCTCACTGCTTAGGAATACCCAAAAGCCTCACTACTTTGGGACACCTAAGGCTCACTATTCAAGGTGTATCCTTTACAAATACCTGGTTGTTGCCTCACATAACTTCTACTAGGATTGGGTACATATCAACTCAAGGATTTTCTAATATGGCTCTAGATTCATGCCCAAAAATATCCCCCATCCTTAACACAAAAAAACATCTCTCCAAAAGGAAATAGAGTGCTAAACCATAATTAAATTCAACATAATCATAATGCTAGGAATTTAAATACTTTTTCAATTAAAACTCTAGAATTTAGCATTTCCTTTATTTACAATGGAAGGAAAAAAACAACATCTACAAAAATCATCAATTAAATTTCCATCATTCCCATCAATAATTCATCCTTTCAATTTTGCAAATAATTATCTATTTCCATAAATAATATCGTTGTTTAATATTTCATTCTTTGAACAATCCTCAAGTAATATAACAAGAATATTTACATCAAAATTTTCACATAGCATAGTTTCCATACAAATTATTTTCCAAGTTTTTCATATCTCAATTATAATATTACATTTCAACATAAATGGTCCTTAGTTCCATCTTCTCTTTCAAGATCTTCCTCTTGATAGATCTTTCCACGAACTTGAGTAGAAGTTTAGGGATCAGGATAACTCTTTTAAATGTATATGCAAACCTAACATGCACTATGTAAGAAAACATACCAATACAAGAGCATGCATCACACACCATGCATTAACATACAAGATCAATGAGAGAATCCCATACTTCTCTACAAATGGATTCCTTTACTTATTAAACCTCCTCCATTTGATTCACATCAATGACTTCCATACATTATTTATTCCAAATAGGAAAAGGAATATATTTTTAATAACCATTATAATGTAGACTAATAACCTATATATTAACCAATATTTCAAAACAAGAGTCTTTAGCCTAAATTAATAGTTTCCTTCTCTAAAGGTTTATTTCAACTATTAACTTAATTTCATATTTAAATGAACCAATATAAAATGAACTCTCAATTTATTAATTCAAACTATTAAGACCATAGTTTTTAAAACCACATATCAACTTAATATCTAGTATTAATTGTTAATTAAACATCTAAAGATAAAAAAAAATTCTCTTTAATACTCTATAGAATATGAAATAAAGATCATAAGATGATCTACTACCAAATAGACCACACTCACCTATGTGCACTTGATCAATGCTTCACATAAGGAAAACATAAAGCATTCATATGTAAAAATATTTTGGGTACTGAGAGGTATACTGCAATGCCAAAATATATTCTTCCCAAAGCTTAAAAAGAATATTGTTACCACCTTAAGACCATAGGTAAATGTTTCAGCTAATCCCTATATTTTAATACCTAGAACCTGCTACACTAAGATAAGACAACACAAATATAAATATTTATTTTGTAATAGAACACAAAACTTTAACACATGACACCATTCTTTGGTTGAATCCCACACTATCTCAGGGAAGACTTACTCAAAATAAAGACTACAACAAAGCAGGACAATACACACCAAACGCTAAGGCCTAACAATTTTACTGCTACAAAGGTTTTGGAACAAAGGTTTTTCCTATCTAACAAGGTTTTGTTCTTCAAACCTCGATGTTATAGAGGATTATCAAGCACAAAATAAATTCATGGCAAATTATGAAACTTGATATCCTTTCCCTAATGTTGAAAATAAATGTAACATTTCAACACAAGCAATCACATACAATATTTTTTCTCTTTGCATATCAATATGTTTAGAGGTAAAAATAAGCATTACTCGCTGGCGCTCCTACTCTTATTTTATTCTAAAATTTGCAGTCCTGATTCCCTTTTTATTTTGCTACCTTCCAGCCTACAACTCCTCTAGGTCGATTCTCCCTTTCTCAATAGATGAAGCCACTTTATCCTTATATCAAACCATAATGAACCCTTAATATTATGAGAAAATAACTCCAATCTCAAGGGCAATATATGTTGCACATGTTCAACAAGATGGATACCCTCGCTTGAGCTTTATTTGCCACGCTCTAGCTATTTTTTGTTTGTGAAAAACACCCCAAGTGGGATGCCACTTTTGGGTAAGTCCCAAGGAAGTAGGGGTATCTATTATGCCAAAAACACCTAGGGCTTGCACCTGGCCCACCCCCTTCAGTTTACTCAAAGAGCATATCTAAAACAATAAAAACACAAACAAACACAACAACATAAACACACAAAAAAATAAAACAACAACAAAAAACAATAAAAAAGAAAAAAACACAAAACAACAATAGACAACAAAAAATACAAAACAAACACAATAACAAAAAAAACATAAAAACGACAAAAAATACAAAAAAATAACAAACAACAACAAAACACACAAAAAATCCACAAAAACAACAAAACAACACACAAACACAACAAAAAAACACCCAAAAAATAAAAACACAAAACATAAAAATTACAAAAACATAAAAAACACAAAAAATGCAAAAATAAAACATAACGAAAACAATTCAAAACAACACACACCAAAAATCTAAAAATAAAGAAAAAATATAAAACAACTTTGGCCTTTCTAGGCCAAAAGTCTATTCAGACAAGATTCAATAGAGGAAACATAAGAATAACTAGTGTAAGCAAGGGATCTAAAATACCCTGACCGAACCAAAGATAAGAAAAAACAAAGAAATAAGGAACTAGGTACCTTTAGTATTGGAGTCATCCAAAGAAATGATAGAAAGAAGAGCTTCTCTTATTTGTGAATCCCACCATCTGGGAGGATGATCGTAGTAAGTAAGATCATCTTTTTCCAATGCCCAATTAGCTAAAGCATCAACACTCCTATTCTATTCTCTGACTACATGATTACATTCAACTTTTAAAAATCCCATATGGATTAATTGAATCTTCTCAATAGGTTTTTTTATTCTCCAATCAACCTTATGATTCTTAGGAGTCTTCAACAAATTAATCATGACTTGAGAGCTAGATTCAACCAACACCTTTATCCATCTGATCTTAGCATCCTCTTTAAGGCCTCTAAGGATACCATACCCCTTAGTAAGGTTATTAGAAAGGATACCCAAATTCTTAGCAAAAGTGAAAACCAGGGAACCATCTAAAAGTCTACCAATTCCTCCCACACTAGCTTTTCCAGGGTTCCTCTTAGAGGCTCCATCAGTATTAACTTCCAAAATCCTTAGGAGGAGGCTACCAATTCCTTGTTCTATCCATATTTCAATTATTCACATTTCCTTTAATTTGGTTGCCCTTAAAAGAGTTAATATTCAAGCTTTGCATCACTTGATACCATCTTTGGTGGGAGTTCTAGGGATGTTTAAGGAGCTATTGGATTGATTCAACTAAACTAGAAATGGCATTTTTCCAAATATAGTGAATGTCCTTCCTTTATTTATTGAAAATCTTGTTGTTTCTTTCCTTCTAGATATTCCAAGGTAGAATAGTAGAACCCATCCAAGCTAGATGCCTAAGAAAATGATCAACATCCTCCTGATTAGGCCAATCCCTCCAAAGTTATTCCAAAGTAAAAAATTTAACCACTGTAAGCCAAGTAAGATGGCCATTATCCTCCAAAGCTCAAAGGCTAAGGTACACTCAATAAAAATGGTTGAGAGTTTCCACATTCTCTCCACACATTTCACATCTAAACGAGCCATGAAAACCATATTTCATAAGTTGCTCACCAGTAAGCACCCTGCGATGCAATAAAAGTCATGTAAAGAACCTCACCTTAGGCTAGAGATTTTGAGCCCACAACTAAGTAAAAATATCATATGATTGGTTGGGATTATTATGGCATAAGGTCAAATAACCTTGAGCAACTAAATACTCACCCTTAGTAGTGTTGTTCCATCCAAAACAATAGTTATCATGGGACTCAGAGAGATATATCATATGAACGATGCTTTGGATGTCTTTTCTTTACCTTTCTAGTATTTCAATAGGTCAGTCATCAATAGGGATCCAATATCTACCAACCTCTAAATTACTAGTATGGTATCGATAGTAATTAGGAACCTTTATCTAGTTAGCTCGATGAAGCTCCTCCATCCAAGGCCTCCAATTAGGAAAATGAGTTATCAAATATTGGTGACCATTCCAAAAATCTATTTAAAAACTTGCTTTTTGACCATTATGAGTGATCCAAAACAATTTTTGCTTAATCAAATCCTCACTAGTCTCAAGAACCGCTAAAATGGGAGAACCTTTGGTAGGCAATTGATAGCGAACAAGGTATTTAGGACTTTTGTTCTTACCATATTTAGCATGAATATTCTTAGCCCAAAGAGCATTAGGATTATGTAAAATCCTCTAATACATATAGAATTTAAATCCTTACTGTTATTAATAGTATATCAAAATACTAACCCCCTTCATTCTTGGGAAGGCATAACATATCCCATTTCACCAAGGCCCATTTTATTTTCTCCTTAGTACCACTCTAGAGGAACCGGTGATTGATTTGATCCAATTATCGAAGAATTGCCTTTGGGATATTCAACATAGTAGAAACATAAATAGGTATAGCTTGAAGGACTGATTTTACCAAGGTAATTTTGCCCCCAAATGAAAGCCACCTATTGGTCCACTTTCTATTTTTCTTCTTAACTCTATCCAACAACCAATTCTGATTTTTTTTTTTGTCTTTGAATATTGATAGGAATGCCTAAATAAGTGATATAAAGGGAGGTATTCTTATATTAATTTATCCAAGAGCATGGATTCATGTATGGGAGAGCAATGAAATAAAATAACTTTACATTTATCTTCATTGATTGATTGCACGATAGCATTAGAAAAACAACTAATTATTTGATTGATTTTAGAATCTTCCTAAACTATAGCTTTACCTAACATAGTAGAGTCATAAAAAAATTAAATATTAGAAATAAGACTAGCTCCACGAGCAATGGTAACTTTCTCAAGGGTTCTATTTTCTCTGTTTTTGGTTATAGTCCTGCCCAAGTATTCAACAAGAATTATGAATAAAAAATGGGAGAGGGGGTCACCTTACCTAATGCCTCTGGAAGTAGGGAACAACTGAGAAGGACTACCATTGATAAGAACAAATTAGGATATCAAAGAGATACATCTCATAATCCAGTCCATCCAATCCTGAGAGAAGCCAAATTACCTTAAAACTTTGACAAGTCCCAATCCACTTTGTCATAAGCTTTAGATAAGTCTAAACAAATGAACATATATGGATATTTTTGCATTTCCATGAAATGGATGGCTTCCTAAGAAAGAACTATTTCATCCACTATTTTATGCCCTTCCACATAACCCCCTTGTTCAAGGAAAATAATATTATGCAAAAGAGGCTTCAACCTTTTTTCCATGATATTTGTAATGATTTTGAGAAGAACATTACATAAAGCTATAGGTCTAAAAGCTGAGATATGATCTGCCTCTTGAGATTTTGGGACAAGAGCTATATATATTTTATTGATAAACTTCAAATTTTCTTTAGCTTTCTTGGCTTCTTCCACCACCTCTAATAAGTTAGCATGAAGGATATCCCAAAACTCTTGATATAACTCAATAGAAATACCATCAGGACTTAGGGATTTTCCTTTTTACATTTTAAAAACCACCCATTGAAGCTCATTGATAGTAATTGGAGCAGTAAAAATAGAGTTCTCCTTAGAAGTGATAAGAGTAGGGATTTCTTGAAGAATATTCTATTGAGAAGTCGAGTCAAGATGTGCAACAAAAAATAGACTAGAAAAGTAATTAACAACAATAAATTTCATGCCATCCCAAGTGTAGGTAACGTCTCCATAATCAGATTTCAAGAAAGAAATAAAGTTGTGAGATCTTTGAGCTAAAAGAGATTTATAGAATAAATTTGTATTTTTATCTCCTTTGAGCCATTGGATCCTAGATTTTTGCTTTCATAATAGTTATCTTTTTTCCCATTCCTCTCAGTGAGTTATAAGTGTAATTTCATCTGTACTTCTACTCTTTGTGAGGCCATCTAAATGGATTTTCTTATTCAATTTTTCAAGTTGAGCTATAAATTCATATTTTTTTGTCGAACATCTCCAAACTTCTTCCAGATCCAAATATTAATTTTGGATGTAATGGATTACAATATTTTGTAAAAACAAAACATCTTAGTCCCATACCTTGGTTTACCTTTCTTCCACCATTGTCAGACTCAGGTTCTAAAGGAATTGTCTCTAAGCCACATTAAATAAAATAAAAAATGCAAGAAACTCGCATTGGTTTTCAAAATTTCCACCATGAATGGCCAGTGATCCGAACTAGTATTGTTGAGAGTCTTCACCTTAGGAATGTGACCATGGATTAATAAATTGTCACAAAATAAGAACCTATCCAATATCTCCACGATACAAGCTAAACCTTACCTTCTATTATACCAAGTCATAAAGCCATTACCTGGCTGGATGTCCACAAGATGAAGGTTTGCAATATATTCACTCATGAGGTTAGTGCTTTTGTTCAAATTTCTATTTCCCCCTATTTTCTCATCCAAAGAGAGGATGGTATTGAAATATCCTTTGATCAAGATCCAAGATTCAAGAAAATGAGAGATAATATAAGTTATATCCTTCTATTATCTTCTCTTTTCCTCCAAAGTAGTTGAAGCATAAAAAATTATGTAAAGCATAATTTGGTGAGAATGTCTACACTTTGAATAGCTATAGCCAAAAGACCTCAACTACCAACCATATGGTGAATAACTACCTCTTTTAGGTCCCAAAGGTAAGCAATGCCATGAAGTCCCCTGGGAACTAAGGGAAGTAACTTTTATAGCTCGCCAAATTTACTAGCAATTGAATCCATTTCCTCTATTGAAATATTCATTTTCTGAAGGAAAACCAAATGTGGATGGTTTGTCTAAATCATTCTTCTAATTTCATTTTGTTTTGAAATATTCCATTTGAGTTCTCTAATATTCCAAGTGATGATATTCATTAATACTAGGGCTAAAAAATTGGTGAGGGCATTAATCTTACCTTCCTCTACAATCTTTTCACCTTCTTTTACCATATGATATTGACTAGTCTTATGACCTACCTTTTGGTTGGAATCCATCTTTAGTTTTTTTTCCTATTTATTGACTTACCCTAATTGAATTTGGGATGGCTTCTAACCTCGAATAATGTGTGTACAAAGCCAAAGTGTTACTGGAAGGCTCAACTGAGTCTATCTTGGGACCTGTATTATTTAAAATCTCATCATTTAAAAGATTATTTTTCTTGTGTATATTTCCTCCTTTTTTTCTTGTTGAAAACCTTTAATTTGTTGGTTTTTCTATGAGTCCTTCCTTGCATTTTTAAATTGTATTTCTGATATATTTATCTCCATTATTTCCTCTTCCTCACCTGGGACATCATTTGTGGAAATAATTTCAAACATATTAATTGATAAACTCGATCGATCCTTCCTAACTAATTTTTTTATGAGTGTTCTTCTTAGGCATTTGAAACCTGCTAAGTTTGTATCATCTTTATTTTGATCTAGAATTTTTTTTTGGGTAGACACTATCTAAGTGACCATTTTCATGGAAAATTCTACAAAAAAAAGAAATGTTCTCATATTCCACTACATACTCCTAGGTGTCCTTCCCAAATTGTAATGTGATCTTTTCAAGTAGGGGTTTGTCAAAATCCATTAAAACACAATTTCGATTGTAAATAATATGTTTAAACTTGTTAGTACAATCAAAATTCATCATAAAAGTTCTCAAATAGTTTACAATTGAAGAAAAAATTACTGAATTCTAGAATTAAATTGGGAGGCCAAAGAGTCTAACCCACATAGGACCTGTAGAAGGCATCTCTTCTTCGACTTTAAATTTAGTATGTCAAGGCTTCATGAAAAACCCCACCCTTCCAAAGAACCAAGGATACCTTTGAAATATTTTCTCTCTATGTTCATTAGTATAAAATAAAACAATAAAATAACCATTTGAATAAAGAGATTTTTGGGGGTAAATCAGATATTTTAGGAGGGTTTGCAGGAAAATGAGCTCTGGCGATTTTTTCCTCTAAACTAGGGTTTCTAGAACTTCAAAAAATCTAGGGCGTCAGGTGGTTTGTAGTAGTGCCTTCGGGTTTTGGTGGATCTGAAGGCTAGATCGGTGCCCCAGGAGGGTCCAATGGGGACTTCTCCGGCTCCTTTTCCAGGGAGTAGCAGCTCTTACGCAAATTTGTTTAAAGAAAATTCTCCTCCTAAGAACGATGAAGCACAGAAAATGGCATATAAAAAGCTCTTCACGACTGTTGGGAATAGGTCGACAGCACATCGTGTGAATGGATGTTTGCCACAAGCTGAAACCAAGCCAAAAATTGTCATTAAGCCAAGTATGGTTGAAGAATCAATCATGTACAGAGCTAATCACGACTTAATCTACAAGTTCATGGGTATTCATCCTTCCCTGAACTTTTTGCACTCTTGGATCCGCCAAAACTGGGAGCCTCACGGTGAGTATTCATTGTGATTTTTTACCAATGGATATTTTATTGTTAGTTTTTTGTCTTTAGCCGATAGAAATAAGGCTTTCGAGTCAGAGAAGAAAATTCATGGCCCGATAGGGCTATTTTTTCAGCCATGGAGAGTGGGATTCGATCCTCAAGTTGAACCTACTACTATCCCAGTATGGATCCGACTATATGCTCTCCCAATGGAATTCTGGAGTGAGCAGTTGTTGGCTAGGATTGGCAATTCTATTGGAAGACATCTAGGTGTTGCCAGAGACACACTTGAATGGAGTATGGCAGTGTATGCAAGAATATGTATGGAGATGGATCTCAGCCAACCTTTGTCGGTAGAGATGGAGATTGAATTTTTAGGTCTTTCTTGGATTCAACAACTGGACTATGAGGCCCTACCCTTTAGATGTAGGGTTTGTCACAAACATGGAAATTTGGCCCATTTTTGCCCTAATAATATGAATTCCAAAATGGAGGCCCCTTTAGGAATGCCTAGCCTACCTAAAGAGGATAAGTCAACACTTAACACAGATTCTAATAGAACCGTTCAGGGCCAGGAAGCTCAGAGAGAGGGTTTTGAACAGCCCAGAAGAAAAAGACGGACAAAGAAAAAAGAAGGAAAGGAGCAATCCCATCTCAGACCTGCCAATAGGTATGAGATATTTAAGTCACTGGTTGATGAAGAGGAACAATTTATGGAGGGCATGGAGGGTATTAAGGAAACTTCTAATATTCCCAGGAAACTCCCTCTCCCTTCTCCTCCCGTCATACAACAAGTAGTTGAACTCTGTGAGGTATCACAGCTAGTGTGTTCAGGTGCTTTAGTAGTGCATAACCAGGAGCAGACAGTATCTCAAGATGTCAGCATGGGAATACCAGAGAAAAATAGGGAAAGGCCAGCTTTGGTGATAACCCAGGTAGAAAAAAGATCAAAAAACAGCAATTCTCAAGGAGTAGGTAGAAGATCCAATAAGGAGTTGCTAGCAGCCCAAGGAGACAAATTGATCACGGGAGGATCGGTGAGGACAATAGACTCTTATTGCTCCCAGGGTAACCAATGATTATACAATCATGGACTGTGAGGTGTTTAAAAAGCAGAACCCATCAATCTATTGTTCGAATATTTTTAGAGAATCATAATACTGATTTTTTGATTTTATAGGAGACTAAGATGTCATTAGATCTTATGTCCAAAACAGTCAACAGAATTTGGAGGGGTGTTGGTCATATGGATGTGGTTGCCCAAGGTGCCTCAGGGGGGATTTTTACTCTATGGAACTCTCTTGAATGGTCTACAATAGAACATCTTGCCTGGAGGGGGGTTCTCACTTCTCTTTTTAGGAATAATGTCACTGCAGAACACGTTCTAATCACAAACTTTTATGGGTCTCAAAACCTAGATGGTCAGAGGCGGTAGTGGAAGGCTGTGCATAACATGTGAACCTCAAGGCAAGATTTATACTGGATTATAGCGAGGTACTTTAACGCTAAATTATCTTCTAGAGACCAGGAAGGGGGAACACCATTTTTGGACCCAGGGGACCGTTTCATGATTGCCCAGGTCCAGGCTTTGCACTTAGTGGACATTAAATGTCCTGGCATTAACTACACTTGGACTAATAAAATGCGGAAGCCACATAGCAGAAAGGTTAAGCTAGATCATTTTCTGGTTTCAGAGGAGGCGTTTGTAAAATGGAATATAAATTTTCAGATTTTAGAAGGCCCAGTTTCTGATCATTGTCCCATTCTGTTGGAAGGCGGGACTAGGATGGGGCAGCATCACAAACCTTTCAAATTTGAGAATTTTTGGCTTCAAAAAGAAGAACTTTAGGAGAAAATTCCATAGTGGTGGTAAGAAGGTCACCCAGCTTATGGGAGAGCAATGTTCAGAATCCACAAACAACTTCAATATGTCAAAGCTCAGTTGAAGTTTTGGAGGCGTGCTAATAAAATAGACTTCTAGGCCCAAAGAGCTCCATCGATGGCCAGATGGGATGAGGTCCAAAAATAGTTCAGAGAAGGAGTAATTACAGACCAGTTCAAAGCTGAGGATGATGCCTTGCGTTCAGCGGTTGAGGACATTGACAACCAGGAGGAGACCTATTAGAAGCAGAGAGCAAGAACCACCTGGTTATTAGAAGGGGACAAAAATACAAAATTCTTTCATCGGACTGCTTGTGCTCAAAGACAGATGAATAATATGGAGGCCATTCAAGATGAGAACGGTCATTCCTTTGATACACTTCCAGGTATACATTCCCATGCTATGGATTATTTTTCTAAGCTTTTTAAGGAAAGTGTGGTACAAGATGTAGAGGCCCAAAATGAAGTTATTTCTGTCATACTCGTCGTTATTTTTGAGGATGAAAATCAGGCCCTCCTCAAACCCATTGATAGAGATGAATTGAAAACTGTGGCCTTTAGAATGAGCACCGGTAAAACTCCAGGTCCATACGGCTTCCCAATTGAGTTTTTTCAAGCTTTCTAGGACTACTTAGAGGAAGATGTAAGGGTTGTGGTTGAAGAGTCCAGAGAAAATAAGAGAATGCTTAAAGCTATAAACCACACTTTCATTACCTTAATTCCAAAAGGGGAGGAGGGGGTCCATATTTTAGATTATAGGCCTATTACCTTATGTAATGTGTTGTACAAAATAATCACAAAGGTAATGGCTGAGTGCCTAAAACCTCTTCTTCACAACATTGTCTCCTCTGAGCAAGGGGGTTTTGTTGAGGGACAACAGATTCTAGATGGGGTGGTTGTGGCCCAGGAAGCAATCCATTCAATGAACACTTCTGGTAATAAAGGGATGTTCATAAAACTGGACATGTCAAAGGCTTATGACAGGGTTGAATGGAGTTTCCTGGCTAAAATGATGGCAGCCTTTGGTTTCTCTCAGGATTGGATATAGTGGGTCATGAGTTGTGTCTCTACCCCGACTTACTCTATGCTAATCAAGGGCCTTCCTTCACAACCATTTGGAGCTTCTCGGGGACTGCGCCAGGCGGATCCATGTTCTCCTTATCTTTTTCTCATCTTGGATGAAGGTCTTGGCAGACTTTTCTTGAGGAGAAGACAACAAGGTAGATTATTGGGTATCATGGTGGGTGACGAAGTTTTAACGCACCTACAGTTTGTGGATGACACTGGTTTGGTGGGAGTGGCCAGCTTCAGGGAAGCAAGAATGATTAGGGATACTCTTAATGTCTATCTCAGGGCTACTCAACAGGTCATTAATGATAAGAAATCCAAAGTGGTTTTTTTTAATCTGGAGAAAAGGCTTC
The DNA here is from genome assembly GCA_028583015.1 of Wollemia nobilis. Lineage (NCBI taxonomy): Eukaryota > Viridiplantae > Streptophyta > Pinopsida > Araucariales > Araucariaceae > Wollemia > Wollemia nobilis. The sequence continues at coordinate 4,293,569 of JAQPPZ010017257.1, read as the reverse complement.
AAAACAAAATTTTAGAAATCCTGGGATTCACTAGGACTTCTCTCCTAGTGGTTTACTTGGGGGTCCCCTTGCACTTTAAGAAGCTAAAATTAGACACTTGGAGGAATCTTCTAGAGTGTATCAAGGATAGAATTAATCATTGGTCTCAAAAGTGGTTAAGTTATGGTGGTAGATTAACGTTCTTACAATCAGTCATTCAAGCCATGCCAATTTACAAATTCTCTATCCTGGCTGCCTCGTTCACAATATGGAAAGAGTTGGACAGGATGGCTCGAAAGTTTTTATGGGAAGGAGCAAAGGGAGAGAGAAAGTGGGCCTTAGTGGGCTGGGATAAAGTTACCTAGCCCAAGGTTAAATGTGGTATGGGTTTGAGAAAATCTAAGCTGAATAATAAAGCTTTGGCTGGAAAGCTGTACTGGAGATGGATCTCTCAACCCACTTCCCTTTTCAGTAGAATCCTAACTAGAAAATACCTAGGACAGGCCAACCCAATCGATGTAGCTCGCATCCCCTTGGATGGTACTGGGTCCCTAGTTTGGCAGGCTCTCAAGTTAGGGTCCCAGGTTGTTAAAGACCGCTTATTTTAGAAAGTGGGAAGAGGGGAGAAGGCTCATTTTTGGATAGATTCTTGGGATCAGTTCCCTCCCATCATTGCTGAATTTTCTAAATTACTACCAATAAAAGCAGCCATTGAAGCCAAGGGTTGGATCCGTATTGAAATTTATTTCAAAACTACTCATTTGGGGGAGTGTAAGTTTAAGCAGTTCAAGAAGTTGGATGAGTGGCCCATTTCAATCCCTTCGGATTTGTCGCCTATCATGACTAAAATTCTGACAGAAAGATTTCTTTCAGGGGGAGACGTGGAGGATGAATTAGCCTGGGGCTTTGGGATTCTTGGCGTCTATACAGTAAAGGACGGATATGATAGCATTCTCCCAGTGCCCCCCCTCACACTTTTTAGGTTGAGGACTGGAGGAAAATCTGGCACTCTAAAGGCTGGCCAAAAGTTAACTTTTTTTCCTGGTAGTGAATGCACAATGGAATCCTCACTTTTGATAATCTTAGATCAAAAGGTATCATCGGCCCTTCTCAATGTGTACTATGCTTCAAGAGCGAGGAAACTGTTGACAATTTGTTGTTTGGTTGCCCTTTCACCCAACAAATTTGGCTGCGTTGGTTGCTTACTTTAAAATTCAAGTGGTAACTTGAACCGGATGAATATCTGGGCAAAATGGCAGAAAGGTAGATTCAAATCTAAAGCTCTTCATTTTTGTTGGGAGCTCGGTTTAAGCTTTATCTGGTGGCAAGTATGGCTAGAAAGAAATGCCAAATTTTTTTGAGAAACTTTTACTGCTCTAGACAGGGTTTGGCAGACCATTTGGAGCAAGGTCACCGAAACTGTGGTTTTTCATGCTGAGGAGGAAGCTCAAATTGGCATTGGAGCTTTGGAAGAACACCCTGAACTACAAGAGGGATAGCACAAAAATTTTTGGAAACCTCCCCCTCAAGGTTGGATTAAAATCAATACTGATGGTGCTGCAAAAGGCAATCCGGGTAGAGCCAAAATTGGAGTGGTGTGCCGAAACCATGCTGGGACTGTGCTCTATTGGGAATTGCAAGGCCTGGGAAGATCCACTAAAAATGAAGCCGAAGCCATTGCCATCAAGTTTGCTTTTGTTTGGGCAGTGAAAGATGGCCACCGCAGGATTATTCTTGAATCAGACTCGCAAATAATGGTTGGAGCTCTAGACTACATGTGGAACTTTGATCTGAAATATTGGAGGTTGAGGGCTCTTATTACCCAAATTAAAGAATTATGGAAGGAATTGGAGGATGTGATCCCAGTTTATGCGAGTAGAGATTTGAACAAAGCGGCTAAATTTTTGGCTAAGATGGGTGTGGAAAAGGAGGCTGGAGTTCAGTTGCACAGTGACATGGATATTGAGAATGAGGTGATTAGACAGGGTCTGGAAAGGTTCTTGAGCCAATGATCAAAGAAAGAGCAAAGGGAGGAAAGTTGTGATATCGTGACATGTTGTGCCGTCGTCGTCGCTGGAGGAAAGTTGTCGTGATATCGCGACATGTTGCGTCGTCGCGATCGCTGGAGGATAGTTGTCACGATATCACGACTTGTTGTGCCGTCACGGTCGTTGGAGGAAAGTTGTCGCGATATCATGACATGTTGTGCCGTCATGGCCATTGGAGGAAAGTTGTCACGATATCACGACATGTTGCACCGTCGCAGCCGCTGGAGGAAAGTTGTCGTGATATCATGACATGTTGCACCGTCGCGACCGTTGGAGGAAAGTTGTCGCGATATCGTGACATGTTACGCCATTGCGGCCACTGGAGGAAAGTTGTCACGATATCGCAACATGTTGCACCGTCGCGGCCGTTGGAGGAAAGTTGTCATGATATCATGACATGTTTGGTCGTCGCGGCCGCTGGAGGAAAGTTGTCGCGATATTGCGACATGTTTCGTCGTCGCGGCCGTTGGAGGAAAGTTGTCATGATATTGCTACATGTTGCGCCGTCGTGGCCGCTGGAGGAAATTTGTCACGATATCATGACATGTTGCACCGTCATGGTCGCTGGAGGAAAGTTGTCGTGATATCGTGACATGTTGCATCGTCGCGGTCGCTGGTGGAAAGTTGTCACGATATCGCGACATGTTGCGTCGTCGCGGTTGCTGGAGGAAAGTTGTCACGATATCACGACATGTTGCGTCATCGCGGTCACTGGAGGAAAGTTGTCACGATATCGTGACATGTTGCACCGTCACGGCCGCTAGAGGAAAGATGTCACGATATCATGACATGTTGCGCCGTCGCGGTCGCTGGTGGAAAGTTGTCGCGATATCGCGACATGTTGCGCTGTCGCGGTTGCTGGAGGAAATTTGTCACGATATCGCGACATGTTGCGTCGTCACGACCGCTGGAGGAAAGTTGTCGTGATATCGCAACATGTTGCACCATAGTGGTCGCTGGAGGAAAGTTGTCACGATTTCACGACATGTTGCGTCGTCACGGTCTTGGGCAAAAAGTTGTCACGATTTTGCGACATGTCACTTCGTCGCGGCCAATGGAGAAAAGGTGTCACGATATCGTGACATGTTGATTCGTCATGGCCTAGGAAGGAAAGGTGTCACGATATCGTGACATGTTGCTTTTTCGTAGCTAAGGGAGAAAGGGTGTCACGATTTCATGACATGTTGCTTTTTTGTGGCCAAGGGAGAAAAGGTGTCGCGATTTCATGACATGTTGATTTTTTGCGGCCAACGGAGAAAAGGTGTCACGATATCGCGACATGTTGCTTTTTCACGGCCAAGAGAGAAAAGGTGTCGCGATATCATGACATGTTGCTTTTTCGTGACCAAAGGAGAAAAGGTGTCGCGATTTCGTGACATGTATTTTCGCGACCAAAGGAGAAATGGTGTCGCGATATCGCAACATGTTGCATTTTCACGGCCAAAGGAGATAAGGTGTCGCGATATCACGACATGTTGCTCCATTGCAAATCTTCTTCTACTATTGTAAGCTTGTGCTCTCTCTGATTTCGGCTGGGAAAAGTTTCTTCCCATATTGTAATTGATCTTTGTTTTAATACAAGTTTTTTCAAATTTTTCAAAAAAAATAAAGAGATTTTTGTAACTCACATTTTGTTTTCCAGTTTTTTGTAGCCCAAACTTTGAAAGTAGATAGGATTGGAAAAAAACCCAAAAAACAATAAATTAGTCATATTTTTTCTAGATATTCTATGCTAGTCTAAATGACACCCATATCTAGCTTAACAATCGGAGTTCCACCAGCTGTCCTAAGACATATTGACTCAGTTTTCCTAGGATCAATCTTAGGCTTTCTCAGAGGTTTATGATAAACCCTAAGATTAATGTTAGCATTAGGCTAAGGATGTCCACCATAGAGAGCATTCATAAAATTCATTTTTGGTACTGAGTATTTGAAATACTTACCCTCGAAAGGGGTTTCCATAGTGGATTTGTTTTGGGGGTGCTCCTTAGCATCAGTTTTCCTAAGATTTAAACCATTTTTTGATCAGATACTTTCTTAGATTTTAAAGCTTTAAACTTAAAGGAAATCCAACCACAAGTAATTAAATAATCTTCCAATATTATAACTATGTTAGCAAAAGTCTAATGAGCAAGTAAATAACATAAGAAACTTTAGAAATGACTCATGAAATAGCTATTATAGTAAACTCACAAAAATTGAAACTTGATACAATATGTGGAACTCATTCTCCTACTCTACTAGTGCATGCTAATGCATGCTTCACTCATATTACAATGCTTGGTCACATATATATACTAGTATGTGACTCTTCACTTTCCTACCCTAAGGATACATGTGCTTTATGCATGATAGAAACTTGTGCACATGCAAACCTAACTAATGTCACTGCTCTTCCTATTCTAAAGGATTGATGTACATGTGGACAACATGCACATTTACATCATTGCACATACTTATGCATTTATTCCTTTGCATAAAGTAAATACTTAAATCCTAATATAAGACAAACTCCTAATCTAAACATGTACCCATGGTGGTACATTAACATGTACCAAATAATATAATATTCTCTAACACCCCCTTGTATTACATTATTTGGGTATTGAAGAATTTTGGCTTCAATATGAATATTTGTATTTGTCTTCATTCTTCATGTGACCTTGCATTTGATTTTCTATTTGAGCTTCATTATTTTACTTCACTTTGTATTATGACCTTGGTATTGTTACTGTTTTCCTTCTAAATCTATTTTTGAAGTAGTTCGTACGTTTCCTATGTCCATATCTATACCTTGTGAAGTATATATGAGAAAACTCACTAATGAAGTTTCTTATCATTGTATATATCCAATCAAAGAAATGATTTTCTTTGTACCAACAATATCTTTGTGAATGATTGGTTCCTTACCAAATATTCCAACTATGGAGATTCCAACATCTCTCTATCTTGTGCCCATATATGTTACAATAATTACACCTATTTTATGTAGCAAAATCCTTCTAACCATTTTGTCCTTCATAGCAACTATTTATGTCTTTCTCTGTTACTGATTTGATGTCCCTATGCTCTGTTATAAACTCAGTCCCTTGCTTATTATTGCTAATCTAACTTGTATACTCAATATTTTAATATTTTGAACAATAACCATTAGTATGACCAATACAATCATTGGAATGGTCTTTATCAACATCAATATGATCATGTGCATCATTGTATCTATGCTTTCATTATGAACTTTTTCTGGGCAATCATGAACTGTATCTAGATCACTTATATTGCATGTAGTATCAATATTTATAGCAAGTTCTTCTACCTTAGTCAAGAATTCTAAATGACTAGTGTCAATGCTTGCATTGCAATATTTCCTTTCATTTTGAAAAGAATCATGATTTGCATATTTATCCATTTGAAGTAAATCACTAGTGTCATTACATGCATCAATCATCATTGGTTTTTATTCTATAGTATTGCAACATGAATCTACCATCTTGGGACTTAAATAATTTATATCAATAGAAGCATCTTTCATATCTATTTTGTTCTTTACCTCATTAACCTTTTCTTGTTCTCTCATCTTAGAAACATTAAGAGTGACAATTCCTTTGTAGATTATTCTCCATAGATTGGTAGGTATAGTAAAAAAATCTTCATAGTAATCATTAGCACTACTAAGAACACTTTGCATGCATTTTTGAAGTGTAGAATAATCCTCTTTTTCTAATTCACTAGTAATATCTGCAAGCATAATGTTTAAAGCATTTGCTTCATCTATATACCTATTCTTTAAATCTTCGATCATGTATTTTTACCTTCTATTCTTGTCTTTGAGAACATCATTAGAGAGTAATGTTGTATGCATTACTTTTCCTATATTATTAGGTAATGTGAACATATATTTTGAGTTTGTATATGCTTCATCAATTTCTGAATTTAAGTAATCTCCTAGTGTTGAGAAACTTTCATTTTTGGCTTCTCTCATGATTGATTGTAGAACTTTCTTTTTGTAGGTGTATTCTCTTGATTTTAATTTTTTTCTATCATTGATTGTGTGCATATTTTTAGTAACAATTATTTCTTTGTCTCTTCTAGTGAGTCATCTTGAATGTAGACTTCTTCTTCCTGAAAGTCTAAGTCTTCTCCAATGTAGATTAGGTTTTCTTCTTCACCTAATTCTATTAACTCATGAAGTTCTAGTCTCTCAGTTTCTATTTTTAAATTGCTAGTTTTCTTTTGCTTTTTCTTTGCCATGGTTCCTTAATATAGACTACGTTATGACTCCCTAGTATTTTGATGTTATCTTTGATATAATATTCAACTCCTAAATTCCCTATTGAACTATGCACTTTTCAATTTTCAGGTTGGATTCTTTTTATCCCTTGAATATGACTATGAGACAAGTATAAGTAATAAATTTCTACTCTTTTAAGCAATCAACAAACTTCCTTCTTTCAACAGTTCAATTTTTTTAAATTTAAATTGACTAAGGTTTTAATGTAGTATTCCTTATATCTCCCTAATTTAAAACTTTAGAAAATAATAACATTTGCAAAGTAATATTTAATTAATCTAAGGTAGAAACCCTTATTTCAAACTTAATTAATGTTATTTTGAAGTAAGGATGTAAACCTTTTATTTTGGATTTGCTTTCTCCAAATGCTCACAAGAAATAATAATTAAGTTACTTCACGTTAAATTTTAACCATATAAATCGAGCTTGTTTATCCAATGTAATAATAATTAAATTGCACCTTATAACTCAGCAAATATTAGATAGGTAAAATTATACCTCTTTGAGATGCTTCGATTGGATCTATTGTTAGCTTTTGAAATCAAACTCCTTGTAATATTTGTTTTTTCCATTCCTTTGCTCTGTATGGCGGTCTTCTTTCTTTGACCAATCATCTAGCTATGACTGTGTGACCTGTGCTATCGAACTCCTTGTAATAGATGCACTTATTTTAAAGCAATGAACTCCTATTTGAAATATTTGTTGGTGATCTTTCAATAGCTTTTTGGTGCGGCTATCAATGGCTATCTGATGCAACTATCAACACTTATTTGATGCGGCCATCAATGGATGGTTTGTATACACAGTGCTTTCCCAAATTTGTGTGGACCTTCTAAGCTTGTTGCACGTGTGATAAAAAGTGTTCTTCATATTTTAATGAGAGCATTGTAGACTCGAGGTGTTCGATGCTTGGTCAAATAAATCCCAATGGCTATCACTTTTCATATTGATTTGTGTGTAGCTACTATAGCTAGTGTAGACAACTTTCATCCGTTTAACTGATGCTGAAAAGAAATGTGGACTCTGCTCACTTCCTTGGAAAAGATAATTTTGGGTATTTTAGAGTATCTTTCACGCGGATGATTTTTAATGAATTCTAATGTTATGTTACATACAATGGCTCTCCAAAGATATTAAAATTTGTGAACATCTTCCTATTATTAATTTGCGTGATCGATTAGAGAATGCCTTCAATGATTCTCCTTGTCCTCCTTGCAGCTGTGTTACTGGTGACTATTTATAAGATGATTTTATTCAGAGTAACAACTTCAATGAGCTTTATTTTTTTTTTGACCTTTAAATCTATAACGCTCCTCCTGAATGCTAAGGTGCTATATTTTGTTGTAATGCTAGCTACTTCATCAAAGTAAATATCTCTAGTCTTGGGGCATGAATCAACAACATTGTGGCCTACTTTGCAACCGATGTCTACTCCAAATGTTCTCTTCAGCGGTCTTATGCTTACTCAACCAAGCTCTTCCTTGACATCTGAGGTCGTTCGATTTCCAATTGCACTTGTAATGATTAATAGGGTGTGCACTGTGAGTGACACGTCCTTTCGTAGTGCATGTAATGATCAAAAATATCCCAAATCTAGGTAATGTCTCCTTGTTGTATTCTAAATGATAAATGATCTCAAATCCATTGAGTTGGAGCGTTGATCGATAATTATTCCTTTTGCTCTTTCTCATGTTGTAATGACTCAAAACACCCCCTTAGAGTTTGCAATAACCTATGGTGTGTGTGAAAGCGTTCTTTTGTAATGACCATTTCAATGTCCTTTAGGCAGAATGATAAATGATAATGTATTTGCCTTGCTTGCTTGTTACTGAAGCATTCATGCAACCAATCAATGCCTGTCGATTGGCAAGCTTCATGTAATACTTGCTGGTGCTTTTGTGATGGATTTGTAATAAATTCAATCGTTATGTAGGTTCTCTTAGCACTAAAACATTCGATGATGCTACCGCTTAGACTTACTATGTATCCGATATTTGTTGTTCGGAACATTCAAACTCACACCTATGGAGATGTTGCTTTGAATAATGGATCTTCTCCTTGTTTTTTGCTCTCATTCAGATACCACTTTCCTTTAGTGTTTTGATCTCCTACTTGGTGATATTATTTTTGAGTTTGCAACTGAATCACCTCTTCTTTATCTGAGTGAATCAAGCCAATACTTTGTCTTTTGGATGGCTATCTATGCTTTACAATACTATTTTTCTTGCTTTCAGTAGATGGTAGAAAGTTTATATTAACTCTTCTTCCTTATGTGTAAGTATTACTTCTTCTAAAGACTATATTTTACACTTTGAAGACTTAAAATATAAATATTTCTTCTTTTTAAACTTTAAAAACTTAAATATGGTGTCTTTAAACGCTTAATCAAATGCTATTATCAATGTTCAAATAATGAACCTTTTTGTACCAATGTTGCTTACCTTTTTAATCTTGATTTTATGGTAAAGTATTGGTGATTTGGACCACCTAGATGTTACCCTGAACTTGATGAAATTGTAACTCTATCTTGCTATCCAAAACAACCCATTAAGTCACCAATTTGCAGCTTTAAAACTCCTATAACTTGCTGCCTAAAAATGCAGTTTGGTGGCTTCAACTCTCCTCCAAGTAGCTCTCTAGAAATATAAAAATTTAGCAGCTATTAATGTTGCCCTCTTGCTATCCTCGAACCTCTAAAATTCTGCATCAAACTCCTTCTTCTAAATCAGCCTTCAACTCCTTGGTGGTTGTCCTTAAATTTCCTCTATTTTGTAGCTTCCAATGTTGCCTATCTCACCTTCAACTTGTTGTTCTAGAAAGTGTATTTTGCTGCTATAATGTAGTCTAATGTGCTGCTTTTAACCTCTAAAATTTCAGCACCTTTTCTTGACCAAATGTTGTCCAATTCTCCTTTGGCCTTCTTCAATTCTTCAATGAGACTTTCCTAACCTTCTCCTTTGGCCTTCAAATATTGCAACTTCTCTAGTCTTCAAAACTTCAATGAGACCTCCTATGGGTCTTCTCTTCAATCTTCAATGGAGATCTTCTTCTTGAGTCTCCTTCAATCTCACTTGTGGATTTCTCTATTTCCTTTCGATCTACCGTGTGCTCTGATACCAATGTTAGCTTTTGAAGCTTTAAACTTAAAGGAAATCCGTGTAAGTATACCACTATTAGCTTTTTAAGCTTTAAAATTAAAGGAAATTCATGCTCTGATACCATTGTTAGATTTTTAAGCTTTAAACTTAAAGGAAATCCAAACACAAGTAATGAAATAAACTTCCAATATTATAACTATGTTAATGGAAGTCTAATGAGCAAGTAAATAACATAAGAAACTTCAAAAATGACTCATGAAATAGCTATTATAGTAAACTCACAAAAATTGAAACTTGATACAATATGTAGAACTCATTCTCTTACTCTACTAGTGTATGCTAATGCATACTTCATATCATATTACAATTCTTGGTCACATATATACTAGCATGTGAATCTTCACTTTCCTACCCTAATGACACATGTGCTTTCTACATGATAGAAACTTGTGCACATGCACACCTAACTAATGACACTTGCTCTTCCTATTCTAAAGGACTCATGTACATGTGGAGAACATGCAAATTTACATCATTGCACATACTTGTGGATTTATTCCTTTGCATTAAGTAAATACTTAAATTCTAATCTAAGACAAACTCTTAATATAAACATGTACCCATGGTGGTACATTGACATGTATCAAATAATTTAATATTCTCTAACATGCTTGAAACTTGTTTCAATATTTCTTTAATCCATGCCTTGGATGCCATGAAAATGTATAATTCTCACTTTTATTTTGTGCAACAAATTGGAAGTTTTTGTTAATCGAGTTCGTAGCATGAAGATCTATTGAAAGACATATTTCTAACCCATCTTGGGTCCCCTACAACATATCCCGCTAAAATCATGAGCATAAACCACAAAAATATTATTTTCTAGGACTCAAAGGCCCCAAAAAATAATCTTTGGAGCCGCTTGCACTCAACATAGATGAAACCCTCGTACAATCACTCGCTTTTGAAAAAAAACCCTTGATTTTCCAAATCTAGATAGTATTATAATTCCATACTATTTATTTTTAGTTGAAAGCTTCTAAATTTGACCGATTTTTGCTTGCTTTGAACTTGTTTTAATGATCACACTCTAGCTATTACTCGGACCATAAAAAGCTTGATTCTTGAGAATTTTCTCATTTTCAAATTCTAACTTATAAAGTGAATACGCTTTAATAATTATTATCCATATCTTCATTTAAAGGTTAACTTATTAAATTTAATGTTATTCTACTAATATTTATGAATTAAGTGTTAATAAATCAATAATTTATATATCTCGTGAATTATTGTAATTATGCTAGTGCTAATTACTAACATAGTAATAATTAAATTAATTAATCACCTAATTACTTTAATTAATATTGAATGTTAATATTGACCATTAACATTGACATATATTTTTTCTTTAGTATTTATAATACCAACATTATTATTACCAAACTTAGTAAATTTATTAACCAACAATTTCTATGCTCAAACACAAGCATAAATACATTCCAATAATAATTTATAAATCTAAGATGCAATCAATAATATGCACAATTAATATTTTTCTTAAACATGTGTCTTTATGATAATTGTGACGTTATCACCCACCTACTAAGGATGGCTCTTTTGCTTTGATAGCAACCTCCTTGTCCAATGGTGTATTTTAAACATACATGTATGCAATGCACCTATATGAAGGGTTTATTTTTACCCTTGAGTTGTCGATGATAATATCATCCATAATTTCTCTTTTTCTCTTAACTTTGGTGGTTGTCCCATACCAATCCACCCATGAGAGTACCTAGTCCTGCAACCACCAATTCCATCAATAGTACCATATTCTAAAAAATAGTATAATAAAATTTATAAGCATAAAGTGAAACTATCATAAAATAAGATTATGCATTTGATATCCACATATCAATATATAAATCAAGTATCAAAAAAGGTCTTGCCAAGGTGGGCCATTACATACTCACCCTTGGACTAAAAAAAGTCCCTTATGTTTTCTAGAAAAAAAAGCATATAATTTTATTCAAACAAAAATGGGAATTGTCTCTTTATTTCCTCAACTTCTTCCCCGGGTGCACAATTTTTAGAATAATGATTCCACTGGATCTTACATTGATCTAGGGTTCATTTTATCAAGATCATAGAACAAAATCCTAGAATATTTATCAATCGAACCTTAATGGTTGAGGGATCTGCCTTCTATTATTTTGACACATTCTAAACATGAGAAGGATCAGTAACTTACTTCCTAAGTAGGGATATGTATAAAGTGTCATTGATCTTTAACATGTTGGGCAACAAGGTGAACCTACAAGCTACTGGACTAATCTTATCAATAATCTCAAAAGAAACAAAAAAATAAGGATTCAACTTAGTTGAATTAATGACATTTTTCATGGGTCTTACCCTCAAGAAGACTCTATCTCCCACAAAGAATTCTCTTGGTAATATTTTCATATCAACATAGCTCTTTTGGTGATTGGTTGCTTCCTTGAGCCTATACCAAATTACCTTGAGTTGTTCCTCCATATCTCTGATAGTTTCCAACCTGGTCACCATCTTATCCTCTATATTATCCCATGATAGAGGTGTTTTGAACCTTTTCCATACAAGGCCTTAAATGGATCAATCCCCAAGGATGCATGGTGTCTTTATTTTATACAAATTCAACTAGATACAAATAATATTCCCATTTAGACTTTTGATCCATGCAATACATGTGAAGCATGTCTTCCAAGACTTGGTTAAACCTCTCCATTCTCCCATCTATTTTTGGATGGTAAGAAAAAATGATATTCAATTTAGTGCCCAATGCATGATGAAGAGCCCACCAAAATTTTGATGTAAACCTAGAATCTTTGTCTAATATGATCACCTCAAGAAAACCATATAATTTGATTATTTCCTTGGTAAAATTATTTGCCACAATCGATGTATCATCCCTGATATTTCTTGGTATAAAATGTGCAACTTTAGTCAACTTGTCTACCACTACAAGTATTGCATCATGTTGGTACATTATTTTAGCTAAATCCACAATAAAATCCATGGATATAACCTACCACTTTTGAGTAGGTATATCATGTGGGTATAATTTCTATATTGGATGCTAATGTTCTACCTTTACCTTATGGTATTTCAAACATCTAGCAATGAAACTATTAATATTATGTTTCATTCCACGCCAATAGAAAATCTTTTTCATATTTTCTCTCATATTTGCACCTCTTGGATGAGCAGAATATGGAGAACTATGTACCTCCTACATAATCATTCTCCTTAAATCACCAATCTTGGGTATGACAACCCTATATTTGAAACATAAAAGTCCATATTTTATGTTAAAATCCTCATTTTCCTTAGGATTTTTCTCAATTTTAGCCTAAATTTCAAAGCAATACTAATCTTATGACTATATTTCTTGTTGGAAATAGAGTCTATTCCATCATTTGGGTTATGAAAATGTATCCTCCAATATACATACTTATATTAATTTATATGCAAGTTATCTAGTTACTTCATGCAATGTAACAAATGCACAAATGTCAACGTGCAAGTTGTACATGTGTAAGTTTTCCCTTGCACAACTAGATAGAGTGTTGTCCAAGTATCCTATTTTACCTATATAAGGATGGCCTCTTAGATATATATAGATAGAGTCGAGGGACATAATCAGATAGTGTAGCTTATTAGATAGTGCAGTTCTATATGACTCACCATTCATTCGTAATGGATACAATGTAGATAAGTAGCTTTATTAATGGAGTGCTCAATTCCTCCATAGTTACATTGTAATATTTTATATGATTTATATTTACAACATACTTTAGTCATCTAGTAGATTTACTTTCTTTCATATTATTCTGCATCTTCTGATTTTTATCTCCCAAGGCTCATTCATCAAAAGCTAACAGTGGTATTAGATCCATGGTAGATCTAGTCTATGTAAGTCAATAGGGAAACCACCATTATCATTTAGCCTAAGAGTTTTATCAAAATGACGCACTGCTGGACCAACCACTATCAAAATATCTCAAAAAAATCTAGGTGATAGATTTAGGGAGAGTCGCAAAGTTAAGACTGAAAGAAATATCAGTTTCAAAAAATACTGAGATCATTTTTGTCTAGAGTCTTTTCCATAGAGTTGTTAGGAAAACTCGTGAAGACCAGGACTCAACATTCAATCCACTATATTGACAAATCATCTAGTAAATTTAAATTTATTAACTAGTGCCTAAAGATTCTTTTGTTGCAAAAAATTAATTCTTAGAGGATTGGGACTCCTACAACAGAAAGTTAGGAGACTCCAACTTTGTTGCCTGAATTTCGGTGTGCTCTCATATTGCAGAGGTTAGTTCATTGTGCAAGAGAAGAATACTTCAAGTGAAGGATCATGGTGAAGATATGAGACTGAAGATTTTCATTGTTGGATTGCAAAATTCCATAGTTGAAGAACAGGCCATAGGAGCCTTGATACAGAAAGGACATAGAAGCCTTGAATAATAAGCCACAAAATTCTTGATACTGAAAAGGCCATAGAAGCCTTTATACTGAAAAGACTATAGTAGTCTTAATACTAAAAATGCCATAGAAGCCTTAATAATGAAAATGCCATAGTAGCCTTGATATTGAAAAGGCCATAGAAGCCTTGGTATTGAAAAATGCCACATGAGCCTTGATATTGAAATAGGCCACAAAAGCCTTGATACTGAATAAGAATTTGAGAATAATATTTGATTCATAAGTAGACTAAATATTTCATAACTAACATATTTATTGCAAGAACAAAAGATTCAATGAGTTGGGAAACTTCCTATAAGAAAGTTAGGAAGAGTATCTTCTTCAAAATCAACTCAACCCTGAAGAAAAAGTGAAAATATTAGGATAATATCTCATTGAAGAACTTCCAATATTCAAAGAAGAAGAAGGACTAGGAGAGTCCTACTCGAAGCCAGGAGAAGCAGAATCAGAAGATCTAGGAGAAGATATCACCACCAACACTTCCAGGAGTAGAATATTGAATAAAAGGTCTCAAGGAAGACCATCAAAAGCTGCCAGATCAAAGACCTTGTGAAGGTCTCATCGAGCATCCAAAAAATTCTAGGAGAGTCTTTCTAAATATCAAGAGAGTTCTTTGAAGAACTCATTGGAGAAATCCACTACCAAGATGAAGTCCCTGATAGTGAAGGACTTGGGACAATTGTTGACATCTAACAACAAGCCCAAGAGGAGAATTTTACAAAGAGTTCCAAATCTATGAAGAAGAATTTGGCAAGGAGTGCCAAATACATGAAGAATACTTTAGCAAGGAGTGCCAAATCCATGAGGAAGAATTTGGCAAGGAGTGCTAAATCCTGAAATAAGATCCTAATTGAAGTCAGAATTTGACAAGAAGACTTGAAGACAAAAGAAGCTCACCAAATATTGGAAATTTGAATATTACCTCTCACAGCAAGAAGGCACCACTTTAGAGACATAGAATTCTCCAAATATATAGTATAAGGAGGAAACAAGCCACCAAATCCTAGGCCCATGAAAGAAAGGACGAGACCATAATTTTGTGAACAAGAAGTTGTTTAGGACATCCTATTTGAAGCAGCAACTTGGTGTTTTTAGAAACCAATATCTACATCCTCTACAAAGGTGGGCGAAGAGCTACAGAAAAAGGTAAGCAAATTTTGGTGCAAGAAGATTCATTAATTGGATTTCTTATTAGATTTATTAGAGCACCTGAATTTGGAATTAAAATTGCAAGAAGAAAATTAGATTACAGTCTTCTAAAGTGCAAAAGGAAACAAATTATTTTTAAGGATTTATTTGCATAATTATTAGGAGTTGATTATATTTCATATTAGCTTCTATCAACTACCTATCATCTACTTTGGAAAAATAAAAAGAAGACTAAGTCCTACAACATTGATTGTAGTGAAATTGCAGAATAACTCTTAAAGATTCATTTTAGGTTATTCTTGATTAGTTGCAGTAAATTATTAGTGCATGACTTTGAGAGTTTATTGGAGTGATAAGGTGTAATATTAATGCATTAAAATTGAAATACTTGTACTATTATACTACTCTAGAAAAGAAATTAGTTTTGTGTTTCTTGAAGGACACAAAATTTGATTTGTATCAAGTGTTTAAAGAAACTATTGAAACACAAAAATTTGCAACTTGTAGTGGCCAAAAGAATCCACCAAAAATGTTAGAATCCTCCAAAATTTGAAGAAGAACTTAACTAACCAAAAATAGAAGCTTAACATATTGAGACTTGGTGAGTCTCAAATCAAAAAGCATTACAAAGTTGAATGCAAGGAAATAAAGTGCAGAAAATTGCATCAATTGAAAAGCTTCTATATATTGTTATTGAAGCTTGGATTTGTTATCAAAGTATCCAAGAAAAAAGAGAAATATGTGTCTACTCTTAAAATACAACCTCAAAATCCTTTTATTGCAGGCAAAATCTACCACAAAACCAGAATTTCAGATTTGGAAATAGAGTGCAAAAGAAGGTATATTAAAAAAGACTTATTATACAATATTATAATGCATTATATGCACTACTCTAATATGGTTTTGATAACAAAAGAGCAGATTTGGAAGTGCCACAAAAGGGCATATTTACTACAGGGGAAATCAACCAATGAAGATCGAACGTCAGCACTCTTCTTCCCAAGCTAGAGGGAGCCACTCAAGGGCTCATCTTGGATGTACATACCTCAAAATCAAAGCTCATGACAGATCATTCTAGAGCTACATTTACATAGACAAGTGAGTGCACATCTATTTCTAAAAGACATCAAAAATCTACAAGGGATTCAACATGATTGGATGCATAAAAGGAAGAAGCAAAGGTGTTACATTCATGGTCTCTAACTTGGAGAAGACCATCCACCAAAGCAAGCTTCAAATCGTCGTCCAAGATCCATAATGCATTGTCAATCCACCTATAGAAGAATAGCTTTCTTGTTTTCCAAGCAACGTAGCAAAGCAAAGAAATGGGTAAGAAATAGTTTGAGTTATAATCTCCATCTTTGAAGATGTTACATGAATGGACTCCATGCAAAAATATCACTTGGAATTATTGGCATCATTCCTCTCTCAACATTCAAGAAACTCCCACACAAGAGTTACAATGAAGTGGTGACACTTGGTATACTACACCAACACACAAGTGCCCATACATTTCAGATTTCTTCAAGAAGCATTGAACAAGATATTGGAGCATTACTAAAAGAAGGAAGCGCTCACTTGTAATGGATGTGACACATATCACGAAGCCTATGATTGATTTTCCTTAAAAGGCATTCAAATTCCAAGTTCAATGTGTGTGAGTGAAGCACAGTCAAATATGTCCAAAGAGGGAGAAGAGCACAATCAAAGAATGAGTGAAGCACAACAAAAATATTTGAAGTACAACGTGGAAGGAAGGAAGAAGGAGCATTAAAGGCTCCTGTATTTTGAAGGTCAAACCTTCAATGCTTACGTACCAACAATAAAGACCAAGTACTCCAAGGAATATTTGTTGATTCAAGTGCCTAAGGTACCACTTACATAACTATTACACTCAACCATATAAATCATCAAATAGTGAGGATATTTTGCATCTAAAAAGGTAAGGTTTAATCCCATTTATTATTGCTTTCATAGTTGGAGATATAAGGATTATAAACTAAGGTTAAAACTTAGATTTTGAAAGCAAAAGGGGTAACTTATCTTATTAATTTAACATTTACAAATTAACTTAAGATAAATAAGGAATTCAACTTGGATTAAATTATTTTGCAAATATTATTATTATTTTTCTAAATTTCCAAACTTGGGAGCCACAAGGGTTACTCCATCAAATTTATTTTATTGGAAATTAGAAATAATCCAAGGGATATAAAAGAGGTTCGATAAATATATTTTTACTTGTATCAAACCTTCAGAAAGGGACAAAAGAATTCCAACATCAAAACCTCTCGAAATTTTTGAAAAGTGCTTAATTTCAATTAGGAGGGATAAGGTGTTAAAAAGTTGATTTTTGATTCTTTCAAAACTTGTACAAAATCAACCAAAATTGAACTATATTTTTACAAAAAACACTATATCATACTTCAATTAGGAAGCACATATCCTACGACTAAGGAGCTATATAAAATATCTACTTATACTAATGAGTGCTTCAGAAAGCAAAAAGCCAATGCCATAAAACTTGGGATCATGAATCTTCTCATGAAATCAGAAGGAAAGTTAGATCTAGATTCAAAAATAATCCATAGTGAAGCTTTAGAAGATAATTTTGATACTATGGAATGTTATATTCAAACTCATATCAATGAAGCAATTACCAATGAAAAAGTGATATTGTACTTTCCTTAGACTTTGCAAGCATATTATACATGAAACTGCTCACATATAAACACTATAAGGTAAAAAATAAAGAACAAAAAGGATTGATAGAATCACTCAAAAAGAAGTCAAACTTGATGAATCATATCTAGAAAAAAATTCAATCCTCATGTAGCATTAGTACTTCTTGTTCTACTAACTCAAAATCTTAGCATGATGCTTTAAGTAGTTGTCCAGAAGATTCTATGCAGACTAAATACAAGAAAGGAGAATCATATTCACAAGAACATTATAGTAGCTCGATCTCTTGTGAGAACACGAAAATTAGAATCAAAGGCAAATCCAAGGATGAAGAAGAAAACACAGTAGAAGCATAACTAGATCAGTATTACTCTGAACAAACAAATAAAGGAGGAATACAATGTAAATTCAACCAAAAGAAGAAGCTCCAGCTATAGCTTACTCTGATTCATATGAAGACAGATTACCTGTTGAACCTGAATACAAAGAATGCAAAGGAAGGCTATGAAGATCAAGCAGAAGATGATGAAGAAGATCAGTATTGAAGACTAAATTCTTCAATACCCAAATAATGTAATACAGAGGGGGTGTTGGAAATAGAGTCTATTTTATCATTTGGGTTATGTAAATGTATCCTCTAAGATACATATTTAGATTACTTTCTGTGCAAGTTATCTAGTTACTTCTTGCAATTTAATAAATACACAAGTTTTAATGTACAAGTTGTATATGTGCACGTTATCCCTTGCACAACTAGATAGAGCATTGGCCAAGTATCCTATTTTTCCTATATAAGGATGACCTCTTAGATAGATAGAGATAGATTCGGGGGACATAGTTATATAGTGTAGCTTAGTGGATAGTGTAGTTCTATGTGCCTCACCATTCATTGGTGATGGATACAATGTAGATAAATAGCTTTATTAATAGAGTGCTCATTTCCTCCATAGCTACATTGTAATATTTTATATGATTTATATTTACAACATACTTCAGTCATCTAGCAGATTTACTTTCTTTCATATTATTCTACATCTTGTGATTGTTATCTCCCAAGGCTATTCATCAATAGCTAAAATCTCCTTTGACTTTATCAATCAAGTCTACATGACTCTAGGTTAATGTTGTTATATACCTTCTTCTACTCAAGGCATCAACAACATTATTGTACTTTTATTTGATATACTCTATACAAAAGTCATACTCGGATAGGAACTCTATCCACCTTTTTTGCCTTGTATTCAGCATTGGCTGGGTAGAAATATACCTTAGGCGTTGGTGATTTTTCCTTAGCTCAAAATTTTTTCCCAACAAATAATATCTCTAGACCTTATGATCATGTACAACTGCTACTAACTCTAGGTCATGTGTAGCATAATTTAGCTCATGCTTCTTGAGTTTCCTAGATTTATATGCTACTATAACTTCATTTTGAGATAATACCCCTCCCAAAATTTCTAAGGAATTATATGTACATACTATAAAATTCCTTAGAGTTTCAAATGCAACCTCATACTTATCCATCCATTTGAACTCTTTTCCTTTTCTTTGAAGGTTGGTAATAGAGTAGGGAATTCTTGAGTAGTCTTTCAAAATTTGTCTTTAATAACCAATTATTTCCATGAATCTTCTAACTTCAAAAATATTTATGGGTGCAAACCAACTTAATATGGCTTCAATTTTCTTGGGATCCATAACAATCCATTTTGCAGATATAATATACCCTATATATTGAAATTGTGAAGCATAGAATTCACATTTTGATAACTTTCCATAAATTTGGTTCTTCCTCAACACATCTAACACCAACCTCAAATGTTGGTCATACTCCTCTTTGGTGCAAAAAATATATCAAGATATCATCCAAAAATATCAAAACAAAGCGATCTAGATATTTTCTAAATACATTTTTCATCAGATTCATGAAAGTCATTGGTGCATTTGTCAACCCAAACAGTAGCACTATGAACTCATACTGTCCATATCTAATTTTAAAGGTTGTTTTATGAGTATCCTCCTCATGAATTCTTAATTGATGATACCTTGATCTCAAGTCAATATTTGAGAAGATAGTGGTATCCTTTAGTTGATCAAAGAGATCATTAATCCTTGGCAATGAATACCTATTCTTGATGGTCACCTTATTAAACATCCTATAGTCAATGCATAATATTAAGGAACCATAATTTTTCTTCCTAAATAAAACTAGAGCACCTAAGGATGACACACTAGGTTTAATCAAACCTTTATCCAATAAATCTTGGAGTTGCACCTTTAGATCTTGCCACTCGATAGGAGTCATTCTATAAGGTGTCCTAGCTATAGGTTTATATCTAGGCATTAATTTAATGGTGAAATAAAATTTATGTCAAGGTAGAAGGCTTGGAAGATCTTTTAAAAATACATCCCTAAATTCATGTAGAATTGGATGTTTATTAAATAATTTTACATGTTCATTATTGCCTTTCTTGTCATTTATCTTCACCACATACAACATTCCACCTCTCTTGATTGCCTTCTTAAGCTACATAGTTGATAATAAATATGGCTAAGAAGACCCTTGCCTACTTTGGACCCTTAATGTTCTCTTATCTTTATCAATATAATCCATCCATATTTCTTAGAAATTGATTAGGGCTCCATGATATTTTAGCCAATCCATCCACAAGATAATATCAAAAGCATATAGCGGTGCTACATATAAGTTCCAAATAGTGAAGCCATTACGAAAGGAGATCTCAATAGTAGGTAAGCATTGTTTCACTAAGTAAGTTTGTCTAGAACCATACTCAACTTTCCACCCTTGCGCAAAATATCCATATTTTTACGATATATCCCCAATAATACTAGTGGAAATGAAACTATATGTGGCTCCACAATAAATTAAAACCTATACATTCTTATTGAAAAACTTACCATTTAACAACATGGGAGTTCCCTGACCATCTAGGTTTTGAATTCCTATGGCTCTATAGATTTGATGAGGCTGCTCCTCGATCTCTACTACTTGACTCTGGCTATTGGGGACACTTATTTGCATAATGAGGACCCATGCAAATGAAAAAAATTGCCATGGGTGCTTGATTCCTTTCCTACCTTCTATCCCTTGTATCCTCCTTCTAGCTAAATTATTTTGCGTATAAGGTTAGGATTTTGAATTGTCCTTCTAGAAATTATTCTTATAATTTTCTTTGTTCTCATTGTTCTTATTTTTGAACTTTTGGTTTCCTTTACTTTTCTTATTTTGCTCCTTGTCCCATTTTATAAACCCAACACTCTTCATATTCTTGAGTTCCTATTTCTCTTCTTTTTTCAACACCCCATAATTGAAGAAGGTCTTCTTGGTGTGTTGATTGGTCTCTTTCTGTCAATCTAAATCATATGCTTTCTAAAATGTTTTGGGCTCAAGCAAATTAATCATTGTTCAAATCTTAAGATCCACTCCCAAGATGAACTTATGCACCTTCAATTGTTCATTGGTCTCATACTCAAGATCATATTTCAAAAGCTTAATGAATATTTGATAATAAACCTCTATAGTCAAGGTTCCTTGTTGGAGTGTGAAAGAGTTTTTCTTCGTTTGTTAAGTATTTACGGAACGAACTCCTCAAATGCAATAAGATGAATAGTAAAGATACAACAGTAGAAAATAATATAAATCGAATAGAAATCTTTCGCCACTCAGGGAGGGCACGTCCCCGTCGTGAAGGCAATAACGAATGCAGAGAAATATAAAAATAAAAATGATGATACTTATGAATAGTCTAACTACTATATATATATGAATTATTGAACTCTTGGAATACCTAGCCGACGGCTAGGTTTGGAGTGTAACATGACTCCCCTCCTCGGAAAGCTTTGTCCTCAAAGCTGGAAATGTCTGGAAAATACTATCGAGTTCCCATGTGGCATCCTCCTCTGGTAAATCTTGCCATTTGATGAGAAATTCTTGAATCTGACGTGATCTCAGTCTTCGTATTCTATGTTGTAGTATATCTTCAGGTTGGAGATGTATGCGTCCTTCCTCATCGAGCACTGGTAATTCTGATTGACCTTGCACTTTCTGGCCAATTACTTTTTTGAGACATGAAACATGAAATACCGGGTGTATTCGTGATGATGAAGGTAGCTCTAACTGATAGGCGACTTCTCCAATGCGGCGCACAATTTTGTAAGGACCATAGAATCGTGGAGCCAACTTTTGGCTGGACTTTATCTTTAACGATGATTGTTTGTAAGGTTGCAACCTTAGGAAAACCCAATCACCTATATTAAAAGTTCTCTCTGATCGGTGCAAGTCTTGTTGTTGTTTCATACGATTTTGTGCTTGGACTAAATTTTCTTTGAGGATGGTGAGTGTAGACTGCCTTTGTTCGAACCAATCATCCACTTTGGCTACTTTGGATGATCCTTGCACGTAATCTGCGACGGTTGGAGGCTTGGTGCCATACAATGCTTCAAATGGAGACATCTTAATTGAGTAATGGTAAGAAGTGTTGTACCACCATTCTGCCAATGCTAACCACTGGCTCCATTGATGTTGTTTATCTTGAGCGAAACATCTTAAGTATGTACCCAAACATTTGTTAACCACTTCTGTTTGACCATCTGTTTGTGGATGGTAGGCTGAGGACATGTTTAATTTGGTACCACTAAGTCGAAATAATTCCCGCCAAAAATTACTAGTGAAGATGGGATCTCTATCACTTACTATATTTTTTGGCATACCATGTAATTTGAAAATTGAATCCATAAATACCTTGGCCACCTTGCTTGCGGAAAATGGATGTTGTAAAGCCTGAAAGTGAGCGTATTTGGATAACCGGTCTACGACTACGAAGATTACTGTCCTGCCTTCTAACTTTGGAAGACCTTCAATAAAATCCATGGATATATGTTCCCACTGCCGTTCAGGGATGGGTAGTGGTTGTAACAACCCTGGGGATTTGACTGTTTCTCCTTTATTGCGCTAGAAAACTTCACATTCTACTACCCATTGTTTGACCTCTGCTTTTAATCCTTTCCAACAAAATGATTGTTTGACCCTTAAATATGTCTTCAAAAATCCTGAATGTCCTGCTGATGGAGAAGCGTGTGATTCGTCGAGGATCTTTGATTTGAGTTCTAAATTATGTGGAATGTAAATGCGATTCTTCTTTCTGAGGATTTTATCGTCATAAGAGAACAAAGGGTGTTTAGAGGAACCGATAGACAAGTCTTGAATTATCTTAGCAGTTTCGCTATTGGCTAACCAGTCATCTTGTAATTGAGTCACCCATTGGGAGCAAGGACCTGAAATAGCGTTAATGACTACTTCGTCTTCATATTTTCGGGACAGTGCATCGACGGCTACATTTTCCTTCCCTTTCTTGTATTCGATAACAAAATCATAACCCAATAGTTTGGTTAACCACTTATTTTGTTCTGGATAAGAAAACCTCTGCTCAAGAAAATGTTTGAGACTACTATGATCTGTTTTGATAATGAAGCGGCTACTGATTAGGTAGTGTCTCCATTTTTCCACTGCATGAAGAATAGCCAACATCTCTTTTTCATATGTTGATCTTCCCAAATTCTTCCCGGAGAGCTGTTTACTTTCAAATGCCAACGGATGACCTTCTTGCATTAATATAGCCCCAATTCCTGTTCCGGAGGCATCACATTCGATAATAAATGGTTTGTGAAAATTGGGAGTTGCTAATACTGGAGTTGTACACATGACCTTCTTAAGAGCTTCGAAGGCTTGAGTGGCTTCTTTCGACCAACGAAAAGCATCCTTCTTTGTGAGTGCTGTGAGAGGGGCTGCAATCTTACCATAATTCCGTACAAACTTGCGATAGTAGCCCGTGAGACCCAAAAAACCATGAAGTTTCTTGATGGATTTAGGTAAGGGCCACTCCTGAATTGCCTTAATCTTATTGGGATCGACTTTGACACCCTCGTGTGAAACTATATGACCAAGATACTCGACTTCTTGGACACCAAATGAACATTTGGAACGTTTGACAAATAGCTTTTCTCTATGTAAAATGTGAAGGGCTTTATCCACATGATGTAAATGGTCCATCCATGTTTTGCTGTATATGAGAATATCATCAAAAAAAACTAACACAAACTTACGGAGGAGTGGACGAAACACTTGGTTCATGAGACTTTGGAATGTGGAGGGTGCATTGGTGAGACCAAAAGGCATGACCAAAAATTGGTAATGACCTTCATGAGTACGAAAAGTAGTTTTGGGGATATCTTCTTCTCTGACACGGATTTGGTGAAATCCGGAGCGAAGGTCTAATTTTGTAAAAAATTTGGCACCATGCAACTCATCTAGTAGGTCATCTATGACAGGGATAGGAAATTTGTCCTTGATAGTGAGTTTATTGAGAGAACAAAATTCAGGACACATACGCCAAGAGTTATCTTTTCGTCTAGCCAGAACTACAGGTGAGGAATAAGGACTAGTGTTGTGACGAATGACTCCATGATCCAACAAATCCTGAACGATCTGTTCGATTTCTATCTTTTGTGGTTGAGGATAGCGGTAAGGACGATTGTTAGGTGGGACACTCCCTGGAATCAAATGGATGGCATGGTCATGAGATCGTTTAGGTGGTAATCCTGTAGGTTCCTGGAAAACCTCTTCATAATGTGTTATGATGTCTTGTAACTCTGGAGCAGTAATATCCGAAGTTTCTGGAGATTGTTTTTCCAAACAATTAATTTGAGCTATAAACCCATATCCACCCTTTTTTAACATCTTCTCCATACTATGAGAGCTCACCATTTGTGATGGAGGAGTAGTAATGCCTTGTAAGCGAATGACTCGTCCGTTTTCCTTCCATTCCACAAATAATTTTTTGAAGTTGAAGCTAACCGTGTCTAATGTTTCCAACCATTCAACTCCCAAAATGACATCAAAGTTCCCCAAATTCATGACGAAGAGGGACCCAAACCAGGTATAAGTTCCCATTTTTATGGAAACTTGAGATGTGCGACCAACACATTGTGCGTTCACCCCATTGGCCACTAGAACCTGAAATTTGTCTTTGTTGGAAGAGTTAATGAATAAATTCAAAGCTTTTGCTGTTTTGATGTCGATAAAATTGTGGGTACTACCAGAATCAATTAGCACATTCACTTTTTTTTGGCGGAGAAATCCTGGTACCTTGATGGTATGGTGGGCGGTTAACCCCATGAGAGCGTGTACAGAGATCGCCATTGTATCCTCTTCCTTCTCTTCTAGAGTAATTGGTAGGTCTTCTTGCATAGGTTCTTCTTGTTGGTAAGTTTCGTCCTCTTCTCCTTCATATTGATCACACTCAATATGAAAGTTTTGTTTTGGGGTACAAGCTTGTTCCTTGGGATGATGATTGCGACATTTGTAGCAAAAGTATCATGAGGGTTGATCATTTCTATGAAAGGAATTGTTGCGATATGGAGGACGACTATAGTTTTCATGTCGTGCAGACAACTGATTTCTCTTCTCGGCCAGCTTAGCTATTCTTATACAATCGTTCAGCAAGGTTGGATTGTGCATGTCTACCTCCACTCGAATATTTTCTTTCAATCCATTGCGAAAAGCTCCTACCACTGTGTCGGGACTAAGGTCTAAAGTATATGGTAGTAAACTGGTGAATTCTGAAACAAATTCGCTAACTGATCCTTCTTGTTTAAGAGATAACAGTCTTACTGTGTATGACGATGTAGCTCCTTCATCGAATCTTTCTAAAAAAGAGGTAGTGAATTTTCTCCAGTTAATAGTAGCACCTTTCTCTCGTTTAAGCCATACGAACCATTGGTAGGCCTCCGTGCCTAATTTTGATGCAACGAAAGGAACTTTATCAATTTCCTTAATTTGATATAAGTCAAGAATGCCTTCCATTTTGGCTATCCAACCATGAGGATCATGACCTTCAAAAGTGGGCATATCAATGCGTGGAAAATTATTAGGGCCTCTTGGTTGGTGATACCCCGTATCCCTTTCTTGATTTTGGTTATACCTCTGTCTATGAGAACGATCCCTGTAATTATCTGAATCTCCTCTTTGTTGTTCCCAATCATCATCTTGATCGACATTTTCCTCATTCCTTTGGGCATGGGAGTGATTTTGGGAATTAGTATGGGGATTAAGCTGGTTTTGTGCTTGCACTAGGGCTTTTAGGTTGAGACTCATCTGGTTCATACCCTCTAGTAAGAGTCGAAGAGATTCATCGTTGGAAACGGCTGAGTTACTTGAGTCTCCTTGTATGATGGTTTCGTGAGTTGGAGGAGGGTTAGTCACCATAGGATCGACTAGTGGATGATGTGGATTATAACTACCAATTTTGAAAGGAGAAAGAGAATTTTTTGTACCTAGGCTTCGATTTGGTCTTCTGGCGTTGTTATTGGTCGTTTTCGAGCTTGATAATCGACCGTCAGAACCTTTGGTCCACTTTTTGCTCATGCACTTGTTAACATA
The DNA here is from genome assembly GCA_028583015.1 of Wollemia nobilis. Lineage (NCBI taxonomy): Eukaryota > Viridiplantae > Streptophyta > Pinopsida > Araucariales > Araucariaceae > Wollemia > Wollemia nobilis. The sequence goes on along the minus strand of JAQPPZ010017257.1, from coordinate 4,267,343 downwards.
ACCTGCTTAGGATTTTGCTTCAACTATCACAAAATTGGTTGAATTTAGCAAAAATTTGGATTCCGCTTCAACTGTCGCTCCAACTGCGACGCGGATTTGAATTTGGGCTCGCCTCCTTGACCGCAACTACTTTTTTTTTTTTTTAAACAATATCAACAACTGGACAGCATCAGGGAACGTACGCGAGCGGAAGACACGACCTGCGAGCTAAGACCCACGACGTGGAAGACAGCTAAGACTACGACCAAACGACACGACATGATGCGGAAGACTACGACCAAATGACATGACACGATGTGGAAGACTACGACCAAATGACACGACATGATGCGGAAGACAGCTAAGACTAAGACCAAACGACACGACACGACACGACGCAGAAGACTAAGACCAAACAACATGACACGACGTGAACGGAACGAAAACCCCAAATGACACGACACGACGTGGAAGATTAAGACCAAATGACATGACCCCAAACGACACGACATGACACGAACGGAACGAAAACCCGAACACGCGAACGGAGCGGAATGGAAGACCACGATACGCGACAAAGACACAGATAGCAATGAAAAAATGATAGAATACTATGCATGGAGGAGCTCCAACGTGTGACCGCAGTCACACTTTAGAAGGTGTGACTAATTCCTTTTAAACCTTTAAACCCACTTAATACGCCGAATGTGGGATAAACATTTGAGCCCAACACTCGAAAACAAATTTATCTGACGTCAGCAAGTGATTTTAATCAAACTACCTTAGTCTAACCGATTAATTGAAAAATTTCATGAATTATGATTGGACGACGCGATTACCACTGGCGTATGCCTGTTTCGGAGGTTTTGTAGGCGGAGATGACTTCACTGGCCGTGGCTTGAGATCGAAATGGGACACGAACGGTTGATTTGGCCGATTGCTCTTAAAACCTTAATTTATGCCTTCGGTCGTGCGCTGTTAAGATTGTAAACGGAACGCTAAAACCGGTTTGAATTCGAACGCCAATTTCTCTTCCGCGAAGACGTCACTTGTTTTGTAGTCTGGCGCCCGATTATGTGTGAGGGAAAGAGCAGCAATGGAAGTCCCGAGGCTTGGAAGCTGGATCACTGATACCACTTGGAAGAGTTTTTCTTCGTTTGTTAAGTAATTACGGAATGAACTCCTCAAATGCAATAAGATGAATAGTAAAGATACAACAGCAGTAAATAGTATAAATCGAATAGAATTCTTTCGCCACTCAGGGAGGGCACGTCCCCGTCGTGAAGGCAATAACGAATGCAGAGAAATATAAAAATAAAAATGATGATACTTATGAATAGTCTAACTACTATATATATATGAATTATTGAACTCTTGGAATACCTAGCCAAAGGCTAGGTTTGGAGTGTAACAGAGTGTAGAGAATTCCTCAATTTTCTCTATATAAAATTGATCTGATAGGAATATTTTCTTAATGCCCTTACAAAATTGTCCCATTTGAGGTCCACCACTTGGATACCTCTGTCTACCTTGAATGTATTCCACCATTCCAAGGTTGTATCTTGAATATGAAGGGTTTCCCAAACAATTTGGGTTTTGGGTGAGTAATTCTTTATGGGAAAATAAGTTTCCAATTATTCAGCCAAGACTCTATTGCATAATTGATATGATTATAGTACATATTTTAATAATTTGTTAGTTATGAATAAGCATTATTTAATGCATTCTTATCTGTTGTCATGTCTTGTAATACCTATTTATAGGCACATGTTCTTATGCTAATACAACTAAGTTTGGATTGTCTTCTTATTTCTTGTGTTTGTGTAACTGATTCCACAACATTGGTATCAGAGCAGGTTATGGGTTACAGGCTAGTATCCTCTTCCCCTAGGTTGATATTGGTTCAAATGGGGAATGAAAATATCTTTGTAGATATGTCTATGGATTAGTTACGTTCGTTTCAGATATTTTTTTTGCAGGCTTTCTCTATGCGGTTTCATCCCGTTTCAGCCTTGCATCTTTGACCATTTCCAAACTCCGTTCATGACCATATTTCATGATGTCGAGTCTCATAGAGATTTTTACCAACCTTATCGACATTTTTGTGCAAATTCAGCAAAACCAAGTGGATTTCATCGCCAGTATTCAATAGATCAAAGCTAACATCATCGTTGCTACTAATGAAGAAGCAGATGCCGAAGATCTCGTTCATGCTAACGTATATCTCAGTGAAGAAGATCAGGATTCCACCCTTGATCCAAAACTTGAATAATTTGTAGCTACACCTAGATTCAAACTAGGGTCTTTAGGTGATATACCCAGTGTCTTTCCACTAGATGATGTGGCTCCTATTGCAGATTAAAACTTATTTGAAGCTCCTATTGTAGATCAAGCCCATTCAAACATTGCAAATCCAAGCTCTTCGAAAGCCATTGTAGTTGATGACCCCACTGCCCTCTCTACCCTTATCATTGTGCCTACTGCACTTCATGATCCGCCTGTTACTCCTAGCGATGTTCTCTTATTTTTGGATGTCTATTGTCGTCATTGCATGATTCACCATTTTACGATGACGATCTCATGATTTTAGGTGATGATATACTACCCACGGTTTTCATACTATCTTCCTTGGTGTTTCCTCAGCTCTTCTAAAAAATTTCAGCGCATTTATGTATTTTTGGGTATTTCTTCCACACTTCATGCCTACAGCATCACGTTTTTGATGGTGATCTGATGTTTACCGATGTCGTCTCTCTTTTTCAATGCTGATCTAATCTACTCTTGATTTCTTGAGCACTGTTTTGATTGTTCCCTACCATCATAGATCAATGATTTGTTTCTCCATCCCGTGCACCCCTATGGCCTCTCCCTCTCACCCCATGTTGATTTCTAGTTGTTATCATTGGTTAAACATGCCTACCACTTGCCACTTGCCCGTGTTGCCATAAAATTAGCTGTTGTCATTCTACAATAGTCGTTGATCCCTTTTCCTTGGGGATATTTTTAAATTAATTTAAATTTTATTTAATATAATTTAAAATTACAATATTAAATATCACACATATTTTTAAATACCATCATTATACATTAAATTAAATATTCTCCATTGATCGTTTCACATTCACATTTTCATAAAAACATAATTAAATTAAATTAATCAATTATTTAATTTAATTTAATCCATCACTTCCATCTCCATTGAATGTTATCCTGGTCCACTTGATCGTTGTCTCGATCCACCAATAATTTAATGCAAGCAGCCCACAATTAACCACGAATTAATTAAAATAAATTAAATTGTTTTTAATTTAATTTAATATTTTCCCATCTCCATTAATGCATGACTTAGCCAATTCAATGCATGCCCGCTTGTCTTAAATACTGCAACAATTAAATTTTCTATTTAGCACATGGTTCAAGGCATCTTCTGCTACATCTCTGACATTTCAGTTGCTATTTTATTTTGGTGAACTCAAGGACCCATTTTAGTTTTTTGTCGATATAGCAGTGTTTACTATCGTTGGAGAGCATTTTTTGAGCCAGATCTAGATCCAATGTCAGATTTTGGTTTTCTAGAGACCTGTCAAACTTTATTATTTTGATCTTAATCTTTTGTAACATGAGTAGATTTTTGGTTGTACCCGATACTCCTGGATATTTTTTCTTATTTCTATTCCACCTTTGTACGCATTGGGGACCAATGCTTCTTCAGTGGGGAGGAATGATATGGATTATAGTACATGTTTTAATAATTTTTTAGTTACGGATAAGCATTATTTAATGCATTCTTATCCGTTGTCATGTCTTGTAATGCCTATTTATAGGCACCTATTCTTATGCTAATACAACTAAGTTTGGATTGTCTTCTTATTTCTCATGTCTGTGTAACTGATTCCATAATAATCACCCCCTTCTCTTCCATTAAATTTAGATACATTGACATTTTAATTCCATGGAAAGCTTAGACTCAATCTGAGCTTCACCCTCATGGGCTCCTCTAGCAAGATTCTCTTCCTATATACCCTCTAAATCCTTGTTATTGGATTCTCGACTAACTAGTATTTCCAAAATTTTCGTTGTTGCTCCATCTGCTCTTGAAGCAACCTAACCACTAAAGTAATATTTTCCACCATTTTACTAGATTCCATCATTCTTCTAAATTTCTTTACTGGAGTACATTGTTCTTCTAGAATTTTTACTGGAGTCCATTGTTCTTCCAAACTTCTTCTAGGTATGAGTTGTAGCTTCCTCCTACATAGTCGACCTTGATTTCTTGGATGATCCTCCTCTCAAAATAGGAGTCATCTCCTATCCACAAAAAGGAGTTGGATAAGTTAAAATTTATCCAAAATTGTACTTAAGATTAGTTAGTTTCATATCCCCATGAACTAACTTAGACCATTATCACTCACTTGATAATGATAATGGTCACATGTTCCTCACCATAATGTTTCATCTCCAATAAGAAGTTGTACTTTCTAGGATTTTTACAACTTGGTCTAACCAATCAAGATGATATGCAATACTTGCCTTGTCCCAAATAAACTTAAGGCCCCTAGAAGAGTAAGCCTCCCTAAAGTAGCACTTCAAGTCAAGTCTCAACCTAGGTTATCTCCATGGAAGCTTCTAGTCCTACAACCTAGGATCTGATACCAACTGTAAAAACCCACTAACTCAACCCAAGGGAGAGAGATTATTTTTTTACAATGATAATTTTCCAAATAAGATCCAATTTTTTGCATTAGTAATAAGGCATAACCACATTTTGAGTTCATTTTTATTACAGACAACACTCAAGTGGATATGAGTGGCCAACTTCCCATACTTTTGGGGTTCACCTTTCTAAATACTATAGTTTAGAAAGGATGCTATTAGTGGTCCTCCACTTTTCCTATACCCTCACTGATATAGTACAACTTGATCGTGGTGTAGGTATTATCCTTTAAGTCACATAACACTTAAATGGGGATGACTATTCCCTAAACCTATATAATTGTCTTTGTAGAATTATTCTAGTGTGATGCCTTAGTGCTTAGTTACTTGCACCTTCATGGGTTAACTAAGGACATTACCACTCACCTAGTAATGAGCATGGTCACTCTTACCTCATTGTAAGGTGCCACCACTATATTATCTTGTGAATGATTTGATGGATTATCCCATACCAATCCACCATTTAGATTCCTAGACCTCACGTCTAGGAACACATCCAAGTCTCACCTCTTAGGACTACCCAAAATCCTCACCACTTTGGGACACCTAAGCCTAACTCTTCAAGGTGTATCATTCATAAATACTTGGTTATTGCCTCACTGCAACTCCTACCAGGATTAGGTACCTCTTGACTCAAGCATTTTCTAATATGGCTCTAGATTCATGCCCAAAGATAAACTCCATCTAAAATCAAGAGTTTTAACATAAAAATCACCTCTCCAAAAGGAAATAGAGTACTAAACCATAATTCAATTCAACATAATCATAATGCTAGAAATTTAGATACTTTTCAATCAAAACTCTAGAATTTGGCATTTCCTTTATTTACAATGGAAGGATGAAAACAACATCTAAAAAAATCATCAATTAAATTTCCATCATCCCCATAAATAATGCATCCTTTCCATTTTGCAAATAACTATCTATTTCCATAAAGAATATAATTATTTAATCTTTCATTCTTTGAACAATACTCAAAGTAATATAACAAGAATATTTACATCAAAATATTTACATAGCATAGTTTCCATACAAAATGTTTTCCAAGTGTTTCATGTCTTCAATTACAATATTGTATTTCAACATAAATGGTCCTTAGTTCCATAATCTCTTTCAATATCTTCCTCTTCATAGATATTCCCACAAACTTGAGTAGAATTTTAGGTATCAAGACAACTCTTTTAAATGCATATGTAAACGTAACATGCACTATACAAGAAAATATATCAATACAAGAGCATGCATCACACACCATGCATTAACATACAAGATCAATGAGACAATACCATACTTCTCTCTAAATGAATTCCTTAGCTTATCAAGCCTCCTCCATTTGATTCACATCAATGACTTCCATACATTATTTATTCCAAATGGCAAAAGGAAGGTCTTTTTAATAACCATTATGATATAGAAAAATTGCTTATATATTAATCAACATTTCAAAACAAGAGTATTTAGCCCAAATTAATAGTTTCCTTCTCCAAAGTTTTATTTCAACTATTAACTTAATTTCATATTTAAATGAATCAATATAAAATAAATTATAAATTTATTAATTCAAACTAGTAAGACCATAGTTTTAAAAACCATATAATAAATTAACCTCTAATATTAGTTATTTATTAAAAATATAAATATAAAAGCTTATTCTATTTAATAATCTATAGAATGTGAAATAAATATCATAATATGATCTACTACCAAACAGATTGTGCTCACCTATGTGCACCTGATCGACGCTTCATATAAGAAAAACATAAGCATTTAGACATAAAAATATTTTTGGGTACTGAGAGGTATACTACAATACCAAAATATATGCTTCCCAAAGCTTAAAAATAATATGGTTACCACCTTAAGACCATAGTTAAACATTTTGGCTAACACCTATATTTTAACACCTGGAACCTGTTTCAGTAAGATAAGACAATACAAATCTAAACCTTTATTTTACAACAAAACATAAAACTTCAGTACATGACACCATTCCTTGGTTGAATCCCACACTATCTTAGGGAAGACTTTCTCAAAATAAAGACTACAAAAAAGTAGGACAGTACACACCAAATGCTAAGGCCTAACAATTTTGCTACTACAAAGGTTCTAGAATAAAGGTTTTTCCCATCCAATAATGTTTTGGGTCTTAAGACCTCGATTCTACAAAGGTTTACGAAGCACAAAAGAAACACATGGCAGAGAATGAAACTTGAGACCCTTTCCCCAACATTGAAAATAAATGTAACATTTCAACACAATCAATCACATACAATATTTTTTCTCTTTGCATATCAATACGTATAGAGGGAAAATAAGCATTACCCACTGGCACTCCTAATATTATTTCATTCCAAAATTTACAATCTTGATTCCCTTTCTCTTTTGCCACCTTCTAGTTTGTAACTCTTCTACATCGATCCCCCTTCCTCAATAGATGAATTCATTATATCCTTTCATCAAATTTCATCAAATCATAATGAACCCTTAACGTTATGAGAAAGAACTCCACTCTCAATGACAATATATGTTGCACATATCTGACAAGATGGATACCCTCACTTGAGTTTCATTTACCATGTTCCAACCATTACTCACAACATAAAACACTTTATTCTTGAGTATTTTCTCATTTCTAAATTTCAACTTATAAAATGAATATGCTTTAATAATTATTAATCATATCTCCATTATAAGGTCAACTTATTTAATCTAATATTATTCTACTAATATTTTTGAAGTAAGTGTTAATAAACCAATCATTCACCCATCTCGTGAATTATTGTTATTATGCTAGTGCTAATTACTAAGATAGTAATAATTAAATTAATTACTTACCTAATTAATTTAGTTAAAATTGAATGTTAATATATATTTTTTATTGATAAAAGAAACAAGGGTTTTGAAACGAGTCCCACAACCTCGTACAAGAAAGCTAGTGGAAAGTGAACTGATCAGATATCACTCACTTCCCACCAAGAAACCTGAGAAACAAAATCCCACAAGAAACATGGATCCAACCATCCCCCGATCCAAGCATGAGGAAGTCCTCATTCCAAAGTAATAGGAGAGGCAAAAAATAGCCCCCAAGACTAGACACAAATAAAAAGAACAAACCTTAAGAGACAAAAAGGCACAAACAATAGTGTCACCCTAAACCTTGGGGTTCTCTATCGCGTCCTCGATGTCATTCTTTCCAGAAGTAAGTTCAACCAAATTTTGATGAAGAATATGGTTCACCTCTTCTAAAAATACCACAACCACCTTCAGGGTTCCTAGAATCGAACGTTGCTTATAATCCACGAGTTTTATCAGTTGTAAATGGTTGTAGGTTTCCTCGATGCTAGGAAGGGGGTTAGAAACATTCTTCATTGGATTCACTTTTTTCTTTGCATGGGATTGGTTGTTTGAATATGAATAGTCTGCAAAAATGAGGACTCCCTCCTTGATAGCTTTTGTGGATAATATTTTAGAATATCTCATCTTTCCCCCCTAGCACCTCTAGAAGATAAAGTGATACCACCATATCTCCCACTTCTTTCGATCACCTTAGGGGAGGTTGAGGGGTTCTCCTTCTCATCAAATTTTATGGAATATGGTAATGCTTTTTTAGGATGATTAATTATTCCCCACCTGACCCCCATTGGGGATACTATGATGCTGCCCGAATTCCTACACTTATCTATCACCTCATAAGAGGTAATGGGACTCTCTTTTCTATTAGACCCTGAAGGATCACTAAAATTAGAGCATGATATTTTTGGGGAGGGATTGATAGATGGTGGAATAGCCTTAAAATAAATATTTTTAATGATAAATTCAACCTCTAATCCTTTCTCTTTTACCATATACTCAAAAATTAACATGTCCAACCCTTGGTAAATTGGGTTGGATCCCTTTCCATGTCACACATTAGTCATTGACTTTTGTAATGATTGGAATAGAAAGGTCAAGAAAATCATCCATCTCTCTTCTCAACTAGTTGAGGAACATCATGTGACAACTCCTCACAATATATCTAGATGGGTCAAGCATAAAATAATCCATAACGACTTTCACCACCCTATCCCATGGGGTCTTGAGGGCCTTTGCACTAGATTCAATCTACTCCTTAGGGAGGTACTCATCTATGTCCAAGAAGTAGCTTACCTCCTTAATAAGAGAGTGCTTCTCTCTATTATAATAGTAGCCATCAAGGGAGAGACCTATGACTTGGGCAATGAGGGTCACCGTGATATCAAATTCAAGCACTCCCACCTTAACCCAACACTTGTTCCAAGATTGAGCCATCCATTTGGATAGGATCAGGTTATGATAATGAAACTTTTGGATGCATCTTAGAAGGCCACCCTTCTTAAATATTTTTCTAATTTTCTTGTTTGTAACAATGGTAGTTGGTTCTAGATGTAACTTTAGGAGGGAAGACCTTAGATTCAAAAGCTCGACCTTGTCCATATGGGTTTACTCACTTGGAAAACCTAAAGCACCCCCCACCGATAACTTTAATAAGAAATGGATAGTCAGGAAATCGGGGATGTTCAAAATAAATACTGACATCATCGAATGAGGGGTCCCAAAAATAAAAATAAATAGGTTGGAAAACCATTATTTTTTACAGGTGCACTGTTAAAGAGGTCAACCAAATCGGATCTTGGGATGAGAATGTAGCTCCTTCCAACATGAGCTAAAAATACAAATATGAGACACCAATCACCATGTCGTATACAATATCTCAACCAAAGTCAAGTAGACAACCCTGATATCCTTCCAAGGTTGATTTTTGATCTTAGAATTAACATAATAAAGAACTTGCCTACACTAAAGTGATTTTGGCCATGGGAGAGTAGAATTAGGCTAATTATTTTTTGGAAAGCATGCACCCTCTAAATTCAATGCCACTTCATTCACTCGTGATAAGTGAAACTCGAGTCTAAAAAACTTTTTATTGCATGAATCCTCTAAATTCAATGGCACTTCATCCTATTATGAAGAAAGTATCTTACTTTTGTTGGAGAAATAAAAATGGCACACCACTCAAAGAGATGAGTTGTGAGACCGAAATAAAATCCTCTTATCCCAAGTTCGACATACATGGTGAAAAGAGGTCAATCATCCCCGTTGTGGTTCCACCCAAGAAGGGTTACATGTAAGATCATCAATACTTGGATAAATCTACGTGAACTAAAATAGAGAAGGGGTCTAAGAGATAACAATCCTACTTCGCACCCCTAATAGGCACCAAAACTCCAATCGTAGGAAAATATTTTGAATTTGAAAATAATGAATAGCCCAAATAATATTAGGAGTAACTATAACACCCATCCTCAAGAATTTAGACAAATAATAGGAACCAAAAACCTAGGCACCTTCCTCATTTCTTAAATTAATCAACTCTTAAGGGAAATTATCTCTCCATATAGAGAACCCCTATTGGGCATGACCCAAGTTGGCCAAATAATTAGCTAATTTATTCCCTTTCCTAAATATGTGGAGCACTTTGGTTTCTTCCATTTATTTAAGGATTTTTTTGTATTTCCATGACCATGTTGAGGATGTTCTATCTTGGGGGATTATAGGACTTTAACAAATTGATTATATTTAGTGAGTCACCTTCCACCAAAACTCTCAAAGACCTCATTTTTCTAGTAACACGAGTCCTTGAAACTTAGGTCTAGCTTCTACAAAATGCATCAATTGGATGAAAATATGCTCAATGAAAACCAATACAATATCCCCTCTATTGTTTCTAATAACTCTACCCATGCCAACAACCCCAAGGTTGCCTTTAGAGGTACCATAAAAATTGAGTTTGAACAAACCACAAGGGGGGGCACCAGTAGATACAAAGCCTTGGATTTAGATCTGGGGTAGATGGGGTAAATTGGGGGAATCCTAATGCCAGCTCCACTGCCACTTTAGAGGTAGGTCTCCCATGGAATTCTCTACCCAAATCAAGGAAGAAACTAGAGACATTCTCCATTGAGCTTTAAAGGATTATGAGGCTTACTCATAGAAGATCACATTTCAAAATTTTGAAGGCCTTGAGATTCCTCTCTTTCCACAACCCCCAAAGAATATGAGGAAGAAGTAATTCCATAATCATTTCAAAATGGGAGAGTGGAAATGGGGGATCCCACTATAAATAAATATCAACAACTAAATTTGGAAGGACCCAACACACCCTCAATTTATCCAAAATAGAAGTGAAGGAATCATGAGAGAAATAACATTGAGTAAAAAGATAGTTCAAAGACTCCACATTGTCTTCACATAGATATCACCTATTGGGAAGATACATACCCCATTTTTGTAGATTATAAATAGTTAAAATCTCATTTTGAAGGGCTAACCAAAAGAAAAAATTAATTTTGGATAAACGATTCTTAATCCAAACTCTACAGTCAAGGAGCCAAAATAGAGTTTTTGGTTCTAGCATGACATGCAATGATTTGATAGTGAAATACCTTTCACTCTCTCCTTTCTAGATTTTCTCATCATCTAAATTTTATTGCTTCAAAACTTGGAGTTTCAGGGCTTTTTTGATAATCTCTTATGCTAGTTGTATTTCTCTACTGCCAGTATCCATGGGTAGATCTTTCCAATTTTTTTATTGTTCTCCTAAAATATGAAGTTATCAACTTTGCATCTACCCAAGGCTCTGGTAGAAGTCTCAAAAATAGATAAAATCAAATCCAACCTCAAAGTTTGATCCATTAACCATGAGTCATTCCAAAAATATATATCTCTTTCATTACCCAACAACCATCTGCTTCTTTTAATCAAGAATTATTTTGACTTTAGTAAGCTTTGCCAAAAGGGATATCCATTGGTTGGAAAAGGATCCAAAAGGAAGTTCCTAAAATTGTATTTAGATTTTAGGATACTTATCCAATATATCCTCTTATTTTTGATAACCTTCCAGCCTTGTTTCACTACCAGATCTTTATTCATTCTACTCACATATTTCAGATCTTGACCCCCTTTCTTTCTTTGATTGCAGTCCTACTCCCAAGATACCAGGTGGGATTTACCTTTTAGAGTTGGGTCTACCCAAAGAAAATATTTATAGATACTTTCCAGTTGAGATATAACCTTCCTTTGGAGCCTGAAGATGGACATGAAATAAATTAGAATGCTCTAAAGGGAAATTTTAACAAGGACAAATTTTTTGAATTGGATTAGAATTGCATCTTTCCACCCTACCAATTTATTATGCACTCTCTATGATAGATTTCCATAAGGAATCCATCAAACATACATGGAATAAATGGAGGCTGAGATAAACAATAGGAAAATTAGCAATACCACAACCAAAAATACCCATAATTTTCCTGTCTTTCAAAGGGAGTATTTAAAAAACAACTTACTTTTATGGTAATTTATATTTAGGTCAATAACCTTTTGGTCTCCCTCACCTAAATCACCAAGGCTAAACAAAATAGCAAGGTATCATCCATAAACTGGGGATGATAAATTGGGTTGCATAAGAGGGTAGGTATGAGGTCTTCAATGGTGGTATTTAGAGCAATGGATCTCCCCAACATTTTTACCATTAGGATGAAGAGATAGGGAGAGAAAGGATCCCCTTGTCAGATACCATGATAACTTTAATAAAATCTAGCCAAAGAGCCATTAATGAAAACAAAGAAACTGGATGAGGAAACACAAGAGTGAATTAGATCAATCCAATTTTGTCCAAACCTAAAACTACTCAAAACTTGGAATAAGAAGACCCATGAAACCCTATCATATGCTTTGTTCATGTTCATTTTGAGGAAAAGACTAGGCCTACCACTTTTATGGACTGAGTCTATAAGCTCATGAACTACAATTTCCCTATACAAAATTTGTCTCCCTGCTATAAAACCACTTTAGGCTTTATTAAGGAGGAGAGGGAGAAGCAGTTTGAGTCTATTTGCCAACATTTTAGTCAAAATTTTATAAACAATATTACAAATAATAATAGGCCTATAATCGTTAAAACTAGAAGCTCCTGTGCATTTTTTAATTAACACCAGGAAGTTCAAGTTCACACCCAAGGGGATGAACTTGGAATATTGGGCGGATATCAATGCATCATAAATAGACTAGCATTTCTAAAAAAATAGGGGTGGGAACCCATTAGGACCTAGATATTTCAAGACCCCCATATTCTCAACCATAGATTTGACTTCATCATCGGTGAAAGGGGAGTCCAAATATGTATTCATTATGTCTAATACTAGTTGGGGGATGGAATGGAGGAGGGCTTATTCTACTACCAAGTCTCTGGGAGTCCTATCTCCCAAAAGAGAGCAAAAATGAGAAATTGATTTTGCCCTAATTTCCTTAAGAAAACTAGTTCTACTCCCATCCAATTTGTAATTCTCCCTAATCATATTGTAGCTTCTATGGTTAACGATCAATGAGTGGAATAATTTGGTATTCTTGTCCCCTTCCTTGAGCCACAAGGCTCAAGATATATATTTTCAATGTAGCTCTTCATTAGCCAAAGTGTTATGAAGATCCACAAGAAGCTCTTTTTCCTTCAAGATGGAGGTTGAAGGGGCACCCTCTGGTTCCACTAACAATTCTAGATCTTTCAGCTGATCTTTTAGCCTTTCCTTGGTTCTAAATATGTTACCAAAAATATTTTATTCCAGGCCTTGAGATTAATTTTAATGTTCTTGAGTTTATTGTCCACCATGGTCAAGCCTTCCCCTAGGACCTCTTTAGACCACCAATATTTGATCTTATCTTCTAACTTGGGATGATAACACCACATAGCCTCAAACCTAAATGATTTAGGGTGGGAATTCACTTTAGCCAGGAGCTCCATCCATAAACGATTATGGTCTAAGCCCACTCTAGGGAGAGAGTAAAGGGATGTATCTCCAAAAATGGGGACTCCAAGTTTTGAGATTAAAATTTTGTCAAGCTTGTTGAGAATCAGTTGGTCCCTCATTCAATGGTTACTCTAGGTAAAACTAGAGCCTTTGAGATCTAAATCGATGAGTTTAGTAGAGTTAAAAAAGTATTTGAAATCTTCCATACTTTTGATGTCTAAAAAAATACGTCCTTTCTTGTCATATGGGTACATAGGAGTATTGAAATCTTATGAAAGGACCCAAGCTTAATCCCTAAAGGTATGTCTAATTTCGAACAAAGAGGACTAGAAAAGGTGCTTGTAATTTCTTGAGTTGGGAGCATATATATTGGACAGAACCCATATGGGATTAGAACTTTTGTAAAATAGGATATTAATTATTCTGTCAGAAGAAGAGATGACAATTCCATCCAACTTTGACATGTCCTAAAAATAGAGAAGTCCTCCCAAATATCCAGTATCCTGACAAGCTACAAAACCTGCTTCTTTCCAAATTTCTTTATGGATAAAATAACAACCAATTTCATCTAGTTTATATTCCTAAATGAAGATAATATCCGGAGATCTATCATTTTGTAAAGAAGCTAAAAGCCTCTATTTATTGGGGCCATTTAGCCCTCTGATATTCCAAGAAATTAGCTTCATTTATGGCATTTTTAAGGAGGCTTATTCTTCCCATCCCCTAGGAGGGAGGATTTCAAATTCTCCAGTTTGATTTATCGGCTAGTATTTCCATTCATTTTTTCCAATTTTAGCAAATACTGGGCCTCATTAGCAATTTTAGAGTTTATCTCCCTCTTTCTGAGGGACCTATTGGTGGGATTTCCAACTTTTATCTCAACTCCCACATCAATGGATCTTTTCCTATGACTCCTATTTTCAAACTTGGTGATCCTTTATTCATGAATGGAGTGGGGGAGGTTAACAAACTATCCATTATTTTTTAGACCACAGGCTCACCCAAATCAAGGCAATCAAAGAAATTTTGGAGAAATTTTAAATGTCCTTACCTCATCTGCATCATTAACTAAATTGGACAGTTGAATAAGGTCATCAACCTCTAGGGTTTCATACACCTTCTCTATGAGATTTTATTTTGGAGCTTCATTGCCTTCAAATAATTTTTGAGGGAGAATGGCTTCCTCTTGGGCATCCTTGCTACAAAACCCTTGGGTACCTTTTGCAAGAGATTCAATTTTAGTCATTTTCCCTTTCAACTTTTGGTTTATGTTTTTAAGCACCCATTTCTCCTTGCCCTTATAAAGGTTCACCATCTTACCTGAAGCCACTGCCTTTAGGGAATATGAGTTTTGATGATGATCTTGCTTCTCATATTTTTGGCAAGCTTGAGGTCTATTTTCATATGTAATGGTTTAGAACTAGGTCCCAATATTGGAGATAAGCTCAATGAATCTCAGGAGGTCTTTTTTAACATTAGTCATCATTCATATTTTGGTGAAAGCCATTCGTGATTTCAATATTGTACACTCATAAATGGAAATTAGGTTATCGATAGCCTTTGCGACCGCCTTGAAAATATTCTCATCCTAGTAATGAAGAGGAAAACCAGTTAGCCAAATCCAAAGAGGGACAATATTAACCCATTGAATATGAGGATTGAATTCTAGCCCCCATCTACGCAAGAACATGCATCTTTGGATCCCCTTACAAAATTCTCTAAGAGTCCTCTTCATAATTCAATCTAATAAGGAAGAATTTTTTTGGAATGGCCACTATCTCTAAAGAACCTCATAGTTGCCACCTTACTAGAGCCCAGCATCTTAGAGAATCTAAATTAGGTCTCCCTCCTTGAAATCTCTCCATTAGGTTCCATGAACTATCTCTCATTATGATTTTGATAAGGTCGACAGGAATGTGAATCTGATTCAAAATAAAGGAAATGTCAAAAGGGATAGCAAAAGAACCACCTTTAGAACCAACTGCCACCTTCACATAAGACTAAAGCCCAGGGTGAGGGACCCCCTAGTCTAAAGGTGTAAATATCCCACCTTTGAACTTACCTAGATCCCACTCATCCCACTCAAAAAGTATCAAGGTACCATGAGGCTTAAAAATCCCCCCATTCATGTACTTGGACTCCTCTATAATAGGATTGAATTCAACCATCCATGGTTTTGACACTTTTGCAATTATCCCACTAGTGTTCATTTTAAATTTTCTACATTTCAAATAATTATTTTATATCAAATGTTAATATTGACCATTAACAACGATATATATAATTTTTCTTTAGTATTAATGATACCAACATTATTATTAATACCAAACTTGATAAATTTATTAACCAATGATTTCAATGCTCAAAAACAAGCATAAATGCATCCCAATAATAATTTGTAAATATAAGATGCAATCATTAATATGCATAAATAGTTTTTTCCTTAAGCAAGTGGCTTTATGATAACTATGACGTTATCACCTGCCTACTAAGGATGTCTCTTTTGCTTTAATAATAACCTCCTTTCCTAATGGTGCATTCAATCAAACATAAATGTATGCCATGCACTTATATGAAAGGTTTATTTTTACCCTTAAGCTATCGATGATAATTTCATCCATAATTTTCCTTTTCCTCTCAACTCTAGTGGTTTTCCCATACCAATCCACTTGTGAGAGTACCTGGTCTTGCAACCACAAATTCCATCAGCAGTATCATATTCCAAAAAGTCGTATAATCAACTTTAAAAGCATAAAGTGAAACTATCATAAAATAATATTATGCATTTGATATCCACACATCAATATATAAATCAAGCATCAAAAAAATTTCTACCAAGGTGAGCCATTACATTAGTGGTAATCGACACTCCATTATATGCCTTGTATTGGATAACATGGATTTGTGCCCTTTGTTACTTCATCCTCTTTTGGTTACCAATTTTTCCCATAGTGACTCAACTATTATTTTGAGGTGCATACTTCTAGTTTTGAAGCATGAATGACATGCAGAGCAGACAAATTTTTTTTTAGAAGATTGAAGAAAATTCCTACAAGACCCTTTTGAGCATTATTTTGCTTTTGGCACTCCCTTCGTAGGAGTTGTAGTGATTGCATTGGGTTAATTACATGCTCTCTTGAGTAAAGTCTCTGATAATTATATGCTATTTGTGATTGAGTAGAGCCTTCAAGACGATTGTATGCTCTATATTTTTTAGTAAAGCCTTCCAAAGGGTCTCTTTCTTCTTCAACAAGTTTAAGGATTATATTTTGGGCACTTGCACACTCTGATGTTCTCTCCCACATTCTTGTATAAGCATTGGAGTCCAATGTTTCTATGTTGGGTAGGAATGATAAGGATAGGCATAGGTTTATTTTATTATTTGTAAACTTTGATTTAGGTGATTTTATATCCTATGATATTGTGAGAATATAATGCTCATTTTGGTTATCTAGAAGGTAATATTGTTAGCTTTTGTGATTAAGTTATTAGGGATTTAAGCCTAATATAGATGTTTGTTAGAATATTATCTTAGTGTATGGTTTTGTTGATCTATGTAAGATAATATTTTGATGTAATATTGGTATCTTTGATGGTATATAAAGTTTGAAAAATAAATAAAATAGTGAGTGGATTTTGATCCACATCATAATCACTAGCAAAGTGGATCAATTCACTCACTTCTTGGAATAAATCACTCATAGACAGGTGGAGGGGTAAAAACACAAGCACAAATCATAAGGAAGATCTTTTAAAATTGATATTTTGGCATGTAGTGGAACCATAACTCATTTTAGAAGCCTTCTAATACTTTTAGAGGTAATTTTAGAGGTATAAAGTATTTGGAGGTGTATCATTTTGTTAAATATACCTCTAAAATTATACTTTTACAAGGAGTAAGAGTTTCTCACCCCAAGTAACTCAAGGGTAAAATATTATTGTAAATTGGGGGCATGGACTCCATTGTAAACATATTTTGGCCATGAGAATTTAGAGCTACACTCTAGTAAATCCACATTGTTCTCATGTAACTCATAAAATTGGTGAAAATTTATTAAGAATTTTTCTCCATGTTAGTGGCACTACCCTCCTAGATTGCAAAAATATGTAGTGATTGAGGATTAGCCCCTTTATCTATCTTGTCATTTTCCCTAAAATTTTACATCAATAAAATGGAAACATTGTTTTTATTTAGATTCTCATGTGTTGATTGATTACAACCTTTCCTTGCTATGAGTATGACCATATTTACTTTTAATTCCTTACACCCCTAATAAATGTACTTTTTATACATTTTACTTTTATGTAATTAGATTATATTAGATTAGAAATTAGCAAGGATAATTGGGAGTTGGTCTAATAGATTGGAAAAGGTCATTAACCCTTCCATTCAATCTTATTGAAACTAGAATTAGGATTCCTAATTCAACAAGTATATCTTTAGTCTACAAGAATCCATATATTTTATATAGGACATTTGAATAAAGAGAAAATAATTGAGACTTAAATACTTTTAAAAAGACGAAGCATTGTGATCTAATATGTTTCCTGATTAGGGAGCGATGAAATTAGGGTTTCTTGGGAGGGTGGGGATGACGGTGGGCGGGAAGGCTGTTCTGGGAGAGCACGGGAGCGTCGACAGGGTGGAGGGAGGGCAAACAGAGTCTGGGGACGCCGAGAAGTCCTTGCCAAGTCGCGGCAAGGATCCGCCAGACAAACGGGGAGATGGACCTCGAAAGTCATATGCTTTTGCAGTGGCCTCTGAAACCCTAAGCGGGATCTTCTCCAAGGAGTTATTTCCGTCCGGGGACGAGTTGGACATCCCGACGGAAATTCTCTCAAGCTTTGTGGATTTCGAAAAATTTACCCTCATCGATAAGTTTATTGGTGGTCGTCCCGACATGGAGACCATTCGCAAGTGGGCGTCTGGCAAATGGCGGACCTCTGGTCACTTAGAGCTGGCTACCCTAACCCGAGGTTTTTTTGCGATTAGGCTGAGCAACAAGGAGGACTACTGTAAAATCCTGGCTGGAGGGCCTTGGTTCTTGGGTCGTAGGAGTCTCTTTCTAAGGAAGTGGGGTTTGGAATTTAACCCCGATACCCAGAATATCAACATTGCTCCAATATGGGTTAGGCTCCCGAGTCTTCCCCTTTTCTGCTGGCATGAAAATGTAATCAAAGGTATTGCTCGGTCCATCGGGGAGCTGATCACTTTAGACTCTCCCACCAGAGCTCGAACTAGATTTGTCCAAGCTCGGTTCTGTGTTTTGGCGGACTTGGAGATGGACCTCCCATCCTCCATTACTCTACGATCTGGGGGTACTTTTCTACACAAGCAAGCTATTGTTTATGAGAACAGGCCAGCTTTCTGCCCTCAGTGTAGTTCTCAAGGGCATCTTCAGTCCAATTGTCCTCTCCAAAAGCCGAGGAAGAAGGAGCGAGATCCCTGCAACCCTCTAGAGCATGGTGAAGGTCAGACGAAACACCCTTTTGCGAAATGCCATGAATCTCCAGGTCCATCCAGGGACCATCTCGAATCCTCCTTACCATAAGAGGAAATCACCACCCATCCGGACTCCGAGCAGTGTGGTGGGCGCCCCCAACTAGGACCACAGGAGGAAAATGAACGGGCCCCCCCCCTTATCACCACACAGGCAGATTCATCCAAAATTTATGACCGGAACTCTCCCGAGGCACAAAAGATATTGGAAGACTACCTGCTGGGAAGAAGAGGTTACCAGCCTGGTAATATTAGCCCTCGGATTACGAGGAGTCAAAAGCGAGGGGTGGATTTTGGTAGTGAAAGGAAGCAGGGTCGTCCCCCCAACAAGGAAAAGAGAGACAAAGAAACTGCGGCTGATGTCCCACCAAAGACATCTTGTAATTATGTGTATTTTGTAGAATATTTTAATACATGCTCCAAATGTTCATCTTAATCACTTTTTGACTATAAAATAGGTGCATTGAATAGTGAACTTTGTTTCTTGCAATTAATTCAATTCTTGAAATGCGACTAATAAAAACAACCTTTAGAAGAAAATATTCATATTATAGTTAGAATATCCAATGGTATTCACTCTTACTTTTGGTCTTATCACAATTTTATCATTATTTTTGTTAATCATCTAATGGCATGTGGGTGGATAAGACTAATATTCAAGTCATTCACAAACTAAGTCAATAAAATGGAAATTTTTGGGCCAAGGCCACATGACTTATTGGTTAAAGTAAAGCACTATTTTCATCTTCACAACTTATTATATAAGTCTTATCTTGTAGTTCTTGACCATTTGAAAGATACCTATTTCCACATTAAATCCATTATAATTTTTTGTATCTTTTATTTATTTTTTTATGTATTATTTAATGATTTTTTTTTTATGTTACATTTTTTTTTTTTCAATAAGAGAATCCTAATATGTATTTAAAATTTTATAAAATTCTACCCTTATATCTATCTAAGTCTTGATTCATCCATATTTTGTTCTTGTAGATATGGGAGGAGCTAAGGTTTCCATAGAAATGGACCCTTATTTATTTTTTATTTTAATGCATGAGCACATAGGGAGTCATAGCATATGAGTCATCCATTTGGAAGCACTAATAATGTGCCACTCATCTATCTTTTCTACTTTGGTAACCACTCTACTTTGCATTTAATGGCCATGTCATGACAAGAGTAAATGCAAATATTATGCATAATATCTCACCATGTCTAACTTGCTTTTGTATTAAATGAAATATATTTTGAATTATATGAATTCAATTTGATGTTGCCATGCACCTAATTTGCATGCCCTAAAAGCTTTATATGATAGCATGTTGTTTTATTTTTGAATTCACTGAGTGTTATGTCCAATATCTTGTTTGGTGTCCTATGCTCAAAATAGTCTTCATCTATTGAATTTACTAAAATGAAAAAGATCCAAACTATTATCAACACACTTGTTGGAATATATTCCATTATTTGGTAATCATTCCAAGTATCATGTAAGATGTACCAAGTGTCATAGGAAGAGTAAGGACCAAGAAACCTCTCCTCCTATATAATGGACTCATAGTTCCATTCAAATTGTATCATTCTATTCACATAATAATATATGTGATGTAGTTCTTCTCTATTTATGTTTCTTGAATAGATGGAATAGTGCAAAAACCATCATTGGTATCATAGCAAGGTTCTAGGGGCCCAAAAATAATTGCAAGGAGAAGCAACCCTTGCAAGAAGGAATTGGGACAATTGTCACCATCCGACAACAAGCCCAAAGGAGAAGAATTTGGTAAGTTTATCAAATTTTATAGGAACTATTGAAGACCTCAAGACTTTTAGATTCTTGAGAAGAAGGCCATGTTTGAATTCAGAATTTGGTAAGGAGGTTGAAGGAGAACATAGATAGAAGAAGCCTACCAAATCCAAGAGATTTGAATATTACCTTTCATAGCTAAGAATGTATATTTTGGAGATAGGGGTTTTTTGAATATACAACAAAATACTGAAGGTTTCATAGTTGTGATTTACCACCATTCTCAACAAAATATTGGTGAATCTATTCATCAAGATCTATCTTCAGAGATCGTTTAAAGTAAGCAAATTAGGTGCAAAGGGTTCATTACTTGAGCACTCATATTCATATTGTTACTTAGATTCATTAAAAACCTTATTAGAATTAAAGTTGCAAGGATAATAGATCATATTATAGTCTTCACAAGAGTGCAAAAATATTCTTTTAAGGTTATTACCAGCAAATTAAAATAGGAGTTGGATATATTTTGATAGAAAGAAAAATATCATATTTCTATTATCTAGTTATAGCAAAGAAGACTATATTAGATTGCAAATATTATAAAGCATTCATGAATTCTTTAAGAGTTATCATTAGTTCATATTACAAGTTACTTTTGAAGTAATAAGGAGATTGAATTTGCACTATATTAGTTTCTCTTAAAGCTTATTAGAGGTGCACTAAGGATTTTCAGGGAAAGTGAAAATTAGTGCAATATTAAGCCACTCTAAGGCCATATTAGTTGCATGGTTATTAGATTGGATCTATTGTTAGATTAACCAAACAAATGAGAGATTTGCCTAGTAAATAAGACAACATAAAATCATCCCTTGCCTACAAAGGAATAGTATAAAAAAGCCAGCCTTACTGGGTTGGTGTAGACACGTAATGTAAAATTTGTGTAGTGAATTTTGTGAATTTGCTATAGATAGAGGTGCAAAACCAAAAAATAGAGGGCACGTAAATACCAACAAGACTCATTAAAAAGTGGCCAGTAGAAGTGCACCATCCGAGCAAGGTAAAATAGTCAACAAAGGGCTCACATTCCGATGTCTAAATACACCCCCATCAACCATGAAATTGAGAATCCACAACAAGAAACCTAAATCACAAGGTATCCATACAAAGGAGACATTATCTACTACACAACACAAGAAGGATATCATAAATAAGCTATTTTTTATCTATGTTAGCTATCATCTACTATACATTGCAAAGGCAACACTCAAGATAGCATATTAAAAGAATAAAAGGGTAAGGTATAAGGTAGAGTTAAAAGTGCAATATCCAAGACCTAGCTTGGAGGAATTTCCCATCGAGAAGGAGCATCCAAATCAGCCCTTGGAGTCCCATATGACCACCATTGCAATACCTAGAATAAATACAACTGGAGATAGTATTTGGATAGCACAACTTGAACTCGTTTCTAAGAAGGAAGAAGTGTTTGAAAGTGTTAGAACAAACTGGAAATAACTTGCACTCATTGGAAAGATAAGTATTATAAGGATGTTGGATACACCTCTACATGCAAAATAATATGCACCACTTGTCACACTAAGGTGCATGTTATTCTCTCTAACGCTTATCCTATAAGGTAATGCTCAAGATGAAATAACACTCACCTTGGAAGCGTTAAGAAGCATAATTCAAAAGATGAAGAAATTGCTATCATTTCTAAGGAGAAGCATTATATATTAATGCTCATAAGAATTAGGAATAAAACTATTAATAAGTAACATAGGAAGGTGCTCCAAACATGATTCAATATACGTAGATATGAAGGAAGGAGCACAGAGTTATAACACCAAAGCTTTGATACGCATCGAGATCAAATTTTATTCAAGGAGGTTCAAAAATTTTATGAGATATCTGTTAAATGAGGAGCATTGAATGCTCAATGTCGTCCAAAAAATGCAATTTCAAAAGATCCATCGGAGGAGCGACGATCAAGTAATATCGTGTGCAACATTATAAATATAATATCAAACTTATTACTTGTTTTTTATTAAGGTTGAAAAGGAGTTATAATATGAACCGTATAAAGTTAAGTTTACTATTTCATTGGAGTAATACAAATCAACCATCAAATATTAGTAAGTTATAAAGCAAGTCCATACCTTCAAGTAATATTTCAAGGTATTATAATTGAAGTACATTCTCATATTATAATATTTTCAAGTAGGAGATATAAGGTTGTCAACCTTGGTAAACTCAAATATCAATTTGCAAATACTATTATCATTATTTTTTAACATTCCAAAAGTAGGGAGTTATAAGGTATACTACACCAAACTATAGATACTTGGAATTTAGAAAATTAAATTATTGAATAGAGAAGCAAATATATTGCTTACATATAGAGTTGGAACTAATTGATTACACTTATCTCATACTCATATTAAGGGGACAAAAGAAATCCAACCATAGATAACTTCTAAATTGATAAGTGCATAGTTTAGTAGGAGAGATAAGGTGAAATAGAAGCTGATTATTATAATTTACAAAACATTACAAAATCAACCCAAGAATTGAACTAATATTAGCCAAGCACTTTTCAAACCATTAGGGAGACACAAGGGATCCTACAAGACTCAAGTTTGAAAGGCTTTATCAAGATAGGTCATAAGTCATGGATTATTGGTATATAGACTCAGGGGCAAGTAAGCATATGACAAGAAACATACATTGGTTTAATTCTCTTCAAAAGGTAAATGAGAAGCCAGTTGTTGTAGCAGATAGTAAAACATATGAAGTAAAGGGGATAGGAAATATTCCAGTGGATCTGATAAATGGAAAAGGGATAATCAAGAATGTATTATATGTCCTAGGATTAACTACTAATCTTCTTTCAATTTTCCAACTCATGGATCAAAACATGACTATAGAATTCAAAGTTTTCACTAGAAGAAAACAATGTCACTTTCTTAAACCGAAAAAAAATATAGCATCAGGGTCCTATAAAAGTGGTTTATTTTTTCTAGATATTACCACTCACTCAACTCTTTTAGTTAAAGCTTCAAATCTATGGCACAAAAATCTAGGACATACTAGTGAATCCTCTATGAAATAATTACTCAAATATCAAATGGTTGAAGGAATACCTAACTTATCTCTAGAATCTACCATGTGTCCAAAATGCTTAGCAAGAAACAACATAGAATTCCTTTTAAGCTTTGTCAACACATGACTCAAAAACCATTAGAAATAATATATGAATCCATGAAGATCAATAGTATTGGAGGACATAAGTATTTTTAATTATATGTTGATGATCACACCAAAAAAATGTGGGTGTATTTCATGAAGTATAAATCAGAAGCATTTAGTCGTTTTAAACAATTCAAACTTCAAGTAGAAAAAGAGTCAGGAAAGACTATAAAAGCACTTTGCTCATATAGAGAAGGTGAATTTGTATCTAAATAATTTAACTCATTCTTACAGGAAAATAGAATAAAAATACAACTCACTACAGCTTATTCACCACAACAAAATGGAATTGTAGAAATAATAAATAGATCAATAATGGAAATGGTAATATGTATGTTAAAAGAGGCTCATCTTGATCATAAATATTGGGTAGAAGTAGTACAAATATTAGTTTTCATACATAATATATTACCAACAAGAGTACTCAAACATATTACACTAGAAGAAGCATGGTCAGGACAAAAACCAAATATAGAAAAACTAAGGATTTTTGG
The DNA here is from genome assembly GCA_028583015.1 of Wollemia nobilis. Lineage (NCBI taxonomy): Eukaryota > Viridiplantae > Streptophyta > Pinopsida > Araucariales > Araucariaceae > Wollemia > Wollemia nobilis. The sequence continues at coordinate 4,242,845 of JAQPPZ010017257.1, read as the reverse complement.
ATGCAAAGCTTACATGCATATTCCAAAACAAAAAAGGACAAAATTAGATGACAAAACTATGGTAGGAATATTTTTTGGTTATGACAATGAATCTATAGGATACATAATACTACATCCACATACAAAGAAAGTTTACATTAGTAGAGATGTAATCTTTTATGAAAAGGTCAAATTGACACAAAAAAACCTAGTAATGATACAAACTACCTTGAAGAAGACACAAGTGTGAGTCGATAAACTCATTGTATTTCATACATTATCCAAAGATTACATTTATAGTTCTTGCAAAGTTCATAACTAGTACAATATAGTTGGAGTTTACATAAATCATGAACAACAAATCTCCAATATACTCTCTAACTTAACATAGCTAATATTAATATTAATCCCTATATTATTTCAATAATGCTAAACAACCTTAGCTACGTATATGCTCTCAATAGTGATATATCCAATATGTTATCAATAAAGATATATGTTAGACTTATGCTATCAAAGTCCAACATTCTCCCCCTTAAAGTTGAGAGGGATGACAAGACAGCATCTTAGCTTTATATATTGAGCTTTAGCAACTCCTTTGGTGAATATATCTGCTATGTTGTCCAAAGTGCTACAATGTCATAGCTCAACCACCTATTTCTCCACCATGTCTCGAATTAAGTGACACTTCATATCAAAGTCCTTTGACCTGCTGTGGTGGATAGGATTATGTGCCAATTTAATGGCACTCATATTGTCACAATACAATATGGTAGGACCACTTTGTTTCTCTCCTATTTCTTCAAGCACTTTTCTCAACCATAAATCTTGCGTACTAGCATTTGTGATTGCTATGTACTCAGCTTTAGCAGATGATAATGCTACAACAATTTACTTTTTGGAACTCCATGTAATTAGCCCTGATCCAAGACTAAAACAATTCCCTGAAGTAGATTTCCTATCATCTATATTGCTGCCCCAATCACTATCACTAAAGCCAACTAATTTTACAAAATTACATTTGTGGTAATGGATACCATAATCCAATGTACCCTTTACATATCTCAAAATTATTTTAGTTGCTCTTAGATGAAGTTTAGACGGATTGGCCATATACCTTGAAACTAGAGAAACAACATATTGAATATCCTACCTTGTGTTGGTGAGGAACATTAGAATCCCAACCATGCTCTTGTAAGTGGTCATGTCAACTTTTGGTGCTCCATATTCTTTTCTTAATTGGATCCCATGACCTATTGGAGTTCCAACAGACTTGCATTGCTCCAAAAAAAATTATTTATCATGTCTAGAGCATATTTATGTTGACATATGAAGATCCCATTTCTTGTTTGATGTACCTCCATTCCTAGAAAGTAATGCATCAAACCTATATCATTCATTTAAAACTCTTTAATCATGGAGTGTTTAAACTCCTCATTCATTTTATCACTACTACGCATTAATATTAGATCATCCACATATAAGAACACAATGAGAATATATTTACCTTATTTCATGTAGTAGAGAGTAGGTTCACTTTTGCTCCTAGTGAATCCATACTTTTGAAAGTAGTCATCAATGCGTGAGTACCATGCTCTTGGTGTTTGCTTTAGGCCATACAATGCTTTATTCAATTTGTACACAAGGTTATCCTTACCTTGTTCTTCAAATCCTTGAGGTTGTTGCACAAAAACCTCTTCATTCAAGTACCCATTGAGAAAGGCACTCTTAACATCCATGTGTTGAATTTTCCACCCTTTGTGGGCAGCCAAAGAAAGCACTAGTCTAATGATTTCTTGCCTAGCAACAACAACAAAGGTCTCCTCATAGTCAATTCCATACTTTTGAGTAAATATTTTTGCTACTAGCCTTGCCTTGTGTCTTTCAATGCTCCCATCAGCATTGAACTTGGTCTTATAGACCCATTTACATCCAACACATTTCTTACCCTTAGGAAGCTCCACTAGCTCCCATGTATCATTCTTTTTTATAGAGGTCATTTCCTCTTTCATGGCTTGTTTCCATACATCATGAGTACATGTTTTTTCATAAATAGATGGCTCTAACTCTACACTAGTCATTGAAGCATAGTTTACAATATCTCGCTTAGGTTCTTGAGAATCTTCATCACCATACATGTGCAAATTTTCAAGTCTTTTCAAGACTTCATTCATCTCACTAGCTTGGCTTCTAGTGTACCTTATTTGAAAATTCTTGTCCATAATTTGAAAAGGATGGTACTAAAGTGTTCTCTTACTTCTTGATGGTTTTGGTGGTGTATCTTCCTCCATTGGCATTGGATAAGAACTTGATGATCTTGGTGGTCTTTGTGTACTTGGAGTAGCACTTGAAGTAGAACTCTTTCTTGGACTTGGATGAGGACTTCCATTGTTGTTCTTGTTAATGGGTTGTATTTGGGAGGAGCTTACACCTTGAGATTCATCATCAACAAAAAGTTTTTGATGACCCCATACTCCCCCTTCATCAAAAATTACATCTCTTGAGATTACAACTTTGTGAGTTTTTGGATTGTAGAGTCTATATGCTTTTGAAGACTCACAATACCCAATGAAAATACATGCTTGACTTTTGGGGTCAAGTTTCTTTCTTATCTCATCAGGAATGTGTGCATATGCAAGACAACCAAAAACTTTGAAATGCTTTACATTTGGCTTTTTGCCATACCATCCCTCATAGGGAGTGATTCTAAACTAGAAGTAGAACTCCCATTCAAAATGTAAATACTTGTCCTAACAGCATCAGCCCAATACATGTTACTTAGTTTCTTTGTTTGAAACATTTATTTAGCCATTTCTACAATAATACGATTTTTTATTTCAACCACGCCATTTTGTTGTGGGGTGTAGGCAGTGAACTGCCTTTTGATCCCATAATATTTACAATATTTGAGAAATACATTTGAATAAAACTCCCCTCCTCTATCAGTTCTTAATCTCTTTACAACATACTTTTGATTCTCTACATTATTTTTGAAATCCTTGAAACATTCAAAAGCTTCATCCTTAGTTTTCAAAAAATAAATCCAACACATTCTAGAGAAATCATCAATGAAAATGAGAAAGTAAGAATTGTTACCCAATATTTTGGTATGCATTGGACCACAAATGTCCAAATTTACCAATTTTAGTGGATGGCTTGCTATCCATGCTTGACCTCTTGGAAACTTTTTTCTTGAGTGCTTTCCCAAAGCACATCCTTCACACACCTCCTTATGCTCTTCAACTCTTGGTAGACCACACACGATAGCTTGTGAAGTCAACAATTTCAAGCTTGTAAAATTAAGATGACCATATCTCAAGTGCCAAAGCACACTTGGATTTTCTATTGCTACACTAGCAAGTTGAGCACCTCCTTGTTCCCCAAACTTAAGAGGAAATAACCTATTCTTTGTCATAGGTACATTTGTGACAACTCTATTACAATTATTTTTGTCAAAAATTACACATTTTCCATCTTCAAAAACAAGTTTATAGTTCTTTTCCATGATTTGTCCAACACTAAGAAAATTATGTTGGAGTTTGGGGGTGTAATAGATGTTGTTTACCTTCTTTGTGCCTTCTTTTGTTGGAACCTCCATGGCTCCCATACCTTCAACTTGTAGTGCCTTATCATCTCCCAATTTGATCTTTGACTTGTAGGTGGAATCCATTGTAGCAAATAGCTCTTCTTTGCCACTCACATGATTTGAGCAACTAGTATCCAAAATCCAAGTTTCATTAATATTTTGATCTGATTTTCCATATGTGAGGAACAAATTTGAAGAAGACCCTTCCTCTTCTCCATAGTTTCCATATTGACCTCTACCTTCTTGAGAAGTCTTGGACCAATAATATTTAGCAAAGTGACCAAGATTACCACAATTGTAACAAGATTTCTTTGATTTGTCACCTCCTCTTCCTCTTCCTTAGTTTCCACCTCTTGATCTACCTCTTCCTCTTCCTTTACCTTTACTTTGGCCTCTTCCTTCTCCTCTTCCTTGTGCATTGCCATGAGTCTCACCTTTCTTATATGAGAATGCTTTTTCATCACCTCCAAAGCTTTATGATGTAGAACCCTGTAGTCTCTCTTCATGGGACATCAAAGAACCAATTAGTGTATCAAATTTTAGAGTATACAAATCTTTAGATTCTTCAATAATGATAGCAATATGGTTCCACTTATGAAGAAGTGTTCTCAACACTTTCTTCACAACCACTTCAAATTTTATGTCTTCTCCAAGTGTCTCCATTTTTTTGACAACTGCTTTAACTCTCACACAATAATCACCAACTTTTTCATCATCTTGCATTTTGAGATTCTCAAAATCTCTCTTCAAGGCTTGAAGCCTCACTTGATTCACTTGATTGCTCCCTTGATAGCTATCTTTCAAGGCTTCCATGCTTCTAGGGTTTTTGAACAAGAAGCAATCCTCGAAAAGATGCTTTTCTCCAAAGTTGCTTGGAGATGGTAGAGAGCAAACAAATTCTTCTTTTGGGTATCCTTCTTAGCAGTTTTATCAGCTACACTCAAGGTTGTCCAATCCTAAGGTTCATTGTAGCCTTCTTCTACAATATCCCATAACCCTTTGCCAATGAGTAAGGTCTTCATCTTGATAGACCAATACTCATAATCTAGCCCATTGAATTCTAGAATGGGAAGATTATTATTGGTATCCATTGATGCCAATTAGAAAAACTTGTAAACAGTAGCAATTCTAAACAAAAAAAAATGCAGCAAAAGATCAAAGGTTGTTTATTTTTTACGTAACTTTTAATTGCTCTATCAAACCAACCTGTTCTCACCTATCAAAGAAATACGTCACTTAGATTGAAGCTCACTATGATCAATTTAGCAAACTAGAAGAGAACAAAAATAAATTTCAGCCACACTTTGAAATTTTAAAGTTAAACTACACCTTGTCACTTCAAATGTCAACCAATCACGTGGTCTTCAATGACACCTTGCTGATTGACCAACTGCTACAATGCTAACAGAGTTTTTTGCTACTCAAGACGTCAATATTTTGATGTCAAATCTGATAAAAAAATAAAAAAATGGTTATCACCTCTTCTACTCTGTGTGGATAGTGAGACAAATATTTTGTGACTACAATGTGCTTGTCACAAGTGGCAACAGTTGTCACCAAATATTGTTTCCACGTAGTGTATTAATAGCCATATTTTACTCTTGTTCACAACAGGTGTTTCATGGTGTTCCAAACAATAATAGTTCAAACACGATGCTCCTTACAGAGAAATCACAACAATCAGTCATAACCAAAAATGTGTATTCAATCAAGACACAACAATCATTAAGATGATGAAAGATGTCCTACCAGATCTGGGCTTATTATGATATGGATTTATGAGTCTCAAAAAAACTTTACGTCTCAAATAGACCTCCAATCATGCCACTTCAATCACACCACTTCAATTACGTGTTGTATTCCAATCATGCGTCAGCTTCCCAATTATTCCACAAGCAGCTTCCCAATTATCAAAATATTCAAAAATTAAGTCACCCTTTTTTTACAAGATCATGATGACCTACGCAGCATTCAATCACGACGATCTACGCAAAATTCATAGGTAGAATCTTGGCATTCTACGTAGAGACAATGAGACGTATTTCCTTCAGTGTGTGAATCTCCATGATGTCCATGTGATTTCCCTTTGGTGTGCCTTAAAAAATGCAATTTGACTCCGTGTGATTCACCCAATGCACACCGACGAGCTTCCACCTCCACACGGATCGATACTCATGCCTTGTCTACATCTTCTACAACATCTTGGTCTCGATGTCTTGGAAGTTCTTTTTGCAAATAATATTCACGCCTTCAGAACAATCTTCATGCCTTCATAGCATAGTGTTGAGCAAGTTGCAGCAAAAGTATTGTCATTGTTGTCAACACAGTCAGACAGATCAGTTGATGAAGTGTACAGGCAGTCAGACAGATCAGTTGATGAAGTATACAGGAGTTAAGAGGTTCTTCAGAGTATGTACAGTGATTATCCAAAAAATTCAAAGTGACCCATATGCTAAAAATGCTAAAAATCAAAAGAAAATCACAAGGAAAAAAACTGTCATGATATCACGACATGTTGAGCAAGAAAGGAAAACCGTTGTGATATCGTGATATGTTTGGAGAAAAAGCGCAAGCAAGCAAACATGTCACGATATCGCGACATGTTTGGAAAAAAAGCACAAGAAAGAAAAACTGTCGCGATTTCACGACATGTTGGAAGAGAAAAAGACAAGTAGAAAAAGTGTCGCGATTTCGCGACATATTGCAAGAAAAAGAGGAGAGATAAAAAGATGTTGCGATTTCGCGACATGTTTCATTTTCGTGGTCCAAAGCGAAGAAAAATAGGAGAGAGAAAAAGATGTCGCGATTTCACGACATGTTTCATTTTCGTAGTCCAAAACGAAGAAAAAGAGGAGAGAGAAAAAGATGTTGTGATTTCACGATATGTTTCATTTTCATGGTCCAAAGCGAAGAAAAATAGGAGAGAGAAAAAGATGTCACGATTTCACGACATGTTTCATTTTCGCTGTCCAAAGCGAAGAGAAAAATGTGTTGTGATTTTGCGACATGTTTCATTTTCACGGTCCAAAGCGAAGAGAAAGAGGAGAGAGAAAAAGGTGTCGCAATTTCACGACATGTTTCATTTTTGCGGTCCAAAGCGAAGAGAAAGAGGCGAGAGAAAAAGGTGTCGCGATTTCGCGACATGTTTCATTTTTGCATTCCAAAGCGAAGAGAAATAGGAGAGAGAAAAAGGTGTCACGATTTTGCAACATGTTTCATTTTCGCGGTCCAAAGCGAAGGAAGATTGTACAGACGAAAAAGTGTCACGATTTCGTGACATGTTGCAGGAGAGAGTCCGAGAGAAAAAGTGTCGCGATTTCGCGACATGTTGCAGGAGAGAGTCCGAGAGAAAAAGTGTCGCGATTTCGTGACATGTTGCAGGAGAGAGAGTCTAAGAGAAAAAGTGTCACGATATCGCGACATGTCGGGTTTTCACGACCCGAAGGCAAAGAGGAAGCGCAAGGAGAAAAAGTGTCACGATATTACGACATGTCGGGTTTTCGCGACCCGAAGGCAAAGAGAAAGCGCAAGGAGAAAAAGTGTCACGATATCATGACATGTCGCATTTTCGCGACTTAAGGAGGAGAGAGAAAGTAAGAAGGCAGAAGTGTCACGATATCGCGACATGTGTTTTCGTGGGTACAAGTTGAGAAGAAGTCAAAGAGGTAGAAGTGTCACGATTTCACGACAGGTCGCTTCAGTGCGAGCTAAGAAGAGAAACCAGCCATGTGACAGTTAACTGAAGTCGGTACGATAGTTATAGGTGTAGATATAGAAGAAGTCAATACGACAGTTATAGGTGCAGTTACAGAAGAAGTCAATACGATAGTTACAGGTGTAGTTATAGAAGAAGTCGATACGACAGTTACAGGTGCAGTTACAGGAGAAGTCGGTATGATAGTTACAGGTATAGTTATAGAGAAAAGGTTATAAAAGGAGATCTGTGTGGAGAATTATAGTTGTTGAAAAATGCTAAAGAATGCATGTCGTAAGAGAGTTTTAATTCTAAAGTTTCAGCAATAGAAGAAGCTAAGAAGAAGCTAAAGATCTGAATAATTTTAGTATGGATGAGATGCATGGTTCTCTGATTGCATATGAGATGATAGTAGAAAAAACTAAACCCACAAACAAAGAAGTTGCTTTTAAAGCACAAAAAAATATAAAAGTAAAACAAGAATCTGATGAAGAAGGGACATCAGATGAAACGAAAGCTAACTTTGTTCAAAAATTAATAAGGGGAAAAGGAAAATACAGAGGAAAGCTACCGATTTACCCCTCTAGTGTCATTCTGAAACTATGGATTGGCATTGGAGCCAACTTTGTAAACAAGCTAAATGTCCACTCAAGGTGATGGAAGAAGACAAAAGTGATGAAAGTTCACACCAAGCAAAGAAGCATTATTGGAAGAAGAAATAATACGCATTTTAGAAAAGGCAACTTCAAGAAGAAAAGTTTCCTATCCAAGAATGTCAGTCCTTCAGAAGACAGCTCCGGTGAATATTCTGAAGAAGAAACTGGTGAATCTCTTTTCATGGTATTCGAAGAAGAAAAAATAGAAGAAAAACTTGAGGCTGAGGCTGAAGTAGATCTGGAAGGTGAGCTGATCGCTGCACTTAAGGAGCTGAGTATAGAAAGAAAAAAGAATAAGAAAGTTTCAAGAAAATTTGAGGATGCAAATGAAATCATAACCAGCTTGAACGTACAGATAGACGAATATAAGAAAATATCTGAAGATATAGAAGTACAATTAACTATGAAAATAGATGAGTGCAGCAAGTTAGAAGAAGAGATTGTTGGATTAAAGATGCAGCTAGAAGAGATGAATCAAAAAGTGAGATGTTATCACAAAATTGAAGAAAGTTCTGTAAAGTTGGACAAGATTATAAATAGCCAAAGGGCTACAGGCATTAAATTTGGTTTGGGCTTCATTGAAGGAGAATCGTCAAATGGATCAAAGGCCATAACTGTAGATCCCATCAAGAATGAAGATAAGATCATGATTGATCAAGAAAAAATGAATCATGCTAAAGAAAGCAATAATACCAGGCATGAGAGGAGTATTGACAATGATGAATTCACCAATGTCACTCATCAAAGGAGAAGAATATTTGTAGCTCCTACTATAAAATGGCAAAAACCATTACCCAGGTTCACTCATTTCTTTTTTGGTTATTGTTTTAAATGCAATGGTTATGGACATAAGATTGTAGATTGCAAGTATAATGTAGGACAAAGGAATTTTGTCAGTAGAAATGTTTTTTCACCATTGATGGATTATGCAGTAGAATGTTATAACTATCATAATTTTGGGCACATTGCAAGAAATTGTCGAAGTACATTTGCAGCAAATAAACATCAGGGAAGACAATTTCAATCAAATGGTTTGAGACAAAATAGAAGATTTCTTGAAAAACATGTATAGGCTACTGACAAAGAAAAGTCAAAACAAGTAACCAGAACTGTAATCAAACTAGAGTGGAAAGAAAAGGAGCAACTCAAGGAAGAAAATGAATTCTTGATTGTAAAGACAACATTTAAAGCACAGAACAAATCTACACCATGGATACTTGATAGTGGGTGCTCCAGTCATATGACAAGTGACAAACAAAAATTTGAGAAGTTACAGAAGTATGAAGGTGGTTTTGTCAAATTTGGAAATAATGATGGAGTAGAGATAGTTGGAAAAGGATCGGTTAAGATCAGTGAAGGAAAAATAAATTCAAAAGAAGTCTTATTTGTGATTGGTCTAAAGCATAACTTGTTAAGCGTAAGTCAGATTTGTGACAGAGGTCATGAAGTAATTTTCAAGAAGAAGGGTTGTGAAGTCAGAACATCAAACTATGGAAAGTTGATAGCAACTGGATCAAGAACATCTAGAAACTTGTATACTCTCTCAAAGACTTCAAAAGGAGCGTGCTTGATTGGACATGAAGAAGAAAATTGGTTGTGGCACAAGAGACTCGATCATATCAGTTTTGATAATCTAGTGAAAATCAGCTCAAAAGGGGCAGTGAGAGATATTCCTACCATTGGAAAACCATTAAATAGCATTTGTGCTTCATACCAAAATGGGAAGCAAACTAGAGCCACATTTAAAACAAAAGAGTACTTCACAAGCAAACCTTTAGAACTAATACATACTGATTTATGTGGACCCATGAGAACGCAAAGCATAAATGGTGACAAATACTTTATGTTGTGCATAGATGACTATTCTAGGATGACATGGGTACTATTTTTGAAACTTAAATTAGATGCCTGTGAGATGTTCAAGATTTTCAAAAAACAAGTTGAAAATCAAATAGGAAAAAGGATTAAATATTTAAGATCAGATAGAGGAGGAGAGTTCATTTTAGAGGAGTTTATAGAGTACTGTGAAAAGTATGGGATTAAGAGACAGTTTTCAATAGCAAGGACACCTCAACAAAATGGTGTGGTAGAAAGAAAGAATAGGACAGTGCAGGAAATGAAAAGGACTATGTTGACTAAGAGCAAAATAGCAGATAGATTTTGGAAAGAGGCAGTCCATACTACGGTATACATCCAAAATAGGTGCATGTTGAGAACACATGAAAGCAAAACTCCATATGAGTTATGGTTTGGTAAAAAGGCAACAACAAGATACTTTAAAGTTTTTGGCAGCAAGTGTTACATCAAAATAATTGAAGATAATCTTGGTAAGTTTGACGATAGAGCTGATGAAGGTATCTTTCTTGGCTATTCGACAAAAAGCAAAGCCTATACATGCTACAAAAAGAGGCTAAAGAAAATTGTGGAGAGTGTTGATGTTAAAGTTGATGAAGGTAGGGAACGAGAAATTAGTTATGAAGAAAACTACCCAATCTATGAAGAGGTTATTGAAGCAGATGAGGAAGAGGAAATGGAAAAGAAATAGAAAATTGACTCAGATGATTTAAGTAGTGTTTCAGAAGAGGAAGAAAACAAGAAATTCAAAATAGGCAGCTGGCAGAAAAATCATCCTAAAGAGCAAATAATTGGAGATCCCATAGTTGGTGTTCAAACAAGGAGAAGAGTAGCAAGTAACTACTCTCTATTATCCAGCATTGAGCCCAAAAATGTTGCTGAGGCAAGCAAAGATGAAAGTTGGATGACTGCAATAAATGAAGAATTAGATCATATTGAGAAAAACAAAACCTGGGAGTTAGTACCAAGACCTACAAATAAAAATATAATCGGTACAAAATGGGTTTTTCGAAACAAATTGAATGAATATGGACAGATAGTTAGGAATAAAGCAAGATTGGTCTATAAAGGCTATGCACAAGTTGAAGGCATTGATTTTGAAGAAACCTTTGCACCAGTGGCTAGACTTGAGGTAATTAGAATGTTTTTTGCTGTAGCAGTTCACAAGAATTTCAAATTTTATCAAATGGACGTGAAATCAGCATTTTTGAATGGAAAACTTGAAGAGGAGGTCTATATTGAGCAGCCATATGGCTTCCCACTCGATGATAATCCCAACTTCGTATGCAAGTTAAAAAAAACACTATATGGTTTGAAATAGGCACCCAGAGCATGGTATGCAAGACTAGACAACTATCTTACTAAATAAGGGTTCAAAAAGGGTATGGTGGACAACAATTTGTATGTCAAAATAGAGAATGGACATCTCATTGTCCTTGTTGTATAAGTAGATGATATCATTTTTGGTAGCAACAATGATGAGTCGTGTAAAGATTTAGCAAATAAGATGCAGAAAGAATTTGAAATGTCTATGATTGGTGAACTTGCATATTTCCTCGGACTGCAAGTTAATCAAAATGAGAAGGGCATATTTATCTCTCAAATTAAATATGTGAAGGAGATGCTAAAGAAATTCACAATGGAGGATTGTAAGCCTGTTAGCACTCCCATGACGATAGGTTGCAAGTTGAGCAAGGATGACAAATCTCCAGATGTTGATCAAACCATGTATAGATCTATGATTGGGAGCTTATTGTATTTGAAAGCTACCAGACTAGATATCTTGCAGGCAGTTTGCATGGTCGCACGATTTCAGGCTAGTCCCAAGGAAACTCATGTGACAGCTGTGAAGAGGATTCTTCGGTATCTGAAGGGTACTATGGAGTATGGATTGTGGTATCCAAAAGGTAAGGATTTCACCCTTATTGCATATTCAGATGCAGATTGGGCAGGATGTGTCGATGACAGAAAGAGTACTAGTGGAGGTGCTTTCTATCTTGGAGACAAGTTGGTCACATGGCACAGTAAGAAACAAGAATCAGTTTCCTTATCCATAGCAGAGGTAGAATATATTGCAGCATCAACGTGTTGTACGCAGGTTTTATGGATGAAACAAACCCTGAAATATCTTGGCATTAACTTTAGAGAGCCAATTTCAATTAAGTGTGATAACACCAGTGCTATTAACATCTCAAAGAATCTGGTTATGCATTCTCGCACAAAACATATTGCTATCCGATATCACTTTCTGAAGGAGAAAGTTGTGGAAGGTGAGGTTAAGTTGGATTTTGTCCCAACTAAAGAGCAAGTAGCGGATATCTTCACAAAACCATTGCCCAAAGAAATTTTTGAGTACCTTCGCAATAATTTTGGAGTGGTCACACTTCCCAAGCATTGACTAGCAATCGGGACCACATTCTCAGGGGGAGCAATTACATATTTCCTTATCTTTTTGCTCATGTTTGTCATTTTTGCTAACTGTAATAATTTGTGCCTGAGAATGTTGTGCATGGACTCAGGGGGAGTCTACAGCAACCCTTTGGTATTATTGACAAAGGGGGAGAAGATTTACAGGATTTATAGGAGATTCCATGAGTGTTGCCAACAATTCCAAAGGGGGAGATTGTTGAGCAAGTTGCAGCAAAAGTATTGTCATTGTTGTCAACACAGTCAGATAGATCAGTTGATGAAGTGTACAGGCAGTCAGATAGATCAGTTGATGAAGTATACAGGAGTTAAGAGGTTCTTCAGAGTATGTACAATGATTATCTAGAAAATTCAAAGTGACCCATATGCTAAAAATGCTAAAAATCAAAATAAAATCACAAGGAAGAAAATTATCGTGATATCGCGACATGTTGAGAAAGAAAGGAAAATTGTCACGATATCATGACATGTTTGGAGAAAAAGCGCAAGCAAGCAAAACTGTCGCGATATCACGACATGTTTGGAAAAAAAGCACAAGCAAGCAAAATTGTCGCGATATCACGACATGTTCGGAGAGAAAGCACAAGCAAGCAAAACTGTCATGATTTCGCGACATTTTCGAAGAGAAAGAGTAAGAAAGAAAAACTATCACGATTTCACGACATGTTGGAAGAGAAAAAGACAAGTAGAAAAAGTGTCACGATTTCGTGACATATTGCAAGAAAAAGAGGAGAGAGAAAAATATGTCGCGATTTCGCGACATGTTTCATTTTCGCGGTCCAAAGCAAAGAAAAAGAGGAGAGAGAAAAAGATGTCGCAATTTCATGACATGTTTCATTTTCGCGGTCCAAAGCAAAGAAAAAGAGGAGAGAGAAAAAGATGTCGCGATTTCGTGACATGTTTCATTTTCATGGTCCAAAGCAAAGAGAAAGAGGAGAGAGAAAAAGGTGTCGTGATTTCGCGACATGTTTCATTTTCGTGGTCCAAAGCGAAGAGAAAGAGGAGAGAGAAAAAGGTGTCACGATTTTGTGACATGTTTCATTTTCGTGGTCCAAAGCAAAGAGAAAGAGGAGAGAGAAAAAGGTGTCGCGATTTCACGACATGTTTCATTTTCGTGGTCCAAAGCGAAGAGAAAGAGGAGAGAGAAAAAGGTGTCACGATTTCACGACATGTTTCATTTTCACGGTCCAAAGTGAAGGAAGATTGTACGAACGAAAAAGTGTCACGATTTCACGACATGTTGCAGGAGAGAGAGTCCGAGAGAAAAAGTGTCGCAATTTCACGACATGTTGTAGGAGAGAGAGTCCGAGAGAAAAAGTGTCGCGATATCACAACATGTCGGGTTTTCGTGACCCGAAGGCAAAGAGGAAGTGCAAGGAGAAAAAGTGTCGCGTTTTCACGACCCGAAGGCAAAGAGAAAGCACAAGGAGAAAAAGTGTCACGATATCACGACATGTCACATTTTCACGACTTAATGAGGAGAGAGAAAGTAAGAAGGTAGAAGTGTCACGATATCATGACATGTGTTTTTGTGGGTATAATCCGAGAAGAAGTCAAAGAGGCAAAAGTGTCATGATTTTGCGATAGGTCGCTTCAACATGAGCTAAGAAGAGAAACCAACCATGTGACAGTTAACTAAAGTCGGTACAATAGTTATAGGTGCAGATATAGAAGAAGTCAATACGATAGTTATAGGTGCAGTTATAGAAGAAGTCGATACGACAATTACAGGTGCAGTTACAAAAGAAGTCAATACGACAGTTACAGGTGCAGTTACAGGAGAAGTCGGTATGACAGTTATAGGTATAGTTACAGAGAAAATGTTATAAAAGGAGATCTATGTGGAGAATTAGAGTTGCTAAAAAAGGCTAAAGAATGCATGTTGTAAGAGAGTGTTAAAGGAGATCCGAGAGAGCAATAGACCAGACAAGGTCTTATATAAGTGAAGGCATTTTTATGTCAATCATATAGTTTCAAAATTGTAGTCTGAGTTGGTGCTTGGAATTAGGGGTTGGTGCTCCTTTCTATTGGTGTAGATAAACCAAGGGTTGGTGCTCCTTTCTATTGGTGCAGATAAACTAGGGGTTGGTGCTCCTTCCAGTGGGTGCTGGTAAATTATTTGTAAAATTGTTATTTTGCAAAGGCTAGATTTGGACGGGAGTCCAAATAGTCATTTTTGAGGAGTAGCCAAATTGGTGAACCTCGTTACATCATTTGTTGTGGAATGCTCTCTTGTTATACTTGCTTTATCTGAGTTTAAGTTTTCATTGTTTTGGCATTAAGAGTTGTAGATTTGAATTTTAAATAGCTACACTGATTCACCCCCCCTCTCAGTGTCATTGTGAAACTATCACATAGGGTACCTTCTTAGATCGCAAAAAACACAACATCCACAAGATATAGATTTGAACTCACGTAATTTATGATGGGCAGATATTTTTCAATCCTCTCTGATGCTATAATACCAAAATGAGTCGATTATATTTCATACGCTATCTAAAGGTTACATTTATAGTTCTTACAAAATTTAGAACTAGTACAATATAGTTGGAGTTTACATAAATCACGAACAACAAATCTCCAATAAACTCTTTAAATTTACATAGCTAATATTAATCTTAATTCCTATATGCTCTCAACAATGCTAAACAACCTTAGTTATGTATATGCTTTCAAATAGAGATATATCCTATATGCTATCAATAGAGATATATGCTAGACTTAAGCTATCAAAGTCCAACAAAGTGAAGAATCAGAATCTCAAGAAGAAGATAGAGAATACACATAAACATCTATAAAAGAACCAATATGGCTCAAAGATACTCTCAGGGAATTAAACCTAGAAAGAATGCCATATCTTACCTCTACTAGAACTCAAACTCGTAGTCAAACCAAAATAAACAGAGGATTATTGTAGTACCAATATCAACACTTCAAGCATCGAGTGACTCACATTGGAGGGAAGCTATGGAATCTAAATATGCATCACTTCAAAAGAATAAAACATGGGATCTAGTGGAATTGCCTCCAGGAAAGAAAACAGTAGGTTGAAAATGGATTTACAAGATCAAATATAAAGCAGATGGAACACTTGACAAGTACAAAGCTCAATTAGTAGCAAAAGGATATACTCGAACTAAAGGAATTGACTATGAAGAAACATTTACTCCAACATCTAGAATGACTACTATCAGGATAATTTGTGCACTAGCAACTCATCAGGGTTGGAAGTTTTATCAAATGGATGTAAATAGTGC
Organism: Wollemia nobilis; assembly: GCA_028583015.1. NCBI lineage: Eukaryota > Viridiplantae > Streptophyta > Pinopsida > Araucariales > Araucariaceae > Wollemia > Wollemia nobilis. Next base: position 4,227,392 of record JAQPPZ010017257.1, on the reverse strand, counting down.
CTTACTTAATGGTGATTTAGAAGAGGAAGTCTATATGTCACAACCAGAAAGATTTGTTATTAAGGGACAAGAAAATAAAGTGTGTAAATTGAACAAATATCTATATGGTCTGAAGCAAGCTCCTAGAGCATGGAATATAAATATCAACAATCACTTATTATAGCATAGCTTCAAAATAAGTACATCTGATCCCAATCTATATACAAAGAAAATTAGGGATAATATACTAATTCTCATAGTATATGTTGATGACATAGTAATTACTGGAAGTTCTAAAAAACTAATAAGTGATATTAAAAGGGATATAGAAAAGGTATTTGAGATGACTGATCTAGGATTAATGAACTATTATCTTGGTCTAGAGATTCATCAGAGTGAAGATAAGATTACTATTACTCAATCAAAATATGCAGAAGCTCTACTTGAAAAATATAGAATGAAGGAGTGCAAACCAAAAGATACACCAATGGAACAAGGAATTCAATTATCTAAAAATGATGAAACACCACTGGTTTCAGCAACCATGTATCATCAATTAATTGGAAGTCTTCTATACTTAACAAATAGCCAACCTGACTTAGCATTTGTAGTAAATTATCTTTCACATTTCATATAAGAACCAAGAGAAAGTCATTGGAAAGATACAAAAAAATGTTGCAATATATCAAGAAGACTACTAATTATGGACTAACTTATATGAAACATGTCAAATATTTTTGCCTATAGGGTTACTCAGATTCAAATATGTTGTCTCCACTGATAATAGAAAGTCTACTTCAAGATACATATTCTATCTTGGATGAGGACCCATATCTTGGCACAATAAGAAATAACATGCAGTGGCACAATCATCAACTGAAGTAAAATTTTGAGTGGCAAGAGATACAACCTACAAAGCATTGTGGTTATAATACATATTATCAAACATGGGCATCAGACGAACTCCAAACTTGATATTTTATGAAAATCAAGGAGTACTCAACTTGATCAAAAATTTGATTGTACATGAAAGAACTAAACATATTGAAGCACAATGTCATTTCATCAGAGATCACTTTTAGAACCATCATATCATTCTCAAGTATATTCCTATAGAATATCAGTTGGCAGATATTTTTACAAAAGCACTTCGAAAAACCAAGTTTCAGATATTCAAATATTATCCATCCAAGGGAACTTCATACCAAATAATATAATACAGGGAGGTGTTGGAATATATTCCATTATTTGGTAATCATATCAAGTGTTATGTAAGATATACCAAGTGTCATAGGAAGAGTAAGAACCAAGAAATATCTCCTCCTATACAATGGACTCATAGTTTCATTCGAATTATATAATTCTATTCACATAATAATATATGTGATGTAGTTCTTCTCTCTTTATGTTTCTTGAATAGATGTAATAGTGCAAAAACCATCACGCACCCATTATCAATGATACAACATTTACAAATTTGGAAGACAATGTGAAAAACTTCCTTTACATTGATTATAAGTGAAATAATATCATCCAAAATAGGAATAACTATAAAGATGACTTTGAGTACTTGGAATCCATGGAGAATATCATGGAGTCAAGGTTTTTAAAGATGGGTGCTCGACCTAAGTTCCTAAAGTGTATGCATGTTGTACAATGGATATTCTAGAGGGCAAACTTAAAAAAAAAAAGAGAAAAATAATTGGAGTACAAGGATTTTGAGATTTTGTTAGGTGCTAGTGATGAGGATCTTGGAGGAAATATCTGCTAAATTTTGGGCCTTCCTTTGAATATAGCTTGTTTGACAAAATAAATTGATCTTATGGACCAAGAAAATCTTAAGTGGAAGACCCCATCCTCAGAGGGAAAAGATCTTCTAATGGGAGTAAGCCTTTTGGTAGAGGAAACCTCCATTAAAGATGCCCAAGTAGATGTTGAAAAAGCAAATATTGAAATAGTAGAGATCGAAGCAACATAGAGTTTACCGATAAAATTTGATACAAGAAAGGAGACCACCAAAGAAATGGTTGATGTGTGATAGAAATAAAACCTATAGATATAACCACAAGCATATTAGAGCAAGTAAAGAACAACAAACTAAATAAAGTGGTGGGTCTATTGACTTGTCCATAGGAAGAGATATTTTGGACTTCAAAATTGAAGATATTTCAATAAATAATTTTTATGATGAAAAATCTAAGTCATTGAAGGGGACTTATTCTAGGAAAAGAAAGAGATTTGAAGATGACATTTGAAATAATACTTGAGATGACTATTGCATCAATAGATAATGTTCAATTAGAGGACATAATTTAGATGCATATCAAAGTGGATAAATTAGAACAAGATAAATTCAAAGATTTGGAGTATATTCCAGACCAATTCCAACACGTTCAAGCTCTAGAATCTAAAAATACCTTTGAAAGGGCTCATGTTGGTACTTGAGTAGAGAGTTTCAAAGTTAGAAAAAAATATTGCAAACAAATAAGCATGTTATCTCTCCATAGTGTAATTCATCACCTATCAAATCAATGCTTTAAAATAACAAGTCTCCATTGCTAACACCATTGAACATCATAAGAGGATTCTCATAAGTGCATCCACAAAAACTATAAAAGTAAAATTATTTTAAATATTGAATTTTTTATAAAATTTTGCTTTTTCAAGGTTTCCAAGATGAAGATTGGTTAGGAATGATAAAAGGATGATGCACTACAAGAAATTTTTTGGCACATTGAAAATGACATCATAAATATTAAGAAACAAAGAATAGATCCTAGAACTAGTTCATCCCTATATGCTACTGAAATTCATAGATGCTCTACTTAGATCATATTTTCTCATGAAAGAATTAACCATGCTCATGGAATGATGTTTGAGATTGAGTCCATCATTGACAAGGCTACTTGAGAAATATACAATTTAACAATGGAAATCAAAACTGAAAAATCATATGATAGTGATGGGAATTTAATTGAAGAACAATACAAAATGAACATCTGGAGAACTTTAGAGAAGATGACTAAAGTAGTTAAATCTATGAAGACATTTTTCATGGAAGATTTCTAGAAGAGTTTTGTAGAACCATCATTCAATAATGAAAAGATACGTGGCTACCTTAGGGGATTTATCTCCATCAAGTCATCCGAGAAATTTGTAACCATCACTTTTGATTTTCAACGCATTTCAATATGACCATGATCTTAATCAAAATTTCTTCTATTAGATGGAGGTAACTATTATCTTAACTGACTTGGTTGTTGTTTAGCTACCTTTTAGATTCTCTATTTAGGGAGGAAGGCATGACAATTTAGAGGTTTAGACTTCTTTTACTTTTATCAAAGTTCTAAAAAACAAAGACTTGAATGTTTTAATATTTTTCTTGCATGTTTATAGCTATAATTTTGATTTAAGCTTAGACATGATCCTTTTTAGCTTTTCTTGTGAGAAAGTGTTTCATGATTTTTTTCTAAAATGTGAAGTAAACTATTATTGGATGGATTTTAATGCTTGCTAGTTTAACATATATCCTTTGATCTACTTTATATATTCAAGTATTTTATGAATGAACTAGAGTATGCATATTTCTAATGGTTATTAGTCCAATTACCTATGTTTGAAAGTGAGTAGTTGATGAATGAACTAGGGTATGTGGATTTCTAATTGTTATGGGTCTAACTACCTACATGATTTAAAGTGAATAGTTTTGCTAATTAAAATGGTTGTAGTTAATTATAAATTATATAATAAATATTTCATTTTTGAATAGAGAAAAGAAATCAATCAATACTTTGAGCTAGAGGGTTGTAAAGTCCCTTGGATATTTTCTTGCATAAAAACTAGTCAACAATTTCTTAAAGGTTAGAGTGATTTTTGATCAATTGATCAAATTCACTACTTAGTCAACATCAACCCCATGTTATGTAATGGTGCTTCAAACTCCTCTCTTATTCAAATATGTAAAATTAATGGCATATAGATGAATTTATTTCTTTGTACCATCTCATAATATGCCACTTGATACTTTTTAAATTGTTGAGAATAAATATATATTTGTAGCCATTCATTATCATGGGTCTCTACTTTATGGTTGGTAGCATTCAAGCAAACTTATTGATTGTTATTGCAAATCAAGTAATCCATATGCGTTTTGGATTTCCTAAGAGTTAAGCATTTATTAAACATTGCAGCATTTAAATCAAATTTTCAAATTTATTCTCGACAAGCTTTTATTTATAACATACTATATGTTGAAATTGCGCAAATATTATTGGTTTATTTTATTTTTCCATTAGGTTTAAATACATGGCTACAATTTTTTATATATAAAAATAACATGTCAACCATTAAATATGTTGCCTTAAAAATAAACTACCTCTCTTCGAATTTATCTACATTTCTTACATTCTAACCATCACCATAAAAAATAAAAATATAAAGGTATCAAAATTTTGACAGATATAATATAAAGGTATCAAAATTTTGACAGATATGTACTACCTATAAAAGCCTGCATTATTTTCATTATGTTACAACATTGCCTAACAATACCTTTATACTATTACTAAAAGAACAAATAAAAGTGCATATAATACCTCAAAGAAGGCAAATATCCCCTATATATGTATATATATATGTAAATACTATTTTTCATAATCTACTATTTAAAATTTAAAATTTCATATTTGTTTAAATTTATTAACCATGTTGAAACCCCTAAGAGAATATCATATACCTTGTCACATTATTGAAGGGCATGTTCTCCACTACATGAGGTTCCTTAATGTCATGGGAGAATATCAAATACAATTTAAATTGAGGTTATAATGTTTGTCAAATTAAATTTTATTACATGTCATTTCTAATATAGTAATGACCTACTATGTCCCATGATATTCATCTTGTTATTTTGTAGATTTCAAACACATATTTTTTATATCACAACATTTAATCATAATCTTGTCATTTTATGGATTTCAAACACGCTTTTTTATATCACAACATTTAATCATGAAAGTATTGTTTTGGGACTCATTAAAATACAACTATGTATAAATAAATAAAATGTTTATCCAAACAAACAATCCAAAAAGGTTATGTTCTAAGAAGATAAATTATAGTATATTATAATGTAACAAGGAAAAAAACTATAAATATTAATACGCAACAAGAAGAATTTCGCACATGAAAATAAACCCTAGTAAATTATAATACATTTAAAATATGAAAAAAATTTAATTATTGGTAAGGGTGAGGGAGAAAGAGGGGATGTGCCCTCTTATACCCTAAGATATATTATGTCTTACACCACATTTTAGAGAATAAAATTTATTTTGAACATGAAATTATTAAGGTCTGCATAATATTGCCATGATACTATTTAAATCGCCTTCAAGATGTACATGTTACACAACAAACCAATATTTGCAAGTTTGTTTATAATCGTATATTTATGATTATAATAAAATTTTCAACTGTAAAATATTGGTTTTTTACCTAAGAAATTAATTTTACCATTAATATACTAAACTTATGATTAATGTTAATATACCTTATATTTGTTTGAAAAAACGAGGAAGATACATATTTTCTACTTTCCATTTTGTTTTATATTTTCTTTCCTCTTCGAGCCCTAAGGCTAATGTATATGAAATAAAGGTATTATGATAACTTAACATTTTGGTAAATACAATATGAATGAGAATCTATTAATTATACTTATACATTTATCTAGTTAAAACCAAAGTAGTAAGATAATATGGTTCTATGATTTATGAGATAGATTTTTATATATTTTTTTATTTGGTTAGTGTGAGAAACTTCTATAATTAATGTATAAGATTGATTCTTGTAAAGTTGAAAGCTACGTTTATCAATAAAAAATTTAACACACAATCATTATACACCCACCCCTCACACACTCATCCAGGCCACTCACTCACCCAAATTACAATTTAAACCTTAAACCAATTATTTTTAAATAAAAAATCAACATCATATAATTTACATAATTTCTTAACTAAAAGATTAATATTATATATTTTTGATCGAATGATATGGTTTTTTACATATGAAAAAATATATAATAAAATATATAATCTCAATTTTTATAAAAAATATATATTTATTTTATTATATATATATATATATATATATATATATATATATATATATATAACTTCTCGAACTTTAAGTAAATTCAATAGAATGTGGTTCCATACCATATATGGGATATTCAACCTATTGAGAAAATATATTATACATAACCATATTTATTTTTTTCTATTTATTTTCCTTCCGTTTTTTTATTTGAAGACTAATGCATGTGTGATAATTAGACTTATATCTAATTATATAATTATTGTCTCTTCTATCACATTTATCTAAGATTTATTTATGCATTGGGTTATGCCAGAGTTTTAATTAATTAATTTATTTATTTTTATATAAAAAAATTGGTAAGATTTGAAGCTGGATTTTTAGGTTAAAAATTTATGATTTTTTTTTGTGGATTTGGTTATTGTGAGAAATTTTTTATGACCGAGGTACAGGGTTGAGCAATCTCCTTCCAATCATAACCCCTTCTAAAGTTGAGAGCTATACTTATCAATAGGGAATTTAACACAAAGCCACCACACACCCATCCCCTCACACACTCGCCTACGCTGCCAAAGCTCGAACTGTTGCACTGCATCCTTACGTGCAAAAAACTATGATTTTAAACATTAAACTCATTTCATTTGATTTCAAATTAAATTTTATGTTAACTTATTTTTCACAATTTTTTCATTAATTAAAAATTAAAATTTATCATGCAACTCATCCACTAAATTTGTAATATGTTTATGTATGTTTTTTTGCTTGATAATAAGGGGTTGTACTCGGGTCCCCCACCCTTGACAAATTACATATTTCTTCTTTAGAGCTTGAGAGTTTACAATTAGATACTCTTCTCATCTCGATTGAGATGCCAAAGCTAGAAACCTACATCATTTTACATAAAATGTTTGAATTTTTATTTTTATTTATTGGATCTTTTCAAATCTTTGTATGAATACAATTACTCCAGAATTTAGTATCTTTCTTGGCATTTTTCTATAGTAGCTTTCACAATGTCAAAACTTCACCTCTACTGTTTATGCCTTGCATCTTCGTAGAGTAATATTTCCAAAACATTGCACTATCATAGTCTGCTTTACAAAATTTGGATTGCTAGTTTCCTTCTTAAAACACAAGTGCAACCACAAAAATTATAATAAATATTCTAAATGAAAACACATTATTGTTACAAAAAAATAGATATTACCAATGGAAAACATTAAAGTAAATCTTAATCATTAATTGATTTAGGTAACCTTTTTTGTCAACTTCAACTAAACTTTCTACTTCCTCTAACCATGGAAAGGAGAATTTATCTTCACGATCCTCAATCAAATCCTCTCTTTTGGTTAGGTTATCTGCACATTTGTTTCATTCCCTTAATATATGTGTAAACCTGATTTCTTCAAACTCTTTAGCAAGATCTTGAATTTCCATAATTATCTCTTGTATGTTCCATAGAGCATTTGCTTTCCTTAAAATTGTATTTATTACTATGAGAGAATCACCTTCCATCCATTCTCTATTCCATTTTATTTTTTTAAATATTTTTAACCCTTTTAAAGCTGCCCAAGATTCAACTTCATTATTTGTCTTAAATCCACTATTGAAAGCATAATGAGATAAAATCTCTCTATATCATTTCTAATTATTCCTCCTCCTAGTCTTGGATTTCCTTTAGATGCTCCATCAAAATTTAATTTAACCCACTCCACATCTGGTGGTTTCCACTTTATATTCTTTACCTTATTTTTGCTTATCTTGTACCCAACATCATAATTCCATTTAATGACTTGACTCCATCTATCAAGACTCTCTGCTTCCAAATTAGGAATTGGGTGAGTTGATAAGGTTGGTTTAGACTCTCCTATGACTAAACATATCTTCTTTTTTATTACCTCTAATATTCTTTCCTTTCCTTTAAATATTCTTATATTTCTTTCTAGCCATATAGTCCAAAGTATTGTATCTTTTGATATATCCCATATTGTACGTAGAGCCTCACTTCTATAAGTACTCTGCCATTGCTTTAACCAATCTTCAATTCTACTATTCATCACCATGTATTTACCAAACATATTAAGAATCCATTGTCATAGATTCTAGACTATTGAGCAATGTCCCAAGAGATGGTCAATACTCTCCTCCTCCTTATTACAGAAAACACATTGAGAGGGGCCATGAAAACCCCTTTTCATAAGGTTATCCCAGGATAAAATCCTTCTATGATCTACTAGCCAAACAAACAATTTAAATTTAGGAATGCTTGGGCTATCCCAACTATCTCTCCATATTCTAGTGACATTATTATTATGTTGGTGTTGAACATTATATCCACTTCTTGTTGTGTATTATCCTGATTTATTCAACTCCCAAATCAATTTATCCTTGATACCCCTCAAAATAACCACAATTATCTTTCTAATCAATTGCCTCCTAGCACTAATGTCTTGTATACTTATAAAAAAATCTTATTTCCATTTGTATCTTCCTTCTCGATCCTTGTACAAAATATTTGAAACCCTATCACCATATTTGTCTTGAAGCAATCTCATCCAAGGTTTCAAAACTAGATCTAAATTGAGTGGTTTTTTATCGCACCAAGTATCCATCAAAATAGAATTTTTTTCTCCATTTCCCACCACCCATCTTAAACCTTTAATCATAATATCAATAGATTTTTAAACCATTCCAAAGAGCAAAGCCATTTGGAAGAGAGAATGCAGTAAATATTAAACTCAGGTCATTGGGATCAACATACTTAGAAGAATTATTACCCATTATCTTTGACTCTCTTTGTACAATCTCCATATAAATTTTTCCCTAAGAGCTAAGTTTACATTTGTAAGAGCTCTTAAACCAAGACCTCCCCTAGTTTTTTCATCACACAACTTGCTCCATTTCACCAAAGAAAATTTATTTTTATCATGTAAACCTGACCATAAAAAGGATCAGATAATAAAGATTAAACTTTTTTCAACCAATTTTGGCATAGAATACAATGACATATAATATGTTGGAATGGCTTGTAAGACTAAATTAGCTGCACTCTTCCTGCTAATGATAACCATCTACCTTTCCAATCTGGAAGTTTATTTTAAAATTTACTAATAACTGGATTCCATAAATCTATCCTCATTCTCCCCTCAAATAAAGGCATCCCTAGATAAGTTGTTGGAAAATGTACCTCCAATTGAAGCAACCTATAAATTCTTGCTTTGATATTAGCAAGAGTGTTAAGGAAGTAAATTTTGGATTTAGTCCTATTAATTTTTTGCCCTGAAGCTCTTTCATACTCTTTTAAAAAGTTATTCAAAGCTCTGGCCTCATTTATCCTTGCCCTTCCAAAAAGGGTTGTAACATCTACAAATTGTTGATGGGTGATGCTATCTATGTTATTACTAACCTCAAGTCTACTTATAAGCCCATCTTTGTAGGTCTTATTTAGGTTCCTACTCAAAAAATTTGCCATAATAATGAGCAAATAAGGAAATAGAGGATCTCCTTGTCTAAGGCCTCTCTTGAATTTAAAAGATTCTGTCACTAACCCATTGACCAACACTGAATAAGAAACTGTAGAGACACAAGCTTTAATCCATATAACCCATTTATTCATAAAACTAATTAATGTAAAACTACAAAAATAAAATCTCATTTAACCCTATTATAGGCTTTACTCATATCAAGTTTTAATATCATAGCTTTCTCTTTTCTTGAAGTTGTTGAATGTATAACTTCATGAGCTATTATGATCCCATCCAGAATTTGTCTCCCTTTCACAAATCCTCCTTGCTCTTCTGAAATAATTTTGTCTAACAATGGCCTTAATCTATTCGCCATCACTTTGAAAATAATCTTATAAGCCATATTACATAGGCTTGTGGGTCTAAAAGGATAAAACAAATAAGAATCCTTATTTTTTGGAATTAAGGTAAGATAAGTTGCATTTATTTTGTAAGGAATATTTTATTTTACCCTAGACTGTTCCACTACCACCAATAAAGAATCCTTCACTATATCCCAATTATGTTGGTAAAAATTTGTAGAGAGCCCATCTATACCTAGGGATTTATCCTTATTAAAAGAGAAAAGAGCAAAATGAACTTCTTCTAGAGTAATAGGCTCCATCAATTTCCTATTGTCTTCATTTGTTATAATTGAAGGAATATCTTGAAGAAGTCTATCATTAAGAACTTCGGTCTCATTTGAACCTAGAATATTATGATAAAATAATTTTACCTCTTTTCTAATTTCACTTCGATCTTCAATCCAAAACCCTTATATTGATTTAATTCTACTAATTCTAGAAGATGATCTTTGTACTATAGCCATCCTATGAAAAAACTTTGTATTTTTATCTCCTTTTAACCAATTTTGTCTTGATTTTAATCTCCAAAATTTCTCTTCCTTACTCAAAATATTATGATATTCACTAAGCAACTCCATTTCCTTTGATCTTGTATTATTTTCATCACCTTTTTAGAATTTTGAAAGTTGTAGTTCTTCTTTCTTCTCAAAAATGCTTCCAAAGGTGTTCTTGTTCCATTTTTTAATCTAGATGTCATAGCTTTAATTTGGTTTGGAAGAGCATACAACCCATCATTACCTAAATAATTTCATGTTTGAGCTATCATATCAGTAAATTGAGGATGGTCTTCCCACATCTTCTCATATTTAAAATATGATCTTTTCTGAATTCACTTACCATCATTTTAACTCTTATTGGCCAATGGTCTAAACCAATCCTTGTTAAGGTATTTATTTTAGCACAAGTTCCTTCATCTAGCCAATGATCTGAGAGAATGCATCTATCTAATTTTTTTGCAATTAGATCCTGGCCTCTCCTGTTATTGGTCCAAGTATAGTTATCTTTTTCAAACTCAACTTCCCATATGTTGTTGTTTTGAATAAAAGCTGAGAAATCTTTCATACTTTGGGTCAATTTCCTAATTCCATCAAATTTTTCATTCAACTTGGTTATGGAATTAAAATCTCCAATGATCATGAATCAGGTTTCTTGGTCTTTAATTCTCATAAAGGCTTCAATCCCACTCCAAACTTCTAATCTACCTGACTGAGTTGTAGTTCCATAAACATTGATAAGGATGAAGCAAATATCTGCAAAGTAGCAAGTGACTAAAGAGGCTATCCAATGCCTATTTTTATGAATGGTTACACAAGAGGTTCTATAAGGATTCCAACAAGTTAGAATTCTTCCTGCTGTTCCTTTAGAATACATAGCATCCTATTCACATCTTGCCAAAACTGCTTTCATAGTTTTTGAGACTTCTTCTTTTGTCATTTTAGTTTCCTGGATACAAAGAATATCAAGTTTATTACTTAAAAATAGGTCCCTAATACACCTAGAGGGTACATTAGCACCCCTTATATTCCATGATATGATAATCATGTCTCATTAGGGGCTTTTGGCCCCTTTTGTGTATTACGAATATAATTTTATTGTTTGGTAAAGAGAAGTTCAACCAACTTAGTTTGTGTTTCTTTCTCTATGTTAGCTCTTGCTTCCCTAGATCTTGCTTGATAATTTGAGGGTTTTTCTCTTTTTGCCTTTCCTATATCAAGAGTAGGTCTTATTATTCTATTCCTCAATATTTTTTCATAATTTTGTTTTTCAACATATTTATCCTCTCCTAGCTCTATTATAGAAGCTTTTGACTTATCCTGCTCATTTTTTGGTATTTCCTTATTAATGGCAGAGGTATTAACTTCTAAAACTACATTTTCTTTACCAGTTATTTTCTCCTGAATGGTGCATGACATTTCAAGAGAGTATTCAAAATATGATGAGATTCATTTCTTAGTTTCATCAAGAATGTTCTTCCTTAAATTAGGATCATATTGAATAGATAGTTCCTTGCTAATATGTTGAAATTATTGTACCGTGTCCCCTAATTTTTTATCTACTTTTTCTTCATAGGCTAAAGCCTCAAAAGAATTGGAATTTTTTCCAGTATCCTTCCTTATTGGTCTCCACTATTCATTTTCTTTTATTTTTCTAGATATATTTTTTGGAAGTTGAAAACCATCTTTATCCATAACCATTTGTAAATTTCTATTACATTTTTCTATAAATTATTTTGTTGGGCTCTTCTTAGGGCATAATCTCTTAGTATGCCCCACCTCATGACATCTTCTACATATAAAAGATAAGTTTTCATAATCTATATTTTGGGTCCACATCAGGGTTATGCATTAGAGATTGAACCCGAAACATACTTGTAAAAAATAAGAAAATATGTTTTGAAACTACGGTGAATCCTGTCCAACCTCACGTCAAAGGAAATGGTGAATTATTTTGGTTTCTAAAAAAAATTTGCAAAAAAATGATGACTTTGATAGTTTTGGCCAGATCGGGTGGAAACGCATTTTGGATCTGATCGGATGCATACTAAGGTTTGGATATGATCTGATGCATACTAAGGTCTGAGGTCCGATCTGATGCATACTAAGGTCTGAGGTCCAGTCTAATGCATAATAAGTTCTGGGGATATGACCTGATTCATAATAAGGTTTGAGGTCTGGTCTGATGCATAATAAGGTCTAGGGATATGGCCTGATGCATAATAAGATCCAGGGGTCTGATTTGATGCATAATAAGGATCAAGGGTCTGGTCTAATGCATAATAATATTTGGGGATCTTGCCTGATGCATAATAAGTTTTGGGAATCTAACCTAACGTATAATAAGGTTTGGGCATCTAGTCTGATGCATAATAAGGTTCGAGGGTCCATTTTGATGCATAATAAGGCTCGAGGGTTGATTTTGATGCATAATAAGGCCTAAGGGTTGGGTCTGATGCATAATAAGGTCTGAGGTTTGGGTTTAATGCATAATAATATTTGGGCATTGAGTCTGATGCATAATAAGGTTCGAGGGTTGGGTCTGATGCATAACAATGTTCGAGGGTCGGGTCTTATGCATAATAAGGTCTAGGGGGTCCAGTCTGATGCATAATATGGTTTGAAAAGTGGCCTAATGTATAAAATGGTTCGGTATCAATCCTGATGCACAATATGGTCTGATGCCTTGCTTAATGCAGAATATAGTCCACATGCAAAAAATGGTCCACCATTGATCACCTGCCACATGTCACATAATAGATCACCCATACTGCATGTCCAATACAATTATGCCATGTGTCAACTCTGTCCATTCTATCTATAAAAGGGCATCAACTGTCATTTTTTGAGTTTATTTTTGAGATTACACCCAACCAGAGAGAACCGTTATCGAGCAACCAATTTCTCCTGTTTCTCCTGTTTTCAAGTTTCCAACTTCTAGAAATGGCCATCACTTCCATCCCTATTCCAAATTTCAAGAACCCTTCTTGCACTTTAATTTTAGATTTGCTAATAACCCCAGGTATGTACTTATCATGGTTAGAAGATGCAGGTTTGACAACCTTGGTGTCAATGCCACATTTCAAAACTGATAAAGTCCTCTTGCAACATATTATTATCGATTATTACCATGACAAGGCCATTATCAAAATGAAAATACGAAATGCCACACAAATAGATGGAGAGGGAAGAAAGTAGAGATGGGAGGGCTCTAGTCCCTCCCCTGATCCCCCTCCCATGGCTCCTGGTTCCTGCCCAGTCCCTGGCTCAACCCAGGTCATCCCTCCCAGGGAGTGGTTGTTTGCAGATGATCTCCTGGGGGAGATCCTTCTCCACTATCTCGCGCCCCTCCCGGCTGGCTAGGGTTTCCTTGGTTGTTTTTTTGGATTGGTGCTTCCCAGGGATCCCTTTTTGGTTGGGGATCCCTTCCCTTTTTCCCTCAGGCTTCCCCCTGGGGTTTTTTGCGAGTTATTCGCGTGGATCTGGTCCCCTGCGTTTCTCGGTGCGGTGGAGGTGACGATTTAGGGTTTGGACAGCTTCCCCATTTTTTCTTGTGAATCCTCGATGGGCTCTGTGCTTGGACGAGATTCTTGGTCCCTGCTGTTGGGATCCTCTTCTTTTTTCTCGGGGCGGGTTCCTTGTGGTGCAACTCTCTGGTCACTTCCTGATGGGCTGGATCCTCTCTGTGCTAGCTGTCGGCTTCCTATAGGATGGCTCTCGCTGAACGAAATGTTTTCCCGGTGGGCGGGTTGGTTTCTCCATAGGGCGGGATCCGCCAAATCCGTCGATTTTCCTGCGAGGCAGGATCCTTTCTTTTCTGCTGGTTTCCTGGATTGCGGGATTTCCCTATTGCTTCCCGCTAGGCGGGACTGTTTGTGGTGGTTTTGACTGCTTCCCGTGAGGCGGGATTTTATTGTAACGGTTTTTCTTTGCTTCCTGCTAGGCGGGATCTTCTCGATGGTGGTTTTTGGCTACTCCCCGCTAGGCGGGATCTCCAAAACTACTTTCTTTCTTATTTGTTTGTTTCCCGCTGAGAGGGATTTTTTCATGCTTATTGTTACCACTGGGCGGGATTTCTGTTTTGGTGTTCAGTTTCAAGGGATTGATGCCCTAAGCCCATTTCTTATGTAATCAGGTTTTGGGATCCTTGTTAAAACCCACTGTAAATACAAACACTACTTACCAAAAAAAAATGAAAATATGAAATAGAAATATGTCATTCACCATCACAGCTGCATACATTCACAAATTGATAAATATTTCTTTCGGTGATTGTCCTCCAGTTCAAGCGAAGTGCCAGCTCTCTGTAGAAGAGAAAGGCTACCTCGAGAAAACGTATCAACTCACCACAAAATATTTGGCAAGTATAATTCTTGTGTCTTAGAATATTTTAATGCTAAAAAAATTAAATTTGTAAATTATTATCTAATTTTTTTTGTAGCTTTCGCCACCAAGTCAAAAAGAGGGTTAACAATCACCAATGTTAAGAATACAACTTTGAAGGCCATTATTGAGTTCTTCCAAGCAAGACTGATTTTGCTTGGAAGATTGAAAATTTTGTTTTGGGCACTATAGTATTTTATTCATGAGCATCATGAGAGGTTTGATTGGTGCACCTATATTGTAGATCACATCAATATTGAGCTACATGCGGTGCAATTGCAAACCAGCAAGACACAACCCATTGTGGGCACTGCTAATTACATTTTAGTGCTTTATTTTGAAAGTTTTCATGATTTACAAGATACTCTTGTTCCTACTATAGTGCATGTAGCACTACAAGTCATTGCCTTGAGACCAGAGGAATTGAACGTAATCAGTCCATCTTTGATAATAAAAAAGTATTTTATATTTTAGCATGTTTTTATTTTTAAATTATTATTTTCATCTAAATGTAGGGTAGGGCAGCCACAATAAGGACTAAACAAGATGTTGCCAATAGGAGTCATAGGCCAGAGCAAACTGATGATTCTGAGGACATTGGATTAGAAATATCACCATTACAGAGACCACCAAAATGTTCGAGGTAAGCTCCTTCACCTGGTGAATCTTGTACACCTAGGTATGCAGAAAATGTGCAGGCTCAGGCTGAATCTAGTGTGGCCACCCCTACCGGTCCTCCATCGGTGCCCAAATTCATTAGATTTCATCGTCTTTAGGTAAAACAATGTGTATTTACTTTGAATTATGGTTTTTTCTATTTAATTTTTAGAATAATGCTAATAAAACTTTTTTATGTTTTCAACTGCCTCTCAATGACAAACTACGAGAATGAGAGGCCATATGGTGCCACCGCTTCCACCATAGCCACCACTTCCACCACAACCATCGCTTCCACCATAGCCATAGTTTCCACAACAGTAGCAACAGTTTTCACTACAGCAACAAAAGGTTCCACTGCAGCATCCGCGTTCACAACAACGACAAGCACAACCTACACAAATGAGAGAACAAACGCAGGTTGGAGGTGGAAAACAAATGTTTTCACAAAGATCGCAGTTGACATGAAGTTCCAGGCCTGGGTTCTCTTATTTTTCATTTCACACTTCTTCACAAGCACCAGAAGGTTCATCCATTGTATTGGATAATATCCTACTTGATGATGATTTTTTGTTGCAAGGCAATATTTTAGACTTTAAGGCAACATATGTGCTTCACGATCCACTAGGTCAAGCACAACAATAGGAAGCCCCTGCACCTAAGTAGAGATCATTCCTAGCTCCTAAAGGAAATGACCCTCATCCTCAAACTAAGGATGACATTGTTAATTTTTATGAGAATGTTTTAATGGTTGAAATACGGAAGCAACCATGAAACAAATTGTGCTTCAAGATTTTCAAGAAATGAAGGATTGGGAATACGGGCCGAGGTCCTAATAAAGCAAATAAATGTCTGATATGAAAATTATGCAAAAAGAGATTCAATTTATTATTTGGTTCAATATGAACCAGAAAAGCTTAGCGGCCTACTAAAGCAAGCCACAACAGGAACAATGAATTTTGAAATTGTGTATGATGATGATGTTTTAAATATTGTTGTCAGCATATTAGAGAATATTAATGTTGAAGCCCAATATTTTTATAACCAATGGACTTTATATAAGAAAAAAGTTACACTTTCTGAGTCTGCCAGGGATGTGGATGAGGTAAGAAAATATTTATTTATGTTTTAATTTGCTTTTACAGTTTATTTTTCATATTTTAATTTTTTTTAAAACAGGTAATAATTTTTTATATAACTATTTTGAATGATGTTTTCATTTTATTTTTTGCAGTCAAATTTTGAAAACCTAAAAATGCAAGTTAACAACATGCAACTTAATATCAATGTGACACAAATATTTTTGTAAAATGCAATGGAAATGAAGAAAAAAACACAATTAAAATGGGTTAATAATAATCGTTTGCGAAGATATATCAGGGAGAAGCTCCATGAAGATCCAAACATCGTACTACAGCACCAGAAAGAAAAAGAAAAACTTTCAACAATACTTGAAGATCCAAACCAACAAGAAAGTGCATTGTTGGGGAGTATTGTGAAAGTTCAAGAAAACCTAGTCAGACTTGGTGCGCTATCGGAACAAGGCATCAAGCAAGGAGATAAAGGAAAAGAAGCCATTGTTGCAATCGAATCTTACGTAGTTATCCCTAAATAAGATATTTTACAATGTAATTTTTTTTTGAAGTTGACTATAGTCAACAATTTTGTACAATGTATTATATTTCCAATCGTATTAATGAAAACTATATTTTCAAAATTTGTGTCTTTAGTCATTCAAAGGTTTTTTGCATTTATAATTTTGTGTTGCTTTTCTAGTATTACTCGCCAATATTATTTACTATCTTCATCTCAAACAACAAAAGAATATTTTTGTTGATCAAAATTCATACATTAACAATACAATACCAATACTGTGATATAAAATATAAGACAACAATTTATCAAGGCAATTGAAACAGTGTGATATAAAACACACAATATTTAAAAGCGCAATGTGATATAAAACATACGATTTTTAAAAGCATAATGTGATATAAAACATACAATTTTTAAAAGCATAATGTGATGTAAAACATACAATTTATGAAAAAAATAATTTTTGAAATCTTGTACATATGAAACAACATTGTGAAATATGGAATGAATAGTTCTCAACTTGTGAAACAACATTGTGAAATATGATAACAAAGAAAGTCAAATGTTACATTATTGTAAAATACTGGAAAAATCAGAATTCAGGTAGCTAAAATGAAAAGTTTTCAACTTGTCCAACATCAATTTGTGAAGCCACCATTTGATCACTAAAAGCATCATTATCCTCATTTTTTATTGTATTTGTGATACCCCTTCTGTCTGCAATTGAATTCCAGTATGCTAATGCTCTATCATAGGGAAACTTGTCTAGTTGATATGATGACACATAAATTCTTAAATAATTGTCTAGATTTTTGTCCAGCCTGTTGCGGAGCTTAGATTTAACAAAATATAGTGCACTAAAAACCTTCTCATCTTCCATAGATACCAAAATAATTGATGGACATAATTCATACAAACAAAAGTATTCACTAATCGTATTTTGTAAGATACTACTTGGATACAACTTTTTCCACAAACGTGCAATGGAATCAGTCTCATGGATATTACTCAAAAGTGACGCTTGATGAACCATTTTTCTTCCAAAATCTTGTGATTGTTGTCTTAAAAGATATTTGTTGAGTATACATTTTATTTCAACACCATTGAATTCCACACTTTTACTGAAATTCTCAATAAGGTTACCCATATATTTAATAAACAACTCTTGTGTATATTTTTTATCATTGCAAGAACCCCAAAATAAATATTTAACAACACCCATGACCTCAAGCAACTCCTATCTTTGAAACCGATCTCTTATCTCTTTTGTCAATGATTTTGCTATGTTGAACAATTTTTCTTTGTATTTTTTAAAACAACTTCGTACCTATTGTGTGTTACACAAACTTTTTCAACATCATCAATAACTATAATTGACTGTCTTTCATAACAATATAAAGGTATCATATTTTCACGAACATTAATACAAAGATTATCATTAATGTCAAACTTCAAAAAACTATTTGCATCTTTCATGTTTATCAATGTTTTTCAACTTTTAAATAAGGGATCTGTAAAATCTGGTTCAGACACATGTAACCTGTCAATGATCACACTTATTTGCTTTTTCATCCTCATTAAATCAATGATATAGATGGATCTCTCTTGTGCAAGTTTAGTCAATCTGTTCATTTCTTGTAACATTGGAAGAATACCACATAATGTTAAAAGAGTCTCCAAGTTAGTCAAACGAAACAACATATCGTTTGCCTTATCAATTGTCCTACTATTTGCATACATAAACCTTGTTAAAGATTTATATTTTGTAAAATATTTGAGTGTAGGTTGGTACAATGAAATCCACCTTGTATCCACATCTTTCAACAAAATTTTTCCTTCTGTAAATCCTAGTGCAAACTGTTGAAACTCTACAAACCTTTTAGGACTGCAAGAAAAATAAGAATGTATTTCACGAATGAGATATTCCACTCTAGCAACATTTTCAAAAGTGCTCACAATTTTATATGTAAGATTCACTCTATGAGCCATGCAATGAATGGGTATCATATATGGGGCAACTAAGGTTTGGAGTCGAACACACAAGTCGTTCTTGTGCCCTTGCATTATAGCTGCACCATCAGATCCAATGTAAATTAACTTTGTGGCTATGTCAATATCATTCATTCCCGCAATTTCCTTTAAACTGGTCAAAACAATATTGTAGATGTTTTCTACATTTGAAATTTCTACCATATTATGTAATCCTAGCAAACTAGGCTGCCTCACATGATTTTGAAATGTGTACACATGCATGCAAATCTAATATGTGTTGTACACAACCATCACATCATCAATAGAAAGTGAAATGAATCTGGAAATTTTTACTTTCTCCCTTAGGTCCTCCTCAACCAAAGATAGATATTTTACCATTTTCCAACCACTTTGATCTGACCAATGGAAACTAAGAAGGTTTTGCACATCAGCTAGTTGATAAAGGTGCTTATAATCAATAAAATCAAACATGGATCTACCATTTTTGAGAATACTAAATACAATAGCAAACTATAAAAATTTTGAATTTGAAATGATCTTTTACATTTTATGAAATTGGGCTTCAATTGTTCCACCTTTCTCAATAAGGGATTGTTTTTGCTTTAAGTGGTTCTCATAATATATTGCATATCTGATATGTATACATTCTGATGCATCCTTCCACCTAACATCTTTTGTAATTTTACCATCACTTCCTATAACTTTTACATATACTTTACCAACATATTTTTCTATTGTATCTTTCTTAGTTAGCAGCCTATGATCCTTATCTAGTTTCCACCTACAAAATTTTGCATCTACATTCTTTTTGATTGACTTGGTTGTCTACAATCAAGACCACCTCAATCCAGGGTAATTTTTCTATCCATTAATTCTTAAATGATCGTCCAATAATCTAGTTAGAATCTGTCTTTCTCTTCTTAGAATTTTTACTTGAAGAATCATAAGAAGTTTGTAGTGCAATTGATTTATCACTTTCATTTTCAACTTGCATATCTTTTTTTTTGGTAAGTAGATTAATTTATATACAAAACAAGTTTTTTAAGAGGATCCCAAAACCTTATAACATGAGAGGTCGTAGCCTTTACCAATAGAAGGAGCCCCTTGGGCTAATACATTAGGTACCATATGAAAACTTTCCAAAAAAAACCCAAAGTGATGCCCATGAGGACTACATCAAACCCTCCCAACGGGGGTCAAAACAACTGAAAAAACCATAATAAAACACATAAGCATCCATTATATAGATCGTTGCCACCAGACGATAAAAAGGATCACATCCCAAGAATCTCCCTTACACGTCCGGATCCTCCTGGGCCTCATGCCCCTTAAAGCGCTTGAGAATCCTCACCATTACATTGGTAGAGCAGAGGATGTTGGTCGTCATGTCGAACAGGAACTGGGGGGAAAACCCCTCTGCCTCACTCTCAGTGTCGAAGTTGATTTGTTGTGGCAGAGTCCCTTTCTCCTTCTTCACCTTCTTGAGCCACAGAGACAATCGGGATGGGGTCGAGGTGTCACTCTGCCCTCTCTTGGATGGCTTGCTATGGGAAACTCTTTGGATGGATGCAAGATTAGCCACCTCAGGGGGGCTGCTTCGAACAAGGCTGGAAGTCCCATCCTCTTGAACAAACATAAGACTACCCAGGGCTTGGGTAGCGATAGGATGGACCGCTTGGGGTAGAGGACGATTCGTAGCTACATGGCGAAAGATGACGCTCATTAACCCCTGGTGGATGGGAGGGTATGACGACTTCTTGCTCTTTTCGATAGTGAGGCCAAGGGAGTAGACAAGATAGTCGAGCATACAGACCTGCTTGGCATCCCTTAGATGGTTCGCAAATCTAATGTGGAAACTGCGTAGAGGCTTGTCAGGATCATCGCAATCAACTTGTATATCTTGGTTAAGAATATCTTCAAGTGATTGGTGGATGTCATTGGTAAGAGAATTTTCTTTAGAAGGCATCTCTTGGTGAGGAATATTTTCAAGTGAATTTTCTTCAGGTTCAACAGGGTATTTTGCATAGTAGCATACAATAATATTATTTACAATTTTTGGATTTTAAAAAACTAACTTACAAACAAAAACAAAAAAAATCATATTAAAAATAATTACAAAATATAATGACAACTAACTATTTGAAGAAGAAATAATTATTGAAAATAATTACAAAATATACAACTAACTATTTATAAGTCAAAAATCATTTGTACCTCAAATTTGTACAGATGTCAATGGCTTGTTTATTTTTGGCGTATGGCTAAAATATTTGAAGATACTCTTTTTAGCAGAAGATTTGACCCCCTTTTTTCCATTGTCGGTGGGTGACATTTTACTTGTAAAGAAAGTGTTTTTCATTTTAGAAAAGTAATAAAATGTTAAAAGGATATTACTTCTCTTAAGCCTCAAGATAATATTGTAATTAGAATAAACAGAAGGTCAGTCACTAGAAAATAAATACCTGTTTCCTGCGATGTTTTATTGTGATTTTGTTAGTGTATGCCACTACTGCACTTTTTGGTGATAACACTTGTAACTGATAAGAGCACAAAAATATGCAATATACAAATTTAAATTAAATTCAAAAAATAAGTTCTCTATGCAAAAAAATAACTATATATATATATATGAAATAATATCATATTATATTATAGAAAAATCGCATAAAAACAGAGCATTGACATATTTTTAATAAATGATAGAAAAATAACAGAAGAAAAACCTGCAATTATGACAGAAAGCAAATCTTATTACTATAAGTGCTTCAACTTATATTCAAAATGTCTTAAGAAAAATAGAGAACCTGGTGCAGAATGTGATCAAGCAGTCAATCCTGGTGCAAAATAGGGTTCAAAAATCGACCTTGTGGAAATCAAATTTTGGTGTCGATCTTGTGCAAATCGAGATCCGATGTCGGACTTGTATAAATCAGGATCCTATGTTAGCCTTGTGCAAATCGGAGTCCTGTATTGGCCTTGTGTAGAACGAGATCCGGTGTTTAGCCTTTGTGTAATTTTTTTTCCAGTGTTCGACCTAGTACAAAATGGGGTTCGATGTTCGACCTTGTGCAAAACTAGGTCCAATATGATGCAATGGTCTTTTGCAGAACAAGGTTCGAACTATTGTAGAATATGGTCTAGACTATTGTAGAATAGGATTCGATCTATTGCAAAATTGGGTTCAATCTGCTATAGAACTAGGTTTGGATATTGGGCTTCTCTAGAATAGGGTTTGGATATTGGTATGTTGTAGAACTAGGTTCAGATATCAGTTTGTTACAGAACTGGGTTTAGTTTATTGTAGAACAGGGTTCGATCTGCTAAAAAACAAGGTTCAGATATTGGTCTTCTCTAGAACAGGGTTTAGATATTGGTTTATTGTAGAACTAGGTTCGGTCTACTACAAAATAGTGTTCGGATATCGTTCTTCTCCAAAACAGGGTCTGAATATCGATCTATTGCAGAATTGGGTTTGGATATCGGTTTGTTGTAGAATTAGGTTTGATTTGTTGTAAAACACAATTTGAATGTCATTCTGATGCAGATCAAGGTCAATTTTGGGTCCACGTAGAGTTTTGTTCTAAAACAATTGGTTTTTGCACACGATCAAATTTTAATGGAATTCTCGATTTTGTAATAGTTTGAATATTTTAAGTGGAAAAGTATCGCAGACGTGTTAGTTATATATAGTGGTATACTTGGCAAACTTGACGGGCTAATTTTAAAATTTTAGGATGAAAAGTGTCCTCATTCTAGCAAAAAATGATGACAAAATTTTATAAAAATCCGTAATACTATTATCAACAGACGACAAAATGACACCTTAAAAAAAATTGAAAATTTTGGGTGAAAGGGCCGACCTTCGGGTCCCCCTAACTCGCCAATTTGAGTTTTTGAAAAATGTAAATATTAGCCCAAATGGTGAATATTCGTTGTTGTGCATAACCCTGGTCCACATATTATCCCCATACTTAAGAATGATTGATTTTGGTAAAGCTTTACTTATATCAATCATGACCAATATTCGAGCATAAATAGCCAAAAATCTATCTTTGGTTGTATCTAAAATCTCAAGAAATTCTCCTAGAGTGTTGCCTATTTCCTTAAAGGTATCTATTTCCTAAAATTCAATAGGAAACCCAAACATCCTAACCCAGAATGGTACTAGGGATAGATTTACATTTTTAGGTGAAAAGCCTTCATACCAGTGGGTAAAGAAGAGCCCTACTCTTCCCATAAACCAAGGACCCCCTTTTAGGATTCTTTCTCGTTATTCCCTAGAACAAAAAATGGCTAGGAAGAAACCTTTGAGAAGAAATGATAGAATCACTCTTGAAGACTTCCAACTCCTATCAATCCATTTTCTCAAGGCTAAAGCCCTTGGCCAATACCCATTAAATTTACCAAAAACTGTCCTATCTTAGAGCAATGATGATATCTTTGAGGTATGCTCACTAACCTCTACCACTAGGGATGATTATAAGGATTTAACTATAAATCAATCCATGGAAAGGAAATTTATCTGAAATTCTTATAGCAAATATAATATTTGATAAAAAAATTATAAAGTTTTCATGCACAATTTTTAAGATAAACAAAAGGAAAAGAAAAACTTAACTGAAGAGTTCTTTATCCAGATAGAATGTCTTGCCTCACTGAAGTCCTAACCCTTCATTGCTCTTCCCATTTTTCAAACCCTAGTTGGAAAATATTAGCAATTTCTTTTTTTGTGACTTGAAAAATCGTCACTGCCCTTGTTCCGAATGGTTGACTTCATAGGATCGTATCTCCCTCAATATTGCTTGAATTTTTGCATATGACTACTCATTTTAAAGCTATTCAAATTCTGCACAAGTTAGTCCAAGAATCAACTGAATCAATAACTCTTCATGAAGATATAGATCCTAAAATATGAGATGCTTTTTCAAGAAAAAACCCTAATCCTTCGCACTTTGCAATTTTATTTTTCGTGACTTGAAAAATGGTCACTGCCCTTGTTTCAAATGGTTGAATTCACACGGTCGTATCTCCCTCAATATTGCTTGGATTTTTGCATATGACCACTCATTTTAAATTTATTCAAATTCTGCATAAGTTGGTCCAAGAATTAATTGAATCAAATAACTGTTTGCGAAAATATGACTCTTAAAAGATGAGACATTGTTCAAGAAAAAAACCTTAATCATTGGCACTTTGAAATTTTGTTTTTCGCAACTTTATATTTTTATATGTTAAATGTTGTATAATGATAATTTATTAATGAATTGATTACAACTTTTACGAAGAAAACAACGTGAGAGGATGAAAGTGCACAATATTCTATTATAATTTCAAGTAAATATAAACAATAACAAACATATTTATAAATACCTATATTTCATTCAATTTATTTTATGGAGGTGGACTCTATAACTTAAAATATTTAAAACATATTTTATAATATTTTTTAATACTTTTTATATTCCTTTAAATCTGCTTGTTGTGGTGCAGTGGTAAATGCCCTGGGTGCTGGTAGAGGCCGACCTAGGTTCCATTTCACTTGTCTCCATCCTGCAGATATATGGTATAGTTAGGAATGTCCTATGTGTTGGTAGAGGCCGACAAGGCTCCATTCCTCCTATGCCCAACCTGTTGAAAGTGGCACCTCGAAAGGGGTGTTTTCCACTATAAATTAGTTTTTTTACCCAGGTGTTGTAGGTGAGTTGGAGAGGAGAGGGTAATCCTCCAAGGGAGGTCCCAGGTTCAAATCTCCACCCTACCAAAAAGTTGAATTGGGTATCTAAAATCCAATTGATAATGTTGGTGCGGGCAAGGTCGGGTGCGACCCCGGGTGACTTTGACGGTGTAGAACCCCTTGTTCGTGGTCTCTCAGACCAAGGCGGCTCCGCAAGGGGTTTTTTGCTTAAAAAATATATATTCTTTTAAACTTTAATTATAAGTCAAATGCAAAATAAAACAACTACGCTCTTATTAAAATATAAATGTTATATAGATCTCGAGGGACATGGCAAAGGTTCGGGCTTTGGATCTTCTTCGGGAGAATCAAGGTTCAAATTGTAATGCGTGTGGTTGTGTGTTAAGCTCAAATCTCTCCCTTATGAGAGGTCATGATGGGATGGAGATGCCCAACCTTAAACTTCGGTCGTAGGAGTTTCTCACTCTAAACAATATATATAATCATGAGGAGATAGCATAATAGTTTAGGCTTTGGTGTTTCTTCAGAAGGTCCAAGGTCCAAGATTTACACTGCAACATATATGTGATTGTGTGTTAAATCCCCTATTGATAAGCTTATCTTCCCCTTATGAGAAGTCATGATGGGATGGGGATGCCCAACTTTATAAAAAGTCATGGTCGGATAAAAATGCTCAACCCTAAATATTGATAGTAAAAAAAAATTTACACTATTCAAATCTTTAAAAAAATCATATACTAAATATCAAATAATATAAACTTAAATTATTTAATTTATAATCTAGATTCAAACCTTGCAGTAATAACACTTGTTCGACATTACTAACTGTAATATTGCTAATTCTCACCCATACAATAAATTAAAATCCAAATGACATTAGTTTATACTTATATGACTCTATGCTTGTTGTCCACCCCATCTTATCTCATTTCTTGTCACCTTTTATGCTGTTTGTATGACTAACCTTATTTTTATATCTTTAGATAAGAAATTATAAAAGTACATTGAGATTTAAAAAATAAAAATTAATTGATTTGTTTTAAAAGTTTCAATTTCTAAAATTTTGGACTACTTCGATAGTGTAGAATATGGATAAGAAAACGTAAAAATTGTGTATATTTTCGATGCTTATTTTATATATAAATTTTTTTATATTCATTTTCAAAATAAACTCATCCTCCCTATAGTTATATATTAAGATTTACATTCATAAAGATTTCTATATATATATATATATATATATATATATATATATATATTTTTTTTTTTTTTTTTTTAATATGGTGGAATCGATAGCCCCTACGAATCCGGGTAGACTATCCAACTTTTTTATGGCCGCTACAGTATTCTGTGCTATCTGTCTTGGAAGCCGTTACACAGATTTTCGCGCAGTCCGCCCCTATAACCGCCATACCACAATCATTTTAAATCTTTTACGCTACTGAAAGCACCAGGAAAGGGACAAGCGTTCAGTCCGGTGAGGCCCGAGATTTGAACCTTGGACCTCTCGCCCCCTTATGGGGTTTGGATGAACCAATTGATCTACACCTCGGACCTAACCATTGATATTATTTTATTTACATTATTACAATGTCATTTAAAATCAAACTATCTCTTTGTGCTAGTAAATGGTATCAAATATGAAATATTAATAAATTATTATTTTTAACTGAATTTTTTTATATAATATATTAGGCAATGCTTTTAATTAGTTTATTTATTTATTTCATTAAATTTTTAGGGAAATTAGTAACGCTATGAAAGGGTTGTATTTATAAACCCTAAGTCCATTGGGTAAAACACATTCAACAGGACCCTCGATTCTTCGGGTATTGAATCGGGGTAACCAACCAATAAACATTTAGTCACTACCATCCAACCTATCCCCTTCTGAGTATGCAATGGTTTACACCTTGAACCTTCTTAAAAAGAGGTCAAAACCCCTAACCACTACACCATCCTTGTGGACTAGAATATTTTAGGGTAAATACAATATTTTTAGAGGGGCCTAAACCCCTATCAACATGGTGAGCGTAAGAGGAATGGAGCCCTATCGACCTCTACCAACACATAAAACATTCCCAACTAAACTATGTATCTGTAAAATTCTGTAAGATGAAAACAAAAGAACATAAAACCTAGTTCGGTTCATTTACCACTGCACCACAATATTAATTAGAACTCACAAAAGGTAGTTTATATTGTACCAAGGTATATAAAAAACACATACGACATTATTTTTTATTTTTTTAATCAGTTATTTTAGACATTTAAGTTTCTCAATGTTTGACTTTCTTTAGTAGTGTGGAATATGGACAAAAAGAGGGATTACTTCACACATGAACAAGTGTACATTTTCCAATACATAGCTTACGTATGAATCTTTCTATGTTTAAATAAATTCATCCTTATCTACTATTAGAAATCAAGATTCATGTTTATAAAAGTTTTACTTAACTAATGATAAATTTAGTGATTGAAATTATTATTGTGATTTGATTATGTATTTATATATTATAATGTCATTTAATATAAAAATATTATTTTATATTAATAAAGTGTATAAAATTTGAAGTATTAATTAAGAGAAACATTTGGAGTCAATCTTATATATAATATATCAAAGCATTGTTAAGCAAAATTTACAAAAAATTGGAGTCTAAGATGATATTGACCAACCTCTTGCACAAATTTCAATTTGGCGTGTTTAAATTCTAGGATCATATTGGTCTTTGGGTCTAAGGCGGTTGACTTTATCGAGGTGGTCAATGGGTTGAAGGTTTAAAAATCGTTAGACTCGTCTATTCTCAAAAATGTTGAACTTGAAGCTTGAATTCTAATTGTTAATAAGTTGAAGTTTTAGGTCATTAAATAAAAAAATGAAGAGGATGACATATTCTAGGCAAGGTAAAATAATGGATCCTTTCAGTCAAGTTCACTACAATCTGCTGGTTGTTAAAACTCCTTTGTGGGTCCCACCTTTCAAAGTATGGCTTAAGGGTCTAACACCAAAGGTGAATATCTTTTTTTGATTGGCAACTCATAATAAGATTTTGACCATTGAAAATATTTTAAAAAGAGGTTGGTCGAACAGATGTTGCCTCTATGGTGCTAATGAGGAACAAACAAGCCATCTATTCTTTTAATGCTCATTCTCTGTGGAAGTTCTTAACTCTGTTTTTTATTTTTTTGGGCTGATTTGGGTGGTGTCGAGTTCGCTTGTTGATGTTTGCGCTCAATGGTCATCTCCTTTTTACTCTCCAAGGCTGAAATATTTTTGGAACTTATATTTGTCGTATCTTTTCTTGCAAGCATGGAAGGAGAGAAATAGTAGAATTTTAAAAAACTTCAAAAGAGATCCTACCTCTATTTGCACTAGAGACTTGGTTTTCAACTTGGATAATGTGTTCTTTCTAGCTTTGGAGGAGAGTAGATTTGAGGAGGTTGAGCTCGAAAGAAAAATTGGTATTTAATAAAGCAATAGGGTTGCTAGTCTTCTTGGTCCTAATCCCAAGAACCTTGTGAGGTGGGAACCTCCTTCTCCAGGATTGGGTTAAACTAAACTTCAATGGAGCTTCAAAGGGTAATCTTGGTAATGTTGGCATTGGTGGGGTGCTTAGGGATGATAGAGGTGGGCTTCTACTAGTGTATGCTAAATTCTTAGATATCCAAACTTGTCATGTTGTGGAGGCCAAATCCCTTTACCAAGGTCTCCTACTTGTGGAGAAGATGGGGTACCAAAAAGTTTGCATTGAAGGAGATTCACTTAATATTATAAACTTGGTCAAAGGTGATTCAATCCCCAGTTGGAATATTGAGACCGTGATTATGGAATCTAGATAGTTTATTTAGGCTAGAGAGTATAGGGAGATAAAACATATCTTCAGATAAGGAAACTACCATGTTGTTTATGGCAAACCTGGGTATAAGTATCAATGGTCTGTCCATTTGGAGAGACAATTTTCATGAAGGTCTTCTTCAATTGGATTTAACGATGCATGCCTCTTGATGCTCTGTAAGATTTTACTATTTATGAAGAAAGATTTTATGGTGCAACCGTGTGGGAGTGTTGGTTGGTTGGGAGCTCACCAATATTGTTCTAATTTTATTTCTTGTATCAAGTTGTAGTTGGTTCACTTGGTGATGGGTGGCTAGTTGTAGTGCTTTATAGTTGTTCTTGTCCTTGTATTGTTGGTCTTAGGCCAAGTTTTGCAGGGCTTCTCCTATTGTAAAAGGTTTGGGGACCCTTTCAAAACCCCTTCTATATCTAATAAAAAAATCACAAAAGATAGTTTATTTTGTACCAAGAACAATATTTACACATTTATGGTTTATTTACTTCTTGAATTTCAAATATTATATATATATATATATATATATATATATATATATATATATATATATATATATATATATATATATATTTTATTAGTTAGACATGGTTAAAACAATCAAACTTATATTACATTTATTTAAACTAATCATATTATTATGATATCTCAATAAATTGTATCATCATGAGTCATTTTATTATAGGGATGCCCATCATAATATGGTGATTTGAACTTGAAGTTACAATCATATGATCACATCCCCTTTATCATTGCTCCATAATACCTTAGACTAGATTACATATCTTATTTTATTATATATGTTTTAGTGGTTATATGAGATTGAAATGGAATCCATATATATTACATCGTAACTACATTTCCATGGTATTTCAACAAATCACATAGTGGTACGATGTTGCTTGGTAATATTTGAACCTAGATTTTTGCATTGGAAACTCGTATTTTTTAACAACTTAAACTTATCTCATTTTTTTAAATTAATAATTTATTATCATCAATATAATTTTCTATTTTTTTCATTTTAAAATTAGAAATAGAATTTCAAAAGTTGATGTTTTGTAATAAATCTATTATTCTAATATATTAAACTTCTATATCTTTCTAGAAGAATATCAAAATTTTAAAATATTTCATGCCAAAATTAAAAATATATCAAATGTTATATGACTTTCAAAAAATAAAATGGATAAATGTCATAAAAAGAATGTCAAAAACTAATATCATAATCTCACCATTAAAATGAATCCAAAGGAGATGTTTAAATTTCAATACAACTCTTTTGATATTTATTCTCTATATGTTATAGCCAGATCCTATGAAAATTTGGATCAAATTTTATAGTGAAAGAGATAAGCAAGCTCAAGTTACTATGATTTCTCCTATTGGTTTACAACTCTTTTGATATTTATTCTCAATATGTTGTAGCCAAATCCTATGAAAATTTGGATCAAATTTTATAGTGAAAGAGATAAGCAAGCTCAAGTAACTACGATTTCTCCTATTGGTTTACAATGCAATAACAAACCTTGATATAATTACTAAGACACAACTTGGATGCATTGGAAATATTATAGCTACCTAAAATTTATCCATTCATATTCAAGGTATTTTATCATCAATTATCACATTAAGCAAATCATATTTAAACTGAATAAACAAATATCTATATCAAACATCTACAAATTGTTCAAATCTTAATTCAAATTTTATCAATGACCTAAAAATAACCTTAATCAAAGTCATTTTGATCAAAAATTAACTAACATTAGCATTGACCTTGACAATGCTACCATTCATAATTTAAAATACTCATTGGCACCATGCCAGCTCACCAACCCACCATTCAATGCCCTTTTAGGTACTAGCACCCCTTTTACACTAGTTACATGATGTTTTCATTGGTGTCATACTTTTATTCGAAAAAGAAAGAAAAAAATAGACAACCAATTTCTATTGAATGCTCATTGCTAGATCAATATTCTTTATCCACAACTCTTCCCAATGGATACCTTCAATTTGACACCATTTTTCATAATCCACAAAGCAAATACAACATAGAGATTTCTATTTTTCAATAAAATAGCCTCATCCCTTCCCCTTCACCACCTAAATTAGCAAAAAAGAAAAAACTATAAAGAAGGTTTACAACAAAGAAAAAGAAAGAGAAAATTCTTATGTATTGGCAATTTTGATTGTTCACTCATGAGATATGAGATTAACTAGCTACAAATCATAAATTTATTCCACTCTATAACTCATAACATCTCATCACTTTTTCTATGTTCATCTTCCATAGCTTTTGCATGCATGTTCTAAAGTTTTAAAGAAAAGGAGGTGGGGGCCAAGGACATACATAGAATGTATTTTTGTTCTCTAGATGCATATGAAAACTCTCTTGACATTTTATATTTAAATCTTGTAATTTACATTATATATAATAATATTTATCATTGTTTCATTATCTTATGAAGTGTTGCAGGATTTTGAATAGGCATTACCTTTGATAGGTGTGAGATTCTATAATATTGGATTTATTATAATCTTAGGATAGATAACATTTTTAGGACCACTTTCAAAAGTATTGTTTCTATGACAATTATTTTTGTATTAAGAGGACCTTCAAACTATAGGGAATCAATCCACAATTATTTTTCTTTTGCCTTAATTGACATAGATAGTACTACCACTTATAGATAGTCCTTTTCTTAGCAAGGCTATAGGCCTGTTAGCACTAGCTATACCCAATATTTCTATCTAAAACTTATAAAAACCCCTTTTCATTTCAAAATTAGTATATATTTATTGTCATTATTATTGTTAACTTATTTTTGTTTAGCTATTTGCATCAAAATTATAGTCTTTTAAGTTATTAAATTATTGTAATTATTGCTTTGCATCTTAGGGAGAAAATTAACATAGTTAATTTGTGTAGGTATTTTAAGTCTATTTTTAGGATCTGTTATCTAGAATAGATATATTATAGGTCGTAATTATCATTGATTGTAGCACCACATACAAGTGGTGTTTTGTTAACAAGGCTACAAATCTATTAATTCTAGCTTAGCTTAATGTTTTTCTCTAAAAATACATTTTTATTCAATAACAATACTAAAAGATTTTTCTTTTTAATAAAAAGTAATTTAACCATTAAAATCAACCTTTATCGTGTTAAATCCAAATTATTATATCATATAGTGGATTTGTGTAGATTAGATTGTGTACTTTATTTTCTAATGACGACAAGATCAATCAACATTTTCGATGGCAAAAATCATCATTGTATATGACAATAGCATTGTTTGATAGTATCTCCATCAAAAAACATGTAAGAAGATTAGGTATAGCTCCTAACCTATCCACCCTCTTAGATTGATTTAATACAATTTAAGTAAAGGGGTCTAACTAAGTCAAATCCCCAAATAAAATAATCATTATTTGAGTCTTGTGTGTAGGCCTTCAAAACCAACGTTGGAGTATGATTAAAAGATCAAGACGTCAAGCATGGAGACAAGCATCAGAACCATCATCAAAACTCTATGAATCAAGTATATTTTATCCATATTGATTCTTACAATTTATACTTTAACTTAGAGTCTTAAAAGATCTAATATTTATAGTATATAAAAGGCATTTTATCTTTAGTGCATCATAAAGTTAAAAATATTTTTAGTTTATCATTTTGTATAAGCAAGGATACCTTTACATTCTTAGATTTATCAATTTTATATTTCAAATAGTGGCATTGCTACTTCTATTAATGATGTTACATTTCTATTAGTGTGTGTTGGATTCTATAAAATTCAATACCCCTATTTTTAACTTCCAAATAACCCATCAATTCATAGGTCTATAATAAATTTAATCCATATTTTACAATATGTTTGCAAAATTCCTTACATAGTCTTATTGACCCATCTATATTCCCCTTTGACATTCTCGTCCAATAGGAACATCACGTTATCCCTACGTTTGATTGGTTCACTTGATTCTTCATGTGCAAATTCGAATCCATCTCTTTGTCCTATTCAATGTGCCCATGTTTAAACTTTGTTCAAATTCCCCAATAATATATCACTCGTGTTCATCCACATATCTCAAGTCAAATTAAGCCATCAATAATTCCCCAATAAATCTCCCCCTTTGACTTGTCAAATGCATCTTTGATTATAGAGCATTTAGATTCTATCACGATGCATGTTACTCATTCACCCTTGTATCACCAATCAATATAATCCATTAACACATTCCCACATCAAAGGTCAATTGCTCCATAGTCACCCATAACAAAGAATATCAATGCTTTCCATTTATCTTGAGATGAACATCTATGACTTGTATTAAGTCAAATCATATTACATGTGCCAAAATATTTTTGCATTCACCAAATGACCCGTAGTGCTCCTATGTTCCCCATCTAGTGAAGCCACCCATAGTCCTTATCAAGCATAGTCCACAAAAGAAGATCAATGGTTCACATCAATCTAAAAATTAGATCAATGGTCTACGTAATCAAACTTGGCACTCTATTAATTGTTAACAACTGTTTTTGTGACCCATAGTGCTCTACATGTCATCAAAGAATTTTAAGTCATTCGTAGTTGATTGACCCATAAAAAAATATTAATGGTCTACATCAACCAAGAAATCTTCATCAATGGCTAAGATTCGCCAGGTAAGTCTTTGTGAGTTGACTAATTATTTATTTGACATATTGACAAACATGATTCCTCAAGTCAAGATATTATAGTACAAAAAATGACATGTGAAAAAAGTCTAAAAACACTCAATAGTGCGCTCGATCCATCCATCAAATTCTTAATAGATTAGATTGAATCTTAAAACAACATGGATGGATAAAATTGATTTTCCTAGATCACTCGGATGGTTGTGATTAATTGAACGCATCAAAGGAGAAATTTGTACAATTCTAGCAATTCAGATTTAATCACAAGAAAGCATCAATGGCCATGGTTGAACCACCGATTAATCTATAAATGAAAAAAAAACTAACTTGTGATAAAGTTAACAAAGTTAGATTTCAAGACAACATGGACAACTAATATTAATATCATGAACCACCGAGATCCATTTGATTCCACAGGTTCACAGTGACATGGATTAATCTTGACGAGTTCAATGGCCAGGATTGAGTTTACAGTTCATAATCGAAGGCTGAAATTCAGTAACACATAGTCAAATAACTTTGCAGGAACTTTAAGAGCTAATATTAAATTTTGTATTAATGCCAATGGATGAGATCACACAACAAATAAGACAAGATATTTGATAGGTCGATGGATAAATTTAAAGACACGTGTCAATCATCAAAACTAAATGCTTTACAACTCAGATTTAATCTTGAGATAACTTAGATAGATAGGATTTAACACAGAAGAAAACAAATTTAAAGTCAAAATTTTTAAACTTCCTAATGACTGCAGCTAATCAAGGTTCTCCAAAGGCCCATCACAATAGGATGACTCGATTAACAATAATGGTTTGGATTCAATTTTAATGTTTAACTCAAATAGTCAAGATTTAATACGAATTAGGTTGTACCTCGACCATCAATCTCCATGTGTCAAAACAAAGGGACCTGATCCATCAAGACCAACCCTCAAAATTTTTTTAGTGGTTAAGATTCAACCATGGGATAACACAAATGATGAATATTAAGTTAGAAATTCAATAAGAGTAATTTGTAAAATGATGTGGATGAAAAACATTAGTCGAGAAAAGCATCAAGTTTTAATCTAATTTGTAAGTTGAATCATCGATGATCCAGATTTAATCCTAAAGCACAATGAATGATGGAGATTCAGTTTAGAAAAGAAATATTAAAGGAGAATAGCTAACAAAGTTTCTATGTATCAAAATTAAGAGTTATTGACCAATCTAAAAATTCATCGACGATCAGGATTCAAATTCAAAGAAATGCAGATGGATGAGATTGATTAGCGTAAAGGACAAAAGATTCAACAGAAAGTTTTCTAGATACATCAATGGCCACGATTTTATCTTTAAACATATTCGATGGCTAGGATCGAGATATGGGTGGTCGAGTGATTTTATGAGTATTTTCAATGGCTAGGATTTGAACACGAGGAGTCATGAATGACCCAGATTAAACAAAAAAATAAAACGACTAGCCTGACTCATGATGGTTTTATCACAATGCATCAATGGCTAATATTTTCTATAATATGACTTCAATGACCGAGATCTAGCGACTATGTTGCACTGCATTTTGATGTTTAGAAGTTAACGCTCAATATTTAAGTGTCAAAATATGTCAACAGTCCATATTGACTCAACAAAAGACAAATATCCTTTGCAAGTATTCTTGTGGCCATGATCGGTCAACAACATTACTTCAATGGTCAAGATTAACTCTTAAAGAACCGACACACAGGTTGAAAACCATGAGGAAAATTTGATATCCAAAGATAGGATTGAGTTAATAAATTGGCACACGATTCAATATCTCCCAAGGTGAATCAATGACTTAGATCAAAATAACCATAAACATCGATAGTCCAAAGCTAATAACAGATAAAGTAACTATCATGCCTCGATAGTTTAAATGGTTATTAACAACAATATGGAAGCCATAAGGTGGTGGAGGACGAGAACATAGTTAGTAATATTTATAACTAAACATGCAAAAATACAAACCCAATTGTTATAAATCCACATATGGTTTTTAAATGGTTGTCTACACTGATAATTTGTAAAATGAATCCTAGAGATATTTGCGCTAAAGTTGTGCATTTATAGAGTGTGATTCACTAGGAATAATTATGGCATCATCAGACATTGTTGTATATATCAAGAAGATGATAGAGGAAAAACCTTATAAGATGGTGCCTAGCATATCAATTATTGGAGATATGAAAATTGCACAAAAATAGTTTTGATAAGAAGCTTACCCCTGAGTAGCAATGGGAATTAAAGTATACGATAATATTCAGGTATGAGAGAACTAAGGAGAATTACTAGTGCCACCAAACTCTACTAAAAAGGCTATTTAAGAAGGCTCAAAGCACTCAAAATGAGGGTTTCCTATTTTGTAATAAGTGGAAGTCTAATTTAGGTAATGCCCAAAAGTATACTATTCATCTAACTTGTTATCTTGGTTTGTGATGGCATATAACCCCAGCATTAGAGCCTTCAAGAAAAATAATGTCAGAGTTACTTTCAGGATTACAGTGGATGCCTTCAGGAAATTTTTTTGTCTCCACCTTGCAAAATTAGCCATCAACCAGAAAGTGATATCCAGGCAGTCGCACCATATAACAAAAATGTTGGCTTACACAAAAAATTTTAGGTAGGATCAAATAGTGTCCTATGAATTTTATTTGAATAAAAAAATGTTGCAAGCTTGGGCAATGGACTATGTCGACATGATAAATATAGCATTAGGGATCCAAGACTTTATACTGGTCAATAGAGAAGTTATATACATTTTATTACAGTGCAATATGAGGTGTCATATCCCAATGTATAAATGGAAGGAATTAATTTGTAATAAGATGCATGAAGATTTCATAGCACTACACGAAGACCTAGATAAAATACCCATCTCTTATTATTCAATATTCATCCACCTCCTAATAGGGTATTTTAATCCATAAAAAAATTGAATCTTGGGGAGGGGTACCAATCCATGATGTTCAAGATAAACTACCTTGGATCCATGAAGGTGAATCAAGCTACACTAAATTCTTTGGTCAATTTCTACCATCTATCCATCTACACCTCTATGGATATTTTCCTACTAGGATAGGCTAAAGAATAGTGAAATTTTTGCATTAAGGTTAATAGGGGATTTTTTTTTACTAAATAATTCTCTTAAAAAATAATTTAAGGATCCAAAATACCTCCTAAGGCTCTACCAAAATTTTACCTAGTATCCATAGAAACTCTAGAAATAATCAGACAAATAGTTGAAGAAGCAAATATGATATGGGGAAAGAAGCAAGGAAAAATCCTTTGGCTTGATGTCCCTTGTAAAGTAGGTCACTATATCTATAAGAGCTATCAAAGTATGTTAAAATCCATATGGAAGATGGATGAATTTGGCTTCTTAGAAATTACTCGAAGGCCATATGATCCTGAAGGGTATTATCAATTACTAATGCAAAAAGTGGTCAATGTCCCAGTTATACATAGAATAGACACTTTTGAGGATGAACTTAGATATGCCCTGAAGAACAGATTGCTAACTAAGTCAATATGGACTAAGTACCTAGATAGAATGAGAGAAAACACACAAATTGAGCATGTTGGAGATTATCCATCAAAACTAGTACGGTTGAGGAGTGTTACAGTTGAACACTTTGCCCCAATTGTTCTAGTAGCTTCACCATAGGATTTTGAAGATCCCATTATAACAATAATTGATTAAGAACCTTCTCACGTGGAAATTAGAGAAGAGCCTATTAATTTAGATGTGGTATTGTTAGAGATTCTCAAGTCCATAGAGCACACCTTTGATGACAGGTATGAGACTAATGTAGGTAAGGATACTGTCCTAGCCTC
This sequence comes from Wollemia nobilis, assembly GCA_028583015.1. Taxonomy (NCBI): domain Eukaryota; kingdom Viridiplantae; phylum Streptophyta; class Pinopsida; order Araucariales; family Araucariaceae; genus Wollemia; species Wollemia nobilis. Next base: position 4,190,234 of record JAQPPZ010017257.1, on the reverse strand, counting down.
TTCTTAGATAGAAAAGTAAATTATCCCAACATATTCTTTGGTAAAATTATTGTATGAGAACAAGATGCAACTAGTCTTGCATTGGCCTATATTTATCCCCAAGGCCTTGGTCATCAACAACAAAGAAATCGAGTTGTCAATATATATGCAAAAGATAATTTAGGCTATTTGAGGTGTGGCCAATTTATTGAGGGATCACTAGATCAGACTACCAAGCCCCACTAAATCCCCGGAACATAAGAAGCTCAAGCTGGAAAAAACCTCTTCAGAAAGCTTGACTAGTTATACTTTAGTGAAAGTAGATGAAGTCAAAGATAACTTTCCTCGGGATATAGACAACTTGAGACAATTGTTAGAAAAATCTCAATATATAGTCATCGAGCCAGATACTCAGGCCTCAACAATCCTACATGTAGTTGTAGATGCTACTATACCATAAGGTAAAATGGAGCCAGTCCAAGTAGATAAAAAAATATGAGGCACATGTGTACAGAGACCCACTGGCCTTGGTTAAAATGTCATCTCAAACAATAATGCAGGCAATAGAATCCATACACAAGGATAATCAAAATTTTAGGATAGAAAGACAACTGATAGCAAGAATCAAAGAACTTGAAGAACAAAAACTAGTCCCTCAAACTGTAGTTCAATAAGTTAGCCCTAAGATCATTGTCTAGAATATTAACTGCTTTGATTTTATTATAAAATATAAGAACAAATGTATAAGAAGATACAAAGTGAGTTGAAAGCACTATATAAAATATCATTACCCTTGTGGTTTCAATAGAAAGTATGAAGATCCTCCTAAAGCAAGCATATTATTGGGTGTCATTGATACATCACATCTTTCAACTGTTTGAAAAAAAATATGAGGATGTGAATGAACACAAAGTTGGAGTTCAATATGGCACAATTTTTTATTGCTATCAAAAGAATTCATGAAAGTTTCAATGTCCTTGAGAGATAGACCAGAATGGGATAAATTTATTGTATAAATGAAGGCTTCAGAAGAAGTTAATGAAAAATTGGTCCAAGTGGGACTACCACTAGAGGAATGCAAAGGAGTGTCAAATTTTGAAAATTTTATTCTTTCAAATAAACATGAATAATTTAGCATTTAAATAGCAATAAAGTAAACCAATTCAAGCCCTCCTTCTAGTGCCAATTCTGTTGAGTGGAAATTTTACCCAATTATAAAATCACCATCATAGTTAGGATTTTAAAATGAAAACCCTCTCTTGCAAAGAAATAGAAATTTCTCCAAGGTTCCTTTTACTTAATATGTGCTTGTATGTTGTGAAAATGTGTCAAATAATTTCTTAGAGTACCTTAGCGATTTGCAAATAATTTTTAACAAGGGACCTATTTGGTATCATTTTATTATGCTATGCTATTGATTTTTCATGAAACTTAAAAGAAAATAAAATGTGATTGGCCCTCATATGACCACGATGAAAGTGCTTTGGTTCATTTATCTTGATAGATTTTATCTTTTGTAATATTTGAAATACCTTATAAATTAGTCCCCTTTAATGAAACTATAATTTTCATAAAGGAAAGTTAATTTATATCTTTTAATATGGCCTTTTAAATGCCATATAAATTACCTCCTTTAATGAAATTAATTTTCATAAATATAAGTTAATTTATTGCTTGAAAATGAAATGCAAAGCTTGAAATGTGAAATAAAGCTTGTGAAATTATAAAATTCCTTGAAAATATGAACTTTATAAATAACTTTATAATTGAGATAAATACCTGAGATTTTTGAGCTCTGGCGATTTGGCGGGAAAACTTCTGAACAGGCGTCGAGCGATGCTCGAGGGTTTCGGGCCCGAAAGATCTTACCAGAGACTTTGGTGGTTTGTTTCTGAACTACTCTAAAGGTTTGCTCGTTGCTCCGGGAGGGCTCGATGGGGTCTCCTCCAGTCCCTCTTGCTGGGAGAAAGAGTTCATATGCTGAGATGTTGAAAGAGAACCCCTCGTCTTCCACTGGTGAAGCTCAGAGGAATGCTTTTCAAACGCTACTTAAGAATGTTGGCAACGGCCCTAATGCTCACCACGTTAATGGATGCCTCCCGCAATCCGCTTCCAGACCTAAGATTGTTATCGAACCCAAGATGGTCGAGGATACAATCGTCTACCGAGCTAACCATGACTTGATCTGCAAATTCATGGGCATCCGACCTACTCTGAATTTTCTGCATACCTGGGTTCGATAGAACTGGGAGCCACAATGTGAGTACTCTTTATGGCCAATAAGTAATGGGTATTTCATCATTAGTATCTCTTCTTTAGTAGATAGAAACAGAGCATTTGAATCAGAAAAGAGAAACCACGGACCAGTAGGGTTATTTGTTCAACCCTAGAGAGTGGGCTTCAATCCTCGCATTGAACCCACGGATATCCCAGTCTGGATCCGACTATACGCTCTCTCGATGGAGTTTTGGGGGGAGCAGGTTTTAAAAATAATAGGTAACTCCCTGGGTAGATAAATAGGAGTCTCTAAAGATACCATAGAGGGAAATACAACTGTTTTTGCTAGAATCTGTGTAGAAATGGACATTAGCCAGCCTTTATCAGCTGAGGTGGAACTTGAGTTGGCAGGAGTACCCTGGATCCAACAGTTAGACTATGAGGCCCTCCCTTTCAGGTGCAGAGTGTGCCATAAGCATGGCCATTTGACAAGGTTCTGTCCTAACACCTTGAGCACAAAAGCGGAGGCTCCGACTGGAATGCCAAGCCACCATAGAGAGGGGAAGCCCACCCCTGTCAATGAACCTTCCAATACTTCTCCAGGTCCTAATGTTCAGAAGGATGGCTTTGAACAGCCGAAACGAAGAAGAAACAAAAATAAAAATGGCAAGGATCAGATGCAACTCAAGCCAAACAATCGGTATGAAATTTTTAAGTCATTAGTGGATCTGGAAGACCAAGTCATGGAGGGAGTGGATGGGAATGGTGAGATTAATAACACTCACTCTCAAGATTCTCCCTCATCCACTCCTGTAGTCGAACAGGTGATTGTACCCTCTGAGAGTCTGCAGTCAGAGAACCCAGGGGCTTTGGTGATACACTCCCCAGCACAGCCGGCTATTAAAGATATCACCATCGGAAATGTAGATAAAAATAGAGAAATGCCAGCTTTAGGGATCACTCAGGTGGAGAAGAGATCTACAAACAGTAACTCTCAAGGAGCGGGAAGAAAATCCAATAAGGAATTACTCACAGCACAAGGAGATAAGTTGATCAATGGAGGATCGGTGAGGTCAATAAATTCTTACTGCTCCCAAGGTTTTCAATGATTATACAATCTTGGAATGTTAGGGGTTTAAATAGTAGAACCCATCAATCTGATGTTCAAAGACTCTTAGGGAAGTATAAAACAGATTTTTTGCTTATCCAGGAGACAAAAATGTCGCTAGATCTTATGAGTAAAACTGTTAATAGGATTTGGAGGGGCGCTGGTTATATGGATGTGGCTGCCCAAGGAGCCTCAGGGGGGATTGTCACTTTTTGGAACCCCTTGGAATGGACTGCTTTAGAACATATAGCCTGGAGGGGTGTTCTCACATCTCACTTCAGGAATATTGTCACAGCTGAGCATGTTTTAATTACAAATTATGGGGCTCAAAGTCTTAATGCCCAGAGGCTCCAATGGAAAGCTATTCACAACATGAGGTCCTCAAGACAAGATTTTGATTGGATCATTGCTGGAGAATTTAATGCCAAATTATCTGCTCGGGACCAGGAAGGTGGAACCCCTGTTTTGGACCCGGGGGACAGGCTTCTGATTGCCCAGGTCCAGGATTTTCACTTAGTGGATATCCAAGGCCCTGGAACTTTTTTCACTTGGACTAACAAGAGGAGGGAGCCTCACTGTAGGAAGGTAAAGCTGGATCACTTTCTGGTCTCAGAGGAGGCATTTGTTAAGTGGAATGTTAAATTCTAGATTTTGGATGGCCCTGTTTTCGATCATTCTCCCATCCTGCTGGAGGGTGGGACTCAGACAGGACAGTTCCACAAACCGTTTAGATTTGAGAATTTTTGGCTACAAAAGGAGGACCTTCATGAGAAAATTCCGCAATGGTGGGAAGAAGGTCGTCCACCTTTTGGGACTGCAATGTTTAAATTCCACAAACAGCTTCATTTTGTCAAAAGTAAATTGAAACAGTGGAGGCACGCTAATAAGTCGGACTTCCAGCTGCAAAGAGCCCCCTTGATGGCCCGCTGGGAGGAGGTGCAGAAACAATTCAGGGAAGGAATAATTACTGAACAGCTTAAAACTGAAGATGATGCCTTGCGCAAAGCTGTGGAGGACATTGATAACCAAGAGGAAATTTACTGGAAACAGCGGGCTAGAAATTCTTGGTTATTGGAAGGAGATAGAAATACAAAATTTTTCCATCGATCAGCCTATGCTAGAAGACAGATGAATAACATGGCAGTTATACAAGATGAGAATGGACACTCCTATGATACTCTTCCTGGTATGCACTCCCACTCAGTGGATTATTTCTCCAAGCTTTTTGCAGAAAATAGGGAGCAAGATGTGGGAGCTCAAAATGAAGTTCTTGATGTTAATCCCCCTATTATCACTCAAGCATAAAATTAGGCTCTCCTTAGACCCATTGATAGTGATGAATTGAAGAGTGTGGTCTTTGGAATGAGTACAGGCAAATCTCCCGGTCCAGACGGTTTTCCTATTGAGTTTTTCTAGGCCTTTTGGGATACCTTGGAGGAAGATGTTTTGGCTGTTATAGAGGAGTCCAGAACCAATAAGAGAATGCTTAAGGCTCTAAATCATACCTTCATCACTCTAATTTCGAAGGGGGAGGAAGGGGTTCATATCTCTGACTTCAAACCTATTGCCTTATGTAATGTGATTTATAAAATTATCACAAAGATAATAGCTGAACGTCTTAAACCTCTCCTTCATAACATCATCTCCTCAGAACAAGGGGGATTTGTGGAAGGTAGACAGATCTTGGATGGAGTGGTTCTTGCTCGGGGAGGCTATTCATTCAATGCAAATCTCTGGTAACAAATGAATGTTCATCAAACTGGATATGTCCAAGGCCTATGATAGAGTGGAGTGGGGCTTCCTGTCAAGGATGTTGGCTGCCTTTGGTTTTTCCCAGGGCTGGATTGATTGGGTTATGAGCTGTGTTTCCATGCCTTCTTATTCTGTTCTAATTAAGGGGCTTCCCTCGCCTCCTTTTGGGGCCTCTCGTGGTATCCGACAAGGGGACCCTTGCTCTCCCTATCTATTCCTTATCCTAGCTGAAGGATTAGGTAGACTCTTCTTGAGAAGAAGACATCAAGGCCTGATAACTGGTATTAAGGTTGGTGAAGAAATTCTGACTCATTTACAATTTGTGGATGATACTGGCCTGGTTGGAGTGGCCAGTCTCAGGGAAGCCAGGGGAATCAGATAATCTCTTAATGTTTACCTTAGGGCCTCCAATCAAGTTATCAATGACAAAAAATCCAAAGTGGTCTTTTTCAACCTTGACCATAGGCTACATGACAAAATTATAGAGATTTTGGGCTTCACTAGAACTTCTCTTCCTATAGTCTACCTGGGGGTTCCTTTGCACTTCAAGAAATTGAAAAATGACATTTGGAAAGATCTTTTGGATGGCTTCAAAGACAGAATGAACCACTGGTCTCATAAATGGTTAAGCTATGGCGGCCGATTAACCTTCTTACAGTCAGTTATTCAAGCCATGCCAATTTATAAATTCTCTATCCTGGCTACCCCACCTTCTATTTGGAAAGAACTGGACAAATTGGTCAGAAGATTCTTATGGGAAGGAGCTAAAGGTGAGAGGAAATGGGCCTTGGTTCGCTGGGATAAAGTTACTCAGCCCAAAGAAAAAGGAGGGCTGGGGTTGAGAAGCTCTAAACTCAACAACAAAGCCTTAGCAGGTAAATTGTATTGGAGATGGATCTCCCAGCCATCTTCATTATTCAATAGAATCTTAACCAGCAAATATTTGGGCCAAGTTCACCCCTTTGAAGTAATCCGCTTCCCTTTGGATGGTAATGGATCCCTTGTTTGGCAAGCTCTCAAGTTGGGTTCTCAAGTTATTAAAGACCAATTATTCTGGAAAGTAGGAAGAGGGGAGAAGGCACGTTTCTGGACTGACTCTTGGGACCAGTATCCACCCATCATTGTTGAATATCCTAAATTGCTTCCAATTAAAACTGCCATAGAATCTCAGGGCTGGGTCACTATTGAGAATTATTTCATCACTAGCCAATTGGGTGAGTATAAATTCAAGAAGTTTAAGCGGTTGGAGGAATGGCCAGTCACAATCCCTCCGGAGCTTGCAACCACTTTGACCAACATCTTGACAGCTAGGTTTCTCATGGGCAGAGATGAAGAGGATGAGTTAGCTTGGGGCCATGGCAACCTTGGGGTTTATACAGTGAAGGCTGGATATGATCAGATCCTCCCAGAGCCTCCCCCGCATTTATTTCCAGTTCATAATTGGAATAATATTTGGCATTCCAAGTGCTGGTTGAAAGTGAACTTCTTTGCCTGGCAGTTTATGCACAATGGCATTCTCACCTTTGACAACCTCAGAAACAGAGGAATCATTGGTCCTTCTCAGTGTATTTTATGTCATAAGAATGAGGAGACTGCTGATCATTTGATGTTTGAGTGCTCTTTCACAGGTCAGATCTGGAATCAATGGTTCTCTCATTTTAAACTCCAGAGTAATGGTGCTCTGACTCGAAACAATATCTGGAAAAGATGGAAGAAAGGCAGATTTAAATCTAAAGCCCTTCGACTGGGGTGGGATCTTGGTCTTTCCTTCATCTGGTGGCAAGTGTGGCTAGAAAGAAACGCTCGAATCTTCAGAGAGACTTTCTCCTCGCTAGATGGAATTTGGCAGGTTATCTGGAGCAAAGTCACAGAGACGGTTTCCATATATGCTGAAGAGGAAATTACGGCTGTGCTGGGTCCACAGGAAGAGAGATCTGTCGCTCAAGCTAGAAATAACATAGCCAGTTGGAAACCCCCCCGGCAGGCTGGGTTAAAATTAACACAGATGGAGCTGCAAAGGGCAATCCGGGCAATGCTGGAGTTGGTGTTGTGTGTCGTGATCATGCTGGAACTGTGCTTTACTGGGAACTACAGGGTTTGGGAAGAGCCACCAATAATGAATCCGAAGCCTATGCTATCAAAATTGCTTCCATCTGGGCCGTCAATCAGGGACACGAGAAGATAATCCTTGAGACAGATTCTCAAATTCTAGTTGGCGCTCTTGATTGTTTGAGGAACTTTGCTCTAAAAGCTTGGAAGATACAAATTTTAGTCTCTCAAATCAAGGACCTTTGGAAGGAATTAGAAGATTTGATCCCTATCCATGTGAGTCGTGACTTAAATTCGACGGCCAATTTCCTTGCAAATATGGGTGCGGAAAAGGAGGTAGGAGTACAGCTGCACAGTGACATGCCTGTGGAAGATGCTGAGATTCGACAGGGACTTGCAAAATTCTTGAACCAATGAGAAATTTTTGTGCTAAGTGTGATTTTCGCTGCGTTTTCGTGACTTGCTATGCTGTCGCGGACCTTGGCAGGAAACTGTCGTGATATCGCGACAGGTTTCGTCGCCACGGCATTTGGAAGGTTCTCGTCGCGATATCACGACAGTTTTTGTGTTTCAGAGACAAGGGGAATAACCGTCATGATATCACGACAGTTTTTGTGTTTCGGAGACAAGGGGAAAAATCGTCGTGATATCGCGACGTTTATGTGTTTTGGAGACAAGGGGAAAAACCGTCGCGATATCACGACGTTTTTGATGACTGGGCGCCAGACAGCAGAACTGTCACGATATTACGACATTTTTGGCGAACTGCTGACTTCTGGAAAAGATGTCGTGATTTCACGACCATTTTGGAGCTTGTTCCTCATGAGGATAATTCGTCGCGATTTCGCGACACTTGGGAGGATTGGTTGAAGAATGGCAATCTTGTCGCGATCTCGTGACACTTCTGGCGCAAAGGTGGCAAAAGGAAAATGCGTCGCGATATCGCGACATTTTTAAGGGATGACTGCTTAGTGGAGAATCCATCGTGATATCACGACATTGTTGGTGGTCAGGGGTTGTTGGCTTTGGATGTCGTGATATCACGACCCTTTTGGCCAACTAATGACTTCTGGAAAATATGTCGTGATTTCACGACATTTTTGGAGCTTGTGCCTCATGAGGATAATTCGTCGCGATTTCACGAAACTTGGGAGGATTGGTTGAAGAATGGCAATCTTGTCACGATTTCGCAACACTTCTGGTGTAAAGGTGGCAAAAGGAAAATGCGTCGCGATATCGCGACATTTTTGAGGGATGACTGCTTTGTGGAGAATCCGTCGCGATATCACGACATTGTTGGTGGTCAGGGGTTGCTGGCTTTGGCTGTCGCGATCTCGCGACCCTTTTGGCCAACTGATGACTTCTGGAAAATACGTCATGATTTTGCGACCATTTTGGAGCTTGTGCCTCATGAGGATAATTCGTCACGATTTCGTGACACTTGGAAGGATTGGTTGAAGAATGGCAATCTTGTCGCGATTTCGTGACACTTTTGGTGTAAAGGTGGCAAAAGGAAAATGCGTCGCGATATCGCAACATTTTTGAGGGATGACTGCTTTGTGGAGAATCCATCACGATATCGCGACATTTTTGGGGGTCAAGGGTTGCTGGCTCTAGCTGTCGCGATTTCGCGATCGGTTACTCGGATGTGGCTTCGGCTGGCTTGACTGTCGCGATATCGCGACATGTCACGATTTAAGTTGGGAAGTGTTGCCCTCTTGCACTTTGTTTTGGTTTCTTGCTTCCTGGTTCTTGGTTGGGATGTTTTTGCTCCCTCTTGTATATGCTCTTTGTTTTAATACAAGTTTTTCAATTTTTTTCAAAAAAAATAAATAACTTTATAATTTCCAACATGCTTCAAAAAAAAATCGAAATTGCTTTAAATACGAATTTTAAGCTTATTCTTTGAACCCGTGCCTTTCTCTTTTTGGATTTTTTATTTTATTTTTTATATTTTTTATTTTATTTGGAAAACTTTAAAAAAAATGAAAAAAGATAGGGTTAGAGAAATAAAAATAAAATGAAAAAAAATGTTGAAACTTTAAAATTGCTCACAGACCCTGCAACATTAGTATCCTACAAAACCAACATTAATGTGATCCATATTCACGCAATATGACATTTAATGTGGTGCAATATTCTAAGGAAAAGTGCAATATATTGAAAAATAACGGATGAGTTAACCATCAACATGTATAAAACTCATGTATTTCCAACATATTACAAAAATAAGATTTTCAATAAACTCTAAAAAATACATAATACCCTGTTTTGAAATGGCATCCCATGTGAAATGATACAATCCAGCGTGGAAGGAGAGCTCCAAAACGAATCCAATACCAACATTCTTTTCACCTACAATTTTGGTTCTCTGTCTCCGACCCCTCTTCCTGGCTTTCATTCCCATATTTATAATTTGGAAACAATTCATTGATTCCATTTCTTTCATCATAGTTACTATCATTTTAATACAGTTTTGAAACGACTTTTACAACAGTCTTCCTCAGCATTCGTATTATCAATTACATTTATCATTATTATAATTCTTTTTGGACTTATATTAATTCCTTCACACATAAAATAAAATATTTTGATTATTGTTTTAAATCATGCGATATACAAAGTTTTATTAACACACATTTATTTTCCCATGTTTGTCAATAAAGTCGTAATCCAAAATAATTGCACTGTATTTTCTCCATTTTGCTGCAATTGTGGTTTCTCAACAGTTTGTATGACACTGGCCCTATATATCTGATGCCAACAATGTGGACACTAATGTCGGTCGAAGTTTATAAATATTCTTTTGCCATTATGCTATACATTCTCTGCGTTTATACCTATTATGATTTCAGACCACCAAATAACATTTACGACACATGACATTCACTACGCACTTAAATTTTCATGAATTAGAGCTGATGTTGTTGCTGATTTTGCTTTCATGTTTTCGTAATTCTTCACATATTCGTGCATAACACCATGGGAATACATACCCAACGATGTGATTAAATCATCAACTGCCAAGGTTTTAATATGGAATAACCTCTCAAACTTTGTCGTAGTCCTCTCTATTCCCAAACACATGAGAAATATGACAAATAAAGCATCAATGTTTCATTTGGGTCCACTTTGTTGAGATCATCACCAATTGTGATTGCATAAACCATTTTAATTATGTGTATTTATCATCCATATCAAAGACAGTTCACTGTGCGTCCTCAAAAAACCACCTCCTATTGTCCCACATGTTCTAGATCGGGTATAGTGAGCACTTTATAACCCAATACACTCACAATGCTCTATGACGAGTTGTTCACCTAATATGTGACTCTTATTAACATTTTGATGCTGACTTGACCTACTTTATACATGTGTTGTGGACTGTGTTGACCACTTCTATTTCACCTCATAAACCGCTCCGAAAGACTTGGAGACCTACAAAAAACAACAAAACAAACATTTTTAAAAAAAAAATTTAAACTTTAGTTGAAATATATTAAAATTTAAATATTAAAATACTATGAAATTTAAGTATTAAAATACTATGAAATGAAATGTTTTAAAATTTAAGTATTAAAATGCTATAATTTCAATACTATGTGTTGTAGGTGAGTTGGAGAGTGTAGGGCAATCCTCCAAGGGAGGTCCCTGGTTTGAATCTCCACCCTACCAAATGCACATTGGGTACCCAAAATCTAGTTGATAATGCTGGTGCGGTCAAGGCCAAGCACAACTCTCGAGTGATTTTAACAGTGTAAAACTCCCTGGTCGTGGTTTCTCATACCAAGGCAGCCACACAAGGAGTTTTTCTCTAAATTCAATAAAAAAATACTATGATTTCATCAAACATAATAACAAAATGAACAAATATAATGAAATCAAAATTAAACTAAAACACCATGATGTCACCAAGCTACTCCATCTACAACTGACAAATAATAAAGGTACACAATTTCAAATTTTCAAGTGGGTTCCAAAGTTTGGGAGTTTGTGATATGTTCACAACAAATGGCGACTCTGTTGGAAAATGCTCCTAAGCATTTCGGACTAAGAACCCAATTCTAAAACCAACAAACCCCAAAAAATTAGAAAATAAGCATTCAATAATATCCAAAGAATGTGAACAAATTTTTTTAAAATGGAACATCTGAATTATTTACCTCTGCTTGGTGTGTGCCCTGTGATTCATTTTAGTATTCCTGAAACTATTCATATTTCCATTATCAGTTTTGCAGTTTGGCTATAGAATTTTTTCTTTTTAAGTGCACCTCTGCATTACTCCACTACCAGTTGAGCATTCATAGCTCTGGTGGAGGTAACCTTACTCTCTTCAAGAACTTGATCTATTGCAAGCCATGCATTTATAGCCCCGATAGAGGTTATCTGAATCTCCCAAGTATTAGGTGAATTTTGCTTTTTACTTCTTTCCTTTATTTAATCCTAGACATAGTTCCACTACCATTCAGGTGTCTATAGCCCCGATGAAGATTATTTATACTATTGTAACTGATTTGAATTTACTTTTCATCGTATTTTATTTGCTTTTTATAAAGCTTTATGTTGCTTTGTAAAATTCACCTACCACCTAGGTTAGAGATCAAGTAAGGCTAAAAATTGAGTTAATTAGATTTTCACCTTAATCTGCAAAACTGAATAACTTCATCCTTCAATATTTCAAAGAATACTCCTTTTAATGTGATGTAATACCTATGGAGCTTTTACAAAATGGCTTCATTGTTCCAAATTTTTACTATCTTAATCCACATTCATAAGAATAAATATTAAACAATCTCACTTTCCTTTTCTTCAAGTTTCGTATGTTTTCAAAACAGGTAATTTATCCTACGTGACACAGAACAAATACCAAAAAAATTCATTTGGCATTTATTGCAACTATAACAACTACCTCAATCAAAGAAATAAAACCAAAATTTTTATAAAAGTTACGCAACAAAATCATAACATGAACTAAAATCCAAAATTTGGCATAAGCCAGTTTTATTACAAACCAAAGATGGAAACACATCCAAAATTTTTACAAAATAAATCAAGAACATTAACAAATAAACAACAACTGACAAACCCACAAAACAACGAGTTATATACAAGTAGAAATCTTCCAAACCAAAACATTATGTACAAACAAAAAATGAATATATACAAGTATGTACAATATATGTACAAAATGATACCAAAATTTAGGCTATCATTTTCCTGGATTCCAAACACGATTAGCACACTTTAAAAGACATATATCATGATATGCATGCCAAGCTTTACATAAATCCAACCAAAGTAAAATTAGGCCACATATAACAAAATATTTCATTTAACCTTTCGAACCCCACCAATTTTATTCAATTATATTAGCAACTCCATGTTGAGACTTTAATTCATGAAGATTGCAAGTGAATACATGATTTGTGTCTATATTTTGTTTATCCAATGAGATGTGAACTTACAAACCTGATTTATCATTCTGAATTGAGTTCTCATTTTCACAAGCATATAGGATTTCTTTCAAATAAGAAGCTACTTTTGAAACTTTTAAAACCAAGTCATCATTTATGTCTCTAGGCCAATCATACTCATGCAACAATTTGCAAGAATCTAGGATATCTACTAACTGATGATCATTATAAGTTTTTATCCTAAATTTTTTTGTTAATTGTTGGTGAACTTGATTCAACAATTCAAGCACATCTACTTCTGTTTCATTCAACAAAGCAATCTTATATGTGATGTGAGTAGGAATCCACTCTAGTTATTTACAAACCTCCAATGGCATTTCATCATTAATAACATTCGAATTCAATAAATGATTATACAAGCTTTTACCTAGAGCTTGGATGTTTGAACACAAAGGATGGGATTCTACCTTTTGTACACTTTTATTTACCAAAACTTGATGAGCCATTGCAGTATTTTCTTTTTCTTCATAGGCTCCATCATCATCATCATCTTGTAGCCCTTCATCTTCATAAATTACCTCTTCCTCATCCAAAATAGATGAATCATAAGAAACATTTACCATTTCTTCCCTTTCTATTGTAGCAAGGTGTTCCACAAAATCATATTCAAAATGATCAAATTTTGGAACATTCTCTATTTATGCAAATGGCATGCCATTTTTAGGTTGTACAAGAATTGCAAGATCCTCATGTAAGATAGATGTTTTAGCATCCTGCATATCAAGTGAAACAAAATTTTCATTAGTAGAAGTGTGAGAAATAAATAATTCCTCATATCTTTCCCAACCATTATAATAATTATCTTCTTGAAACATTTGATGAGATTGCATTCCTTCTTTCATTTATTTTTGGTCATTATTTTGAGGATGTTGAAGGTTTTGATCATCAATTTCAATAATCTCATCCAAATTTATGGAAGATCCTGATTTGTCATTGTTGGTCACGAATTTGCCTAGTTACAAAATCTATGCTTTGTGCACCCTAGACCCAACCAACATTGAAAGGCCAAAGGAGAGAAATGTCCTCTAGGCCAATCTCTAGAGAGGGTTGGCTCCCTTCCTAATCTACTTTGGTTGAAATGTTAGGGTAATAGGAAAGAAATAGGGAAATATGGCTATAATTTGACAATATAGGATGGGGATAGACTAACAACCGAAATTCCACCAAATAGTAATTAGTAGCATATAACAATAACACAAACACAGAAACTTCTAGCAGTTATGCAGTGATAACCTACAAAGAGCATCTCAGTGTTCACTCCCTTACCAACAACATTAAATTCAAAAGCAGAATTTAAACACAACAAATAATGGGAATGAAAGCATTCAGAAATGACATAGAGAACTATCAAGTGCAAGACCACTCAAAGAACTAGAAGTCGAAGCGTTTCTATTGATGCAAAAAACTTGAATTGTTTTTCTGTAGTGTCCATCCTCTCTTTTTTACATGAAAATGAATAGTATTCATAGAGGGTTGCACCTCTTTTAATTAATGCGCTTACAAACAAAATGTTGGCAGATCAAAAACCAGTGAGAACAATTTACTCCTTGGTATCAGTGATGTTTTGGTTAAACTATTTTCATGGAAGCCACAATCCGACTTTGGTGGGGGAATCACATGGAGAAATCAACATGATTAAATGGTAGGAAGCGGTCTTGAGCATCAGTGCATTGGGATGCAATTAAATCCCCTAGAAATCGAGATCTTGGTCATTGAATTTGCTTTGCTTTTGCACTTTAGAACTCTACCTTCACCAGGAAATCCCATTGAGAATTAAATCTATTTTGAGAATCAGCAAGGTCAATGGGCGGTGCATAGGAAATGAACAAGAAGGGCCTCTGATCTTGCAACATTGAAGCAAAAATCTTGGAAGTACTACTTGCATTGCTTCTAAAATTAAATTTTATTATTCCTTGCTCCTTCCCAAGAGAATCTACAAAATTGCACCTTTGGAAGCAATGCCCTTGAGAATAAATGTCAAAAAATTAATTTCACCCAAAAACGAGGTGAAACAGCCTTTTTGGAGCCACAATGGGCAACAACACAGCTTGCGGGTCTTCTGACTGACGTCCTGGTAATTTCACCTATTAACTACTTCTTTTAACCATATTCTTTGATTTCTCCTCAGAGAAAGACAATAGGGATTTTTGCCCCTTTGGGGAGGCGACATCACTTTTAATTATTTTAATTCGATGTAGCACGTGTTGCAACGCTTTCGTCCGAAATGTAGTTAAAAATGCATTCACCTCCTAGAAAGGTAAAATAACATGGCACCTCTCAACAGGGGCGCCTTCGATTTGCTATGGTTCAAACTTGGCACCAAGCGCTACCTTCTATTTCCAATGTGAGCAAAAACACCAAACATATTTGAAATGGGTCCCATGTCATCAATCATCTCTTTTACCTCTAAAATATTCAATATTAACTTTTCGTCCCAAATATGGGTGACAATGAGTTTCACCCCTAACTTGGGGTGAAAGCCCTCTTTAAAATTTACTTCAATTCACCCACATCAAAACCCACGCCATGCCTTTTTTTTTAAATCTTCCTTACGCTGTGTTTCGCCCCAAAGAGAGGCGATAGGGATTTTCACCCCTCACTTGGGGTGAAAGCCTTTTTAACCTTTCGTTGACGTAACCACTTGCACTTTAAATGATGTTCGCCCCAAAGAGGGGCAACAAGGGTTTTTTCCCCTCAATTGGGGCGAAAGCATTCTACTCCTCTATTTAAAATTTGTGATCTTCGTATTATTCCTTCTGTTTGGTGAATTTACTATTTTTTAATTATGTTTCGCCTCCAAGAGGGGCGAAAGGGATATTTGCCCCTCAATTGGGGTGAAACTCATCTTCTTCCTCCCTTCGACTTATACTTGAATTAAATCACAATTCTCATCGCTTCCTAAGGCAAAATTCCTTTGCAAGTGAAGTTTAGAGTAGAAGTGCCTAAATTCATTGCTCTTCCTTATAATTATGTCGCCAATTTAAAAACAAGCATTCTTCCATCACATTTGCTTTGTTTCAGGAAAAACCATTATTGTGCTGCGCTTCACCTCTAAAAGAGTCAAAAAGGACTTTCACCTCCAGTAAGGGGCGAAACAAGTTTTTTTTTTTTTTCCTGAGGTGCTTCTCCCTTTAAAATTGATCTCTTGCCAACGTTTTTGCCCCTTTAACATTTTTCAACAAAGTTCTTCGTTTGATTCATGACTTCCATTTTATTTACAACAATATTATTTTAAAAAGGGTAAAACAAAATTATAGTAAAATAAACAACCAAACTGTAGCGCCTTCCTTTAATAAACATCAAAATTTTACAATCAAATTTGACAAAATTTAATGTGGCAAAGTGACAAAACTGCCAACATTCTTGGTGGGTCACAGGGTATCCAACTCGCATGGATGTAATTGACCTTAGGCCTTCATCCATTGGGCTCAAGAGTCAGCTCCACTTGGTACATCAGGTTGCTTACTACTCGCTCCGGTATTCTACTCATCTATCTCCTTCGTTGTAACTTCTTACTTTAAAATATGTGCAACTGTAGCCTCAATTACTACAACGACTTCAAACCAAGCATTTGCACTGATCAAATCAAGGTTGTTAAGTGAATCTACAATATACTTGAAGGTCTCCACTTGATTAATGTAATTCACCTATCGACTGAGTTCCAACAAACCATATTTGATGTGTGTCAATTTTATCATTAGAGGTAACACATGATCTTCAATAAGAGGCTTGTCCTAATCATAAATTTTGGAGGCATCATAAACAAAGATCACCCAAAATGCTTCCAAGTCCTCCTTTGGAATAATGTTCCCCTCATCATTAGTGAAACTAGGAAAACCATTTTCAACTACTGTATTAAAGTAGAGTGCCGAAACTATTCTCTCCTAATTGAACAAATCAAATAGCTTGCGAGCCTCCTTAACCTGATCAAACTTAGAAAAATACTGGTGCAGTATAACCTTAGCACTTGCCCAAGATCGAGCCATGTCACTCATGGGATGAAACTTGAGATCCGATCTAGCTAGTGCCCACATTTGTGTTGCCTTTACCAAGAGGGGATCCAAGTGATCTTCGCTATACTCCACTACGTGTTGGCCATATGAGACGACTAGCTGTATCTCCTGAAGGTACATGAGGACCTGTGTCGCCTTCACTGCCATGGTCTTATAATCAACAAGTAACTGAATGCATGCTTCCTTGAATTTTTATTTCGTCAGAACAATCGCTTGTGCTTTTTTTACGGCCAACTGATCCTAAAAATTCTAGAGTTGGCCCTTCAACTCCTCAACATGTTGTTATGCTCCTCCTTTGGCCTCTTGGTGCTTTTGAATCGTCTTCTCCAACTCTTTTGTCTTTTTCTGCCAACGAGTTACCTCTAACTATGTGGATTGCAATTGTGCTTAACTTTTTTCGAAAGACTCCTCCAATTCAATGATTTTAGCCTCAGCCTAAAAGAAATACAGTTTATAATGTTTTCCATGCTGATACAAAGAACTTGTATCTATCTAAATGTTCCCCATAATCTCTGTAGTATCGAGCTTTGTAAGTTTCTTGGTGATGATCTCGTAAGTATAGTAACTTAGAGTCATATCTCCTTGCGGCTTTTGAACCTAGGGAAAATATTTTCACTGTATGAGCCTCCATGGCGTTAGGATCAAACAAAATCTTCTTCAATGGTTTTTCTAGCACTAGGTCCTCTCTTCTTTTTGACTCTTTAACCACTGCAATGAACTCAGGTGAGCTTGGCTGATATTTATTACAATGGGTTGTTCTGGTACAACCTCTATCTTTGCCTTAGGAAACACCTATAGCTCTAAAAATGGGGTGAAAGGAAAATGAGGTTACTGTAGATTCAGCTCAAGAAAAGTGGAAACTAGCTTAGTGGAAACGGTGGCAAGAATAGAAGTAAGGGATTTAGCCATGGTCACACTCACTCAAGAAGGATCTTGTGTGCTAACAACCGTAGTGGAGGTTACTGGAACAGATGATACAAGAAGCGAAACTAGATTTGGGGCAGATGCAAAAGAACTAAAAGAAAGAGAAGTAGAAGAAATAGGAAGAGAAGAAGAGGGAGCGTTGGTGATTGGCGGTTGAAAAATGGGAAGTGAAACTAAAGTGGAGGGTATGCCAAATGGAGGTGATACAGACATAGAAATCAAAGGAGGGGAAACAATAGTTACCAACTACTCAAGAATAGGAGAAGGGGGAGAAAATGTACCTTTGGACTCTGATGTTGTTTGAGCCAACAAGGATGGAGGTGATTGTGGTACTAGCTCCTTATTCGCTCGGTCCTTTGGCTCTACCACAATATATTCCTCAAGATCTATAAGTTTGGCACTTTGGACCAATGCCTCTGTTCAGACCAAGGGAATAGCTTTTAACACTTATGTTCGTTGAGCCAAAACTGCAAGAGGAGGGTTTGACAAAACTATGTTGGTTCTTCGCTTCTTTGAGATCTTTATAATGGGTAACTTTTCCCATTTGATTTTTGCCTTATGCTACAGTGGCTCCTCTGGAACTTGTCCTTCTTCCTCTCCTACAAGTGGTGCTTCCTAGGTCACATGATGATTTTCTTCGACCATGCTCTCCTCACTACTAGATTTTTGCAAAATTTGAGGTACAATGCCAACAAAAGTGATCAGTTGATAACTGGTGTGAAACTCATCATAAGTGTCTGAAAACATTTCATCCATCACCAGGTCATATGGCGACTTGGTTTTTCTCGATGAGCCCTCATAAACCACTATTTTGTAAATTTTTCTTCTGACCAACCCAAGAGCTACTCTTTCATCTAACTAAATAACATTGGAGGAGGAATTTAATGCTTATATACCGTAGGGTTATACTCGGCCTCCATTTCATAGAAACCATGCCATGGTGGGAGCGACAACATATTCTCCATGTGTCATTCTAATTCATGCCCTTCTATATTGTTTCGATGCTTCTCAATATTTGGCCTAGGAAAACAATGAAAAATCTTGGCTTTGATTTGCTCCATTAAGCAACCCAAAGGGTCATACTTCCATCGTTGCGACAACTCCGCCATTTCGATGTTGTAAAAAGTCTCAGTTATTAACTGATTCTAGCCCACCTAGCTCACCTCAATGTATCCAAAGTGAAAAGGCATAACACATGTGGTTCTATTTTCTCCTTTACTTCATATTAAAACAATTTTTCTCTTCTTTCCCCAAAGTCACTATCCATTTAAATAATTTTTTCCCGAAATTTAAAATGATGCTTCGAAAACTCTTTTCGAGGAAAAATTAATTTTATCACTGAAGATGTGCTTTCGGGGTGAAATCACATGTTAGGGGTAAAATGAGACCATATATATATATATATATATATATATATATATATATATATATAACATACTTGAAAAATAAAAGGAAAATATGTACATATATACATACTTGTGCCCAAAAATTTTAGTGATAGTAGGCCTTTAGATGAAGACCATTTACCAAAATTGATAGCTCTCAGCCATCCAGGTCCCGAAGATAATAAGCGTTAACTGAATTCACCCTTGAAATCTGAAATGGACCTTCCCAAATTACCTCAAATTTGTGGTGCTTTCTAGGCTTGGATTTTTTCTCATTCCACTTAAGCACCAAATCTCCAACTTTAAATTTTTTTTTAGTTGTCTTTTTGCCAAACCACTTCTGCGTCATCTTGGCATGTTTAGTGAAAGAAACATACGCCTTCTCCCTTTATTTCTCAAGATGCAGGAATTAGGCTAACCTTGCACTCATGGGGTAAGATTTATCATCCTAATCACTAAGCATCTGCAAGGTCTAGAGAACTGGAATTTCAATGTGGGTAGGAAAAACCGCTTCCTTACCATACACCAAGGAGTAGGGAGAAGCTTTAATTGAATTATTAATAGATATGTGATCTTCCCATAGAGGTTGGTTCAAAAGAAGATACCAACCCCTTTTATTGCTCTCGAGTGTTCTCTTCAAAATTTGAAGCAAGTTCTTGTTTATGGACTCGGTTAAACCATTTCCCTACGGGTAATAATTAGAAGATGTTTTGAGGTAAATTCCATACTTTCTCACAAACTCAGTAATCTTCAATCCAATGAAGGAAGTCCTGTTATCAATCACAATGGCATATGGTACACTGAAACGGGTAATCAACCCCTTGAGGAAAGAGATGACTATCGCTTTATTTGCTTTCTTTGTTGGGATGGCCTCCGCCCACTGAGTAAAGTAGTTAGTTGCTATCAAAACATATTTATGTTTAGCAGAAGAATGCAGATCGATGACCCCAATAAATTCTAAGCCCCACTATTAAAATAGAGCTTCTACCTGAATCAGATGTAGAGACAAGGATACCTTCTTACTCCTACCAATATATCGCTGACAATTATCACAGATTTGATCACTTTGTGTGTGTCTACAAAAAGGGTGAGCCTAAAAAATCTAGCCTGGATGATTTTCAAGGCCATAGGCCTCCCCACATAGTATCCACCAAACAAGCTAGAGTGGAACTCCTCCAAAATATTCTATTTTTTAGACCCTTTAATGCACCTGAGGAGTACTCCATCTATATTATTGTGAAATAAACCACTCAACAACAAGATATATCTAAGGTCCTGTAGCCTAAACCTTCACCTCTATGAGGAGTTGAGGTGAGGGGGACACCTTTCAAATGTGAAAAACTCAACAAGGTCCTTTTTCCAGTCACAATCACCTGTTTCTTGGTTAGAAAGTTTACTCTTACTGATATCCTCATCATGTAATGGTATTGGTGACTGAGAAGTTGCGCTCTTAGCCAACTCTTGACAAAGTGCCCGATCGTAAACCAATTTGGTCAATCGAATCTCTACATTGTACTCCTAGATCTTGGAGACCCAACCCGCTCTTTTATCATCAAGCTCTCTTTGAATGATAAAATTCTTGACATCCGGATGAATAACATAGACAATTGTCTTGCTTTGTGAGATGAAATATCAAAATTTCTTTAGGGACTTCATAACCATATAAACTTACTTTTCAATAAAATTATATTTCTCTTGGTGCGGTTGAATAACTTGGCTTAGAAAAGTGATTGGTTGTTCATCCCCATTATCTCACTTTTGCGTAAGGACAACGACATAAATTTCTTGCTCGCCCACTGCGTAAAGGATAAAATCCTTAGAATAGTCTGAATTGATCAACATCAGTGCTTGAACTAATCTCTCTTTAATTTCATGGAATGTCTGCTTTCTTTTCTCTGTCCATCTGAAGTCTGCATTTTTCTTTAGGAGTTCAGTCATTGGCTTCACTACCTAAGCAAATTCGGCGATGATTTTTTTGATAAAATTGATTTGGCCTAAAAATGACTGCAGGTCCTTCTTATTAGCTAGCAATGGCAATTTTAAGAGAGCTTCAGCTCTCGCATGATCAATGGTTAACCCTTCCTTTGAAATGACATGTCCCAATAGCTTTCCCTCCTTGAAAACAAAAATTTATATGGGTTGATGGAGATACCAAAATCCCAAGATCCATGCTCTTCCCTGTGATGTGAAAAATAGTCATATCATGAAGGTATATCACAATGATTTGGTTCAAAAATTCACCAAATGTGACATCCATTGCTCTTTGAAAAGTGGTGCTGAAATTTGAAAGATCGAAAGGTATTCTTTGATAAGCAAAGGTGCCCCACTTGGTAGTAAATATTATTTTATATTGGCCCTCATCCTTTACCCAGATCTGATTATAGCTAAAGAAACCATCAAGCAGTGAAAGTATTTGCGCTTCAGCAACAACGTGGAGGATCTGGTCAATCTGTGGCAAGGGATAATGGTATTTTAGGGATGCCTGGTTTAAATTACGAAAATCTACGCATAGGTGAATATATCCATTCTTCTTTTGTACTAGAACCAAATTCACCATCCAAGTTGAGTGTTTGATGGGGTAAATTATTTTCACCTCCAACATCTTCAGTAGTTCTGCTTTCATCAGTACTTCAATTTTTGGATTAACATGTCATTGTTTCTACCGAAAGGGTTTTACCCCTTCCTGCAATTTGATGGTGTGTTGAATAACATTTTTATCATACCCTTTCAAATCATGATAACTCAATGCGATAATGTCAAGGAATTCATAACATAGTTTCTTAATTTCCTCAAGCTCTTTCAGAGTATAGTTTATTTTAACTTTGATCACCTTATCATATTTGAGTTGTAATTCTCTATACTTCTCATCGATTTTAATCTTGTGCTTCACTACTCTATCATTATAATTAAAGAGAATCTCTAATGTAATAAATCCTTTTAGGAAGTGATTATTTCTGAGTTGGATTAAACCTTCAGCTTCATATTTATCCAGTTTCCTTCCCTCCATGCTATCGACTTCTTTAATCAAAAAGTTCATGATATGTTCTTCATTATCAAAAACTTACAAGAAGATGTTTTTGTCTGGGATTGAAGGTCTATAAACTAACCTTACAATCTTGGGCTTTTGTACCATATTCTCAATAGGATAGAAGTTCACACCAAGGGATGCTAGGAGATCTACATGTTTATTTTATTCTCATAAAATTGCTTGAACATTCAATGCATCAAATGACTCAAATAGATCCCATACCTTGTTGTGGTATGCCTTCAGGTAGTGTTGCTTTGAAATGCACTTGTTGGTAACCTAGTTGATGATCAACTCAAAATATCTAAAAATATACAACTATTTAATCCCAAGGTTTTTTGCTTTCTTCAAGCCTAAGCATAGTGCTTCGTACTCGACAACATTATTTTTACATCTCCAGGTCAATCGATATGAGTATGTTTTCTGGATTCTCGAATATGAGATGAATACTACTCCAGCTTCGATACCATTCTTGCATCTAGCATCGTCAAAGTACATTCTCCATAATTGGTTAGAGGTCAGAACCTAGATCAGACACTTTCACTTCAATATTTTTAAGCTTACTGATGGTGTAACATCCAATTTTGGTTTCCATCATTGCACTAAAATCAAGTATCGAGAATTCCTCCTCCAACCACAACTCATACAAGGTCTTCCTCCATTAGATCCATATCCTCCAGCTCTTTAATCACCTTGTTGACTAAGTCTATAGCCTTTTCTTCCTCTTCAATATTTTCGATATGATACATAGAGGGCTTCTCATTGTAAATATGTATTCTCCTCCCTTTGAATGGAATCTCTAGGTGAGAATAGTCTAGAGACAAGATAGCCTCCTAACTTGTTTGTGAATTCCCTTGATAGGCACATGCTAAAGTATGAATCCAAATAAACTACCACCACTTCTTGAATGACACTAATTTAGAGCATATTGTGTAAGACAATCGGGATATCCTTGATCACCCCTGCTATTTTTATAGGAGTGCCACCCAACTACAAGACCCCTAGGTTGCTTCTTGTATATTCCATACCCATGATTTCGCAAATTGCCTTTGGCATGATAGTTATCATTATGTCAGAGTCAATCATACAGTTTTGTATGATCCATCCCTCCATCTTGAGAGATAGATAGAATGTGGGAGGGCTATTTTTTCTCATGGTTAAAGTGGGTAGTGTTTGATCCATCACTGTCTATGTAGGGTTTCTCTTCTTATCCTTCACAAATTAATGATTCCTACAATATATCCACTTGTCCAAGTAGTTGTAGCGCATCATAGAGGATCACCTTGGCAAGAATACTCTTCAGTTATTCAAAAATATTGTATGACTACACGTTGGGCTCCCTTGATTCACCAGTAGCTTTGTATTTGCTTCAATATTGTTGTGTATATTTTACCCTTTGATGCTTGGTCAAGGACGGGTATTTGAACCTCTTCTTCACCTACTCTTTCGTTTATGTCTATGCTTGTGTAGCGGAAGATTGCCAAGTTTACGCTTTTGCTTGCAATTTGTCCTTCATTGAGGTAGGTAAAATATCCTTCAGTAATACAGGCTCATCTGCTTTAGACGTTGGTGTAGGCGCTTTTGCTTGAGACTACCTCTTTCCATCCTACACCTTCTGCTCAACATGTTTCTTCAATGGTTCCATTTTGGTCAGATCTACAGTGACAGGTTTCTTTCCAGATCTCGTGAGGACCAAAACTTGCTCAACATATGGAAACATGAAGTTATGATCTATCTCCATGATCATGTTAACTTGAACACCAGAAGAACTATCTATTAGTGTCTACACATAGTTCAAATGAACCATGCATGTATCTTTACCATGTGGATCGTTACAAGTAGAACACCAAAATTTTCTCTCTGACGGACCAACTTCTTCATTTACGAGCATGGTAGTACTTATTTCGAGAGATTTTATAGGAATAGTTGCTTGCTCTTTGATGATTGGTAGTGGTTGAAATCTCCTTGGTCTGAAATCACTTTTAGCTTGCTTTCTTTTAATCACTATAATTTTGTTACCCATCGCTCTTATAGTAGAATTCATGAAATGCAACTCTTTCAGCACCTTATCTTGTAGATCATGGTTTAAGGGTGTTGGGAGCTAGTAATGGTAAGGGCATAGGTGGAGCTGGTAGTAACAAGAATGGAACTAGGGTTGATAATTGCAGAATGGTTGGAGCAGGGAGTTGAGGGATAGAAACCGTTGTTGTGGTTTGGGATGTGTTTGTATTCCATGATGGTATTGGATGCAAGGGTAACATGGGTAAATATTGAGAGGATGCATTGGCATAAAAATACTATGGAAGGTCAGGAAAAATAGGCATGGCCATTTTTGGTGAAAGCTTACCGATAGTGATCAGATCAGCTTTAGCCTTTTGTGCTATAGAATATAACTTGGGAATGTATTGGCATTGGACTATCGGATGGCCATACTTATGTTAGAGTTGAAATCTTGAAGGTAGTAAAAGGTTGCTTGTTTAGGAGTCATTCGAAGACCATTAGGAACCCTATGCCAATTTTGAGTGAACCTAAAATTGAAGTCCATGATTTCCTCCTATAGATGCCTCTGAATAGGAGTGAACTGATACAATAGGGATAATGGATCGGCTTGTTCATTGAACCCTTTGATTAGCAATTCAGCTAACTGGTCCCAGGTAGTGATGGTTGTAGGTTGTAACGATCGGTACCAATAAAGCAATTTTCCTCGAAGAGAAAGAACAAGTAATCTTACCATTATATCCTCTTCTGTG
Source organism: Wollemia nobilis (assembly GCA_028583015.1). Taxonomy (NCBI): domain Eukaryota; kingdom Viridiplantae; phylum Streptophyta; class Pinopsida; order Araucariales; family Araucariaceae; genus Wollemia; species Wollemia nobilis. Next base: position 4,165,558 of record JAQPPZ010017257.1, on the reverse strand, counting down.
ATGCCATGAATTATCACCAAAGCAACTATATCTTGAACATGCTCATAGGCCATCTTTCCCATACCATTGTACATTGGTAAAGCCTTCATTGTCACTTGCAAGATCGAGTTTCTGAGCTTGCATATTTAGAGGTCTACAATGATTCCATGCTAGAAATTGCCTTGGTGGTGGCTATTGTAGTGGTGGATTTTGAGCCATGTGGATTGGTGTGTGTGGTTGGGGAGGTGGAAAACTAGTGGTTGTACTAGCAGGACTTGAAGGAATGAAAAACACACCAGCTAATTGAGAAGATGTTGTCCTTGATGGGATATCTGGAGTAACTAACCTAGGATGTTCTCCTAGATCTTGGATGTCAAGTGCGTAAAACTCAATAGGATCTTCAAAAATTTTGGCCTTCGATCTCATGATCATGAAGAAATATTCTGCTCACTTCACGTTCGGAGGCTTTTGGGTAGAGTTGAGTCGCTAGATGTTCTAATCATATAGTACAATGCGAACATCAAACCTTAATACTAAAAGTGGAACCTTTTGAGAGTCCCACTAGGTATGCCAAAAAATATTGGTCATGAATCTACCTAGTACAAAATATCATTTATGCACCCTAGACCCGACCAACATTGAAAGGTCGAAGGAGAGAAATATCCTCCGGGCCAATCTCTAGAGAGGGCTTGGCTCCCTTTATAATATACTTTGGTTGAAAGGTTAGGGTAATAGGAAAACAAATGGGAAATGATAGAAAGAGATGGGAAATATGGCTATAAGGCAACAAAATAGGATGGGGATAGACTAACAACCAGAAATTCACATCAAGTGTTAATTAGACATGAAATAGACAATGTAAGCATAGAAAATTCTAGCAGTTATGCAGTGACAACCTCCAAAGATCATATCAATGTTCGCTCCCTTACCACCAATATTAAATTTAGAAGCAAAATTTAACCACAGCAAATAATGGGAATGAAAGCATTCAGAATTGACACACAAAGAACTATCAAGTGCAAGACCACTCAAAGAACTAGAAGTTGAAGCATTTCTATTGATGTAGAAAACTTGAAGTGTTTTTTTGTAGAGTGTCCATCCTCTCTTCTTTTACATAAAAATGAATACTATTTATAGAGGTTTACGCATCTTTCAATTAATGTGCTTACAAACAAATGCTGGTAGATCAAAACCAGCAAGAATCAATGATGTTCTGGTCAAAATATTCTTCATGGAAGCCATGATCCGACTTTGATGGAGGAATCACGTGGAGAAATCAACATGATTAAATGGTAGGAAGCGACATTTATCATCGATGCATTGGGATGCAATGTAATCCCCTGGAAATTGGGAGCTTGGTCATTGAATTTTCTTCACTTTTTTTCTTTGGAACTCTACCTTCACCAAGAAATCCCACTGAGCATTAAATATATTTTGAAAATCAGCAAGGTCAATGGGCGGTGTGTAGGAAATGAACAAGAAGGGCATCTGATCTTGCAACATTGAAGTAAAAATCCTGGAAGCGTTGCTTGCATTGCTTCAAAAATTAATTTATCCTTCCTTGCTCCTTCCCAAGAGAATATGCAAAATTGCACCTTTGGAAGCAATGCCCTTGAGAATAAATGCCAAAAAATTAATTTCACCCAAAAATGGGGTGAAACAACCTTTTCAGGGCGACAATGGGTGACAACGCATCTTGTTGGTCTTCTGACTGACGTCTTGGTAATTTCACCCATTAACTGCTTCTTTTAACCATCTTCTTTTATTTCACCTCAAAGGAAGGTAGTAGGGATTTTTGCCCCTTTAGGGAGGCGACATAACTTTTAATTATTTTAATTCGATGTAGCATGTGTTGCAACGCTTTCACTCGAAATTGAGTTAAAAACTCATTCACCTCTTGGAGAGGTGAAATAACATGGTGCCTCTCAACAAGGGCACCTTCAATTTGCTATGCTTCAAACTTGGCACCAAGCACTACCTTCTATTTCCAATGTGGGTGAAAACACAAAATATATTTGAAATGGGTCCCACATCATCAATCATCTCTTTTGCCTCTAAAATATTCAATATTACCTTTTCTTCCCCAAAGAGGGGTGACAATGAGTTTTTCCCCTCACTTGGGATGAAATCCATCTTTAAAATTTACTTCAATTCACCCACTTCGGGCCCACGCCACGCCATTTTTTAAAAATCTTCCTTACACTATGTTTCTGCCACAAAGAGGGGTGACAAGGAGTTTCACCCCTCACTTGGGGTGAAAGCCTATTTAACCTTTCCTTTCGTTGACGTAGCCACTTGTGCTTTAAATGATGTTCACCCCAAAGAGGGGTGAAAAGGGTTTTCGCCTCTCAATTAGGGTGAAAGCATTCTACTCCTCTATTTAAAATTTATGACCTTTGCCTTCTTCCTTATGTTTGGTGAATTTACCATTTTTTAATTATGTTTCACCTCCAAGAGGGGTGAAAGGGATCTTCGCCCCTCAATTGGGGTGAAACTCATCTTCTTCCTCCCTTCGACTTACTCTTGAATTAAATCACGATTTTCATTGCTTCCTGAGGTGAAATTCCTTTGCAAGTGAATTTTGGAGTGAAAGCACCTAAATTCATTGCCATTCCTCATAATTATACCACCAATTTAAAAATAAGCATTCTTTCATCACCTTTTCTTTGTTTTGAGTGAAACCATTCTTGTGTTGCACTTCACCTCTAAAAGAGGTGAAAAGGACTTTCACCTCCAACAAGGGGTGAAACCAAGTTGTTTCTTTTTTCTGAGGTGCTTCTCCACTTTAAAATTTATCTCATGCCGGTGCTTTTGCCCCTTTAACATTTTTCAACAAAGTTCTTTGTTGCATTCATGACTTCCATTTTATTTACAACAATATTATTTTAAAGAGGGCAAAACAAAATTACAGTAAAATAAACAACAAAACTATAGCACCTTCCTTTAATAAACTTATCAAAATTTTACAATCAAATTTGATAAAATTCAATGTGGCAAAGTGACAAAACTGCCAATAGTCATATGTTTCAAAACTAGTCCACTCTAAGGCCCCTCCATTGTCTAAAAGAATATCACTTTTAGTATCTTCGACCTTTGTATCATGAGGATGATTTGTAGAATTATCAAGATATGCATCTTGAGGCATTTATCCCTACAATTGAGCGATATTTCCTTTAAGTTGTAGAACTAGCCTTTGCAACCTGTCTTGCATATCAGGTGAAGCGAGTACTTCATTAGAAAGAGTGGTAAAATTCTCCCAATTATTCCACCAATAATAATCATATTCTAAAACTAGGGTGTGACGTTCAACCACTTCTTCACAATATTTAAATTCAATAATCGACTGCTTTTCAAACTCACATTCATCCATTTTTTAGGGCTCAATTGTTTCTAAAAATGGATTATTTAGTTTTCTATGATTATCCCAATCCTCACTTGTGAATAAATAACTTAAGTCTTTTATTTCTAGCCTGTCACAACTTGATTTATGTTGTCTTTCTTGATGATTATAATTATTATCTTCTAAAAATAAGTGATGAAATTCTATTTTGTCTTCTGACGGCTCTTTAGATTCATCTCTTGATTCCCCCTCAAATTTAATTTTAACCACTTTTTATGATTCAAGTGTCTCTTCAACGACATCAATTCTTGTATTTAGATTGCCTTGATTATTACAATATCCATTGGTGGATATTAATTTTGAAACTTGCACTTCCTTTTGAACAATATCTAAGGTGGTTGTAAAATAGGGACATTCAATTTCATCACATTGATTGTTCACATTAGACATTGTTAGATTCAAGGGTGCTAGTTTTCCAAAATGGTTAAGGAATATTACCTCTAATTGATCCCAAGACATAATAGAATCTAGAGGTACGTGGATGTACCAATATAATGTAACCTTATCCAATGTAAATGAAAACAACCTACAAGCAACATCTTCGTGCATACTTTACAAATAAAGTAATATGTCCTTATATCTTTGAATATGTTCCTCAGCCAAAGTCACATCATGCCTAACTAAGGTAAATATGCTTTTGCACCTTTAGGAATTTGATGGGTAGGAATGTATAAATAATTATAATAACCACCTATCCAGGTTTCAATTCCTGCCCTTGTTTAAGTAAGCAACACCATTAGTAAAATTTTAAAAAATATAACTTTAATACCAATTTTATTAGTCCTTGAAATATCTTGCAAAGAAGCATGAAATTACAAACCATCAACCAAAAAATATGCATCAATTACATATATTTCCAAACAATGATATATGATTATCTATAAACAAAACCACATTATTCAAGACCAAAAACTTCAAATAAATCTTTCAAATAAACATGAGCAATTTAGTATTTAAATAGCAATAAAGTAAACCAATCCAGGCCCTCCTTCTAGGACCAATTTTTTTGAGTGGAAATTTTGCCCAATTGCAAAATCACCATCATAGTTAGGATTTTAAAATGAAAAATCCTCTTTGTAACAACCCAGGTCTACTCACTTGGTTGTCAAAAAAAAAATTTAAAATTTCGCTAAATATAAACATAAATGTCACACATTTATGTAGATATACTCAACTTTTTATTAGTACTTTGGCATAAAGAATCACACTTCAATAAATTTTACCACTGCATAAGGTTTCTTAAGTGCTCGGGATCAGCCAATTTCCCATGATAGGTTACCATAAAAATATTCTTACTCTCTTCTCGAGTTCTCTTGATCTTGGCATGGGGTTGCCCTTCTAGGGACCATATCACCTAGAAGGGTGGATGCACTAATTCCCCATATCAAAGCATGATGCACTTGGATTCTCAATCCTATTCTTGTCTTTATTGGTCCACTGACTTGTCAATTTCTAAAGATACATGCTTTGGGTTAGCGTAGCTATGCCAGTGCCTGATCATCGAACTTCAACTAAGGTTTAACCAAGGTCCACCATCACATGGTTTTCGGACCAGATGTCTCAGACCAAACTCCAGTTGATGGTAATGTTGCCCATACCATCTATCGTTGGACCTTCCAACTTCATGGACCAGCTCCCTAGCCATGATTCTTGTTGGCAATTCCGCAACCGGAGTAGGCTCATGAGCATCCTCATGTACTACTCGTATGGTAACTTGGGCCAATGTCCCATTCCATCATCCTTTACTCTCTATAGCATAGGACCACTATCCCTTTTAACTTGCTGAATAATGGTTACCTCATATTCACAATAGTCGCCACTACGAACTATTGAAATTGGGTGATTGCACATCCTTCTCGATGGCATTAGCAATTCATCCTACTTGATTAATGTTTACTATCAGATTTGATTGAATGCACATCCTTCTCGATGGTATTATAAGTTCATCCCATTCAATAAATGCTTTGAAATCATCTAGGTTTGATATTCTCTTTTGGATGGTAAACATCATGGTTTTCACAGAATTCAAATCTATCATGGTTTACAACTTAGTAATTTATTCACTTAGATCTAATTCTATTTAACTTCATTGTAAATTAATACATAGCTAAAGTAAAATTAAGCAAAATATTAAGTATTCTAGAACTATATAGTCTCATAAGTTAGATAGTATTATTTTCATTTTCTTTGAATCTATATAAAGAACTGATTTAAATATTGTTTAACAAATCCACTTTTCAGCATCTATACATTTCCAATAACTAAGAAGTCTCTACTCCACATTAACTAAAATTTAAACTAAATTTTCATTTCATGTAATCTATAACCTAAAAGAATCTAAAACTAGCGGATATCAAGTCAAGGAACGTATGTAAAGTTATATTATAAAATACATTTTTGTTTAAAATATATTATTCCATTTCCAATTAAATACATATAAGTCTACTTCCTATTTTGACCACCATATACATATATATTTCTTACCATTCAACTAATAACCCAAGCTACTAAGTCATTACGAGTTCTTCGTGTAAGTCAATATAAGAGCTCTATATCAGCTATGTCGTAGCTCAATGAGTAGTAGGTTTTTATACTAAATACGATGTTATATTCTGACAAATCACACTCCTCAATACGCGACTTTAAGCCGATTGTTTTCACCCTGACTTGATATTTAAAAAAAAAAATTCACAAAAGGCATTTTCTTTTTTCTCTCAAACACAAGGGTTCATTTTAAAGGTATTTATCAACATGAATACCTAATGCTAATACCGTCCAACCTAGCTATAAACATCAAGACGTTTTCGATAGTACCTTCTACGTATGTTATAGCATTAGAAGAACGTAAATGATAAGTCTTCCAATGGTTTAATAGTTTTAGGTTAAATATGTTCGAAGTACACCTCGAATAATTACCTTCAGTAAATGATCCCTTGGGCATCAGTAAAACATAATAATTCGATTATTATTTTAAATTGCTAATTCCACTTGAAAATTTATTGAGACACGAGACTCAAGAGAGCATCCTCTTAATTACAACAGACTCCTAGCAATGTTTGCACTAGGTTTATATGGTTAGTTTATTTGGGTATCACTTTTGTTTGCCTCTACTACAGATTCTTAAAACTATTACTTAGAAAAAAGCAATGATGCCTATGATACAATAACATCCGGATTAAATATTAAATTTATGTTAGTAAAATTAATAACATTTAAAACCTTTCTAGCTCTTAATCGTTTAAATTTGTATTGTCGAACCTCATGGCTACGCCTTGCATAGGTTGTCCAAACGTGACATTACTCATTATAAGCCGACACTATCTTTCAAGCTTCCTTGAATTGATTAAGAATTTAAAAACGATAACATTTTAGAGGCTCTTCCTAGTGTTCTTTCTACAAAGATTTGTACCATAATTTCCTATTTAAATGAAACTATATATTACAGCTACAAATATGTGAACATGTCTTAAAATTCTGGAAGATAAGATCTAATTTTTTTTCTTTTCCTTCCATCAGATGTAATAAAACATTTCTTCAAATTTTTAGTATACTAGTTCAATAGGTGTTTCGGGTATGTGCTTTAAATTTTACATTATAATCTAGAAATGTATCATGACATGAGAACTTTAATCATCGCACTCAGATTACATTTGAATTCATAGCTTCAATACCCAAAAGAATACACTACACGTTATAAAATAACCCCCTCCCCAAACAAAATATAGCTTCACATTTGGCAGGGATAACATAAAATCCAGCAAACAAAGCCTTCATCTTTGTTGTTTAGAAAATATTATTGTATTTAAATAAATTTTATTCTAAAATAATTTTTAAACTTATTAACACTACCTATAATTCTGAAGCTTATAAGTTGGACCTAGATTTTTGTTGGCAGTATTTTCATTTCAATCTAAGATTATGTCCTGTATTTTCTGAAGAAGGTAAGAGATTTTACTATAAAAATGACTCATAAAATAAATCTATCATTAATAAACAAACCATCTGCTCAGCATGATTTTGTAAAAGTTGAAGTATTCCATTTGTTTTCAATAGTTTTTTTTTATACATTGCCTGATTTTGCCGGCTAACACAAGCCTTCCACTAGCTGCCATACACTAGCTGCCATAAGAAAAGTACAACAATCTAAGATAACTTCTCAAGCTAATATGATAAGCTTCTATTGTGACACGAAACATCCTCTTCCTCTTGCATATAAATTAGAAAACCATTAAAAAAAATTTCTTCCCATCCGGGCGGAGATGCATATGATTTCAAGCTCATGGGTCAGCAAGGCCCTCAAATGGATGTACAATAATAATGAAAATAAATATGCAGCAAACATTTGTTAGGTATGAAGACAATTTACAACAAGTAGGTCAGCTAGATGTCTGACCTACTAGACATCTGGGTCAGACGTCTAGGCAACAAGCTAGATGTCTAGGCTAGACGTTTGGGCTGCTAGATGTCTAGGTTGGTAGATGTTTGGGCCTCACATCTAGGCAACCAGAAGTCTAGACTATCATACGTTTGGGCCTGACATTTTGGCTACCAGATGTATGGGCCTGACGTCTAGGCAACCAGACATATAGGTTGGTAGACGCCCAACTTGATGTCAAGCCAGGTAGACGTCCAGCCTGACGTCAAGCCAAGTAGACGTCAGAGGAGTGGACATCTAGGTAGACAACATGAATGTAGAAGATGAATAGTCTTGGAAGAAAAAACAAACAGTCTTTTGGAGGCTTTCATTGGAAGAGGAAACGAACAGTTTGGAGTCTTCCTTCTACTCTATAAAAGGGACTTGACCCCTTGCATATGTGGGTGAGGTTTTTGAAAATGTTTTGAAAATGTGAATGTAAATTTATTGAAAATAATAAAAGAGAATTTTCCATTGCCCAGTAGTTTTTCCTGCACATTGCAGGTTTCCACGTAAATCTCTGTGTCACTTGTGTTATTGTTTGTGTTCTATATTTTTGTTATTGTGCTTCCTTTTGTAGGTGATAAATCTGAAGTTTTTCTTAACATATGGTATCAAAGCTAAGGTTTTGTGTAAGTGGGAGTTGAAACAATGAAAAAAGGTGTAACCAAGTTTGAAATTGAGAAATTTGATGGCAGGAACTTCGCTTTATGGAAGATGAATGTGGAGGATTTATTGGTTCAGAATTACCAAGCTCAAGCCTTGGAAGAGATCATTAATAAACCGAGCAACATGAAATATGAGGAGTGGACAACACTTGATAGGAAGACGGTTGTTACAATTCATCTTTGCCTAGTGGACTCCATCTTGTTCAATGTAGCTGAAGAAAATACTGCGGAAACCCTTTCGCAAAAGCTTGAAATTTTGTATGAAACAAAATCAGCAACTAATAAGGTTTTTCTAAAAAAGCAACTTTATAGCTTGAGGATGAAGGAAATTTCATCCGTGGTAGATCATTTGAATGAGTTTAATACTCTTATTAGTAAACTGGTTTTAGTTAATGTGAATATGGAGGATGAAGATAGGGCTATCACCCTACTTTGTTCCCTCCTAGACACTTGGGATCATATGGTGGTGGTAGTCGCTTTATTGGCAGAAGAGTTGAGGCAAAAAACCTCTTTGGAACCCTCAACCAATGAAGCCCTATCCATGAGAGGTCGATATCTCGAGAGGAGTAAACAAGGTAGAAAGCATTCCAGATCTAATTCTAAAGGACGTAAGCAGAAAGGGAAGTGTTGGCATTGTGGGAAGCCAGGACACTCCAAGAAGGACTGCTGACAATTAAAGAATGGTGAAAAGCAAAAGAAGCCATCAATTGAAGCCAATCTAGTATATTTAGGAGAGATGACAACATGTGAAGCCTTCTGTATCAGTAACAGCAGATCGATTTTATATACCTGGGTTTTGGACTCAAGTGCGTATTTCCACAAGTCTTCCCATAGATACTGGTTTGATAAATATCAGCCATATTGTGGTGGAAAGGTCTATTTGGGGGATGATCACCCTTTAGAAATTATGGGAAGAGGGGATATAAGGATCAGGTTGGATGATGGTAGAGAAAGGATGTTATGTGATGTGCAACATGTGCCCGATTTGAGGAATAATTTGCTATCAATCAAAATTATGGATAAGCTAGGGTATTCTATCACTTTCAGTAACAACTACTGCAAGATTACCAAAGGAGCTCTTGTAGTAGCAAAGGGATAATCTTATGGGACATTATACCGTTTATGCAGTGATACGGTGAAAAACCATACAACAACAACTTATGTTCAGGATGTAGTAATGTTATGACATCAACGCCTAGGCCATATGAGTGAAAAGGGCATAAAAATTCTGCATGACAGATGTATGCTTTCTGGGATTAAGTCTTGCAATTGAAACTTATGTGAGCACTGTATTTTTTGTAAATAGAAGAAAGTTCAATTTACTACAAGTCCTAGTAAGAGTTCTGATTTTCTGCAACTTATGCATTCAGATATATTGGACCAATCCCCACTCAGTTATTGAATGATGCCATCTATTTTCTGACTTTTACAGATGATTATTCTAGGAGAGTGTGGGTTTATTTTTTGAAGAAAAAGTCAGAAGCTTTTCAAAAATTTAAAGAGTTTAAAGCTCGAATAGAGAAGAGATTGGGCAAGTCAATTTTATGTCTTAGGTCAGATAATGGGGGTGAATATTGCTCCAAGGAATTTGATAAATTTTGTATGCAAGAAGGTATTAATCACCAGAATACTGTACCATACACTCCACAAAAAAATGGTGTGACTGAGTGGATGAATCGCACAATCATGGAACATGCAAGAAGCATGATTAGCACAGCCATGTTGGAGAAAAATTTCTGGGTGGAGGCTGTTAATACAACTGTTTATCTTATTAACAGGTCACCTACAACTGTGTTGGATGGTCAGATTTTGGAAGAGGTTTGGTGTTGTAACCCAGTTGATTACTATCATTTGTGCACTTTTAGCTGTGATCCGTTTTCCCATGTACCAAAAGAAAAAATGTCCAAGCTTGACCCAAAGTCAAGCAAATGTATTTTTCTCAGCTACGGAGATATAGTGAAGGGGTATAGATTGTGGGATCCTACTACCCACAAGGTAATTATTAGTCGTGATGTAATTGTTGATGAAAAATCCATGCAAAGGAAGGAGGTACAACAAAATCCAAGTGTTGTACCTGTTGAAGTAGAATTGTATGAAGATGAACATGCTAAAGTTTTTGTTCAGCATGCAGAACAACAAGTAGAATAGGAAGAAGATTAGCCACAACAATTACAAGACCAAGAGCCACAATCGAAATATCATTGGGTTAGAAGATCTACACATCCACAAAAGTATTCGAAAAGGTATTCTCATATGTATCAATCCTCTTTTGCTTTGTTAACTGATGATGGTGAACCTAGTTCATTTTAGGAAGCTAGAAAGTCTGAGAATGCAGAAAAGTGAAGAAAATCCATGGAGGAGGAAATCGAGGAACTTTGCAAGAATAAAACTTAGGAACTTGTGGATCTCCCGCCTGTAAGAAATATTGTTGCAAACAAGTGGGTGTACAAAGTGAAGAAGAAAAACGATGGGTTGTTGGAACGCTATAAAGCTTGCTTGGTGGCAAAGGGTTATGTGCAGAAGTTAGGTGTTGACTTTAATGAAATTTTCTCTCCAATTGTGAAGATGACTACTATTAAAGTTTTACTTGCACTTGTAGCTGCATAGGATTTGGAACTGGAGCATCTTGATGTAAAGACTACTTTCTTGCATGGTGATATTGAGGAAGAGATATATATGGATTAGTATGTAGGCTATGAAGAAAGAGGTAAAGAACATTTGGTTTACAGACTAAAGAAATCACTATACGGATTGAAACAGGCACCAAGGATGTGGTACAGGAAATTTGACACCTTAATGAAGAGCTAAGGTTTCAACAGGAGTGAAGCTGACCATTGTGCATACTATACAAGGTTTGACGATGGCAGTTTTATTATTTAGTTGTTGTATGTTGATGATATGTTGGTTGCAAGCCCCAGCATGAAGAAAATCATTGATATTAAGGCTCAATTGGCTAGGACATTTGAAATGAAGGATTTAGGAGCAGCAAACCAAATTTTAGGGATGAAGATACACAAGGACAAAAAGGAAGAAAGATTTGGTTAAGTCAAAATTCATATGTGGAGAAGATTCTACAGTGCTTCAATATTAAGAATGCAAAACCAGTTAGTACCCACTTCTTCCACACTTAAATTTATCTTCCAACCAGTGTCTGGGCAGATGTCTAGGCAACAGGCTAGATGTCTGACCTACTAGATTTCTAGGCCTGACGTTTGGGGAACCATACATCTAGACTGGCAGACGTCTGGACCTGACGTTTGGGTTGCCAGACGTCTAGGCTAGCAGACATCTAGGCCTAACATTTGGGCAACCAAACATCTATGCTGGTAGACATCTAGCCTAATGTCAATCCAGGTAGACGTCCATCCTGACATCAAGCCAAGTAGACGTCAGAGGAGTGGACGTCTAGGTAGATGACAGGAATGCAAAAGATGAACAGTCTTGGGAACGAAAATGAACAGTATTTTGGAGGCTTCCATTGGAAGAGGAAATGAACAATTTTTATTCTTCCTTCTGATCTATAAAAGGGACTTGACCCCTTGCATATGTGGGTGAGGTTGTTGAAAATGTTGTAAAAACATGAATGTAAATTTGCTAAAAATAATAAAAGAGAAGTTGTCATTGCCCCGTGGTTTTTCATGTACATTGCAGGTTTCCACATAAATATCTATGTCAATTGTGTTATCGTTTCCATGTTCTATATTTTTGTTATTGTGCTTCCTCTTGCAGGTGATAAATCTGAAGTTTTTCTTAACAATATTACGTCCATTGCTTTCTCAATATTTTTTTAAAACTAATAAAAATATATATAAGCCACTGGTTATGTTTCTTATCATTTTTGATCAATTTTATTATAAGAAAAGCATTATATCCAGATGGAGCATGCAAGAAAACAAAAATAATTCGATTCACACCTAGCCATTTGAAAAAACACATAACGGAGAGATAAAATTACTGCAGCATTACATTTTTTTTTACAAGTTATTTACTTCACAAACGATTCAAAAATGAACTTTACTCGGTGCTTGTTTGAAAATAGATTGCGGCCAACTCCTCGAAGGCTTTAAAAACAACCCTCTCCAATCTAAAATTTCTCCTCTAACAAGCAAAATTTCTTCATTCAAACACAGACGGCAAGAAAAAACAGATGTCGGGAATGAATCTCCCTTCTCTTTTTAAAGGATTTAGATATAATCATGCGATGACACATCATAAATTCACGTAGTTGAGTTTATCTTTAGTTAGTACCAACTGGATGGCATTATTATCATTCCAAGGTAAGGAAAAATGTTGTCCAATGTTTTACTACATATTATATATATATATATATATTTTTTTTTTTTCTATTACTTATCATTATATTATTTATTTATGATATATATATATATATTTTAAAAAAAAAACTTTAATATTTATATATATTATATTCTAAATTATGCATATGCATATATTTATATTTTAAATTTTAACTATTGTTTTTAACCTAATAAGTATTATATTCTAATTTCACTTAGCAGGTAGCATTCATTTTATTTTTACAAGCAGACATTATGCATATAAAAAGCAGAATGTCCTACATGAAATTTTCTTAGTGGGCTTCCATGTACCCACGGGCCAAGGTGCATTACGCACGATATCATATCCCACCTTACCTGACGCTTTCAATCATTGCCTCCGCCAGGGGTGGGTATTTGCCATGTCGAGTTCACCTGCTATAAATGGAAACCTGCACCTACAATCACAAACGTCTTTTCACAGTATAACATTCTTCTAGTAAAAAGGGTTAATCAAATAGTGGGGGTGTTACATTCTCCCCCACCAGAGTTCAACACAATCCCTGTGTTAGTCAATATAATATTGTAGGTTTCAAAATAACTGAACATATATTCACAAACAAGTAGTCTTGAATTATGCAACATCACAAAATTCATATCTATATTATAATCAGAATACAAAAATATAAAATATTATCATAACAATATTCAAATTGTTCTTTTGATTAACAGTTTTCAAACAAGAAGGGAAAATTTTGTTTCATCTCTACTACATTCTGCCAGGTATTTTTTCTTAATGATCCCACTGGACCCTACACTGATCAACTATTCTTTTTCTCAACTTTTTAGACCTATATCCCAAGATTTTGACTGGTCAAACCTCAATGAGTTGCGGATCCGACGTCTACAAGTGGGAGATATCCAAAACATGAGATGGATCAACAATATATTTGTAGAGAAGAGATACATGGAAAACACTGTGGATCTTAGACAAATTTGGTGGTAGGGCGAGCTTGTAAGCAACAAGACTTATTTTGGCAATGATCTCAAATGGACCAAAAAATCTAGGGCTTAAGTTGGTAGACTTGATGAATTTTTTTGTCGGTTTGACTCTGAGAAAAACCCTATCACCAATGGTAAACTCTTGATGGGTTCATTTCAGGTCAGCATAACTCTTTTGATGATCTGTGGCTTCACAAAGTCACTGGTGGATCTCTTTCAATTGGACCTCTATTATCTTAACAACATTAAGATCGATCACTTCTCGATTGTCTAGATTATCCCATGTTAATGATGTCCTGCACCTACGTCCATATAGAGACTCAAAAGAGACCATGCCCAACGTGGTATGATAACTGTTGTTATATGCAAATTCCACCAGGAAGAGATGATCTTCCCACTTACTTTGGTGGTCCATGCAATACATGTGTAACATATCTTCCAACACTTGATTTACCCTCTTGGTCTACCCATCCATCTTGGGATGATAAGTTGTACTGATATTAAGCTTTGTATCCCATGCTTGGTGCAAATATTGTCAAAATTCAGAAGTGAATCTCGAATCTCTATTTGAGATAATTATTTTAGGAAAAACATGCAACCTCATGATTCCCCATGTAAACTTTTGTGCTATTATAGGGGCATCATCATGTACATTACCTGGTATAAAATGTGCCACTGTAGTCAACTTGTCCACAACTAAAAAAATTGTATCATGCTGGAACTAAGTCTTGGGAAGACCAACTATAAAATCCATGGAAAACACTTGCCATTTATATTTTGGCACATCAAATAGATGTAGTTGTCCTCCAATATGTTGATGCTCAGCTTTGACCTTATGATATTCCAGACATCTCACAACAAATTGAACCACATCCTTCTTCATACCGGGCCAGAAATAGTCTCTTTTTAAAGTTTCTCTCATATTTATCACACTTGGGTGAGCAGAATATGGAGCATAATGGACTTCTTGCAAAATCGTTCTCTTTATTCCTTCATCATCAGGTACTATTATCTGGTTTTGAAAATACACCAAATTTTATTTGATACTATAATCTATGTGTCGATCTGGTTCGTGCTCGACCTTAGTACGACATAGGTTGTAAAACTCATCATTTTTTTTGCATTTCCTTAATATTCTCCTTTAGACCATACTGTCATTTTGTTAAGCATTCTATAGTCAATGCATATTCTCAGAGACCCATATCTATTTTTAACAAACATAACCGGTGCTCCCCAAGGTGAAGCACTAGGTTTAATGTGCCATTTTTCTAATAAATATTGTAGCTAGGTCTTGAGTTCTTGTAATTCAAGGGGTGTCATTTGGTAAGGGGGTTTGAATACGGGATATGCTCCTAGTATGAGCTCAATACAAAAATCAAACACTCTTTTAGGAGGCAGTCCAAGTAGGATTCAGAACATGATACTGTTGAAATAGAGCGGAGCTAAACTCAGTTTTTTCTTTTTGTTTAACTTGACCACTTAAATTCTACATCCCTTCCTTAAGGCTCTTTTGACTTGCATTGTGGTCATTAGGTGGGGTTCAAAATATGCTCTATTACAATGGATACGGATTCGCTGATTAGAGTCATTTGTGAAGTCCAACCATATTTCTTCAAAATTCAACAAGGCTTTATGGGCTTTTAACCAATATACTCCTAAGACTATATCAAATGCATGTAAGGGTGCTACATAAAGATGCCAATTAATATTTCCTTGGGGTGTATCTATTTGAGGGTCAAATAAGTATTGATTAACTGTATAGGTCTATCCTGAGCCATACTCGAATTGCCACCCATTTACCATGATCCCAAGTTTAACCAGTATATCCCTCAAAATACTAGTTGAAATAAAACTATCAGTAGCACCACTATCTATTAAAATTTGAACATCTCTCTTGCCCAATTTTCCTTTAATAAGAAATGGAGTAGCTTACCCTAAAAGTTTAGATTTACCTGTAGCAGCATATATCCTGTGTAGGGTCTCTTCTGTGGAATTCTTTTTGTCAGCTCTTTGTAGGTATTATCTTGCATAATGATCTAAGGCTCCACACGCATAGCATTTATTTGGTCTTGTATTCTTATGTTTATCCCCTTCCTTATTTTGGTTGACATTTTTACCCTTGTCCTAGTTATTGTTCCCATTTTCTTGTAAATTTCTTCATTTTGCTTGCCCCCTATTTCCTTGATATTTTCCTTTATTTTTGTTATCACCCCTGTACCGGCCACCATATCTAAACCTCTTATGTTTATCTTTACCCCTATCTTGCTTTAGATATCTTATTTTCTTGGAATCCTCTTTTTCAATTTGCAAATAATAAGCCTTTATATTTTTTTGGCTTATTTCTTCATAGCGGGCAACATCATAAACTATCGTCAAAGTTTTTTGGTAATTTTCTTCCAAAAGGAGTTCCATATTTGGGATGTAGTCCCATTACAAATTTTTGGACCTTGAACTCCTCATGTTTGTCATATTCTGGGGAATACTTCAAAAGTTGTACAAATATTTGGTATTATTCTATCACATTCATGTTATCTTGGCATAAGTTGGTGAATTCACCATATTTCTCAATATAGAATTGTGGTGTGAGAAAACAATCCTTAAATTCCCTTTCAAATTCCTCCCAAGGAATGTCAGAAGCTTCTTTCTAAGTGAATTTCTTATAGGTGGTCCACTAATCTCTAGTCGGACCCTCTAAGTGTGCCACAACCCAGGTTGTCTTGGATTTCAAGCAAAGGGGTTGGATTGAAAAATACCCTTCTACTTCACTTAACCAATTGATGACTATTTTGCCATCACCTCTTCCATCAAATTTGGAAATATCAAATTTCTTAATTTTTTTTTGCAATTCTTAATTTCTTTTTGCAATTCAACTCCTACTTTTCTTCTTGAAGACCCCTCTGGAAACTCACTTATTCTTTCTATTTCCTTACCCCTAGTCAAACTTTCAATGACTTTTTGTTGTTGAGTAATTATTTCCTATTGTTGGTTCATTTGTGCCCTTTGTTGATCCATGTGCTCACTCATTTGAGTCCTCTAGATCTCCATTTGTTCTCATTGTTTATTTAGTTGCTCCTGCATTAACTGAATCATCTTTGCCATATTTTCTTCATTTTGTGTAGCTTTTGCAGTTATTGGCTCTTTTTCTTTTCTGACAAAACATCGAGGCACTTGAGTAGTTTGCACTCTTTTCGACTCCCTCACAAGTCATCTTAGTCCCTTTTTCGGGACTTCTACAACTTTATCTTATAGATTATTTATTCTCCTTGAGGTCCCCACCATACCTGATGACAAAGAGTTATGTTAAAATAATATTTTATGTTTTATAGCCTAGGGTTTCGCAACCTAAGCTCTGATACCAACTGTAACAACCCAGGTCTACTCACCTAGTTTTCAAAACATAAATTCAAAATTTTGCTAAATACAAACATAAATGTCACACATTTACGCAGATATACCCAACTTTGTATTAGTACTTTGGCATAGAGAATCACACTTCAAGAACTTTTACCGTTGTAGATGGTTTCTTAAGTGCTCGAGATCGGCCAACTTCCCACGATAGGTTGCCATAAAAATATCCTTACTCTCTTCTTGAGTTCTCTCAATCTTGGCATGGGGTTTCCCTTCCAAGGCCCATATCACTTGGAAGAGCGGACGCACTTATTCCCCGTATTAAAGCATGATGGGCTTAGATTCTCAATCCTATTCTTGTTCTTATTGGTCCATTGATCTGTCAATTTCTAAAGATACATGCTTTGGGTTAGCATAGCTATGCCAGTGCCTGATCATCGACCTTCAACTAAGGTTTAACCAGGGTCTGCCATCGCATGGTTTTTGGACCAGATGTCTCAGACCAAACTCCAGTTGACAGTAATGTTGTCCATACTATCTACCTTTGGACCTTCCAACTTCATGGACCAGCTCCCTAGCCATGATTCTTGTTGGCAATTATGCAACCAAAGTAGGCTCTTGAGCATCCTCACGTACTACTCGTATGGTAACCTGGGCTGATATCCCATTCCATCGTCCTTTACTCTCTATAGCATAGGATCACTATCCCTTTTAACTTGTTGGAGAACGGTTACCTCCGATTCACAATAGTCACCACTACAAACTATCGAAGTTGGGTGATTGCACATCCTTCTCGATGGCATTAGCAATTCATTCTACTCGATTAATGCTTACTATCAGAGTTTATTGAATGCACATCCTTCTCGATGGTATTAGCAATTCATCCCATTCGATAAATGCTTTGAAATCATCTAGGTTTGATCTTCTCTTTTGGATGGTAAACATCGTGGTTTTCACAAAATTTAAATCTATCATGGTTTACAACTTAGTAATTTATTCACTTAGATCTAATTCTATTTAAATTCATTGTAAATTAATACATAGCTAAAGTAAAATTAAGCAAAATATTTAGTATTCTAGAACTATATAGTCTCATAAGTTAGATAGTGTTATTTTCATTTTCTTTGAATCTATATAGAGAACTGATTTAAATATTATTTAACAAATCCACTTTTCAGCATTTATACATTTCCAATAACTAAGAAGTTTCTACTCCACATTAACTAAAATTTAAACTAAATTTTCATTTCATGTAATCTATAACCTAAAAGAATCTAAAACTAGATGACATCAAGTCAAGGAACGTATGTAAAGCTATATTATAAAATACATTTTTTTTAAAGATATTATTCCATTTCCAAGTAAATACATATAAGTCTACTTCCTATTTTGACCACCATATACATATACATTTCTTACCATTCAGCTAATAACCCAAGCTACTGAGCCGTTACAAGTTCTTGGTGTAAGTCAATATAAGAGCTCTATATCAACTACGTCGTAGCTCAATCAGCAGTATATTTTTATACTAAAGATGATGTTATCTTATGACAAATTACACTCCTCAACACAAGGCTTTAAGTTGGTTATTTTCACCCTGACCTGATCTTTAAATTATTTTTGTTCACAAAAGGCATTTTCTTTTTTCTCTCGGACACAAGGGTTCATTTTTTTTAAAAAGGTATTTATCAACATGAATACCTAATGCTAATACTGGCCAACCTAGCTATAAACATCAAGATGTTTTTGGTAGTACCTTCTATGTACGTTATAACGTTAGGAGAACGTAAATGATAAGTCTTCCAATGGTTTAATAGTTTTAGGTTAAATATGTTCGAAGTACACCTCGAATAATTACCTCCAGTAAATGATCTCTTGGGCATCAGTCAAACTTAATAATTTGATTATTATTTTAAATTGCTAATTCTTCTTGAAAATCTATTGAGACACGAAACTCCAGAGAGCATCCTCTTAATTACAAGAAATACTCCTAGCAATGTTTGCACTAGGTTTATATGGTTAGTTTATTTGGGTATCGCTTTTGGTTACCTCTACTACGGATTCTTAAAACTATTACTCAGACAAAATTAATGACGCCTACAATGCAATAATATCCAAATTAAATATAAAATTTATGTTAGCAAAATTAATAACATTTAAAACCTTTCTAGCTCTTAATCGTTTAAAGTTGTATTGTCGAACCTCATGGCTACGCCTTGCATAGACTGTCCAAATGTGACATTACTCATTATAAGCTAACACTATCTTTCAAGCTTCCTTGAATTTATTAAGAATTTAAAAACGATAATATTTTAGAGGCTCTTCCTAATGTTCTATCTATGAATGTTTGTACCATAATTTCCTATTTTAAATGAAACTATATATTACAGCTATAGATATGTGAACATATCTTAAAATTCTGGAAGAGAAGATCTATTTTTTTTCTTTTCCTTCCATTAGATATAATAAAACATTTCTTCAAATTTTTAGTATACTGGTTCAATAGGCATTTCGGGTATGTGCTCTAAATTTTACATTATAATCGAAAAATGTATCATGATATGAGAACTTTAATCATCGCGCTTAGATTACATTTGAATTCGTAGCTTCAATACCCAAAAGAATACACTACATGTTATAAAATAACCCCCTCCCCAAACAAAATATAGCTTCACATTTGGCAGGGATAACATAAAATCCAGCAAACAAAGCCTTCATCTTTGTTGTTTAGAAAATATTATTGTATTTAAATAAATTTATTCTAAAATAATTTTTAAACTTATTAACACTACCTATAATTCTGAAGCTTATAAATTGTACCTAGATTTTTGTTGGCAATATTTTCATTTCAATCTAATATTACGTCCCATATTTTCTGAAGAAGGTAAGAGATTTTACTATAACAATTACTCATATAATAAATTTATCATTAATAAACAAACTGTCTACTCAGCATGATTTTGTAAAAGTTGAAGTATTGCATTTGTTTTTAGTAGTTTTTTTTTTATACATTGTCTGATTTCGCTGGCTAACACAAGCCTTCCACTAGCTGTCATAAGAAAAGTACAGCAATCTGAGATAACCTTCTCAAGCTAATTTGATAAGCTTTTATTGTGACACGGAACATCCTCTTCTTCCCGCATACAAATTAGAAAACCATTAAAGGTTTTTCTTTTTTTTCTTCCCATCCGGGCAGAGATGTAGTTGGTTTCAAGCTCATGGGTCAGCAAGGCCCTCAAATGGATGTACAATAATAATGAAAACACATATGCAGTAAACATTACATCCATTGCTTTCTCAATCATTTTTTAAAACTATTAAAAAAAACATATAAACCACTGGTTATGTTTCTTATAAGTTTCGATTAATTTTATTATAAGAAAAGCATTATATCAAGATGGAGCATACAAGAAAACAAAAATCATTCGATTCACACCCAACCATTCGAAAAAACATAAAATGGAGAGATAAAATTACGCAGCATTACATTTTCTTTTTAAAAGATATTTACTTCACATACGATTCAGAAATGAACTTTACCCGATGCTTGTTTGAAAACAGATTGCGGCCAACTCCTCAAAGGCCTTTAAATATCAACCCTCTCTAATCTAAACTTTCTCCTCTAACAAGCAAAATTTCTTCATTCAAAAACAGACAGCCAAAAAAAATAGATGTCGAGAATGAATCTTCCTTCTCTTTTTAAAGGATTTAGATATAATCATGGGATGACACATCATAAATTCATGCAGTTGAGTTTCTCTTTAGTTAGTGCCAAGTGGATGGTATTCTTATCATTCCAAGGTAAGGAAAAATTTTATCCAATGTTTTATTATATATATATATATATATATATATATATATATATATATATATATATATATATATATATATATATATATATATATATATATATATATATATATTTTTAAAAAAAAAAAAAATACTTTAGTATTTATATATCTTATATTTTAAATTATGTATATGCATATATTTATATTTTAAATTTTAACTATTGTTTTTATCTAAGAAGTATTATATTTTTATTTCACTTAGCAGACTGCATGTATTTTATTTTTGCAAGCAGATATAATGCACATAACAAGCAGAATGTCCTACATGAAATTTTCTTAGTGGGCTTCCATGTACCCACGATCCAAGGTGCATTACCCACGATATCATATCCCACCTTACCTGACGCTTTCAATCACTGCCTCTGTCAGGGGTGGGTATTTTCCACGTCCAGTTCACTTGCTATAGAGGGAAACCTGCACCTGCAATCACAAACGTCTTTTCGTAGTATCACATTCTTCTAGTAAAAAGAGTTAATCAAATAGTGGAGATGTTACATTCTCTTACAAAGAAATATAAATTTCTCCAAGGTTCCTTTTACTTAATATATGTTTGTATGTTATGAAAATGTGTCAAATAAGTGCTTAGAATACCTTAGTGATTTACAAATAATTGTTAACAAGGGGCCTATTTGGTATCATTTTATTATGCTATGCTATTGATTGTTCATGAAACTTAAAAGAAAAAAAAATGTGATTGGCCCTCATATGATCACGATGAAATGTGATTGGCCCTCATATGACCACGATGAAAGTGCTTTGGTTCATTTATCTTGACAGGTTTTAGGTAGATTTTATTTGTTGTAACCTTTGAAATACCTTATAAATTAGCCCCCTTTAATGAAATTATAATTTTCATAAAGGAAAGTTAATCTATAGCTTTTTTTTTATTTGTGGAAAACATCCCAAAAGGGATGCCACTTTCGGGTAAGACCCAAGGAGGCAGGGGTATCCATTCCGCCAAAAACGCCCAGGACTCGGACCTGGCCTACCACCTTTGACATACTCAAGGAGCAAACAAACACACAAAACCAATTTAAAAATAAGTAAATAAATAAGTAAATAACAACAAAAATAATAAAATAAAATAAAAAACATGCTCCTTGAGTGTGTCAAAAACAAAAGCACAACCAAACACACACACAATAAGATAAAAGAAACCACAACACGAACCACATAGAAAAACACAAGAACCACATAACAAAACACAAACAAGACAAAAACAACAGAACACTACAAAGACATAACCCAAAAAAAACATGAAAAATAAACACAACCAAAACCTAAAATATTAAAAAAATAAAATAAAAATAAAAATAAAAAACAACCAACAACAAACAATAAACAAAAACAAAAAACATAGAAAACACTCACACAAAAAAACACGAATTAACACAAACAAAGAGAAACACAAGAACAAGAACGACAAAAACACAAGAACAATAACAAAAAACATAAAAAAACACAAAACAACAAAAACACAAGAACAACAAAAAACAACACAAAGAACACAAAAACAAAACAAAACAAAAGAACACACACCTTAAAAAACTAAACAAAAAAAAAAAAAGAAAAAAATTGAACATAACAATGACCTATCTAGACCAGAAGACTATTAAGGCAAGAAACAACAAAGGAAACAAAAGAAAGAAAAGAGTGAGCTAGGGAACTAAAAAAACTTGAATGAACCAAAGAGAAGCAAAAAAAACAAGAAGAAACTAGGTACCTTTAGAACTGGAGCCATCCAAAGAAATGATAGAAAGAAGAGCTTCCCTAATTTGTGAAGCCCACCATCTAGGAGGGTGGCCATAACAAGTAAGATCACCTTTGTCCAAAGCCCAATTAGCTAAAGCATCAACACTCTTGTTTTGATCTCTGACCACATGATTGTAATCAACTTTCAAAAATCCCATCTGGATTAATTGAATCTTCTCAATAATTCTTTTTATTCTCCAATCAACCTTATGATTCTTGGAAGGAGTCTTCAAAATATTAATCATAAGTTGAGAGTCAAACTCAACTAACACCTTTTCCCATCCAACCTTAGTAGCCTCCTGAAGGCCTCTGAGGATACCATACCCCTCAGCAAGGTTATTGGAAAGAATACCCAAATTCTCAGCAAAAGTAAAAACCAGGGAGCCATCTGAAAGTCTACCAATTCCTCCCACATTGGCTTTTCCGGGGTTCCCTCTAGAGGCTCCATCGGTATTGACTTTTCCAAAATCCTTAGGAGGAGGTTGCCAATTTCTTGTCCTATCCATCTTACTAATACTCACATTCCCTTTAAGTTGGTTGCCCTTAGAAGATTTAATCTTCAATCTTTGCATCACTTGATCCCATCTTTGGTGGGAGTTTTGGGGGTGATTAAGGAGTTGATGGACTGATTCAACTAAGTTGGCTATGGTCTTTTGCCAAATATAGTGAATATCCTTCCTATCTTGATTAAAAATTTGGTTGTTCCTTTCAATCCAAATATTCCAAAGAAGAATGGTAGAACCCATCCAAACTAATTGCCTAATAAAATGATCAACACCCTCTTGATTAGGCCAATCCCTCCAAAGTTGTTCAAAAGTAAAAAAATTGGACCACTGTAAGCCAAGTAAAGTGGCCATTCTCCTCCATAGCTCAGAGGCTAAAGTACACTCAATAAAAATATGGTTGAGAGTTTCTACATTCTCTTCACACATCTCACATCTAAAAGGGCCATGAAAACCACGCTTCATAAGTTGCTCACCGAGTAAGCACCCTACGATGCAATAAAAGCCAATTAAAGAACCTCACCTTAGGCCAGAGCTTTTGAGCCCACAATTGAGAAAATATGTCAGAAGAATGGTTGGGATTATTATGGCATAAGGTCAAATAACCTTGAGCAATTGAATACTCACCCTTAGTAGTGTTGTTCCATCCAAAACAATCTTTTTCATGGGACCAAGAGAGAGATCTCATATGAAGGATGCCTTGGATATCTTGTCTTTGCCTTTATGGGATTTGAATAGGCCAGTCCTCAATAGGGATCCAATATCTACCAACCTTTGAATTACCAGTATGGTACCGACAGTAATTAGCCACCTTTATCCAGATTAGCTCGGTGAAGCTCCTCCATCCAAGGCCTCCAATCGGGAAGCCGAGTTATCAAAGGCTTGTGACCATCCCAAGAATCTGTCCAAAAATTTGCTTGTTGACCATTATGAATGATCCAAAATAAATTTTTCTTTATCAAATCCTCACCAGTCTTAAGAGCTGCTAAAATGGGAGAACCTTTGGTAGGAAGTTGATAGCGAACAAGGTCTTCGGGACTTTTGTTCTCAGCATATTTAGCACGGAGATTATTGGCCCAAAGAGCATTGGGGTTATGCAACATCCTCCAATATAATTTAGCAGCTAAAGCTTTGTTGTTATTAATAGAAGACCGGAATCCTAACCCCCCTTTATTCTTAGGAAGACATAAAGTGTCCCATTTCACCAAGGCCCATTTTCTTTTCTCCTTAGTACCACTCCAAAGGAAACGATGACTGATTTGATCCAGTTCTCGAAGAACAACCTTTGGAATATTCAACACGGAAGATACATAAATAGGAATAGCTTGAAGGACTGATTTTACCAAGGTGATTCTACCCCCAGAAGAAAGCCACATGTTGGTCCACTTTCCAATTTTCTTCTTGACTTTGTCCAACAACCAATTCCAATCTTTATTTTTCTGCCTTTGAATATTTATGGGAATACCTAAATAAGTGATTGGAAGGGAGGTCTTCTTATATCTTAATTTATCCAAGACCATGGATTCCTGTCTAGCAAAGTAGTGAAAGAAAATAACTTTAGATTTGTCTTCATTGATCAACTGCCCGATAGCCTTAGAAAAACAGCTAATGATTTGCTTAATATTAGAAGCTTCCTTAACTGTAGCTTTACCTAAAAGAGTAGAGTCATCCACAAATTGAAGATGAGAGATAGGTCTAGCTCCATGAGCAATGGTAACTCCCTCAAGGGTTTTGTTTTCCCTCTTTTTGGTTATAGTCCTACCCAAGCATTCAACAAGAATGATGAATAAATAAGGGGATAGCGGGTCACCTTGCCTAATACCTCTGGAAGCTGGGAACGATTGAGAAGGCCTGCCATTGATAAGAACTAAGTAGGAAACTGAAGAGATACATCCCATAATCCAATCCATCCAATCCTTAGAGAAACCAAATTGCCTCAAAACTTTGATAAGGAAGTGCCAATCCACTCTGTCATAAGCTTTGGATAAGTCTAACCGAATGAACATGGAAGGAGATTTTTGCATATCCATGGAATGGATGGCTTCCTGAGCAAGAACTATCTCATCTACTATTTGATGCCCTTCCACATAACCCCCTTGCTCGGGGAAATAATCTTATGCAAAAGAGGCTTCAACCTTTCTGCCATGATTTTAGTAATGATTTTGAGAAGAACATTACATAAAGCAATAGGTCTAAAAGCTGAGATATGATCAACCTCTTGAGCTTTTGGAACAAGAGTAATATAAGTTTTATTGATAACCTTCAAAATTTCTTTGGCTTTCCTGGCTTCTTCCACCACCTCTAATAAATCAACATGAAGGATATCCCAGAACTCTTGGTAGAACTCAATGGGAAAACCATCGGGACACGGGGTTTTCCCTTTTTGCATTTTAAAAACTACCTGTTGAAGCTCATTGATAGTAACAGGAGCAGTCAAAATAGAGTTCTCCTCAGAAGTGATAAGAGAAGGGATTGCTTGAAGAACATTTTGTTGAGAATCTGAGTCAAGAGGAGTAGCAACAAAAAGATTGGAAAAGTAATCAACAACAATAGAGTTCATGCCATCCCAAGTATAAACAACATCTCCAGAATCTGATTTCAGGGAAGAAATAAAGTTGTGAGATCTTCGAGCTAGAAGAGATTTGTGGAAGAAATTTGTGTTTCGATCTCCTTCTTTGAGCCATTGAATTCTAGATTTTTGCTTCCATAAGATTTATTCTCTTTTTTCCCATTCCTCTAACTGAGTTGTGAGTTTAATTTCATCTACACTTCTCTTCTCTGTGAGGCCATCTAAACGGATTTTCTTATTCAAATTTTCAAGATGAGCAATAACTTCATGTTTTTTTTTATGAACATCCCCAAACTCTTTCCAGTTCCAAGT
This sequence comes from Wollemia nobilis, assembly GCA_028583015.1. Lineage (NCBI taxonomy): Eukaryota > Viridiplantae > Streptophyta > Pinopsida > Araucariales > Araucariaceae > Wollemia > Wollemia nobilis. Next base: position 4,139,486 of record JAQPPZ010017257.1, on the reverse strand, counting down.
CTTGATTTTGGATTTAATGTAATGCAGTCTTTTGGCAAAACAGAACATCTTAGTCCCATGCCTAGGTTTACCTTCCTTCCACCATTGTTGCACACGAGGTCTAAAGGAAATGTCTCTAAGCCACATTAATTGAAAATGAAAAGGAGAGAAACTCACATTGGTTTTCCACATTTCCACCATGACTGGCCAATGATCCGAACCAACATTATTAAGAGTCTTCACTTTAGGAATGTGACCATGGATTAAGAAATTTTCAGAGAGCAAAAACCTATCCAATCTCTCCATTATACAAGCTAAGCCTTGCCTTCTGATAGACCAAGTCATAAGGCCATTATCTGGTTGGATGTCCACAAGATGGAGGTTTGCAATATATTCGCTCATGAGGTCAGTTCTTTTGTCTAAATTTCTATTTCCCCCCCTTTTCTCATCCAGAGAGAGAATGATATTGAAATCTCCTCCAATCAAGATCTAAGCTTCAAGAAAATGAGAGATAATATGAGTTATATCCTTCCACTGTCCTCTTTTTTCCTCCAAAGCAGTCGGAGCATAAATAGTAATGCAGAGCATAATTTTGTTGAAATGTCTACTTTGAATAGCTATAGCCAACAAACCCCAACTGCCAACCATATGGTGAATAACTACCTCTTTTGGGTCCCAAAGACAAGAAATGCCACCAGAAGTCCCCTGGGAACTGAGGGAAATCACTTTTCCAGCTAGCCAAATTTTACTGGCAATTGAGTCCATATCCTCCATTGACATCTTTGTTTCTTGAAGAAAAACAAGATGTGGATGATTTATCTGAATCATTATTCTAATTTCATTTTGTTTTGAAATATTCCCTTTGAGTCCTCTAATATTCCAAGTGATGATTTTCATTAATACCAGGGTTAAAAAATTTGGGAAGGGCATTAATCTTACCTTCCTCTACAAGCTTTTCACCTTCTTTTACCATATGATATTGATTGGTATTGCGACCTAATCTATAGCTTTGAATATGGCCTTTTAAATGCCATATAAATTACCTCCTTTAATGAAATTAATTTTCATAACGATAAGTTAATTTATTGCTTGAAAATGAAATGAAAAGCTTGAAATGTGAAATAAATCTTGCGAAATTATAAAATTTCTCGAAAATATGAACTTTATAAATAATTTTATAATTTCCATCTTGCTTCAAACTAAAATCGAAATTGCTTTAAATAATAATTTAAAGCTTATTCTTTGAACCTGTGCCTTTCTCTTTTTGGATTTTTTTTTATTTTTCACATTTTTTATTTTATTTGGAAAACTTTAAAAAATGAAAAAAGATAGGGTTATAGAAATAAAAATGAAATGAAATGAAATACTGAAACTTTAAAATTCCTCATAGACCCTACAACATTAGTATCATGCAAAACCAACATTAATGTGATCTGTATTCACACAGTCTAACATTTAATGGGGTGCAATCTTCTAAGGAAAAGTGCAATATATTGAAAAATAACGGATGAGTTAACCATTAGCATGTATAAATATCATCTATTTTCAACATATTACAAAAAATAATATTTCAATAAACTCTGAAAAATACATAATACCCTGTTTTGAAATGGCATCCCATGTGAAATGATACGATCCAGCATGGAAGGAGAGCTCCAAAACAAATCCAATACCAACATTCTTTTCTCCTGCAATTCTGGTTCTCTGTCTCCTACCCCTCTTCCTGGATTTCATTCCTATATTTATAATTTGGAAAAAATTTGTTGCTTCCATTTGTTTCATCACAGTTACTATCGTTTTAATACAGTTTTGAAACAACTTTTACAATAGTCTTCGCCAACATTCGTATTATCAATTACCTTTATCATTAATCCTTTTTGGACTTATATTAATTCCTTCACACATAAAATAAAATATTTCGATGATTGTTTTAAATCATGCAATATACAAAGTTTTGTTAACACATATTTATTTTCCCATGTTCATCAACAAAGTCATAATCTAAAACAAGTGCACTGCATTTTCTCTATTTTATTGTAGTTGTGGCTTCTCAATAGTTTGTATGACACTGGCCCATATATTCGTTGCCAATAGTGTGGACACTGCTACCGACGTAGTTTATAAAAATTCTTTTGCCATTGTGTCAACCATTCTCTGCGCTTTTCCCTATTATGTTTTCGGACCACCAAATAACATCGACGACACTTATGACATTCACTGCAAACTCAAATTTTCATGAATTCAAGCTGACATTGTTGCTAGTTTTGCTTCCTTGTTTTCATAATCCTTCACATATTCACACATAACACCATGGGAATACTTCCCCAAAGATGTGATTAAATTGTCAACTTCTAAGGTTTTAATATTGAATAACCTCTCAAATTTTGTCGCAGTCCTCTCTGTTCCCAAACGCATGAGAAATATGATAAATAAAGCATCAATGTTTTGTTCGGGTCCTCTTTGTTGAGATCGTCATCGAATGTGATTGTATAAACCATTTCAATTATGTGTATTTATCATCCATATCAAATACAATTTGTCGTGCATCCTCAAAACAACACCTCTCGTTGTCCCACATATACCGGATTGGGCATAGTGAGCACTTTATAACCCAATATGCTCACAATGCTCTACGACGAGTTCATCTAATATGGGCCTTTTTAATAACATTTCGATGTTGACTTGACCTCCTCGATAATCATGTTGTGGACTATGTTGACTTCTATTTTGCCTCGTAAACCGCTCCAAAAGACTTGGAGACCTACGAAAAACAACAAAACAAACATTTTTAAAATTTGTTTTTAAACTTAAGTTAAAATGTTTTAAGATTTAAATATAAAAATACTATGAAATTTAACTATTAAAATAATATGAAATGAAATGTATTTAAAATTTAAGTATTAAAATACTATGATTTCAATACTATGCGTTGTAGGTGAGTTGGAGAGGGTAGGGCAATCCTCCGAGGGAGGTCCCTGGTTCAAATCTCCACCCTACCAAACGTACATCGGTACCCAAAATCCAGTTGATAATGTTGGTGCGATCAGGGTCGGGTGCGACTCTCGGGTGATTTTTATGGTGTAGAACCCCCTAGTCATGGTTTCTCAGACCAAAGCGGCCCTGCAAGGGGTTTTTCGCTAAATTTAAAAAAAAATACTATGATTTCATCATTTCAATCATAAAATTTTAGACCATTTGAATTTATAACATTACAACTTAAGACAAAACAAATAAATATATCAATTTTAAACCAAACATTTTAACACAATAACAAAAATGAACAAATAAAATCAGAATTGAACACAATAACAAAATGAACAAATATAATGAAATCAAAATTAAACTAAAACACCATGATGTCAACAATCTACTCCATCTACAAAAGAAAAATAAAAAAGGTACAAAATTTCAATTTTTCAAGTGGGTCCCCAAATTTGGGGTGTTGTGATATGGTCACAACAAATGGTGACTCTGCTGGGAAATTCTCCTAAGCATTTCAGACTAAGAACCCAATTATGAAACCAACAAACTCCAAAAATCAGAAAATAAGCATTTAATAATATCCAAATAGTGTGAATAGATAATTTTAAAATGGAACATCTAAATTATTTGCCTCTGCTTGGTGTGTGCCCTATGATTCATTTTAGTATTCTTGAAACTATTCAGATTTTCATTATCAGTTTTGTAGTTAGGCTATAGATATTTTTCTTTTTAAGTGCACCTCTGCATTGCTCCATTACCTGTCAAGCACTCATAGCTCTGGTGGAGGTAACCTTGCTCTATTGCCAACTAGGTGTTTATAGACTCGGTAGAGGTTATCTGAATCTCCAAAGTATTAGGTGAATTTTATTTTTTGCTTATTTTCTTTATTTCAGCCTAGACATAGCTCCACTGCTAGTCACACATCTATAGCCTTGGTGAAGATTATCTAAACTATTGTGATTGATTTGACTTTACTTTTCATCGTATTTGCTTTTCTTTTTATCAAGATTTATGTTGCTTTGCAAAATTCACCTACCACTTGGGTTAGAGATCAAGTAAGGCTAAAAATTGAGTTCATTGGATTTTCACCTTAATCTGCAAAATTGAATAACTTCATCCTTCAATATTTCAAAGAATACTTCTTTTAATGTGATGTAATACATGTGAAGCTCTTGTAAAATGACTTCATTGTTTCAAATCTTTACTATCTTAATCCACATTCATAATAATAAATATTAAACAGTCTCACTTTCCTTTTTTCAAGTTTCATATGTTTTCAAAACAAACAGTTTATCCTAAGTGACATGGGAACAAATACCAAACAAATTCATCTGGCATTTATTACAACTATATAAACTACCTCAATCAAAGAAACAAAACCAAAACTTTTACAAAAGTTAAGCAACAAAATGATAACATGAACTAAAATCCAAAATTTGGCATAAGCCAATTTTATTGCAAACCAAAAATGGAAACACATCCAAAATTTCACAAAATCAATCAAGAACATAAACAAACAAACAATAAATGACAAGCTCACAAAACAACAAGTTATATACAAACAAAAATCTACTAAACCAAAACATTATGTACAAAAAAAAATGAATATATACAAGTGTTGGTCACAAATCTACCTAAGTACAAGATATTATCACTTGTGCGCCCTAGAATCGGCCAACATTGAAAGGTCGAGGGAAAGAGAAAATTCCTTCGGACCAATATCTAGAGAGGGTTGGTTCTCTTACTAAATCCTACACTGTTAAAGACTAGAGTTGCGAAAAAGAAACTGAAAATAATGGAAAGAAAGAGAAATATGGCCATAGGTCGAAGATGTAGGATTGGGGCAGACTAACAACAAAAATTTCACCAAATTTTATAACAGCATATAACAGAAGGAAAGCAACAAAATTTTACTCTTGTAGGGACAATCCTCAGATCACATTTCAAAACTTATTCACTCACCAACAATGTTTTAAATCTAGAAATAGAATTTGAAACTTAACAGCAGGAACATAAGCATAAAAAGAAATACTTAAAAATAGAAGAAAATCACACATAATAATGTTTGCAAACTTCAGAAGCCAAGTCTCTTCTACTGATGCAAAGAACTTAAGAAGTTTTTTTGCAAAATGTCTAACCTCCTTTTACAATGGAAAATTTATTTGTATTTATAGAGGTTTATTAAATACATGTGGAGGCAAAGTGTCGGCCACTCAGACACCAATAGTAGCAATTCTCTCCTCAGCAACAATAATGAACCAATGAACAAATGCCAAAGAAAATATCTACTGATTTTATCACATGGCATATCAGGATTCAGCAGGAATCAATGATCTGATTTCATTCTCTATGGTGGCACCTTGGAAATGCATATCCACGAAGTTGTCAGTGCCTCGAAAATGAATAATATTGCACTGGAGTCCAAAGCACCTGGCAGTTTTGATGATAATATTGCCATAGGAATTAACTTCATCAATCTTAATCCTTGTTCAAATAAGATTTTAATTGAAAACATGAAATTTCACCCAGAAAATGGGCCTTCATCTTCAATTAGCCTGAAACGAACTTTTGCTTGGAATGTGCACTTAATACTTTCATCCTATGTGAAATGAAATTGTACCCCAATCTTTGTCCTTTTCTTCCGATTTTTTTGGGAAAATATTCTACTGTCATAAGTGGGGCCAATCTTGGAAACTTGATTTTTTTTTAAATTAATGAGAACAAAACTGTCGGAAAGCAAAAGGCATTTTGGAAAGCAAAAGGTATTTCGGAGAGTGAAAAGGCCATTTAGGACAAAAAGCATTTCAGAAAGCAAAAAGGCATTTCAGAGAGCGAAAAGGCCATTTCGAAAAGCGAAAAGGCCATTTCGGAAAGCGAAAAGGCCATTTCGGACAAAAAACATTTCGGAGAAGGGAAAAGCATTTTACTTTAATTGCGCCCGAAATTACACCCATAAAAAATGTTCAATGTGTGAAAACACTCAAAAAGCATTTGTAAGTTTTACTAGCAAATTTACAACAAAATTTCAATGTGGTAAAAATGCCAACATAAATTGTTGGTCACAAATCTGCCTAAGTACAAGATATTATCACTTGTGTGCCCTAGACTCGGCCAACATTGAAAGGTCGAGGGAAAGAGAAAATTCCTTCGGACCAATCTCTAGAGAGGGTTGGTTCCCTTACTAAGTCCTACACTGTTAAAGACTAGAGTTGTGGGAAAGAAACTGAAAATAATGGAAAGAAAGGGAAATATGGCCACAGGCCGAAGATGTAGGATTGGGGTAGACTAACAACAAAAATTCCACCAAGTTTTATAACAACATATAACAGAAGGAAAGCAACAGAATTTTACTCACACCTTTTATAGGGACAACCCTCAGATCACATTTCAAAATTTACTCACTCACCAGCAAGGTTTTAAATCCAAAAATAGATTTTGAAACTTAACAGTAGGAACATGAGCATAAAATAAATTCTTAAAAATAGAAGGAAATCACACATAATAATGCTTGCAAATTTCAAAAGCCAAGTCTTTTCTATTGATGCAGAGAACTTAAGAAGTTTTCTTGCAAAATGTCCAACCTCCTTTTACAATGGAAATTTGATTAGTATTTATAGAGGTTTTCGCCTCTTTCATTAAATACATATGGAGGCAAAATGTTTGTAGATCAAAGACATCAGCACGACAATTTCTCCTTGGAAATCTTCCTTGGCAACCATGATCCGGTACAAATGCATTGAATTCTAACCACCTTCGTGCTTTGAAAATCGACCATTGCCCCAACAATTTACTCCACATTAAATTTATCTTGGAGAGGGAGCGAAACTATTAGGAGAACGCCTTTGAAAATGATGAAAATCAAAGGAAATATCTTCTGGTTTGCCATAACCATTAAATTTCGTCATTAATTTTTTTCTTTTTGGGCAACTTTCCTTTTTCGGCAATTTTCATTTTACGACAACTTTCCTTTTTCGGGAAATTTTCTTTTTCGACAATTTTCCTTTTCGGAAAATTTTTCATTTCGGGTTCCGAAATATCCTTTTCGAAAAATTTCCATTTTTGGAAAATTTACATTTTTGGAAACTTTTCATTTTTGGAAACTTTCCATTTTTGGAAATTTTCCTTTTCGGGGGCGAAATGGCATTTTCGAAGGCCGAAATGGCATTTTCGGAAATTTTCTCTTTTTCGCGAAATGACTTTTGACTTTGAAATTGAATTTACTTTCCCGAAATTGATTTTCTGCCTCGAAATTAATTTTATACCTCGAAATTGATTTTTTGTGGTAAAACTTCCCGAAGCCATAACTTTTGATCTATTACCCGATTGTCTATTGTAATATATCGTTGGAAATCTTGAGTAAAGATCTATCACAACTAAATATCATTTCACTCAATTTTTATTTCACCACTAAATGTACATACTTGGACGAATTTAAAAATTTATTTTTAGTGGGGCAAAAATACCAACACTTTTGGCAGTTCGCGGGGTGTTCAGCTCGTCTGGATGCAATCGACCCCAAGGCCTTTATCCATTTGGCAACAGAGTCATAACTATCGACTGCATCAAATTGTTTACTGCTTGCATCAGCGTCCTCTTGTACTGCTTGATATTGTCTGGTCACCTATTGATATTTTTCACCCAACACAAGGAACTTCGCCGAGCTCGGATGATTTGCTCTACTTTAGGGTGCTCTGACAAGACTTCGATCTCTGACGCCAATGACTCCTGTAATCCAAAAACAAAATGGGAAAAAAGGAAATAGAGGTTGTTGAGGATTTGGCTCAATGGAAGGAGCATAAATGGATAAGGCCATAATTACGCTCATCCTTTATGGGGTTGGTGTACTTACAACGATGATGGGATTACCGGGGTGGAAGATGAGGTAGATGACAGTAAACAAACTGAAATATGGAGGAATGAAAGAAATGGGAATAGCGGAAGGAGCATTGGTGACGAATGACTATGAAATGGGAGGGGAACAGAAGTGGTGGGTACAATGAATGAAAGCGAAGTGGAAGGAGGTACTGCATAATGAAGGGAAACGGTCACTAAATGCTCATGATCAAGAGAAGAGAAAATGCATACCTACGGGCTCCGACACCATTTGAGCCGATGATGTGGGTGATTGCAACCTTAGATTTTTTTTTACGATCACACCATTTAGTTCCCTCAGCACTTTATTTATCAACCAACCTATTTACAATATTTACACAAAATTTTACGACATGATTGGCATGCCGCCACCACAAACCTGGCTTTGGGTGCTTATCCGGTGAATCTAGTGTCTAGACCATATCTGATTGTACTTCAGTTGATCTTTGAAGTTTAGTTGTCCTCTTATCAAAGTTTGCCAAGTTGCAAGCCAGCTAAAATGTGGCAGATTATTATGCATGCCAGTACTCATATAGTCAATGAATAATATAGCAAAAATATTTACCATATGAGAGCCTTCTTCGAGTACTGACTGCGGTGATGGCTAACCCCAATATCGTCCCTCTTGGGAGTCCACTGGCTGCGGGATCTTGGGTACATGCTCCTCTAACTCCCTCATGTGATAGAAATATTTTTTCGACAATATTCCTTTTGTCAAGATCTCTTTAGGATCAACCTCCTGATGAGGCATGATTATTGGGACACAAAAAGGGTGCAATATTGTGCTATTTTTGCACTCAAAATCGGCCTCTTGAGCCTGTTCTTCTCCTTGGTCTAGCTCTTGATAGAAACTATAAGCAACCATATTGTTCATTACTCGGGTAATGCTTGCATACTCCCTTCGTTGGCCCTGGATGAGATTTGAATCTTATGCTCCACACAGTTGTGTTTTAGGTACTTGCATAGTTTGAGGGATCTTCCATTGTGAATATTGTGTAAGACATATGGGAGCAACAACTGTCGGAGAGAGTGATGGAAAGGCAGTTTCTCTCCACGGTATTTTTCCTGATTGGAGCAGGAGTTGCTCTGCTTGTACTACTTCTTGAAATATTTGAAATAATCTTTGTTCTCCAGATTGCAGCAGGAGGAGGCTTATGTCTGGATGTAAAGCTCGAATATAGTAGAGGTGGGCCTGGATGGGTGTCGACTGGATCTTCTTTGGAATTCTCCTCCAACTCCTCCAAAATCAAACATTGAAGTCTATGATGCTCTCTAGAGGTGCTCTTGTGATGGTGGAGAGGTGCATCAAGAGTTGAAAGAGGTCTTGAGAGCCATCAAATGTGTCAACTAGTGCTCTCGCTAGGTCCGCCCATGAGCAGATGCTCTTACACCTAAGCATTTTGTACCACTACAACGCCCTTCCTTCTAGAGACAAAACCAGAAGTCTGATCATGACATCTTTGCGGGCTATGCCATGGAGGTTCACTAGAGTAGCAACATCTTCAAGGTGCTCTCGGGCCATTCCCTCAGTGCCGTTGTAGTTCGTTATTGTCTTCAAGGCACTTTTGGGAATCTCATGCTTACTTTGGAGATTCAAAGGGCCAGGATCATCCCAATTGGGACAACATACATGTACCATTATAGTAGTGGTCCTCAGAGATCACGGTCCTTACCATTGAGTCGAGTCACCAGATGAACATACTTTCTTTGCTTGTGAGGTCAAGACTGCTCACCAAACCTTGATTCCTCTAGGGTGTCTTCTTTTAGTATAAAATGCGTCCACGATCAAGAGATCTGGATATTCAGCTTAACAGAGTCGCCAAGTGATTTTTCCAAATAAAAGCAAGCTAGAGATTCACCAAACTCGGGCTCCTTTAAAATACGGGAACTATCGATACATAAATCATGAGTCCCACCGAGCGTGCCAAAAATTGTTGGTCACAAATCTGCCTAAGTACAAGATATTATCACTTGTGCGCCCTAGACTCGACCAACATTGAAAGATCGAGGGAAAGAGAAAATTCCTTCGGACCAATCTCCAGAGAGGGTTGGTTCCCTTACTAAATCCTACACTATTAAAGACTAGAGTTGCGGGAAAGAAACTGAAAATAACGAAAAGAAAGGGAAATATGGCCATAGGCCGAAGATGTAGGATTGGGGCAGACTAACAGCAAAAATTCCACCAAGTTTTATAACAACATATAACAGAAGGAAAGTAGCAGAATTTTACTCACACCTTTGTAGGGACAACCCTCAGATCACATTTCAAAATTTACTCACTCACCAACAAGGTTTTAAATCCAGAAATAGAATTTGAAACTTAACAGTAGGAACATGAGCATAAAATAAATGCTTAAAAATAGAAGGAAATCACACACATAATAATGCTTGCAAATTTTAGAAGCCAAGTCTCTTCTATTGATGCAAAGAACTTAAGAAGTTTTCTTGCAAAATGTCCAACCTCCTTTTACAATGGAAATTTGATTAGTATTTATAGAGGTTTTTGCCTCTTTCATTAAATACATATGGAGGCAAAATGTTTGTAGATCAAAGACATCAGCACGACAAATTCTCCTTGGAAATCTTCCTTGGCAACCATGATCCGATACAAATGCATTGAATTCTAACCACCTTAGTGCTTTGAAAATCGACCATTGCCCCAATAATTTACTCCAAATTAAATTTATCTTGGAGAGGGAGCGAAAATATTAGGAGAATGCCTTTGGAAATGACAAAAATCAAAGAAAATATCTTCTGGTTTGCCACAGCCATTAAATTTCATCACTAAATTTTCCCTTTTTGGGCAACTTTCCTTTTTGGGAAACTTTCCTTTTTCGGTAATTTTCCTTTTCAGGAAATTTTCCATTTTGGGGGCCGAAATGCCATTTTCGGGTTTCGAAATGCCCTTTTCGGAAACTTTCCTTTTTCGAAAATTTTCTATTTTTGGAAAGTTTATATTTTTGGAAAATTTCCATTTTTGGAAAGTTTCCTTTTCGGGGGCGAAATGGCATTTTCGGAGGCCGAAATGACATTTTTGAAAATTTTCTCTTTTTCGCCCGAAATGAATTTTGACTTTGAAATTGCATTTGCTTTCCCGAAATTGATTTTCTGCCTTGAAATTGATTTTCTGTGGTAAAACTTCTCGGAGCCATAACTTTTGATCTGTTAACCCGATTGTCTATTGTAATATATCGTTGGAAATATTGAGAAAATATCTATCACAACGAAATATCCAAATATCATTTCGTCCAATTTTTCTTTCACCACTGGATGTACTTCATACTTGGACGAATTTAAAAATTTATTTTTAGTGTGGCAAAAATGGCAACAACAAGTATGTACAAAATGATACCAAAATTTAGGCTATCATTTTTCTATATTTCAAACACGATTAGCACACTTTAAAAGACATATATCATGATATGCATGCCAAACTTTACATAAATCCAACCAAAGTAAAATTAGGCCACATATAACAAAACATTCATTTTGTCTTTCTCACCCCACCAATTTTATTCAATGATATTAGCAACTCCATGTTGAGACTTTGATTCATCAAACTTGTAAGTGAATATATGATTTGTATCTATATTTTGTTTATTAAATGAGATGTGAACTTCAAAACCTGATTTATCATTCTGACTTGAGCTCTCATTTTCACAAGCATATAGGATTTCTTTCAAATAAGAAGATACTTCTGGGATCTGCTTGTTGTGGTGTAGTGGTAAATGCCCTGGGTGTTGGTAGAGGTCAACCCAAGTTCCATTCCCCTTGTCTCCATCCTGCAGATATATGGTATAGTTAGGAATGTCCTATGTGCTTTGGTAGAGGCCGACAAGGCTCCATTCCTCCTATGCCCAATTTGTTGAAAGTGGCACCTCGAAAGGGGTGTTTTCCACTATAAATTAGTTTTTACCCAAGTGTTGTAGGTGAGTTGGAGAGGAGAGGGCAATCCTCCAAGGGAGGTCCCAGGTTCGAATCTCCACCCTACCAAAAAGTTGAATTGGGTACCCAAAATCCAATTGATAATGTTGGTGTGGGCAGGGTCGGGTGCGACTCCCGGGTGACTTTGATGGTGTAGAACCCCCTGTTCGTGGTCTCTCAGACCAAGGCGACCCCATAAGGGGTTTTTCGCTTTAAAAAAAGAAAAGAAAAAGAAGATACTTCTGAAACTTCTAAAACCACGTCATCATTTATGTCTCTAGGCCAATCATACTCATGCAACAATTTGCAAGAATCTAGGATATCTACTAAATGAGGATCATTATAAGTTTGTATCCTAAATTCATTTGTTAATTGTTGGTGAACTTGATTCAACAATTCAAGCACATCTACTTATGTTTCATTCAGCAAAGCAATATTATTTGTGGTGTGAGTAGGAATCCACTCTAGTTCTTTATCAACCTCCAATGGCATTTCATCATTAATAACATTCAAATCCAATAAATGATTATACAAGCTTTTACCAGGAGCTTGGATGTTTGAACACAAAGGATGAGATTCTACCTTTTGTACACTTTCATTTACCAAAACTTGGTGAGCCATTGTAATCTTTTCTTTTTCTTCATGGGCTCCATCATCATCATCTTGTAGTCCTTTATCTTCATCAATTACCTCATCCTCATCCAAAAAATATGAATCATAAGAAACATTTACCATTTCTTCCCTTTCTATGGCAACAAGGTGTTCCACAAACTCATATTCAAATTTATCAAATTTTGGAACATTCTCTATTTCTGTAAATGATGTCATTTTTAGGTTGTACATGAATTGCAAGATCCTCATGTAAGATAGATGTTTCAACATCCTGCATATCAAATGAAACATAAATATCATCAGTAGGAGTGTGAAAAAAAAATAATTCCTCATATCTTTCCCAACCATTATAATAATTATCTTCCTAAAATGTTTGATGAGATTGCATTCCTTCTTTCATTTATTTTTTATCATAATTTTGAGGATGTTGAAGGTTTTGATCATCAATTTCAATAATCTCATCTAAATTTATGGAAGCTCCTAATTTGTCATATGTTTCAAAACTAATCCACTCTAAGGCTCCTCCATTGTCTAAAATAATACCACTTTTAGTATCTTCGACCTTTGTCTCATGAGGATGATTTGTAGAATTATAAATATATTCATCTTGAGGCATTTGTCCCTGCAATTGAGCGATATTTCCTTTAAGCTATAGAACTAGCCTTTGCAACATGTCCTGCATATCAGGTGAAGCGAGTACTTCATTAGAAAGAGTGGTAAAATTCTCTCATTTATTCCACCAATAATAATCATCTTCTAAAACTAGGGTGTGATGTTCAACCACTTCTTCATAATATTTAAATTCAATAATCGACTACTTTTCAAACTCATATTCATCCACTTTTGAAGGCTCAATTGTTTCTAAAAATAGATTATTTAGTTTTCTATGATTATCCCAATCCTCACTTGTGAATAAAGACTCTAAGTCTTTTATTTCTAACCTGTCACAACTTGATTCATGTTGGCTTTCTTGATCATTATAATGATTTTCTTCTAAAAACAAGTGATGAAATTATATCATGTCTTCTGACAGCTCTTTAGATTCATCTCTTGATTCCCCCTCAAATTCACTGGTAACAACTTTTGATGATTCAAGTGCCTCTTCAATGGGATCAATTCTTGTATTTAGATTACCTTGATTATCACAATCTCCATTGGTGGATATTGATTTTGAAACTTGCACTTCCTTTTGAACAATATCTAAGGTGGTTGTAAAATAGGGACATTCAATTTCATCACATTGATTGTTCACATTAGACATTGTTAGATTCAAGGGTGCTAGTTTTCCAAAATGGTTAAGGAATATTACCTCTAATCGATCCCAAGACATAATAGAATCTAGAGGTACGTGGATGTACCAATCCAATGCAACCTCATCCAATGTGTATGAAAACAACCTACAGGCAATATCTTTGGGCATAATTTACAAATAAATTAACATGTCCTTATATCTTTGAATATGTTCCTCAACCAAAGTCACGTCATACCTAAACTAAGGTAAATATTCTTCTGCACCTTTAGAATTTTGATGGATAAGAATGTTTAAATAACGAAAAGAAAAAAATGTTTATTATTATTTTATTATTCTATGCTATTGATTGTTCATGAAACTTAAAAGAAAAGAAAATGTGATTGGCCCTCATATGACCACGATGAAAGTGCTTTGGTTCATTTATCTTGATAGATTTCAGGTAGATTTTATTTGCTGTAACCTTTGAAATACCTTATAAATTAGCCCCCTTTAATAAAATTATAATTTTCATAAAGGAAAGTTAATCTATAACTTTGAATATGGCTTTTTAAATGCCATATAAATTACCTCCTTTAATAAAATTAATTTTCATAAAGATAATTTAATTTATTGCTTGAAAATGAAATGCAAAACTTGAAATGTGAAATAAAACTTACGAAATTATAAAATTCCTTGAAAATATGAACTTTATAAATAATTTTATAATTTCCAACTTACTTCAAACTAAAATAGAAATTGCTTTAAATAACAGTTTAAAGCTTATTCTTTGAACCCGTGCCTCTCTCTTTTTGGCGTTGTGATATGGTCACAATAGATCCTCTTTACATACAATAATATGTACCAATATGAGTTACAATTGAGGGTATATAGTATGCCACCCTCCTTAGAGAAGCTTTGTCCTCAAAATTGAAAGGCTGGAAACTGTTTCTAAAGTTCCTACAAAAACTCTCATGTGGCATCTTCTGGTTGCAACCCTTACCATTGTTCAAGCACTTCAATGATATCATGGGAGCAAAGATGTTGAGTCCTAGAATGGTTTTTGGTTGCAAAAGAATGAATCCTTCATATAAATTAGGAAGGATAGTTTGTACTTGGGTATGCATTCCTACCACCTTCTTCAGGTGAGATAGATGAAAAATTGGGTGAATCTTGGATGTAACTGATATCTCCAACTTGTAAGAAACATCCCCTATCCACTGAAGTACCTTGTAAGGTCCATTGAACTTAGGTGCTAGCTTGTAGACCATTTTGCTTTAAGGACATCTACTTGTAAGGTTGAAGATAAATAAATATCACATCACCCTCTACAAATTCCCTCTCGATTTTGTGTTTATATGTCTATTGTTTCATGCGATTTTGGGTATTTCTAAACTTTGTTTTAAAATAGCTAAGACTTCCTATCTTTGATTGAGGATTTCATCGACTACTTCAACCTTTAAGTTGCCGAGTAGGTAAGAAGTAAGTGTTGGAGACAGTTGACAATAGACTGCCTTATATGGTATTACCCTTGTGGATGTATGAAAAGTGGTGTATCATCATTCTGCTAATGAAATCCATTAACTCTACTTGGAAGAGATAAAAAATCAAAGATATGTTGTGTGGTAAGACCCCAAGGTCTTACTATAAAATTATTAACAAATTAATGTAAATGTAATCGCAGGCCACTCAAAGGGGGCTTCCTTGTAATCGCTTTGCCACTATAGGGGGCTCCCTCCTTAGAATCTATGCTTATTATTCTTATTCTTGGATGATTTGATATGGATGGCCAACCTAATATATATATCTACCCTAAAGCTACGTTGGTGAAGAGACATGATGGTTCACGTATGAAGAGACGTGATGGTTCACGATATGAAGGGTTGTGATGGTTCACTTTATAAGTTAATAATATAATAATTAAATGATTAATAATACTAACTAATACTAACTAATAATGTTAGGATTGAGGATCCTAACATGCCACCCTCCTTAAAAAGAGCTTTGTCCTCAAAGCTCAAAGTGAGAAGCTTTGTCCTTTGTTTTCCAAGAAGGATTTGTGTAAGTTCTTGGACTCTTTTAATGGCATCCTTTCGTAGGCAGGGATATTGAGAAGGATGAAGCATTAGCGAGGGGTTGCCAAGAACAATAGTAGAATCCCCTTAGAAAAATCATGATGACAATGGGAGGGAAACCCTTGGGGTTCCTCAAATACTTCAGAATGATGCATCAAAAGTGATGGTAATGATTTCATATCCTATTTTGGTTCCTTGGTAGAACCAACGGAGAAGGAGTGTGTAGTCACTCTACGTTGGTTCCAAATAGGTTTGGTCATATGGCAAGAACTCACTATTGGTGAGGAATTTGAGTGTAGTTCTTGTAAAGTGCATGTTTGGCCATAATGAGTCACTTCGGGAATGTCTTGAGATATTTCTTGCTCATTGTCCTTGTTTTCCACATATTCCTCTTCTTTTTTATCTTTTGTGGCTTCCTCATCTTCCTTACCTTCCTCATCGTTACCATATTTAGTGTTATCTTCAGGTGTATCCATCACTATGTCTACCTCTATATCATTTTCTTCTTCTATTGCCTTATCGAGGTTAGCATTATGCATCGGCTTGGGAGTGATGTAAGTGGTTGATGAATTCTCCAGAGGTGGTTTCCATAATCGATGTTGTCCGTTGATTTTATCTTTGGCTAATTTGGCCAATCCATAGGTTTGCATCATGGTATAGGGATTGAACCTTGTCACCTCCATTCTAATTTCTTCTTTCAATCCACTAATGAAGTTATTGATGAGAATTGATTCATCCAACCCTGTGTTGTGTTTGGTGATATCCTCAAACCGAGTTTGATACTCACGCACGGAAGTGATTTGACGAAGTTCCTTGAGCAAATCCCACATGGTTGGGTTCCACATGGCTCTGATACTAAATGGTAATACCCCCAGGTCTTACTATAAAATTATTAACAAATTAATGTAAATGTAATCGCAAGCCACTCAAATGGGGCTCCCTTGTAATCACTTTGCCACTATAGGGGGCTCCCTCCTTAGAATCTATGCTTATTATTCTTATTCTTGGATGATTTGATATGGATGGCCAACCTAATATATATATATACCCTAAAGCTACGTTGGTGAAGAGACATGATGGTTCACGTATGAAGAGACGCGATGGTTCACGTTATGAAGTGTTGTGATGGTTCACTTTATAAGTTAATAATATAATAATTAAATGATTAATAATACTAACTAATAATGTTAGGATTGAGGATCCTAACATTGTGAGACATTTATTTACCACCTTTGTCTGACCATCAGTCTGTGGGCGATAGGATGTGCTTTGTTTCAAATGTATTCCCTGAAAGTGATGGAGCTCCTAAAATTTACTTGTGAACACATTATCATGATCATTAACTATGGAGTATGGGATCCTGTGAAACCAAAAGATCTAATCGATGAAAAATTATGATATTTTCCTTACAATATAGGGATGACCTAAGGAGCAAAAGTGAGCATACTTGGTCAATCTATCCACGATCACCATGATAACTAATTTTTCATTGGATAGAGTGAGCCCTTTAATGAAGTCCATGGATATATCTATCCATGGTGACTCTAGAATGGGTAAAGGTTGAAGCAAGTTAATTGTTTTCTCTTTTTGACACTGGCAAGTATCATAGGCATCCACAAATTGTTTTACATTAGACTTCAACCCAAGACAACAAAATTTGTGTTTTACTTGTTCCTAGTTTCATAAAAAACCCATGTATCCTCCTATTGTAGAAAAGTAAAGCTCAATTTAAATATGGAATAAAACAACAATATAATGCTTATAGTGCAATAACCCTACTTCAATGAATAATTAGGATGGTCCCTTGTTGTCTGAAGGTTTTGAATAAATTTTGCAAGTGTGGGGTCATCTTTCCTTTTTGTCTAGAGTGACTCCAATTGATCATCCCTAAGGATAAGTACTACATAGAGTGTATCTCATGTTTTTGGTAATCTAGAAATGGCATCAATGACCAAATTTTTTTTTCTTGTAGTAGACTATCTCATAGTCATATCCTAAGAAATTTGTGACCCATTTCTATATCTTAGGGAAATAAATCCTCTATTTCAATATATACTTGAGGCCACGATGATCTATCTTAATGATGAAGTGATGCCCTAACAAGTATGGCCACCAATGGAGGACAAGAAAGACAATAATCATCATCTCCTCATGAGTTGATTTTATGATATTTAATTAGGACCTTGATTATGAATACAAGGGGTTGATCTTCTTGCATGAGTACAACCCCCAATCCCCACTCTTGACGTGTCACTTTATATTACAATGGTTTTTAAAAAGTTAGGTATTGCTAATACTAGTGTATGACAACATTATTCAAAGTCAAAAAGGTATATTCAGCTTCACTGATCCATATAAACGTATCCTTACAAAGTATAGTTGTCAAAGGTGTCGTAATCTTCCCATAATCCTTGACAAAATTATGGTGGCACCCTATGAGTTTGAGGAATCCCCAAAGGCTCTCTTAAAGGTTTTGGGTTTGGGCCACTCCATGGCTTCAAGCTTTGTTAGGTCGATGCATACACCATATTTGGACATAATGTGCCCCAAATATTTCACTTTTGTTGCTCCAAAAGTACCCTTAGATTGTTTTACATACAATTGATTTTGTTGCAAAATTTCCAACTCCTTGTCAACATGTTATAGGTGCTCTTCCCATGTTCTACTATATACTAGTATGTCATTAAAAAATACCAATGCAAACTTTTATAGATATGATTTAAGAATCCTATTCACCAACCCTTGGAAAGTTGATAGTGCATTGGTGAGACCGAAGGGTATAACCAAGGAATCATAGTGCCCCTCATAAGTCCTAAAAGTTATCTTATTTGTCCCTCTCATGAAAAATGGTATCTTGATCTGAGGTCCAATTTGGTAAAGTATTTAGCACCATGCAGTTCATCCAAAAAGTCACCAATCACAGGATTGAGAACTTATCTTTGATGGTGATATTATTGAGTTCACAAAAATCCACACACATTCTCCATTATTCATTCTTCTTTCTTAGTAGTAATATTGGGGCTAAAAAAGGGTTTGTGCTTGTATGGATTAGTCATGCTTGCAACAATTCCTTCACTAATGGCTCAATCTCATTTTTCTAGTGATAGGGATACCTATACAGTTGAATATTTGAAGGTTGACTCCCTGATGCCAAGTTGATTCTATGGTCCTTTGACCAATTAGAAGGTAGTTTTTTAGCCTCATTGAGGACCTTTTGACTCTTAGTTAGAATGGATGGCATTTTTATGACATTTATTCATATTGTATAGCACACAACTACATCAATAAAAATCTACCCACTATGGCCTAATGGCCCTTCTTGATAAATTGTTGCATCTAATGGGACGTTATAACTTTAGATTTTTTCTTTTTGACTCCATGGATGGTGTGTGTGTTTTCATTGTCCTACAACACTAGTCCCAAAGTTCTTAGCTAGGGTAGCGCAACACAACATCCATGATCATACTAAAATTAATAATCACCTATGGATAGTTGGACATTCCGACACCTCCCATTATAGGTCATGATATCCCCATCAGTGATTTTTACATTAATTTGACCATGGGCATAGATGAAACAATCTATTCTTTTGGCTACACTAAGGTCAATAAAGTTATTTGTGCTACCAAAGTTTAAAAGTATCAAAATCTTATATCCTTTTAGAAATCCTTAGACTATCATGCATTGGGGTGTCAATAATCCTACAATATAATTGGAAGAAATGGTAGGAATTTCTTCTATGAGACTATCGATTGGAGGTTCTACATTTATTGATTCCAGTTACTCTTCTACTGAATACACAAATTCATCCCCTATGCTTGTAGAAGAAGACAATATTGCTCATATCCAAAAGTAGAGATGTGTTTTGCATTTGTGACCCATGACCCATTTTTCATCATAGTTATAAGATAGTCCCTTGGTTATGTGATTTGCCATATCCTCTAGTGTTAGCCTCTTTATTATTGGAGCCTTTGGAGCATTATGATTTGTGGATGTGAAAGTTCTATTTGTTGACTACCTTGGGCATTCCATTTGTTCTCTACAATTTTAGCTAGCCCTATGGCAATCATGTAGGTGGTTGGCTTGAGAATTTGGATCTCAATTCTTATTTCTTCCTTAAGGCCACTAATAAAACAACTCATGAATAATTCATCTAGGAGAGCTTCGATTATGTTGGTAAGCTTCTCAAAAGGCATAATATACTCAAGTAATATGTTTTTTTATCAGAACTTAGTGAGAGCATCAATACAATCTTCAAACTCTAACAACCCAAATCAACTAAGGAGTTCTCTTGAATTGTGTCCATCCAAGGTTTGGGACTTGTTTCCACAACCATTGGTACCGATGTAATGCTTCAAGATCAAAATTAAAAGCAACTACAAAGATCTGTTGGTGGTTGAATCGAGTTTCATGTACATGTAATTTCTCAAATTAAATCAACCAACTTTGTGTCTTGATTCCATCAAACATCAAAAAAACTATTTTAGGAAGTCTAGGAGTCATGCCTCTATTGTTCCCTAACCACTAATTGTTTTCCTCAATAAAGACCTTAGAGGAGTCTGTTAGGTCAATAAATTTCCCCCTTTGAGCTTTTGGGATATTTTTAGCATACCCATAAAAATTTAGATATTTAATCTTAAGCACTTCAATGTCCTGACTCATTATGTCATATTTATGCTGACAATATACTATCATAGTGGAGAGTAGATATTTGACCTTGGAGTTTAATTATGGCATCTAAATTGATGAGTTGTTCCTCCATCTTATGCATTCTGACCTTTTTTGCTTGATAACGGGTCTCTAGTGGCATTTACTAGAAATAGAATTATTTTTAGCATATACTATTTTTAGTAAGGGTCCCAAAAAAGTATATAGGTGCTATAGAGTATAGACCAAAATGATGAGCTTGAAAAGATGATTGAAATGGGCTAATACCACAAAAGGATGATTTTTGGGTTCTCAAAAAAATGTATAGGTGCTATACACCAAAATGATCAACTCCCGAGACGATTGCAAATGGACTATAATAAGGGTTTTCAAGTTGTGTATCTTCTTCAAAATCCTCTAAATTTCAAATTTTCTACCCCGTGAGCTATTCTCCTGATAAGGTAAATAGAAAATAAAAGTATTTTAGGTTGAGGTGTGTACTCTCCATAGACCTCTAATATACAATAACAACAATTGGTAATTATTGAACCAATATTTCAGGCCACTATCCAAGAAGGATATAGCCAATATCCTTGGGCACACTACCCACCTCTCCTACATAGTTAAATAACTTCTTATATATGAAGGTTTGGCTTAGGATTCCTAAATGAGGTCTCTTGATATGTGTAAGGTATGTGGGAGCTCAAATTTGTGTACGGGTGTTATCTAAGGCTTGGGAATTGGAGCCTAATCACCCCTCACTTCACTAGAGGCTTTTGGGCAATCTAGCTTAGCTAATAATGACAAATCTTTCGTGTTATTTTAAAACAACCAGAACACCATTTATAACCTATGGACCTAAGGTTAATAGAAAAAAAAATGATCATAATAGAAGCTTATCATGCCCTGGAAAGAGCTTTGATACTTCTTCTCATGTGAATATTTCACCTCAAAATACTTAGTTCAGAGATGTACTAAGATAAAAAATTCAGTTTCATAGATAATTCTAACTATGATTACAAGGATTATTGACAAAGGCAACACTAATATTGCTTATCTAAAATATGGAAATGTAAAATAATAGCAAATGTAGGAATTTGGGACAAGTAATATTACTATCGTTGGCCTCTTGGAGGGTGGAACCTCCTTACAAAATATTTCAATTCTTCACTAGTCTTGTAAGGGTTACATCTTTCCCTTTTTATAATATTTACAAGCATATTTCCTAACATTCTATGACAATATGATATGACAGTATTTAATGACAATATTCTTTACTACATATTCTATGGTAGTTATATTCATGATTCCAGAGTGGTTATTGTTAGGATCTCATCCTAACCCTTAATGTAATAACTTCCATGATGTAATAATTCCTAGTGAACGTGGGTAGTACCCATGATTAATATTTTGTAATGTTCTAAGTTTTAGCTTAGGTAGTGCCCATGACAAATGGCACCCTTTTTATGTAACACATGGTAGATAGGTGGCATTGTGCATGTAATTCGTGTGGCATTATGCATGTAATTCGAGTGGCATTGTGCATGTAATTCGAGTGGCATTGTGCATGTAATTCAAAGTGGCACTATGCATGTAATTCGGGTGGCATTATGCATGTAATCCAGGTGGCATTTTGCATGTAAGCCAACCTTGGAAGGAAACTCCTTAAATACCCGAAAGGGCACCAATGTAACCATCTTTTGCAAAATTAATGAAGTATTGAAGGAGGTTGCCCCATCGAAGAGGCCTGCAATTCAGTCCTATTGTGAGATTGTTCTTTATGCAAATTTCTGTTATATTAATGTGATGTTTATGTGAGTTATTTCCAAGCAATTGTGTGAGAGTGTGTTATTTGAGTTTATTTTATAGCAGGATCATAACAGTTATATACATGATTATATGACACACTCTTACCTATATCTAACTTAGCACATGGACCAAATATAACTTAATATGTGATCCACTTTATATACAACATCATATGTCAACATGAGTTACAATGGTGGGGTTTGTAACAACTAACCATGTGATTTCCTTAAATAATGAAAATCACAACCAGCCATCAATGAGCATCCAAATAAGGGATTCAGCATCAACATCCCTTTACACAAGCATGTGCAATGCAACGGTTATGAAATCTACATGTAATGGAGAGATCAACAACTCAAATCACCATAGACAATTTTTTGAAGAGATCACACAACTAATGAATGGCTACGACCAAGTTGAAGCAAATCTTCTCCCACCTCATCCGACTATGTGGCATAGTGGTTAGGTGGCTTGCTTGTGGAAAAGAAGTGCTAGGTTTAAAACTCAATGATGGTCCCCTTTTGTATGACAAGCATTTTCTAACCAAAATGCATGATAAAATTTCTTGTTTTACCTTCGGCACAATAATCAACTCTCTTATTTGAAAGTAGATCATCTTAGGTTCGAGCTTCATCGGTTCTAAAACCATCTCAAATTATATATATGTGTGTGTGCGCGCGTGTGCGTGTACGTGTGCGTGTGTGCACGTAGCCTAAAGAATAGATTGCCAACCTGTTGGTCACGAATCTGCCTAGTTACAAAATCTATGCTTTGTGCGCCCTAGACCCGACCAAAATTGAAAGGTCGGAGGAAAGGAATGTCCTCCGGACCAATCTCCAAAGAGGGTTGGCTCCCTTTCTAATCTACTTTGGTTATAATATTAGGGTAACAAGAAATAAATAGGGAAATATGGCTATAAGCCGGTAGTATAGGATGGGGATAGACTAATAGTCGAAATTCAACTAAGCAACAATTAGCGTACAACAGAAATGAAAGCACAGGAACTTCTTATAGTTATGCAAGGACAATCTCCAAAAAGCATCTCAGTATTCAATCCCTCACAAGCAAAGATTAGATTCAGTTGCAAAATTTAGACACAGTAAGTAATAGAGATGAACGTATTTAGAAATGACACAAAAAGTTATCAAACGTTAAATTATTCAAAGAACCAAAAGCCGAAGTCTTTCTATTGATGCAGAAAACATAGTGTTTTTCTGCAAAGTATCCATCCTTTTTTCTCTTACATGATAATGATTAGTATCTATAGAGGGTTGCACCTCTTTCATTTAATGCACCTACAAACAAAATATTGATAGATCAAAAACCAACAAGAATAATTTCCTCCTCAGCATCAGTGATGTTCTGGTTAAAATATTATTTATGGAAACCGTGATATAGATTTGGTGGGAGAATCACATGGGAAATCAACATGATTAAATGGTGGAAAGCAACCCTGAGCATCGGTGCATTGGGACGCAACAAAATCACTTCGAAATCGGGAGCTTGATCATTGAATTTGCTTCACCCTTGCACCTTGGAACTCCACTTTCACCATAAAAGTCCACTGAGCATTAAATCTATCTTGAGAAACGATAAAGTCGATGGGCGGTGTGTTGGAAATGAACAAGAAAGACATCTGATCTTGCAAAGTTGAAGTAAAAATCCTAGAAACACTGCTTACATTGCTTTGAAAATTAAATTCCATCCTTCCCTGACTCTTCTCGAAAGAATTTGTAAAAATAGTGCCTTGGGAAGCAACACCTTTGAGAATAAATGCAAAGGAATCGTTTTTACCCATAAATGAGGTGAAACAGCCTTTTCAAAACCATAATAGGCAACAACGACAACTTCGTTCGGCTTTTGAATGACATCTTGGTGATTTCGCCCCGAACGCTCCTTCCTCTTATCATCTTCTTCTTCTCGAAGAAAAAACCTTCGATTTTCTTTGAAATTTGTCTACATTCTTTATTCCATCCTCAACGACGACCAAGGCCAGGTACAATCTTAATCATAGCAGAATTTATTGTTTTCGCCCCTACTGGAAGGCGATAGGGACATTCGTGCTTTTCGGGAGGCAACATCAACTTTGACTACTTTTCTTTAGGATGAGCACGCGCTACAACTTCCTTTTGCCCGAAATTCATTTTTAAAACTTCATTTGTCCCCTGGAGAGGTGAAACCACATGGCACCTCTCAACAGGGGCGCCTTCGATTTGCTATGCCTTAAAATTAACACCAAGCGCTACTTTTTATTTCCACCCTGGTGTGGGCAAAAACATCAAATATATTAGAAGAGGGCCCTATGACATCAATCCTCTCCTTTGCCTTGAGAATATTCAATATTGCCCTCTCGCCCCAAAGAGAGGTGACAATGAGTTTCGCCCCACTTGGGCCGAAAGCCCTCTTTAAATCTTGCTTTAATTTGTTCGTGCCGAGCCCACGACAAGCTATTTTTTAAAGTCCTCCTTTTGCTATGTTTTACCCCGAAGAGGGGCAAAAGGGAGTTTCGCCCCCCACTTGGGGCGAAAATCCTTTTAACCTTTCAACTTGTCAGCTCCTTTTGTCAACGTAACCATTTTCTCTTCAAAACAATGTTTGCCCCAAAGAGGGACGACAAGGGTTTTCGTCCCTCACTTGGGGCGAACGAACCTCAACTCTTTGCTCAGCGCCTTTCAACTCCTTCGCATCACGATTTTCGCCCGCTTGTATTTTAAATTGATGTTCGCCCCAAGGAAGGGGTGAAACTACTTTTAATGTTCATTTCGGGCGAAAACACATTTTTATTTCTTTCCTTAGGTATTTTTGAGCGATTTTTATTTCTTCCAGGCACAATAACTTTTGTTGTTGTTTTTCACCCCCAAAGAGGATGCAAATGACTTTCGCCTCTCTCGGGGCGAACTCACTTCCATCAATGCCTTTAACTTTCCATTAACCACTTTTCCTTGTTCCTTATACTTATGACATTAATTTTATTTTCAAAACTCCATTATCTACCAACACAACGTCCATGAAAATTTAAAGGAATGGATTTAAAACAAAAATAATTGCAATAAAATGTACTGGCAAAAATCTGAAGTGCTAAATTATTCATTATATTTCACTTTTTACAATAAAAACCATCAACAAAATTTTAATGTGGCAAGGTGTCAAAACTGCTAACACAACCACATTGAAGTAGGTGTCATATTTAGATTCATAGACACAACACCCAATCCAATGGCAACACATCACAATAGTTGATTCGACAATTTTTTTTCTAAGGTTTGGTATTTAATTTTTTCTTGATCTAATTTAATCACATTTTCTTGAGGTCATAACTTCTACATACAAAAGCATTTAGAGCCTGTTTTTCAAGATTGCATGATTAGTGTCGATAGTTTACGGACCTATTACAAATCTATTTGGGGTTTTTTGTGCTAAATGGACTCCCTAGGGTATGTTACTCGTCTCAATGACCCACATTATAGCACTTGCTCAATTCAAGTAGCAAGATTACTCAAGAAAAAATCTTTGATTTATCTTTAAGAACGGGTTAGGTCTCAATGATCATGAACTTAGTAAGAGAAAGGAGGAAGCTCTTAAATTATTCTTCATGTTAGTGGAACCAAATGTACTTTTTCACATCAAAGAGAAGACTAATCCTATTGATGTATGGACTACTTTGAAAGATCTCTATGAAAATGTAAGTGCTAGTGAAGTTAATAGAATATAAATTGAGCTCTTCAATCTCAAAATTTTAGATTTCAATAATGTCAAAGACTATATCTCACTTCAAAGCTCTAAAAAATTGATCTAGCTATGACGAGAGGCAAGGTAAAGAGTGATGAAGAGTATATCAAATCTATTACTTCCAATCTTTCTCCTCCTTTTCATTTAGTTGACTTGGTTCTTTATGTGAATATTATGACTGTCAAAAAATCATAACCTATCTCTCTTGAAGGATTTTTCAAGCTTCTAATCCATTATAAAGTGGCAATGAAGAATTGTGGAGCTCTTTTTCACACACAAGTTCATCCAAAAGGCTTCAAGTTAACGAAATCTAAAACCCAAGTGCCTCAAGATAAGTCTAGGGTTTCAAAAAAGGCAAATACTTGTGAGAATTGTAAAAGGGAAAACATTAAGAATTGCATTACAAGGATGAAGAAGATTGAGATATAATTCTTGAGGATTGGACACAAGCTTTTTGATGATGATGATGATTTAGAAGGAACAACAGAGGCCCACTAAACCATCCAATATGAGGAGGGAGGTGTCAGCTCAAATTATGGGGAAGTGTTGAAATATTTTGTATTTAACGTTATTAGGCCAAGGCTATCAGTGATAAAGTACCTACAGGTGCTTATAGATTTCAAGAAAAGATGAGCAATCATTGACAATTGCATGCATTCCTCTAATTCTTTCAAATGCTCCTCTTTTCTTCCATATAATGATCACTTGTTAAGAAATATTGTAAGCATTTTTATCAACATTTATGTAAATATATACATGATAATGTGTTAAAATATGGCAAGTGCATTGCACAATCTAAAAGATATTTAATTATACGCTAAACCATGTTCTCAACAAAAGTAGTAATTAGCTTGTCCTCAATAATGTTATATGATTGTTCTAATAAAAATCCATCCAAAAAATAATAAATTTATTGCTTGGCTACCTCTTTAATGAGTGGAATCCAAAAGGGGTCCTTGATTGTGATTTCATTCAAACTTCTAAAGTCAACATAAATTTCAACTTGTGACCTATCTTTCTTCAAACTAATATTTCTCTCTTACCTTCTCTTTTTCTTATCTTAAGCAACAACTTCCATATAGTTGCATATATGTTTAGGAATGCATAAAATAATTGTCTGTAGTGCATGAAATAGTGTTCACTTTGACAGGTATACTAGACCCCAAAAACTATGTAGCCAACCTTTATGATTTTGATGACCCCTCCATTTGATTTATGGCGATCTTTCTTCCTTGGTTGCTTTATTTTCTTGCAACTTCCTCATTAACATGTACTCAAGCCTCCTACCATTTTTTTCGTCAACTCTCTTCCTTTCTTGTGTGCAAGTCCCCATACTAGTTTCTTTGATATCTAACATACTGAAATTTTGATTACCCCTAGCTTCTTTGCACAACCATCCTCTTCATGGTTGCCTTGTCTGTACCACGAACACATCATTTGTTTGCTAATGCTGCAACATGTGTGCAATTATGTACAAAATGTCCCCACTAACATTTCTTACATTGTATAACTAGTTTTTTTTATTGTCATATTGAATGGTGTTTGCATTTTTTGAACTAGATTGGTTACTTATTTATTATTATCCTCCCTTAATGGTTAATTTGGTACTTGCCACTTGTTGCACCAACTTTACTTTTCAAGGTAATTGGCATCTCCTTAGATTCCTTTTGAAGTGCAAAGCTTTAGAGATGATATTACATTCAACCAAGATCCTAACATTGAATGTTTATGTATCTTGAATATGGCATAATCTGCATATTTGGGTTGGTTGTCATTGGCGTACCACTTTTTCCAACACTCAAAACACCAAATATCATGCTTGCCATTGTCTTCCTTTTCCTCTTTCATCTTTTACATCATATCTAAATGTCCTCTTCTAACACTTCAATGGATATGGAGGCTACTTTTGGCTCTACTTTGACTACCTTTTGCCATCACCTTTTTCATCTCACTTTCTAAAGTTGAGGCTCTACACACAATGTTAGGGGCAAAACTTTCATCTTCTTCCAAAACTTTTGAAAAATTCCATCCATGAACTACTACTTCTCTAGTTCATCGACAAAACAACCTTATCAATGACTTCCTTCAGGCGAAGGTTATATGACTTAATGTTCTCATCTTTCTCTTATCTTGTACTAATTATTTCATCAATGATTTTTGTACCATCGCACAAAGTTTAGAACTCCCAAAATCTTATTTGAGGTCACCCAACACATTAAACAAAGAATGTAAGGATAGCTTCTTATCCATTTCTAAGCATAACTAGAGTAGTTGCATCGAAACTACTTCATTTGTTACTTTGTTTGCCTTCCATATCATTACAAAAGTATCATTTGGACAAATGGAATCCATATTTTCATTTTTAAAAAAATTGGGCATTTCTACTTGCCTGCTCCTACTGTAGCCATTGCCAATTGTGTCTGTTTTATGCTTAATCTTGGTCGTGCACTTGTCAACTCACCTTATTCATTGACTGATGGCCATTCTTTAGATGCTTGATTCGACGTTTGTGTTAATGTTAATGATATTCATTGACAATATAAAAACATTGGATCTATCAAGTGCTAAAACTCCAACCACTTCCCACATGCTCCTTTGCAATCACCTTTGTGTCAAACTTTCATCCCATGCACCTCTAGACACTCCCTTTCGCACTTGTGACGATGTTGTGGTCACTAGAACACATTTTTTGTTTGCACAAATTACTTTGTCCTATCCATCTTCATTTGTGCAAACTTACGCACCTACCAAACTACTACACAATGTAAATCTACACAATCATCTTTCTTCTTCTACATGTACATTATCTTCTATGCCTCATATGTATGTCATCTAGTCATCTACTAACAACAATAATCTCCCCCACATTTGTTTTAAATATTTTTCTTCATTAAAAACCACCTTTCTCGTCTTCAATTTCTGGCAACATTATTCCTTCCATCACCTAGACAATGTCGTCACCATTGTTCATGTGTCTTTCTTTTGATAGAATAGACACCAATGTTTCGACACCTTGCCTTTCCTCTTCCCAAGGAGGCTCTACAAAAGATTGATTCACAATTCCTTCTACCAATAAAAGGGGCTCTCATAATTATTTTGCACTTTGTCACAAGTGCCCATGCATAGTCTTCACCATGTTTGACATTTGTTTATGTCGTTTGTTGTGAGACATGCTCAAACTTGCATGTAGCCTTTTCTATCACTCCTAATTGTTAGCACCAACATTTATGTATACTTAAAGTGGATTATCGTTTATTCATTTAATTTATTGCTAAAATATTTGATCAAGACTATACAACAATGATGCCAGATGTAACATAATAGTTTTGTGTTTTGTATGTATGTAAAATACAAAGAAAGAAAAAACTCAATATAAATGTTAACATTAATAACAACAATACATTTGTACACAAGAATGATTGCACAAAATAAATATTAGATTACTAAATCAAAGTATAATGAACATCTACCAAATGTAGCATAATAGATTGGTATTTTGTGCACAATGCAAAAGACTGTAAAATACAAGGTAAGTAATAACTCAGTACAAATGCTAACATTAATAACAACAATCCATTTGTATGCACAACAATGATCGTACAAAGCAAACTTAGATTACAAAATCGAAATCAACGTACAATGAAGACTCACCAAATGTAGCATAACACTTTGGTGTTTAGTATGCACTGCAAAGAATGTAAAATACATGGAAAGAAATAACTCAATGCAAATGCTAACATTAATAATAACAATCCATTTGGAGGTTGGTTTCCTAAAGGTTCATGTTGACCTTGGAGAAACATTAGGAAAAAAGTTTTTTGCTCTGCTAGGGTTTGATGAGGAAAGCTGCTTTGCTGGGAATTTTTTGAGACCTATCTGGTGGGCTCTGCGAGGATGGCAACAGTTTCTGGAGGAGGTATGAACAACTGGAGGAATGTAGTGATGGCATCGGGTCCGTCACGAGTCGTGCATGCTAGGGCTGGTATTTCTTTTAAAAATGATTGGAAGGAACAGGATTTCCCATTGCATGCTGGGAATAGCTTGTCAAAGAACAATGGATGTTTGGAACGATGTGAAGCCAGGCCGGTTCTAGTGGTTCAACCAGACTCGGTGGCAGAAGATGTGGAGTATTTAACCAAACATGTGCTTATTGGTAAATTTATGGACATCCGAATTTCTCTTCCCTTTGTGGAGGCTTGGGTTAGGAAGACTTGGAACCCTGAAGGTGATGTGGAGGTGATGCTGAGTGCAAACAACTATTTTATGGTGGTTTTTTCTTGTCTTGCGGATCGTAACAAAGCATTTGAAGGAGGTCCCTATTTATGTAACCAAGCGGGACTCTTTCTTAAACCCTGGCATGTGGGTTTCAACCCATCAGAGGAGCGGCCGTCATGGGTTCCCGTGTGGGTTCGGCTTCCGTGGCTCCCCTTGGAATTTTGGAGAAATGACATCTTGCATATGATTGCCCTTCTACTTGGGAAGCCGGTTGGGCCATCAGGACAGACGCTGGATAAAAATGTAATCTCTATTGCCCGTATCTGTGTTGAAATTGATTTAAACAATCCTATTCCAGATTCTATTGAAATACAATTCGGATCAACCACATGGGTTCAAAAACTTGACTATGAAGCTCTTCCATTTCGTTGCCGGATTTGCCATGAATATGGCCACTTACAAAGAAAATGCTCTAAGTTTGTCCTACTCGTGGCTTCAAATCCTGGGCCCTCTCAAGCTGTACAAAATATGGATAAAGGAAAAACCCCGATAAAGGAGGGGGATCAGGATAAGGAAGGCTTTGTTTCGGTAAAACCTCGGAACAAAGGAAGAAAGGCAAAAAGAGACATTAAGGATAACCAGCCAGATGCTCAGCTCAATCGTTTTGAAATTCTAGAGAATCTTTATCAGTGCGTGGAGATACCTGAAACATCGCTACCTGTTATAGATATAACAGGACCAAATAAGTTCTCTTCATGAGGTGGAACCAAGGGAACCAGATACAGGGGGTTTAAATGAAGAACAAAGGGCTTTGGTTCCGAGTATAGGTGATATGGTTGGCCCTAGCCCTGGAAGTGAAGTTTTCTTAGAAAATGGCACAAATTTAGATGTGCCCTCTCCTACCCAGGCACTGATGCAATCATCCATGGACTGTAAAACTCCTACGGTGCTGGGATTGCAACATAAAATAATTAAAAAAATGCTTCAAATAAGAATATGAAGGTGGGTCGGAAGAAAGACTAGGATAAAATTAAGTTAATGGGGGAGACTTTGGTAGAGTCAAGTTTGGTGAGAACGTTGGACTCCCATTTTTATAACCCCCAAAAATGATTATACTTTCATGGAATGTAAGGGGGTTGAACAGCATCTCCAGACAAAAAGTTGTTCGTGATTTGATTCGTGTTCATTCTTCGGATGTGGTTTTTATTCAGGACAAAGTATTGATAACTGGGAGAGTCTCCCATTTGGGGATTCTCAACACCTACGGGAGTTGATCCATAAGGATGTTCAGACTTAATGTGGTTTGTTTTTTTTTTGTTTTCTTTGGGAGTTGACCTTGTCTGGTGATTTAGCCTGTCTTGTTGCTTATTTGAGTCTTGGGTGGGGGCTCAGCTATACTTTGTAATCCAGACTTTTTATCAATAAATTTTTACCCCTTTATTTAAAAATAATAATAATAACAATCCATTTGTACACACAACAATGATCATCCAAAGTAAACATTAGATTACCAGATCAATATACAATAAACACAATATGTACAACCTTAGTTATCAAATTCATCGAATTTTTTAGATAAAATTCGAAATTCGTCGAATTCAAAACTCTAACGAATAAATTCGGTGAATAAACCCTAAATTCGGCAAAAAAAAAACTAAACATAAAAGAGGTATAAAAAACCCTAAAATCAATCATTGATGGTTAAAACAAAACCCATAAATTATAGAAAGTTCAAGCAATCTAAAATATAAAATATATATCAACGTGAAAGTATTGTAAAAAAAAAATTCTTCAGATCCACGACTTGCACAAATTATATTGGATGCAACTATTTTTAATCTATTTTCTTTAGTTCTTTATTATCAGTTGAGACTCTAGATATATGGGAGTTTCATAGGAATGATAACCAATGTTGGAAGGATATAAAGACAATGCCTGCATCGATGTGCGAAGAGTTTGGCAGAGGGTATTGGTATGAGTGTGTGGGAGGAGGAGATTATGTGTGCTTTGGAAGGGTTGCTTCTGGAGATACTGGTGGAAATATGGCTACTTATAATCTGAGAGAGCAATCTTGGATTTGGGTGCCACGTTCAAAGAGATTCGGTGCCCGAGGCTTGGGGGCGATGGTCTTTGAACCAAACCCTTTTTCGAAACCCTAAATGATCAAAGAAACTTTGTATGTTGTGACTGAGAGAATGGACAAAAATATTAGTTCTATGTTAAAATGCATGATATTATTATAATTGATAAAAAAAATTATAATTTATCTTTTTAAAAAAAATATTGATTTAAATGTTTGAAAATCTTCTCATCTATTAAAAAATTACTAAGTTTAGGTAAAGTTATAAAAATGTTTATATTTTTAAAAATATTTTAAATTATATATTTCCAAAAAAAAAATTATTAAAATCAAATATTATAATTTTGTATCTTTGATTTTTAAATTTTATATAAAAAAAACAAAATAAAATTATTTCAAAAAATATATGTGCATTTATAATAATTGAATTTTATGTCAAATTTTATTTCGAATTTTTAAACATGTCAAATTTTTTTCGAACTTCAAGAGTGTTGAACTCGAATATGAACTCAAACTTGATAACTAAGAGTGCAACTATTAAACTACTAGTACAACCAAGATAACACTACATGTTCATCATAATCATCATAATCATAAACTCAAACTTGATAACTAAGTGTGCAACTATTAAACTACTAGTACAACCAAGATAACACTAATGTTCATCATAATCATCATAATCATAACCATAACGCTACAATTCCCACAAAGAAAGCAAGGGATATATACAAACATATAGTTGGTAACTACAAACTACCCGTTGATAATACACAACAAAAATTTAGTCCCTTTATATAAAGAGATATTGCACTCACATGAAAACCTACACGAAATCAAATATCAAACTATAAATTATATGCAAATCAAAATGCTCAAACATCTATACTCAACAACTCACTATTGAGGTGACACAAGTGCTAGCACCACTATGAACCTGCTGCCTACATTAATAGTAAAAATAAGAATATCATGGTTAGCATTAATGCCTTACAAACACATGCCTAGACAGAGTTTGCCTTGTCTTATACTAAATAGTGTCACATGTCCACTACTTTGTCTGGAGTGGAAAGTGCCCATCATGTTTCATGTGAAAGTCTTGCATGGAAAGCTTCCATTTTGTCCCACACAATATTTGAAGACATCTAAAGTAACAACTTGATATTTGGATGCATGATTGATAGTATATGGAGTCATGTGAAGACAAAAAAATCATTGCAAATAGTCAAGTCATTAGAAACACAAATAATCGTAAGGAAAATATCGGAGAAAAATCTAAAAATTGAAATACCTTGAAGTCCAAAGTGTATTTTTGAAATATCTAGAAGCCTTGTAATATCTTTATATTTAAGCATTTCTATTTGTGATATTTTAAAAGTAACATCACATATCTAAAGATTTTTTAATGAGATGTTTGGAATGTAATATCTGGCTACATGCCCATATCAATAGGGCAGACCTCTCTATGCAAGAAAATAGAAACAAGCGAGAGTGAACATGGCCAAGTGAAGGCTAGTTGGAGTAGTAAAACATTGTAAAGTGTAGAAGGATATTGACATGATCTCATCATCAAACTAGGAGGTGTTACATGGTGAGCAAAGGAGTTGGAAAAAAAACCGAGTCAGCAAGCTCTCATCTTCACCACAATTGCTCAAAGTGGAACATTTGTAGAGCTGATTCATGTTGGACAAAGACCCAATTTCTCTATTCTAAAAATCTACTCAACAACATCAATGTATCGATACCTGTTAATAGCGGTATTAACTGCTGCTTTCAAATACATTGTAACGCATGTTGATGGAGCCTTCTACATTTAACATCACAACCACTCAGGATTTGACAAAACTGACCTAAGTGAGCTGAATTTTTTAGGTGAACACATAATTACAAGTTATATATATAGATATATGGTTCCTCTTATTGTAAATGTACTTTGTTAGCTTTGTCTAAAAACTGTGCAATAAAGAGAAGCAGAAGAGGTCCACAATTTCCACACAATGAACAGTGTCGACTAAGTAAATGCCATAGCAAGAAAAGGAAATAAGAACCAATACATATGATACCATCTGACAGGTAAAAAAAGAGTTTAAAAAAGGTTCCTGAAAGGAGTTCTGTTGGCATCCGTAGCATAATTATGAAGGTATAACTTCTAGCCTTCCATTAGTGCAATTACATCCATTTTCTCACTATCGTATTATGTCTCAAGCAAAGTTGCCCATAACCAAACTATGTAGTCTCTCAGCTAAGTCTATTGCTTGGTCTGCATTTCATTGAATCTTTCCACTGACGTATTGCATGTTTAGAGTCCTGTAGGTTGAAAATGGTTTTCATATTTCTAGCGAAAATGTAGAACAAGATGCAAGGATGATAAGAAATGCATTTTCTCTTGTCAATTATGTTAATACTGAGTGTAAACATGATGTACACAAATGTATCCTTGACTCTGACTTCTGTGTGCTTTCATATGAATAAAATATGTTTAGCTCATTAAGTTACATTGTGACACTCGTAAGGATTCCATTCCCTTTCTAATGAAAAGAAATAAAAGATTGTGTACACTGATCACAAATCTTATTTGCTAACATATCATGAAATTTAAAACATCAGAAATAAAATGTCACAAGAAAAAAGAATAAGGATTCCATTTGAAAGTATAACCTAACCTTTCTTTAAAAAAGAAAAAAAGAAAAAGGCACCAACTCAATGGTTATGCATGCCAAAGTTTTCCTTTTAAGTTGATTATTCAATCTATGTTCTCCTGCTTGCATCTGACACTTACAAAATCAAAATATTTAGCATGATTTGACACAGCTAAAGTTGCCAGGTCTATGAATGATAGAATCCATTCCATGGAATCTTGCTTGAACCTACTCTCACACTCAAATGTGGTGCGTACATCTTCAGTTTCATGATCTCTGCTTGGGAAGATTCCCAAAGACAGTTTGATATTGCCAAAACACGGATACTCGAACCTTGCAACTGAAATCACATCAAGCATTGTCAGAGAAAAGCACTTATGAAACAGAAATGCATCACATAAATCTCTAAAATGTTAATGATATTCATTGTAGCAACAGCAAATATGAATGGCTTAGCCACTCTCAAGAAGTCCATTTTTCAAGAAAATTGTATTTATAGGAAAATAAAAATGCATGATTAAATTTTTTTAAACCACCGAACATGGCCTACAGATATCATCTTTCATCTAGTCACATGATTATGTTGTTTCCCAGCCACACCTGAAATTCTAAATACAGTGCACTCGAATAATTGGATATCATGGAAACCTTTGTGTGCTTCAAATTCCATTTGAAGTTGCCCTGGAGAGGAATATAAACATGGAAGAAGATATGACCACATAACAGAATTCATATAGATTGAACAGTGAACTGAAGATCCCAACAAAAGAGATCATATGATGGCCTTTTAATAAGAGAACCTATATTGTGGATACTCACATGCACACGCAGACCAAGTTTTCTTACTATTCATCTATGTTTCATAAAGTTTCCAGGATTGAGACAGCATAAGATGATGGGACGCATTTCCAGGACAGCAGGGCATGTTTCCATCATGATGTGACATCCTCATGGAAAATAGATACTCGTCCAAATTCATTTTGCTTGACTGAACTGTGTATTCTTCATCCCATTAATTGGTATTAAATATGAATCCCTTTTGCCCTTACCATATTGTACTACATTAGAAAAGGGAAGCAAACGATAAATACAAAAGATCCCACTCAAGTTTCCACGTGTAAAACCCAAGCATCTCTTCTAGAAAATGTCTATATTTAAGGAGTTGTTACGTAATTGCCCAGACCTCCTTTAGCAAACCAATAATATAACCAACTCCATAAGACAATAGGAACCTGCTGTTGGCACAATATATGACCACCTCTTCCCAACATGTAGGGGTGCAATGGATAGTCTCACTACCTTAGTGTCCACCAATTTTACAACTAAGAAAATATTGGTCAAATATATACTGAAGAGAAGCTCCTGCTCAGCTTGCTGTCTTTTTTTTTTAAAGGTTGAAAAGCTGGGGGCACATCAGGGGCCACCCTCCACGTGAATTGAACTTGGGTCTCCATTAGGAGAGCCCAATGCCTTTACCATTACGGTGTCCCTGCTGGGACACTCAGCTTGCTGTCTTAAATTTATAATTGAATGACATTTTCCTTTGCATTTGATATCATTTATCCATTTCTCGGCAGTCAGATCTGAAATCCTCTACACCATTCTTCTTACACTCTATGCTGAAGATGCTTGTCATGGGAGAGATTCTAGAGAGCATGCTAGTTGTTATAGCCATCAGAAATGAGGAAAAACAGAGGGAATACTAAAAATGCAAAGATAATTCTGAAATGGCCGACTTGCATAAAAACTTAAAAGACATCACAATCAGAAAAAAAAAATGAGACAGCCAGTGCAAAAAGCATTGTATGATAAAGCAAGGGTACATATGTTGGAGGAAGTCATAGATTTGTTTGTATTCCCATCTCTGTAGGCAGACAAGTTGGTTGACATCTTTGTCCCCATGAGCTGCATGAGCACTCAGCATGAGTCTCATTGATTTGTACATATGCTTTGTTATGTTTTGATATTATGCTGTGTTGAGAATAAATGATGTAATAATTGGTGTGTTGTACATAGTCATGTTAAGGGTACATTTAAATGTGTGTGTGTGAGTAGTAGAAAGGATACGGCAGTTACCCTCCACCAACCTCCACCCATGGAATTTTATGTATACCTTACCCCTTTGGATGAGAGCATCATTCGTCGTGTGTTGCCATTTCTGCAACATGGTGTATTATTAACCTTGTGACAAAGCTTTCGAAAAGGGGATCATGAAGTTTCAGCTTTTGGCAAATCTAACACCTCATTTTGGATACTTGCGCCAGAGATTGGGCGCACTTCACACTTGCGCCAGAGATTGGGCGCACTTCACACTTGCGCCAGAGTTCGGGCGCACTTTGCCAGTATATCAGATTGACTTTGGCGCTGGTTTCTTCCGGAAGAATTCCAGCTCGGCAATTTGGAGTATATCCTTACCCGTTCACCCGCAGTTATTAGGAAGCTTCTGGATTAGACGTTTCAGGAATTCAAGCATATCTCCTACAAAGGCGGTTCCTGCAAGTGAGGAGACTGCGCCAGCAAGTCAAGTATGTCAGGGCATTGAAGACATTCAACGGCATTTTGAGGAGTCACCAGCCCTTGCCATACCTGTTTAATATCTCGCGGTTGTATCACCTTGTAATGTTTATCTTGGCTTCCACCGCCATATTCTGTTTATGAGCATTTATTGCTCAAGCGGCAGAATTCTCTATATAAGCCCGCTCTTTTATTGTAAAATGGATGGATGTTTGCTAGAGGCTAAATGAAAACCTGAATTCTGCTATCAATACAGCTGATGTCTGGCTCTAGACTTGGACTTCTATTTTCATGTGTATGTCTTCTATTGCTTGTCTTCTATCGTTTCTTGCTTTAAACTGTAACTTGAATTCTAATATCTGGATTTAGTTGCTGATAAAGTAGTAACTCTGGAGTAGTCCTGGAGATTATACATGCTAGATGTTCTGGTTTAAATTTCTATTAGTTATCTGTATTTGAGGGCTATCTGGTTCAGAATGCAATAGAGTTTTCGTGTTGTTAGTCCATCACCCCTATTCTATCCGGCCTGTGGCCATATTTCCCCTTTTAGTCATTTCCCATTCCTTTCAGTTCCTTAATCTCAAAACCCCCCTAGTTAGAATAGCAAGGGAACCAGCCCATCTCTGGAGATTGGCACGGGAGGCATTTCTTCCTCTCGGCCTTTCAATGTTGGCCGGGTCTAAGGCGCACTAAAATACCAAATCCTTACCTAAGGCAGATCTCTGACCAACAGTTTCTGGCACGCCCGGTGGGACCCAAACGTTCCACTACATTAGCAGTACTAAGAAAGTGATGTTCGTCTTACTACTGACAAATTTGAACATCTGGCGACTCATACGAACTCCGATATATCCAAGCCTCGCAGACCAGCCTGAAAGATCACGCCTCCATGCGTACGAGGCGACAGGCTAGAAACTCTGAAGAAGAAG
The DNA here is from genome assembly GCA_028583015.1 of Wollemia nobilis. Classification (NCBI taxonomy): domain Eukaryota; kingdom Viridiplantae; phylum Streptophyta; class Pinopsida; order Araucariales; family Araucariaceae; genus Wollemia; species Wollemia nobilis. Next base: position 4,101,255 of record JAQPPZ010017257.1, on the reverse strand, counting down.
CCGAGTTCTACGAACTTGACATTGACGCCTTTGGAGAGCGTCCTAGAGTGGTCAGGCCGGACAACCCATTGGACGGAACATCTTCGCAGGAAGCTACTGTTGCTACACGGGGTCTAACTCCCGACAGCACAGCTACTAGCTTACCTCCAGTCCCGCCTAATTCACCGGATCGTCAACACACTGAGGCCGCACCTGACGTTGATATCAGGGTACCAAGTGTTTCCGTTGTTCCTGTTCAGCCATTACCGCCACCGCTCCAGGGAAACCCTCCACCGCCCATGGCGCAGCCACCTCCCGCCAGGCAGTTCGTGACCTGGGACCATACCGGCCCCCTAAATCTAGCAGCTCAGCATAGAGTACCTCCCGCGGCCTTGAAAGCTCTGCCCACCTACGATGGTACGGGAAAGACAGCGGCCGAGCATATCCAAGATGTTGCAGGATTGGCAACAATTCACGAGATTACCAACGAAGATGTCATGGTTAAGTTGTTGGTTCTCTCTTTAAGAGGTAAGCTCCTCTATTGGTACCGCTCACTTGCACCAGGTACCATCACTTCATGGGACCAACTGGCCGGGAAATTAGTAAGAGGTTTCCATGAGCAAGCAGACCCCTTCTCCCTGTTACACCAGTTCACTGGTATACAGAGGCATCCCCAAGAAGAAATACCCGATTTCAATCTTAGGTTCGATCGGACCTGGATGAGAGTCCCTAAAGACCTTCGGCCCACCCCACGTCAGGCCGCATTCTATTACTTAAGAGCGTTCCATACGGACATCAACATAAGCATCCGACACTCCAATATTAATACATTTCCAGATCTGTATGAACAAGCGCAGAAATCAGAAGACGACCTGATAGCCGTCGGAAGGATGCCCCCTAAGGCGACAACTCCGATTTACCCAGATTTTCCTCAAAGCATGTATCCAAGTGCATCTGGTTCTTCTATACCGTTGACATACCCTAGTCAATCGTGGGTTCATGACTCACAAAATCAAGCGGCACCCAGTTCTGCTGTATCATTGACCTACCCCAGTCAGCCATGGGTGCGCGGCCCACAAAATCAAGTTGTGCCCACTCCGCAGTCTCAAGTACAGATGCCGCAACAACCTACCCATGCGGTCCCACAACTACCGGCGCCTCCACAGTATCCGACACTACCTGCTCCAGTGGCATCGTTATCATTACCAGCTACTCCGGCTCATGCCTCGCTAAACCCACAACAAGCTAAAGAGCTAAGGGATATGTATGGGTTTATGAAGAGTATGGCGAATGATATGGCTATCATGAAGAAAAGCCAATTCCGAGACCAGAATTATCCACCACGAAGGCCTCCTCCTCAAATCACAAGAGATCAAACTGCTCCTACTGGCAGACCTCATGAGAGAAATTCTGCAGTTTTGGAATACGATGAGGTCGGTACATCCGGCAGGACTAACTGGTGCTCTACCTGCAATGACCCGCATAATGAAGAAGCCTGTGTAGTCCACCAGAACTATGCTCAAACGCTTTCAGACAACGGCTCTGATAGGCAGGTAAATATGATGATGGAAGATGATCATGATTGTATAGTTTCCCCTGTTGAACAGGTTGTTGTCCTAACAAAGACGGGTAGAAGGCCAATTGAGGTCGATCCAGTTCAGATGGAACCACTTAAAGTGCCAGCCGATCCTCAGCAACAGGCCAACAAGGCCGTAACGCCTTCAGGAAGAGAACCAGCTCCGGCTAAAGAACCCTCAGACAATGCTCGATTAAAAGATTACTTGCCCTCAAGAGCAAAGACAGTAGCCCCTCGGCCACCAGCCTCCACCTCTCAACCCCTGGCTGAAGCGAGGGATCAGGCGCGGGAGAAGTTACGATACCCCTCAATCACCAAGCGCCAGAGAGTGGAAGCCACTCAGCAATACCGGACACGGTATGAACCCGCCAAAGACGGGAAAGAACCAGGCGTTGAGACATACAACGTTGTCGAAGAGCTAAGGAGGACTCCGGCTAAGGTAAGTCTCTTCGACGCATTACAATTACCCGGCCAAGTTGATCTACTCCAAGAGTCCCTCAAGACCGTTAAAGGCAAGGGGAGACTAACCCAAACCGTTTTGGCACAACCACTAACTACTTCTGCCACGGGAAAGAACAGGCCGCCGCCGTTTTACTTATCTCTCAGAATGGAAGGGTGGGTAGTACACAATTGTATGGTTGATTCTGGCGCTGCAACTACTGTCATGCCTAAAGCTGTATGTGAATTTATGGGCATGGAGTATACAAGGAGCAGCCCCAGGGTACTCCAGTTGGATGGAACTCCGGTCAGGACTGTCGGGGTTATAAAGGATATCCCAATCGTGCTGCATAAGATGCCGCAGATTATGGTAATCCAAGAAGTTGTGGTAGTTGACTTGGAGCCCTATTTTAGCATGTGCTTATCTAGGGAATTCACTGCCAAGCTTGGGGGCTATTTGTCCCTTGATTATTCACATCTGGAAGTCCCCTTCAGGGGGAAGAGGGTAAATATTTTTAATGAGAAACCTTCTACCTTTCTTATTGAAAGGATCCAGGATGTGGAGAAACCCATGGACTCTGTCAATATCATCGATGGGGCAGAGGAAATAGGAGGAGTGGGGTTGATGGAAGAAACCCTGGATGAGCTGCACCTCGAGGATGAGTTTTCCATGCTGGATTTTAATGCTATGATAGAATCAGATATCGGATGTTACTCGATCACCAAGCCTGAGAAGGCTAAGTCCCCGAGTGATACCGACCCTATGGATGAGCAACTGTGGAAACTCTTCTTTGATGGCGCCCGATGCAAGAACGGCGTTGGAGCTGGGGTTGTCCTTGTCTCCCCCTCTGGAATTCAGAGAACCTATTCGTACAGGCTCGCTTGGAGCTGTACTAATAACTCAGCCGAGTATGAAGCCCTATGTTTGGGGTTACGAAAGGCGGAGAAACTAGGGATAAAGCAGTTGCAGATATTCGGGGATTCTGAACTGATCTGCAATCAAGTGACAAACAAATGTGTTGCTAAACAACACTACTTAAAAGCATACCGTAACAAGGTGTGGGATCTGCTAGAATCCTTCTCGGCCCTAAATATCCAACCTATTTCACGGGAGCGGAACAAGCATGCGGACGTTTTGGCGTCCATTGGAGCAAGGTACTCTCAAGCCGAGAAACTTATGCAAAGGCCAAAGACAGTTAGGGTTATTTATAGACCCTCAGTACCGGATAAAAATATTCACTGGCAGGTCTTTGATAATGATGAGCAGATCATTGATTTTTTTATTAACGAGGCTGGAAATATTGAAGATAGATCCCTTGATGAGTATGAGGGTCTTATCCAACTGAAGAACAACCACCTCCCCAAGGGTTTGATAACCCTTGAGAGTTTATTTGATCAAGATGACAGGGCCTTGCCTCACAAAATAAAAGTAGATGCAAAAGAGTATCAAGAGTTAGCCCTGGAGTCCGGGAAGACCATTAAAGTGGGAACTGATTGCACACTGAAGGAAATTGAACAAATTAGGACCCTCTGCAGAGAGTATCCCGATATCGTTGCATGGAGTTATCATGATTTGAAAGGGTATAACCGAGATGTTTTTCAGCATACTATCGAACTCCAGGAAGGAGTCAAGCCCGTACGACAAAAGCAAAGGCCTGTAAACCCAAAGATTGAGGTACTGATGAAGGCCGAACTTCTCAAAATGCTGGAAGCAAAGATAATCTACCCTATCAAGCATTCATCCTGGGTAGCAAACTTGGTCCCTGTTCGGAAAAAGAATGGAGATATTCGTCTCTGCGTGGACTTCCGGAATCTCAACCAGGCATCCCTGAAGGATCATTATCCACTGCCCCAGATAGACCAGATTCTCCATGTAGTGGCAGGGGCCCAGAGATTTTCCCTCCTAGACGGTTTCTCCGGGTACAACCAGATCTGGGTCAGAGAAGAGGACCAATATAAAACTGCCTTCACCACCAAGTGGGGCACCTTTGCTTATCAGCGCATGCCCTTTGGCCTTTCAAATGCCGGGGCAACTTTCCAAAGAGCGATGGACTTGGCTTTTGGAGAACTCCTCAACCGCGTAATTGTGATATACTTGGATGATATGACGGTTTTTTCCCACAAAAGGGAGGAGCACGGTGTGCATCTCCGACAGGTGTTTGAAAAATGTCGGGAGTTCGGGATATCAATAAACCCAAAAAAGTCAATTTTTGCGGTCAAAGAAGGTAAACTCTTAGGCCATTTGATATCAGAGAAGGGTCTTGCTATTGATCCCGCTAGAGCCGAAGCCCTGCTCAAGTTGCCTCTACCGGCTAATAAAAAGGGTCTCCAATCCTTCTTTGGGCAAATAAATTTCGTCAGGAAGTTTATCTCTGATTTTGCTCAATCGGTAAAACCTATGACTCAACTCTTAAAAAAGGATGTGGAATTCCTGTGGACTGATGAGAGGAGACAGGCGTTTAAAGACATCAAACGACGGATTGCCCAAGCCCCCATTCTGGTTAATCCTGATTATTCCCAAGACTTTATTTTGTATGCGGTCGGGGAACCAGAAAGTTATGCGGCCGTGCTCACTCAGAAGAATAAGGAAGGAGACGAACGGCCTATAGCATTCCTCAGCCAGGTAATACTCCCGCATGAGGAAAAACACAGTTTTATCGAAAGCCAAGTACATGCGGTGATGCGAGCGCTACAGAAGTTCCGACATTTCGTCTCACAAAGCAAGACAATAGTGTACGTTGTACACCCGGATGTGCGGACCTTCATCAGCCAAGGTGAACTTGGTAATAACAGGGCTGGTTGGATTTCAAAGATTCAGGGGTTTGATATTGACGTCCGGCCCACGAAACTAGTCCGTGGGCGGGCGCTATGCCTAGAGCTTGCCAGGAGTGCCGCGGCTGAAGTAACGGCTTGTCAATGGGATGATTCACTACCACAGTATAATTGGGCGAATCAGTCAACAGATGGCAAAGATTGGACTGAAGACCTGGTAGAATACTTCGGCACAGGACAGTGCCCTCCTGGCCTTGATTCTTCGCAGAGAAGGCGTTTCAGGCTTCAAGCCTGCAGATTTGTTTTATTACCCGAGGGGTTGTTCCACCGAAATATAGACGGCGTCCTCCTGAGATGTGTCAGGGGGACAGAAAAACAAAAAATCCTGGATGAATTCCATTTCGGAATGTCCGGGGGCCATTTCGCTGGAAGGCCAATGGCTTTGAAAATAATAAGAGCGGGCTATTATTGGCCCACCATTTTCTCAGATTCCTTCAGTGTAAGCCGGAAATGTGATAAGTGCCAGAGGTATGCGGGCCGCATCAGAAATGCTCCGTTACCTTTGCACCCGATTCAGGTCGAGGCCCCGTTTCAACAATGGGGTTTAGACTTCATTGGGATAATCGAGCCTAACTCTTCAACGGGACACAAATATATTCTAACCGCTACTGATTATTTCACCCGGTGGTCAGAGGCAGTTCCAACCAAGCGGGCAGATCAGGATGTGGTTATTGCCTTTCTGGAGGGACTCATAACCCGTTTTGGGATACCGGACGCTGTAGTGACGGACAACGGCTCTCATTTTGTTGGGGCCAAGATGTGTGCGTTTGCTAGCAAGTATGGTATTTATATGAAAACTTCGTCGAATTATTACCCGCAGGGTAATGGCTTGGCGGAATCTACTAATAAAAACTTGCTCCGGATTCTCAAGAAAACACTGGAGGACAATAAGCGAACTTGGCATTTACACTTGGATTTTGCGCTATGGGCTGACCGGATTTCTATCAAAAAGTCCATAAAGACATCCCCGTACTCTTTAGTGTATGGGAAGGAAGCAGTGCTTCCTGCGCATATTGAGTTGCCAGCGTTACAGTCTCTTCGATCTTTGGACGGCGAGGGCGAGGAATTTGATCCGGTCAGCATTAGAATCGCCCAACTCTTGCAGTTAGAAGAGGAGAGGGAGAAAGCCTATGAGGCTTTTATGAGGCACGCAGTGGCCACAAAAAAATGGTTCAGCAAAGGGACTTCCAAGCGCACTTTCCGGATCGGAGACTTAGTGCTAAAATGGAATGTGAAAAAGTCCAAACCGGGCAATCATGATAAGTTTGATGCATTTTGGGAAGGTCCTTTTCAAGTCTCCCAGGTGCACCCGGTAAACTCTTTCACACTGCAAGATTTGAATGGGTTTGCTTTGCCATTATCAGTTAATGGCGTACACCTAAAGGCGTACCACCAGTGAGGGATGGTGCAAAATTTTCCTGTACAGTTGTATATATTCTCGTTTTTCCCTTATGCATTCCAGTTTTCTTGTACAGTCGAAAGGATGTTCCTCCGCTTCTCTATGTTTATGGAAGCTCTGTTTTGAAGGCAAGCGCCTTAGCCAGTGGAGGGAGGCCGATGGATGTCCTCTTTCTATTTTTTGAATTTAGGACAAGTCGCGCGGCAGAGCAGGTAATGTTTCGTGACAGACGAAGGAGCCCCGTGCCGGAAGCAGCCCGCGCACTCAAGCTGTGCGCCCAAGGCTAGGCGCACTCAAGCCGTGCGCCCAAGGCGAGGCGCACTCAAGCCGTGCGCCCAAGACGGGGCGCACTTTTTTCCAAGGAGGTGCACAGGGGGGCGGGCCTAACCTGGGCGCACCACTTCGGCACGCAGCTCGGAGTAGAAGGTGCTCATCCCGAGGTGACCGAAGCGCGCGGTTTTAGAGGCACTCCCTGACCGTGGATTTCTAAGTTTAGCGCAGTTCGCCGACACACAGCTCAAGGCGTGGCCCATGATTGAAACTAAGTATACCTACGGCCAGAATTCACACTTTTCAAGAATGATTGAGCCCGGCTTGGGTAGTTAAGGTCGGGATCCGCGCCCCATCATTGTTTACCTTGGAAGGGGTTTTTCCTAACGCCTCTAAGGCCTTTTTGCGCATTAATTCTGCGCAGGTAGCATTAACACAGGTGGGTATAAGCTGAACCTATAAAAGGTCAGGTGCTTCAAGAAATATCCCCTTGTAAATCATGAACCTGTGGCATCATTCACTCTTGACGATTGTTGGTAAGACTTGATTGTTTCCGCACACTTAAAGATTCACTTCTAAAGCACTCTTAGGTCCCTGAATTTTGTCCCTGGAGAATACTTGAGGGTTTTTTCACCACAGAAAAATGGGCAAGAAAGGAGAAACCCAGCAAAAGGGGGGCGCAGTTCCGAAAATTGCAGAAGGCGAGCAAGGAGCCGTGAAAGAAAAGAAGCAGAAACCCTTGCCGCCCCCACATGAAGATCAGCTGAGTAAAATTCGGGACTGTATTCTCACTCGCACGAGTATAGAAAAGTTGCGCATGGATATTGATCAAATGAGGGCAAAAGTATCTGAGGTGCACGACCGAGTAGTCGCTTATCCCTCACTCTTATACTGGTACTTATGTTCACCCGTTCATCCCTGCCCGGAATTGATATTTGCAATCGGCCAGGCCTATGATCCTCAGACTAGATCTGTGAAGGACTCGGAAGGGAACAGATTATTTTCCATCTCGACTGACAAAATCCGTGAGGCTTTTGCTTGTGGGCGACGCCCTCCTGAGAATGTTATTGTCCGAAGAATTGACACAAAAGAACAAGCGCAAAGATACAACTTTTCGACGCAGATGAGGCGTTTTATGGAAGCTCATTACACGGAAACCCTCGCGCCAGGAACCTTGCCGCAGCTCCCCATGTCCTTGCGAAAATTCAAGAATTCCGAACTTTTCTCTATGCTGGCATGGATCACTGGCCTGGCGTCAGACGCCCAGGTAAACGCCTGGCAAGCGGCAGTTGCTGAATGTGTATCCCACGGGGAATTTTACGCCGCCGATGCTGAGTCACGGGAAATAAAGCCTATCTACTACGATTGGGCCGATTGGGTGTCCCGTCAGCTGCACCTTCAGCTGTGTGCAATGAAACAAGGGACCGTGGCGTTCCGGAGTTGCTCTTTCCTGGTGTGGTACTTCTTTCACCAGCTGCATGCAAAGCCCGACTTTGCCTTCATCGACAAGAACTTCACTAATGAGAAAGGTGAGCCGCTCCCGGTGTATCAGTGGACCTCAGTCCTGTCAAGGCGAGAATCTTACTATAATTTTAACCGGGTTTTCCTCGGACCAGCGCTGCAAATTATGACTGGGACCTGCGAACGAGTGCCGAGGGAGATGAAAGATTATGTGATAAGTCGGCAACTAGGAGACATTTTCTGTTTAACACAAGGGCTTGTGATACGGATTTTTGGGTTTTCAGGTAAACCCTTCTTGCTACCCTATTACGCTACCGAATACCTGTTTGCTCAGGAGGTCACTCGTCAGTGTGATTATGCAGACGATGTCTTCGGCAAGGGAAGGAAGAAACAACACACCTGCCCTTGGCCGATTGAGCTTGGTCCCATCAAGGTGACGCAGAATAAGCAGAATCATTATCTGGCGATTAACCTGTATGATTTTGGTCTGATAGACCTGCCCCAACGGTGGAAATATGACCCAGATGGCGTATTCAGAGTAAATATTGGGAAAGAAAAATTCCACTGCTGTCCTTGCCCGGAGATTGAGCAGCAGCGCAATAATCCTTCTGGACGGGACCTCGAATGGCACATTGAAAAGATGTTCTCCTTTCCCCCGTGGCATGATTTTTATGTCATGGAGGCTGAGTACAACCCTAGGCGGTTTCCACATCAGGACCCTGATGATAGGATTTTCACATTCATGAAAGAAAAAGCACCTCAGTGGTCGGCAGAGAAGGTTTTAAATTGGTGGATAATGAGGTGTCACCACAAAAAGAAGTTGTCTGATCCCACGCTGCAGATAGATCAGAAATTTTCTGATCTATTTGAGAAAAATCATAATGATTATCGACCTGTATTTTTTGGGGACCGTGTACCCAGGAGCTTAGAGAGCCCTAGCAGAGTGGATGACCTGTACGCTCTGCAAGAACAACAAACTAGTCAGGCACCACCTGTCAAGAGCAAAGGTAAGCGGCAGGTCCGAGAAGAAAAGACCACTCCAAAGAAGAGGAGTGCGCTTGATGCACCTGCTCCTCAAAGTGCTGCGAAGAAGTCCCGCACTATCAGGTTCGTAGTCTCTGGCGCAGCCCCTCCGGCAGCGGCAGCAGTCAAAGAAGGGGGTATTTCTGAAGTTGTCACTCCAACGCCGTCAGTACGGCCCACACAGACAACGCAGTCAGCTCTGAAGGCACAACAGCTACTGCAGGCCAAGGAGGCGTTTATTGACCTGGAGGGTGAAGCAGCGGAAGAAGAAAGGAGGGACAGTCCCAAAACGCAGCAGTTTACCGCTTCGGCTCTGGAGCCCGAGCCCGCAGGTACGTCTTCTATTTCCCCCTTTATCTCAGCTGCTTTTGAAGAAATCTCACTTCCCGGTGCCAAAACCCTACTGTCCACCCATCTTTCACTTGGCGCCTCAACCGACATCTTTCCCAACTCCCTCTTGCTTGTACATCCTCTCGCTCCCTTACCGGCATTTTCTCGGTCATTTGAGACTTTTGCAAAAGTCTCCAACGCCTTCACTTCTACCTTCACTCCTCAGGGTCGGGAAGCTCCTATTGCAACTGCCGTAACTACTGAAAACCTTAGCCAGCCTTCTTCCGATCCCACTCCCTCAGTTGTCTCACAAGTACCCATTATGGGGACGTCCCGTCCTGAACCCAGCATTTTGGCTTCGGCAGTTCAAACCCCAGCGTCCCCTACGGTTGCGGTTGCTGTCGCCCAGCCTCCCCCGGAGACGCCTGTACAGTCGAACCCTCAGCAGGCTCTTTTTCCCCTGGCCACATTCTTTGGAATACAAGAACCTGGGCCCGAAGAACTAGACTTTTATGAGGAAGAGACGATGGCTGAAAGTATCCGTAAGGCCCAGCAGAACTCCTCAGTCTGGCTCACAGGCCAGAAGAGAAAAAGTGAACAGGCGCTGGCTTGTCCAGAAAAAAGGGTAGTCTTTGACCCTCAGAATATGTTACTCCTCCAAACGGAAAAAATCCCCAAGGTGCAGAAGCCGCTAAACGCAATGACGCCGGCAGATTATTCCTATAGACAAGCTGTGGAGGATCTGAAGACTGCTGACCCTAAGACAAAAGCTGAAAACATTCATGTTGAGGCGACATCTCTCTATCTTCAGGTAGATCATTTCAAAGATCGCTGCTACAACGCTGAGGCCAAGAATGCTCAACTAGATGAAACCCTAGCACTCACGCGTGGACAGCTTGAAGATGAACAGTTAAAAGTGAAGCAGCTGCAGCAGCAAGTGTTTGACCTGGAGCGGGCACTCAGGGACACCAAGGAGGATTATGAGGAGCGCCTCAAAATACAAGGAGAAGCCAAAAATCAATTGTTGGTATTGGAAGCCGAAATCCAACGATTAAAGATCAAGATAGAAAGTAGGCCAGAGACCAGTTCAGCTCTGTCTAAGGACCGCACCAAAGAGGCGCGTGCTCATTTCCTGGCCAATTTCAGAAATAGGGCGCGCCGAGCGGTCTCAGTGCTGACATTCATCTGGGAGGCCAAGGAAGCAGTTTCGCACGGTGCTTCCATTGTCGAAGAGGCTGAGACAGAGGTTGACGAATGGCTAGAGCTGGCCATGAAAGCACGAGCCTTGGACAGATCAGTTACGCTTGCACCAATGTCTGATCTGGCTCGCTCGTGGGCAGTCGTTGATTCAACTCTTAGATCGTTCTTTAAGAAGGCCAAGGCAGCCCGAAAGGCTCGAGACCTCATAAACATGCTCGAAAGAGAAAGGAAAATTGCTCTCATGTATTTTGAGACTCTAGACAATAATGGGTTTCCGGGTTTCACAGATGAACAGGGCCATGTCTTAACTGAGCGACAGCTGCAGCCGGCATGGGACTCCTTCGAAAACGACACTCAGGAAATTGACAACTGGGAGGAGCCTGTTTCTGAGCTCCAAGCAATGCAGTATGCTTCCAAATTTGCGATAATCCAAGCCTGCCTGGTCGATCTCAGTGAAAGGTTCAATTTTGCCGAAGTCCGTCATCTGGAAAGATTTGGATACCTTGTTCGAGAGCTCCGAAAACATAACGAAGTTCATAACGATGATTGGGCCTTGGTCCAAGGGACCTATTGTCGTATTAAAAGGGAGCTTGGGCTGCCCGATTCCCCTCAGCAGCCGGAAGATATCCAAGCACAGGAGGAAAACAGGGTGCAAGGTGAGAACCAGGCCCAGGACGAGATTCATGCAGTGGAGCCCCCCACTCACCAAGAAGGCCAGGGCGACAACCTTGCGCCACAACAAAACAAGGATCAGATTCCTCAAGATGAAGTACCCCAGAGCGAAAAAGATAAACCACAAAAGAAGGTCGAGGAGCAAGAAACAAATGAGGCGCCTGAAGGGGTTCAGGCTAAGGATAATCTTGATACTCAAGGAGTGGCCCAAGATCTGCTAGCTCAGGAAGAGGATGAGCTCCTAGATGAGGTGCCAGGCCGGGAAGAAGAGCAGCACAGTGAAACTCATGAAGGTGAGGAGTCAGGAGCACTGTCCGCTGCTACCAGTGGGCAATCGGAGAGTGATGAAGATTATGAGGAAGATGATGACTCTGAGCCCAGTGAATAAGGCCTGGGATGTCGACATTGAGGCAAGCTCAATTTCCCCGCGAGCCGCCAGAGATGTTGCCATTTCTGCAACATGGTGTATTATTAACCTTGTGAGAAAGCTTCCGAAAAGGGGATCATGAAGTTTCAGCTTTTGGCAAATCTAACACCTCATTTTGGATACTTGCGCCAGAGATTGGGCGCACTTCATACTTGCGCCAGAGATTGGGCGCACTTCACACTTGCGCCAGAGATTGGGTGCACTTCACACTTGCGCCAGAGATGGGGCGCACTGGATACTTGCGCCAGAGTTTGGGCGCACTTCACACTTGCGCCAGAGTTTGGGCGCACTTCATACTTGCGCCAGAGTTCGGGCGCACTTTGCCAGTATGTCAGATTGACTTTGGCGCTGGTTTCTTCCGAAAGAATTCCAGCTCGGCAATTTGGAGTATATCCTTACCCGGTCACCCGTAGTTATTAGGAAGCTTCTGGATTAGACGTTTCAGGAATTCAAGCATATCTCCTACAAAGGCGGTTCTTGCAAGTGAGGAGACTGCGCCAGCAAGTCAAGTATGTCGGGGCATTGAAGACATTCAACGGCATTTTGAGGAGTCACCAGCCCTTGCCATACCTATTTAATATCTGGCGGCTGTATCACCTTGTAATGTTTATCCTGGCTTCCACCGCCATATTCTGTTTATGAGCATTTATTGCTCAAGCGGCAGAATTCTCTATATAAGCCCGCTCTTTTATTGTAAAATGGATGGATGTTTGCTAGAGGCTAAATGAAAACCTGAATTCTGCTATCAATACAGCTGATGTCTGGCTCTAGACTTGGACTTCTATTTTCATGTGTATGTCTTCTATTGCTTGTCTTCTATCGTTTCTTGCTTTAAACTGTAACTTGAATTCTAATATCTGGATTTAGTTGCTTGATAAAGTAGTAACTCTGGAGTAGTCCTGGAGATTATACATGCTAGATGTTCTGGTTTAAATTTCTATTAGTTATCTGTATTTGAGGGCTATCTGGTTCAGAATGCAATACAGTTTTCGTGTTGTTAGTCCATCACCCCTATTCTATCCGGCTTGTGGCCATATTTCCCCTTTCAGTCATTTCCCATTCCTTTCAGTTCCTTAATCTCAAAACCCCCCTAGTTAGAATAGCAAGGGAACCAGCCCATCTCTGGAGATTGGCACGGGAGGCATTTCTTCCTCTCGGCCTTTCAATGTTGGCCGGGTCTAAGGCGCACTAAAATACCAAATCCTTACCTAAGGCAGATCTCTGACCAACATCGTGTATGCTCAACCAGGCCGTATTCCAAATATTGTATAGCAGACTAGTAGAGAATAATAATAACAATAATCATTCATGTTGTGATCTATATTGATTGCATATTTATGTATGAGAGTGATCTTCTTTCGTTGTTTTCAATTAGATTACATATTATTTCATTGCAGGTAACTTTATTGCTTCAATGTATTGTGTGATATGATATTGTGTTGCATGACTTGAATAACTACCATTTCATTTTTGGCACCATTGCCAACAGGAATTTGGGTCAAGAACTTAAGAACTTCATAGGCAAGATTCTATAGCTTGCTCCAAAGATGACAACAACGATGAGGAGACCAGCTAACAGTTGAATCATGTATAGGGCGCGTATTCAGGGTGGTTGATGACAAAGCACATGGTTAACGACAAAGCATGTGCAGCAGAGCAAAGAAGAAGTCAAAGCATGCCAAGAGAGTTGCCTCTTCCTTGACCAAAAAGAAGTGTACGTGTGATTTCTATAATACATCCTCTAAACGAGGGAAGTTGGGTTTTATGTCCTCCAAGATGGTTGTTGGAGTAAGGAGACGGTCTAAAATCACCTCTACTCATTGAGCAAGAGCAATGAAGTGAAGAAGCAAGTGATGAAATTGTTCTATTGATAGAACGTGTTTGGCCCCATTAGGAGAAGTGAACTCCTTTGCCAAAGAGAGACCCAAGAGGACCTCTTCCTTGGCAAGAAGGAAGTACATACTTGTCGAATCTGATTCAACTAGAGAGGTTAGCATTGATGATGTTGGAGCAAGAATGGGAACTGGAGTGGAAGCATAAAAACAAGCTACCATCATTTCCAATAATGTCATGGGTGACACAAGTGGTGGTGTTCGGCAATTCACAGAATAGAAGTCCAACACAAGCAATTGCAAAGCAGTGCATCCAGCAATGCATAAGATGAGTGTCCGGCATGAGAGTAATTGCAATGGAGTGCGTCTAACAACTCATGGAATAGAATTCCAATATGAGAACACATACATGTCTACAAGAGGCAGAGGTTAAGGGATATTCCTAGGAAGAGGAGATGTCGGGAGGATAGAGATAGACGTTTCCAAGAGAGATTGCCCTTTCAGCTTAGAGGACCAACCTAGGACAATCAACATTATCAAGAACAAAGTAGATGACAAGGATAATGGCTGCAATAGGAGAAAAGAATAAATACCCTAAGTTTAATGGCAACAAAAAGGAAGATTCAAGTAGACTTTGCAAGACATGTATCACCAATTTGCAAAGTGAACTACTAAATTGACAAAGCAGATCAAATGAGGTTGGTTCTGGCAACCATAGTAGTCAGACTCTTTTGGACTCACGAGTACTCCGCCGAGTCCGAGCCCGAGTGGGCCCAACCTCGCCAAGCCCACTCCGACTCCTTTATTCAGGACTCCACCGAGTCCGACCGACTTAAGCATCACCGTTGGCCAGTGTGCAATCACGAACAAGATGCTGAAATCTTTTTTTTTTTTATTGAGTAAATACTGCTTATACATATACATATCCGTCGTGGGGGTTGAACCCGGGTCACATCATCATAATGCAAGTGGCGTCCTTGCCGATAGACCACAATTAACGAGAGAATGTGCAATTTTGCTTCTCAAACCTTTATAATGCTTATCCCTCAATTATAATTTATATAAATACAAATATATCTTTCATCGATGTATACATCATTCGCGTCTTGTTTGGGAATGGGAACCGCTTCAGAATGCACGTATGCATATCCTGTGGGGTGTGGCGATTCGGGCGGAGAATGGCATGATATTTGGAGGCATTCGATCAAGGAAGCCTTGAGGCCGCCAGTGTTGAGACCTCTTCTGGAAAGTTCGTAGCGCAGTTCTTGTACCTTCATTTTATTCTGTTCTTTTCTCTCCTTCAATGCACCCACTCCCGTCGCCATCACTACCACTGTCGCCATTGCAGCCAATACACACCACCACAACGCAATGAAAAAAAAATTAAAAACAATAATTTATTTCACTCTGAAACCCTAGACCGCCAATGAAACAATTGCTACGCACGAAGCTCCCCCAGAATAATGAATGTCGCTTCTACCTTGAATTTTGGTAAGCAGTTTTAAAAAATGGCTTCCCATTCTAAAACTGGAAAAATGGCTAGGATTAAATATTAGTTTTATTAATATTTGAAGAATTTTTTTTTCAATTTTTTTTTCTCAGGAACCTTTTAATAAAAGTAAAGTTAATAGATCCCAACCAACCATCGAGGAAATAGAATCTAGACAACCCACCGATTATTTTTAAACATGGTATTTGAATATTTTATTTATTAAACATGGTGGACTAAGTTAGGGTGATTCTATCCCATGGTTTCTCTATTAAACATGGTATTTGAATATTTTATTTATTAAACATGGTGGACTAAGTTAGGGTGATTCCGTTCAAATCTCGGGCCACGCCGGAATGAACGCTTGTCCCTTTCCTGGTGCTTTCAGCGGCGTAAAAGGTTTAAAATGATTGTGGCATGGTGGTTATAGGGACAGACTGCGCAAAGATCTGTGTGGCGGCTTTTGGGGCGGACAACGCTGAATACTGTGACGGCCCTAAAAAGCCGGACAGCCTGCCCGGATTCGTGGCGGCTACCGATTCCACCATGTAAATTAAAAAAAAAGTTAGGGTCATTCCGTCATACAGTAAAGTTTATCATTATTTAATGTTTTTATTATTATTTAACATTTTGTAAAATGTTAATAATGTTTTTGAACTTTATATATTATGTGTTATTTTATCATTATATTATTTATTTATAATTTTATAAACCAAAGTGGTCATGCCTGCAAAGGTCATAGTCTGTTCCGAATCCTCTGAGTGCACGCCATATGTTAGAAAGTGAAGTCAATATCCAGATCTCCAATGTTCTTCAGCAGAGAGGTGCATGGTGGTGCAGCTTATAAAGAGGAAACAAACAGTTTTTTGGACTCTTCCTTTGGAAGAGGAAACGAACAGTTTTTTGGACTCTTCCTTTGGAAGAGGAAACGAACAGTTTGTTTTTTCTATAAAAGGGGAATGACCCCTTGCATGTAAATGTTGATTGAATGTAATTCTGCCAAAATCAATAAAATATCAAGCTGCCATTGCCCCGTGGTTTTTCCTGCACATTGCAGGTTTTCCACGTAAAATCTATGTTACTGTTTTTTCTGCGTTATTGTGTTTTCTGCTTGCACAGAATTTTGCTATATTTTCTAACATCTAGTATCAGAGCCTAGGGTTTTGTGTGAGTGGGAGCTGCAACAATGACTGGAAGTGTAACCAAGTTTGAGATTGAAAAGTTTGATGGCAGGAACTTTGCCCTATGGAAGATGAAGGTGGAGGATTTGTTGGTTCAAAATGACCAAGCCCTAGCCTTGAAAGGAGTCGCGAGTAAACCAAGCAGCATGAAATATGAGTAGGCAACGCTGGAGAGGAAGGCGGTTTCTACAATCCGTCTATGCCTAGCGGACTCCGTCTTGTTCAATGTTGTTGAAGAAAAGACCGCGGAAGCTCTTTGGAAGAAGTTTGAAAAGTTGTATGAGACGAAATCTGCAACAAATAAGGTTTTTCTAAAAAAACAGCTTTACAGCCTAAGGATGAAGGATGGTTCATCTGTGGCAGATCACCTGAATGAGTTTAATACCCTTATCAGTAAACTGGTTTCAGTTAATGTGAAGATGGAGGATGAGGACAAAGCTATTACCCTACTTTGTTCCCTTTCGGAGACTTGGGATCATTTGATGATGACCATCAACAATTCATCATCAGGAGCTCTAACTTTTGATGATGTGGTAGCCGCTTTATTGGCAGAAGAGTTGAGGCGGAAAACGTCTTTGAAACCCTCAACCATTGAAGCCCTAGCTGTGAGAGATCGATCTTTCGAGAAGAGTCAACAAAGTAGATCACAATCAAGATTTAAGTCTAAAGGACGCAAGCTGAAAGGGAAGTGTTGGCATTGTCGGAAGCCAGGGCACTCAAAGAAGGATTGTTGGCAGTTAAAAAAGGAAAAAAATGGTGAAAAGCAATTTCAGCCTTCAGCTGAGGCCAGTACAATAAATTCTGGAGAGACGGCAACATGTGAGGCTTTTTGTATCAGCAACAACAGATCTGTTTTATATACCTGGGTTTTGGACTCGGGTGCATCTTTCCACATGTCTCCTCACAGAGACTAGTTTGACAAATATCAGCCATATAGTGGTGGGAAGGTCTACTTGGGTGATGATCACCCTTTAGAAATTGTGGGAAGAGGGGACATAAGGATCAGGCTGGACAATGGTAGAGAAAGGATGTTATGTGATGTGCGACGTGCCAGATTTGCGGAAGAATTTGCTCTCAATCAAGATGATGGATAAGCTAGGGTATTTTGTCACTTTCGGTAACAACTATTGCAAAATTACCAAAGGTGCTATTGTAGTAGCAAAGGGAGAATCTTATGGGACCCTATATCGTTTATGCGGTGATACGGTGACAAACCATGCAACAGCAACAACTTCAGTTCAGGATGCAATAATGGTATGGCATCAACGCCTAGGCCATATGAGTGAAAAAGGTCTTAAAATTCTGCATGACAGTGGTATGCTTTCTGGGATTAAGTCTTGCAATTTAGACTTGTGTGAGCACTATATTTTTGGTAAACAAAAGAGGGTTCGGTTTACTGCAAGCCCTAAAGATAAAAGGTCCAAACTTGACCCGAAATAAAGCAAATGTGTTTTTCTCGGCTATGGAGATGCAGTAAAGGCGTATAGACTGTGGGATCCTACTCCCCACAAGGTAATTATTAGCCGAGATGTTATTTTTGATGAAAAATCCATGCAAAGGAAGGAGGTACAGCAAACACCTAATGTTGTACCAGTTGAAGTAGACATGAACGAAGATGAAAATGAAAATCAGCATGCTGAAATTTTTGAACAGCATGCAGAACAGCAAGTAGAACAGCAAGTAGAGCAGCCACAACAGTCACAAGACCAAGAGCCACAATCAACAGATCATTGGGTTAGAAGATTTACACGTCCACAAAAGTGTCCGGAAAGGTATTCTCATGTTTATCAGTCCTCTTTTGCTTTGTTAACTGATGATGGTGAGCCTAGTTCATTTCAGGAAGCTAGAGAGTCTGAGAATGCAGAAAAGTGGAGGAAATCCATGGAGGAGGAAATCGAGGCACTTCACAAGAATAAAACGTGGGAACTTGTGGATCTCCCACTTGGAAGAAATACTGTTGGAAACAAGTGGGTGTACAAAGTGAAGAAGAACAACGATGGGTTTTTGGAACGCTATAAAGCTCGCTTGGTGGCAAAAGGCTATGTGCAGAAGTCAGGTATTGACTTTAATGAAATTTTCTCTCTAGTTGTGAAGATGACTACTATTAGAGTTCTACTTGCACTTGTAGCTGCACAAGATTTAGAACTGGAGCAGCTTGATGTAAAGACTGCTTTCTTGCATGGTGATCTCGAGGAGGAGATTTATATGGATCAGCCTGAGGGCTATGAAGAAAGAGGCAAAGAGCATTTGGTTTGCAGACTGAAGAAATCTCTGTATGGGTTGAAACAGGCGCCAAGGATGTGGTACAGAAAATTTGACACCTTCATGAAGAGCCAAGGTTTCAGAAGGAGTGAAGCTGACCATTGTGCATACTATAAGAGGTTTAATGATGGCAGTTTTATAATTTTTCTGTTGTATGTTGATGATATGCTGGTTGCAGGCCCCAGCATGAAGAAAATCATTGATCTTAAGGCTCAGTTGGCTAGGACATTTGAAATGAAGGATTTAGGAGCAGCAAACCAAATTTTAGGGATGAAGATACACAGGGACAGAAAAGGAAGAAAGATTTGGTTAAGTCAAAAGTCATATATAGAAAAGATTCTACAGCGTTTCAATATGCAGAATGCAAAACCAGTTAGTACCCCACTTCTTTCACACTTAAAATTGTCTTCCAACTAGTGTCCTAGAACAGAAGCAGAGAAGACAAGCATGTCTTGTGTACCGTATTCATCAGCAGTAGGAAGCCTCATGTATGCCATGGTGAGCACCAGACCAGATATTGCCTAAGCAGTAGGAGTAGTCAGCCGGTACATGGCAAATCCTGGTAAGGAGCATTGGAATGCGATGAAGTGGATATTTAGATATTTAAGAGGCACTTCAGATGCTGTTATTTACTACGGATCGGATAGTTTGCAAGTTAAAGGTTTTGTGGATTCTGATTATGGTGGAGATAAAGATGGGAGAAAGTCCACTACAAGATATACTTTCACTCTTGCTGGTGGAGCTGTGAGTTAGGCTTCTAAGTTGCAGTCTGTGGTGGCTTTATCAACCACTGAAGCAGAATATGTTGCAGCGACTCATGCCAGCAAAGAGGCAATTTGGCTAGAGCGATTGTTGGGTGACTTCAAGGTAATGCAAGGGAAAATTACGTTGCATTGTGATAGCCAAAGTGCTATTCAGCTAGTGAAGAACCCAACATTCCATGATCGCACGAAACACATTGATGTCAAGTACCACTTTATAATATATGTGGTGGAAGAAGGTAGGATCCTGTTCCAAAAAATCGACATTGAAGTGAATCCTGCAAATATGCTTACTAAGCCGGTCAAGACAAAGAAGTTTGAGTGGTGCAGAACTTCTCTGGGCTTGTTGAAAATGTGATAAGGG
Source organism: Wollemia nobilis (assembly GCA_028583015.1). NCBI lineage: Eukaryota > Viridiplantae > Streptophyta > Pinopsida > Araucariales > Araucariaceae > Wollemia > Wollemia nobilis. The sequence goes on along the minus strand of JAQPPZ010017257.1, from coordinate 4,081,759 downwards.
CAGCATTGGGCAATTGGCACTTGGATGGAAAAACATAGGCAAAGAATTCTTGTATATCAACTTCAAGTGGGAGAATGTTAGGAGGTGAAGTCAATATCCAGATCTCCAATGTTCTTCAGCAGAGAGGTGCATGGTGGTGCAGCTTATAAAGAGGAAACAAGCAGTATTATGTAGTCTTCCTTTGGGAGAGGAAACGAACAGTTTTTTGGACTCTTCCTTTGGAAGAGGAAACGAACAGTTTTTTGGACTCTTCCTTTGGAAGAGAAAACGAACAGTTTGTTTTTTCTATAAAAGGGGAATGACCCCTTGCATGTAAATGTTGATTGAATGTAATTCTGCCAAAATGAATAAAATATCAAGCTGCCATTGCCCCGTGGTTTTTCCTGCACATTGCAGGTTTTCCAAGTAAATTTTGTGTTACTGTTTTTTCTGCGTTAGTGTTTTCTGCTTGCATAGAATTTTGCTATATTTTCTAACACCATACCGACAATGATGGTATGAATCTCGAGCGACCGGTGGTCCTCTTCATGCTGGATTATAAAATAATGAGGTGGTATAGGCTTGTTGGGGGCAGCCCCTGTAGTTTGAACCTTGCACTTGGTAGTTACTAAAAATAGTGTGGATGTAACCAACTCCCTATGTATCTAAAAAAAAAAAAAAATTATTAAACAAAATTAGTAGCTTGCTATTAGAATATGTTCCTTCCTCTTGTTAATTTCTTATTTGTATAATGTTGAATGTTGAGCAAGTGTGTTAGAATATACTAATAAGTAATATGCATGAAAAAACTTATTTTTTCAATTAAAATTTGTATTGTTTTTCATTTTTTCTTTTTTCCGAGTTTTTTACAGTCTTGCCAAGTTTTTTTGCCGAGTCCCGAGTCCGAGTCGAGTCCGAGTTTTGCTACTATGCTGGCAACATTGCCTAATATCATACTTGAATGATTTATTTAGTCATCAACCCAATTTGCTATATGGGACGACTTCAAGTAAGCTTTTGAGAAGTACATATTGTTATGAAACGATAATGAGATCAATGATGAGATTTACAATATGAAGCACAGTAAGACGAAGAATATTCAGCCTTACAATTGACAAATGAAGGAGTTGGGAAACAAGTTGGAAAAGGAAGCAGCTAACAAATTCAAGAAACAATGATAAAGAAGAAAGATTGTACCTTTGACATCATATTGAGAAGCCTTTATTGAGCGATGAACTTTGGAAGTGGATATAAGAGATCATGAATTGGACGACATTGATCAGTTCGGGACTTCAAGAATGAGAATGACAAGAAGGAAATGTCAATAGAGGCCATTTATAAGGATATGATGCAAATGCTTTGCAAGTTTATACAAGAAACCAAGGACACGTAAATGCTTTGCAAATGCGCCTAAATACTCCATTAACATGAACAATCAAAAGTAGGTGATGATAATTTAGGCGCAGAATGTGTCAACCAGTTTGGAAGGAGGTTTGATCAGTGAAGGCTATCAAAATAACTACCAAGTAACGAGAAAAACAAGAACCATGGTAATCCAAGACACCCAATCAAACGCATGAGGGCTATGAAAATGTCTAAATAATGAACATCGAAATAGATACAAAACGTACTGCGGTGGTGACCACAGTGCTAACTAAGAAGGAATATTTCAATCAAGTAGTGGAGAAAGAAATATGGATGGATGAAAGACTCGTGTAGAGTTGCGTAGACTCTGATGGAGCCACAATCCAAAGCATCTACATCGCACTTTCACTAAGATATTGCACATCAAGTGTTGCAAACTCAAGTGCCAATAATGATGGCAAATCTATTGCAAAGTATCCCGAAGTTGCAAAAAGTTGAACAAGCAACAACATGAATCTTAGCAGTACATGAAACAAATAGTCCTCATGATTAATGTGGGGAGGCAACCGACAACATTGCACATAAGGGGGTTGGTGTAGGCGGCAAAACTGCTTCCCAAAAAAAGAAGAAATAAAAAGTTGTACAAAATATTGTTTGCATTTTTTGACAAAGTTTTGTTGACAATTTTGTTAAAATGAAATTGGCCGGAATGTATATGAAATGAATGTGAATAAAGTTAATGAAATTAAAAGTGAAATTAGGCAAAATGCAAATGGAACGTAAATGAAATTAGAGTTTAATAAAAACAGACTTTAGACTTTAGAAAATTGAATTCATGCATGAAACGTCGGATTCGGGGGTGGTGGTTGTAAATGTTGCGATGTCTAGGAACCGCTTGGAAGGCAGGCTTCATAAGTCCCCCCCTTCCTTCATTTTGCATGATCTTGGAGAGTCTATGCCAGTATGGGTTATGTTATTGCAGTGTGAAGGAGAGAGTAAACACTTGTGCAAATAGAGAAGAGTGTCGTCTATGGATATTGCTGTTATCTGTTGATGCCATTACCATTGTTGGCCATAACAGCCATTGTAATAGCATGAGTATACTGCTGGTTGCAGCAGTCAATGAATAATAATATAACTCAGCCATTGCTATTATTTGCATCCTTTCTTAATGTTGCAGATGTGATTTGGGTATGATGAATGTTTTGTTCTATCAAGTATTGAAAGGTGTATAAAAGTGATACTTGGTGATAGGACTGTTAGTATTTTGTATAGCCATAGGATTGTGGTAATTGCAGGTCACAGGAGGAATTGCAAGGTTGCAGCTGACCGTACAAGTGATTGCAGCACTTAAGGATTTGGCAGTACAATAGTTGAAGGCCGTATGACCAGCAGGTCATACGGCGGTGGAGTTGTATGAGGACAACAACACAAGAAGTGTTGCCACTTAAGACTTACTTGTTACTTATGGCATTGTACGTGTGATGACCGTACAATTGCTGCTACAAGAATTTCATATTGTGTTATATGATAGACGGATCGTACAAAGGAATAGATTGTACAAGGATTTTATCGTATTGTAGGTTGCATCGTACAATTGTTAGTGTCGTACGACAAGTTGGGTCATACAATTAATATCCTACAGTCTCAAGTTGGTTGTATGATGGTGTTTACAGTTGCATGACTACAGCGTTGTTCAGTTCCTGAAATTATTCAGTTCCTGAAACTATCACCATCCCATTACTAGGAATACCGCCACTCATGCTACATTTGGCTTTGTTACTGTTGTCGAAAAGAGGGTCCAATTAAGTGAAGAAGTACGTGTGAAGGGAAGAAGGTGGATGATAGATTCATTTTTGTGAGGATGTGGAAGACGAGCTCACGGAGAGTATCAAGTGCCCATGAGGAGAAGCACAAGGATCGCTCAACGAAGGAACTTGAATAATCCGTACGGCAGTCAAGAGAAACAGATGAACAAATACTTGAACGAGTTTGTTATCCCAAAGACGAAGAAAGTGAAAGGTGGCAAACATTGTTATTTACAACAAAGGACAAGGTGCAAGAGAAGCAACATCAAATAGTGGAAGAAATGTTTGCATGAGTGAAGACACCAACGTGGAGAGTGCACGAAGAGACAAGGAGAGGATGGTGACACCTGAACAAGCAAGGAGGAGTTTGTCGAGGAGTGCATAGGACGGAAGTCAAGCACTAGAGCAACCGCACGTGAGTGTTTGGGCAAGTAGACCGGATCCACCTCTCGTTTATTCACGAAGGATGTCGCGAAGTGAGGGTGCACTAGAGTTCGTAAGGAGGCTATTTGAAGGAGGAACCGAAGATCAAGAGACACCACGAGACAAGGTGCCTAGGACCAAAGCACCTAGAGAAGAACAGTAAGTAAACCCACCAAGAATGGAAAGGCTTTGGGATGAATATAATTAGAGCCATTGTCAAGTGACAAGGAAGTGGGAGAGCATAACCACTTACCAATGGCAAACGTTGTGAACAAAGGGGGCAAGTAAAAATGACCACCCTTCACAGGAGAAGGGAAAGAAGATCCTACAAAGCATATAAGCACTTGCACGACCATTAGGGGGCAAACAGGGTTCAACAACCCAATGAATGGCTACAGTTATTTCCTACTACATTGCAAGGAATCACAATAGACTAGTATTTAAAACGAGAAGCTACAAAATTCAAAAAGTAATTTTGACCTTTGAGGGATGATACAAAGATTATCACAAAAATTTACTCACAAAACAAAAAGGACAAGATCACGACCTATAACCTAAGAATGAAACAACTCACGAATAAAATGGAGTTGAAACCAGGCAATGGAATGGTTAAGAGACGGTTCACTGATGGATTGTTACCCAAATATAAGAAAAAGATGAAGATTATACCTTGCTTGACGTATGTCGAAGCATATGAGAGGATGAGAAACTTCGAAAGTGAGGCAAAGCAGACAACAGTTGAAATCGAAGGCCATGCTAGAAGTGATGACTCAGATCGTGATACTGAAGATAACGTGTAGAATGTTATCCAGTCTATGAGGAAGGAGTTTGATAAAATGATTAAAGAATTCAAGGGTGAAGTGAAGAAGGATAGAAAAGACATGGTGTTCAGACTATAAGTTTGAAGGATACACTAATGTGAATTGTCCAAAGAGTGCATATTGTAACATATGCAACATACTCGGACATGCGATTAGCAATTGTCCATTCAATTTGAAAGGATCAAGGCACTAGACTATGACGGTGCAGGAGGAAGAAGGGAAACCTAATACCTTGAGGAATGGACAAGGCGCAATCGATGATGGTTATAGGAATAACCGTCGAGGAGGCAGGCAGTACCAATAGGGCAATCAACAAGGAGGTCAAAGTCAATTGCAGTATGATGCATATGGAAGACTGATCATACAATGTCGCAATTGCCAAGAATGGGGACACTTTATGAAGAATTGTCCCACTCCACAAGCAAGAGGAGCAGCAAGGAATAACGTTTCACAAATGTGTCGATGGTGTGGACTAGGCAACCATAAGGAGGTGAATTGTCCGAAGAAGGCGAGTACAAGCAACTCGTAGACTGTCAATTTGCTTGACATAGAAGAAGCTCCTACGGAAAAGAAACCAACGGAAAATGATGTGCTTGTTGTTACAAGGGGTCAAGCAAAAAAAGATTAGTACCCTAAACCTGCCATAGAAAAGGAAAAATGGAAGGAGGCACAAAAAGTGATAGAAATTGAAAAGGCTAAGTAGGAAAGGCTAGCAAAACAAAAGAAATTGAAAGCACAAGTGTTGAGCACGACAATAAAAGTGAAAGTGGTAAGTTGCTTAGCACCATACCAACATTACACGCAATTATAGGAAAAATAAAGAAGGATCAGTTTAGTGATCCGACAGTATTGATGATCGATGTTGGGAAAAAGCCAACAATGATTCATATTGAGATACTGGACCATAAGTTGACACAAGTCATTGTTGATGGTGGATCAAGTGTAAATGTGCTCCCAAAGAAAATATGGAAATTGGGGCTCCATTTTTATGGTCACGAGTTTCGAGTTATACAATGTGGACCAATACGGTATTGAGATGAAAGGAGTCTTAAGGACTCAAAAGGAAAAGATTGCAGACCAAGAATTCATCATGGATTTCGTTATGATTACAATGCAAAACCCAGCATATGATGCATTGGTAGGAAGAGGATGGCTGAGGATGGCCAAGGTGAATCACAATTGGGAAAAAGATCGGTTGACATTTAAGAAAAGACAACATAAATACATGATTCATATGAAGAATCAAACGGCTGGTGAGAATTTGGAGACAACTGATTAGTCAAAAAGTTCTTCAGATGAAGATAACCAGTACGAGTTAAATGAAGGAATGTTGTACCTGGAGAAATGCAGTGAGGATGAAAACGGATCAGATAGTGTACTTCAACATTGGTAAATGGAGGAGTATGAAATATTTCGGCCCACCTACCTCTGTATTCAGACAGAGGAGACTAAGGAAACCCATGATGAAGAAGCAAAAAGCAGCAAGAAGAATGAAGAGGATGAAGAGACATGGACATTCCCTCCATTTTCCCCAAGAACTTTGCAGAATATACAATCGATGATGCTGACATTGATGAAGAACCAGCACACCCAAAAAATGTGGCAAGAGCAAGGGACAAGCAAGATAACATAAAGTATGAACGACAAAAATAATGGAAGTAAATTTGGGAATTGAAAAGAGCGTGAGATAATCCATTGTGGAGATAATTGGGACCCAGTGTTGAAAGCAATAGGTTTCAAAAAGATTCTATCATATAAGGGCACCTTCACATGGACGTACAAAGATTTGAAATGGATACCTCCAAAGTTGTGTGTTCTAGGGTCTAGTTGATTCCAAGCGCCTTACCGGTAAGAAGAAGGCCATATAGAATGAACCCAAAATATGCAGCCTTGGTAAATGCGGAAATAGAGAATATGTTGGATGTCTGCATAATATTCAAAGTTACAGTGAGCGAGTGGGTGTCGCCAATGGTGATTACTTTGAAGAAAGAAACAAATAGAATCCGCATATGCATGGACTTTAGAAGTCTTAATGCAGTAACAATAAAATATAGCTTTCTATTTCCCTTCACTGATTCTATTTTGGAGGTAGCTGGACACGAGATCTACTCATTTATGGATGTGTTTTTGGCTACAATCAGGTCAGCATTGCAGAAGAAGATAAGCTAAAGACAACATTCTTTGTAGAGAATGGCATTTATGCTTATAATAGGATACCATTCAGTCTGTGTAATGCCCCGGTCATATTCCAAATAATTATTCTATATATATTCAATCGGATGCCGACATAGAAGTTCCAAGCTTTCTTGGATGATTGGTCGATATATGGGACTGTTGGCCACGGATCCGCCACCTGGGAAGGACTTGGTGTGTCAATGCGCCCTAGACCCGCAGACCAACATTGAAAGGCCGGAAGGGAGGGATGCCTCCCGGGCCGATCTCCGAAGAAGGCCAGCTCCTTTCCTAACCTACTTGGGGGGTTTTAGATAAGAGTGCAGGAAAGAGATTGAAAAAGATAAAGGGAACTCGAAAGAGATTAAAAAAGATAAGGGAACAGAAAAGAGATGTAAATATCATGCGTTTCGGGTGGGGGGAGAGCAAGCAGCACGATCGCAAATTTGCATCCGAACCAACAACAATTAAAACAAAGCATGTAACAGAAACTGCAGTTGTTATTCTACCCTATGTATCCTTCTGTTTTGTATTCCAGATCCAAATAATCACCAATGCTCAAATTCAGGATTCAGAATTCAAACGAACAACAATATAAATGGACATGAAGCAGAAATACTTAGCAGAAGGCAGCATAAAAGACAGAGACAAGAAGCAGAGCCAAGGATGCTTTGAATTAAGTAGAAGGTGGTCCGTCACAGCAGAGTCCTCTAGCAATATGTCCCCCCCCTTTTACAATGAGATGCACTTGCTATTTATAGCAGATTTACCCTCCCAATTACATTTTGAGCACAAATCCCCAAACCTGCCAAAAGCTGTAAAAGCTGCAAAAAGTGGAGAGATTTGATCTTTGTCGGTCCTCCCTGTACTTGCAGCATGCTCTTTCTTAGTCTCGTACAATTTCTGACAGTCTTGGTCGCTGAAAGGGAGTTATCATTTAGTTTTGGTAGATGGGGTACAGTTTATCTTTCAATGCCCACCCACTCTTTCTTGAAGTCCAACTGGCACGAATTCCAAAACCTGATCTGGAGATGAAGGGAAAACCACCCTCAAACACTTTGTTGACTGCTGCCGAAAATCGCTGAAATGGAGAAGATACGCCCAAAATCGCTGAGAAGCGATGGCGATCTTTGGAATTAAAACCTAAGGCAATCTTTGACTTGAGCTGGAAAGCGCTTACAAAATGGGCGATTTCGGGATTTTTTGCCTAGCGACGGCGATCTCGAGCACGGGGGAGAAGTTGGCCAATTATGCCCTTTTCTATCTTGCTGGATGTCGTTGGAAAAGTCAAGCAATTTCGGGCTCGGAGGGGTAGCGACAGTGATCTCGGGCTCAGCGCTCTTCTTCTTCTATCTACGCGCTCGAAAGCGTTATGGCAATGGATGTCGTCGGCCTGGGCCGACGATCGCTAGCTCCTCGAGACTTAGAATTTTTCTCTTTTTTAAGCGTTGTTCCCATAATCGCTGGAAAGCTGGCGCGACGTCGGGCGTCACTGAAAGCGACGGTGATCCCGGGTGCCAACTCATAGCATTCTCATAGGCTCCGAAGCGCTTGAAACTCTTGCGCGCTGAGGAGCTTTTCCCTTTGCGACAACGATCTGGAGCCTGCCTTCTTTTATCTTGATGCCCCTTGTCGCTCGAAAAGTGTTATAGCGACGGGCGGATGGAGTGCGCGACAGCGATTTCGGGTTTCTTAGGACTTAGGCAAATCTGCCACTTTCAAGCATGACCCTTAGTCGCTCAAAAACATGCTCACACCAGAAATCGCGCGATAGCGACAGCGATTTCGGGGAAGGGCTAACACTTAGCAAAATTTTACAATTTTTTTTTTTTCGAACAATGCATTCAAACGATGCATCCAAATCTGGACAAGGCTCTAGAACTGCAAGTGAACAAACTAGCAAAATGTGGCAACAGGAAAGTGAAGGAGCACTTGCCAGCACTAGAAGAATACATGAAGTTATGTAGAAATTCCCGATTAGCTCTGAACCCAACAAAATGTTTCTTGATGTTGTTGTACAACAAGCTATTAGAACACATAGTTTGTAAGGAAGGGCTGAAGACAGATCCTGATAAAATTTGCGTCATTGTAAACATGGAAGAACCACATGACATGAGTTCATTGAAGACCTTCCTAGGATCTATAGGATACTATAGGAGATTTATCAAGAATTTTGCCCATGTGTCCTATTTGTTGGATTCATTATAAAAAGAAAAATATTCCCTTCAGGTTAATGGAGGAACATCAAGGAGCCTTTAAGGAGTTAAAAGCAAAGCTTGTATGCAATCCCATTCTAGTATTTCCGAATTGGGAAAAGGAATTTCATGTCCACATAGACGTGTCCAATTTCGCAATTGGATGCGCATTGGCCCAAGAAGGACAGTTTAGGCTAGACCAACCTATTTATTTTGCACGTTAATTGCTATCTAGGGCAGAGAAAAATTACAAAACGATGGAATGAGAGGTTTTGGGGATGGTGTATGTAGTGCAGAAGTTCAAGCACTATTTGTTGCCCAACTCATTTGCCTTCAACAATGACCATCAAGCTCTGTTGTATTTGATTAATAAACCGATTATACATGGACGAGTTAGCAGGTGGCTCATCAAATTACAAGAATTCATGTTTCAGGTAGTGGTCAGACCCGAAAAGAAGCATCTAATAGTGGATCAACTATCAAGGATTTGCTCAAGAGAGCCTGCAGGAGCATGAGTGTCAGATGAGTTCCTTGATGCTCAGTTGTTTACAATAAGCGCTATACAATCATGGTATAACATGATAGGAATGTACCTATCCACAAGAGATTTGCCAAAGGAGATGTGGGAAACAAAGAGGAGAAAGGTGATTATGAAGTCAACACCTTTCCAATTGATAGTAGGATTACTATACAAGATGGGACCAAATGGTATACTAAGAAGAAGTGTAATGGAAGAAGTAAGGGTAACGCTAAAGGAAACTCACAAAGGACTAGTCAGAGGGCATATGGGACCAGATGCGACTACGAGGAAGGTACTTTTGGTAGGGCTATGGTGCAAGCATGTGATATGTGCCAACAAGCTAGCAAGCCATTATGTCGAGACTTCAAGCCATTACATCTATCCCAACCACAGTGTTTATTTGAAATATGGGACATAATGTTCAAAGTTAGGATGAGCAAGTGGGTGTCACCGATCGTGATTACCTTGAAGAAAGAAGCAAACAAAATCCACATATGTGTGCACTTTAGGAGTCTTAATGCAATAACAATAAAGGATCCCTTTTTGATTCCCTTCATTAATTCTAATTTGGAGGAGTTAGCTGGACACAAGATCTACTCTTTTCTAGATGGGTTTGTCGGCTACAATCAGGTCAGCATTGCAAAAGAAGATACGCTAAATACAGCATTTGTTGTAGAGAATGGCATTTATGCATATAATAGGATTCCATTCGGGCTTTGTAATGCCTTGGCCACATTCCAAAGAATTATTCTATATATATTCAATTAGATGTCGATAGGAAAGTTCCAAGCTTTCTTGGATGATTGGTCGATATATGGTAAAGTGAAGGAGCACTTGCCAGCACTTGAAGTATGCATGAAGTTATGTAGAAATGCTTGGTTAGCTTTGAACCCAACAAAATGTTTCTTGATGATGTTGTAAGACAAGCTATTAGAACACATAGTTTATAAGGAAGGACTGAAAACAAATCTTGATAAAATTCGCATCATTGTAAACATGGAAGAACCACATAACGTGAGTTCGTTGAAGACCTTCCTAGGATCTATAAGATACTGTAGGAGGTTTATTAGGAATTTTGCCCATGTGTCCTATCCGTTGGATTCATTAACAAGGAAAAATGTTCCCTTTAGGTGGATGGAGGAACATCAAGGAGCCTTTGAGGAGTTAAAGGCAAACCTTGTATGCAGTCCCTAACTAGTATTTTTGGATTGGGAAAAGGAATTTCATGTGCACATAGACATGTCCAATTTCATGATTGGATGCGCATTGGCCCAAGAAGGACAGTTTAGGCTAGACCAGCCTATCCTATTTATTTTGTGAGTCGATTGCTATCAGTAGGCAGGCAACTTGATACGTCTAGATAAGTTTTGGTATTTTGTGTTATTTTGTAGTTGTACACAAAGTGTTTGACAAAATGTACATATAATAATAATGTTATAAAGTGGCAATATAATAAAATGTGATAATGTAATGTGAAATATTAGTATGTACGACAAAGTCATAAAGTGACTTATGAAATGTAAATGCATGTGAAATGCAAGTGAAATGTAAATGAAATGAAAGGCATATGAATGAAATGACATGTAATGCAATTTAATGATAAATTGCAATTAGACCTTAGGCATAAAAGTTAAATGTGGAATATGTAAGTCACGTCCAAATAAGGGTGGTGGTTGAATGTGCTGTCCTAGGAAGCCATTGTTGGCAACGGTCGAGGACAAGCATTAAATAGAAACCCCCCTTCTTCATTTGGGAGATTGGACAGCATAGGGATGATGGTGAGAGCATTGAGGAGATTGTCCATGTCATTGCTGTGATTATGCAGGCCTGGTTATGGAAGTACTGAGGATTAAACCCTGCATATTGTAATTGCAATTCGTCACTATTGTTTACAACAAACACCATTGAATGCCAATACAATTTTGTTATTTGCAGATTCATTACAGCCATTGAACATGTTTTGTCTGTGCATGTGTTGGTAAATGGAGTATTCTATGGTTATAGTGTTGTCTGTGTTATTGCAATTCGTGTATGCTTGATAGTTTGCAGGTACAAATCGTATTGTTGGGAGATTTATCAATTCTAGGTTCTGGAAGGTCATGAACAAGGCATTGTACAAAGGATTGGCAGAATATATGGTGGTTGAAGCACTTTAGTAAAACATTTTGTAACTATTACATGACAGTTTGATCGTGGCAATAACCGTGCATGGCTAGTGGCATGAAGATAACTCTTGGCATGTTGCAATTGGGAACAAGCTATTCATAGATTGAACGATCAAATGAATAATGCATGCGTTTGTTGACGATCATACAATGCTGTTGATGATCGTACAATTCTAGATAATCTTGAAGGAATGATCGTTGTTTGTGAGGAATTGTACATGAGTTGGGTGGATAGAATAATCATTGAGTAAACTGTACATTTTGGCAAGATTGTACGTTTTGGTACAACTGTACGTTTTGCTGAACTATATGTTTGGTGGAACTGTATGTTTTGGTTGATCTGTACGCTTTGGTTGAGTTGTACGTTTTAGGGAGAACAATATGATTGGGTGAATGTACAATTATACATCATACAATTGATGTCATCATACAATTGATGTCATCATATAATTAAGATGAGTTGTATGAGAGACTAAACAGTATGATAGACTAAATCGTACGAGAGACTAAACCATACGAGAAGACTGCACTATACGATAAGATTGAATCGTACGAGAGACTAAACCGTACAATACAACCAAATCATATGATAAGACTGCACTATACGATAAGACTGAACCGTAAAATAGACTTTGTCATACGATAGATTGAACTGTACAATATTGTACAAGATTGTATCGTACAATTGTACATGATTATACAAGGTTGTGTCCTACGAGACTATACGAGATTGTATATGTGACATTGTCCAATTGTTGTACAAGTGAGATTGTATTGTCTCAAGACAATGACATTGTACGACTGTGAAAATAGTCCTATGACTGCAGTCTTGATTGGTTCCTGAATCTGTCATTCCACCATTCCATTGTTGGGAATCTCACCACTCATGCTACACTATCTAGGGCAGAGAGAAAATACAAAACGACGGAACGAGGCTTTGGGGATGATGTATGCAGTGCAAAAGTTCAAGCACTATTTGTTGGCCAACCCATTTGCCTTCTATGTTAACCATCAAGCTCTGTTGTATTTGATTAATAAACCGATTATACACGAACAAGTTGGCAGGTGGCTCGTCACGTTACAAGAATTCATGTTTCGGGTAGTGGTTAGACCCAAAAAGAAGCATGTAATAGCCGATCAACTATAAAGGATACTCTCACGAGAGCCTACAGGAGCAGGAGTGTCAGATGAGTTTCCTGACACTCAATTGTTTACGATAAGCGCTATACCATCATGGTATAAGATGAAAGGAGAGTACCTATCCACAGGGGAGCTGCCAAAGGAAATGTGGGCAACAAAGAGGAGAAAGGTGATTATGAAGTCAGCACCTTTCCAATTGATAGCAGGATTACTATACAAGATGGGACCAAATGGAATACTAAGAAGATGTGTAATAGAAGTAAGGGTAACGCTAAAGGAAGCTCACGTAGGACTAGTCGGAGGGCATATGGGACTAGATGCAACCGCAAGGAAGGTGCTTTTGGCAAGGCTATGGTGGCCCACCCTCTATCACGATAAAAAAGAGTTTGTGCAAGCATGTGATACATACCAACGAGTTGGCAAGCCGTTACATCAAGACTTCATGCCATTAAACCCATCCCAACCACAAGAATTATTTGAAAGAAAGGGCTTAGACTTTGTGGGTCCTTTCAGGACAAGTCAAAGAAGGAAGTGTCGATACATCGTAGTGGCAGCTGAATAGCTACGAAGTAGGTAGATGCAAGGGCATTGCCAAACAATTCAGCCAAGAGTACAACCTGATTCTTGTATGAGCAAGTAATTACTAGGTTTGGGATTCCGCTACAATTTACAAGTGAAAAGGAAATTCAAGATTTTGCAATTTGTTGTCAAGTCCATATTACCCTAAAGCAAATGGGAAAGCGAAGGCAACGAACAAGATCTTGGTATCAACACTCAACAAAACCTATGGAATTGAAGGAGTTTATTGGGAGGAGAAATTGCCATTAGTCCTATGGGCGTATAGGACGACTTTTAAGCCTACAATGAATCATACACCATTCTAGTTGATGTATGGCCTAGAGGCAGTAGTGCTAGTAGAATTCCTAATACCCAATTTGAGGGCAGCAGTGGAAAACAAGTTAGGAAATCAGGAAAGCCTAGAAGGGAGGCTTACAACATTGATTCAACTGGACGAGAAGAGAGTTATAATGCAATGGGCGATAGAGGTATCCCAGCGGCGAAGGAAGTTGTGGCATGACAAGCACCTTAGGAAGTTGGAGTTGAAATTGAATGACTTGGTCTTTAAGTATAATGGCAAGAGAGAAATCAAGCCAAGGAAATTGAAAACATTGTGGCTTGGTCCCTTCCAAGTAGTTGAAATGATGGAACATAATGCAATGAAGTTGCAAAAACTGGACGAGACAATAATTCCCAAAACTGTTAACGGATTAAAATTAAAGCCTTATAGAGTAAAAGGTCAATGTTTGTTTGTTTCTTCTAAAGAGGCAAAAACGAGGCAACAAGAAATACTCCGCAAATGACGAGAATCAAGCTAGAGCAATTAAAGTCATCAATTGGACGAAGAAGATATGGGATTGAGAAGGCTATTTGCAAAAGGAGAGGAAGCACAACCAGTTATTAGAACAACAAGAGTTAGCACCTCATCCCAGAGAAAGGAGGAGAATACGGGTGCATGTACGATGGAATAGTAAGGTATAGCCTGTTAGGTCAAAGTGGGTGAAGGGTGCAAAAGTGGGAACCAAGTTGGGTAACCGATTAGGTAGTATCCTTGTGTTTACTGATGGTGATGACGAGGATGCATGTGTCTTGATGCGGTCATATCCCGTCCTTGTGAGTTTTGGCTACGACCTCCCTTTTTATTTTCTTTCCTTCCTCCCTTTTCCCTCCCCCTATTAAGCGGCATAGGTAGCTAGGACCACCATATAGGAACCGGCCTTCTCTGGAGATCAATCGCACTGCCCTGGCCAGACGGTTGTTCGATGCTCGCGCTAATCCGTTCTCACCCCCGTGCCGGATTTTCGACCAATAGTTTTTGGCGACTCTGCTGGGGAACTCATTGAGTTTCCATGTTTCAGGAAGTCAGAGTTTGGGAATACCCATATCTTCTCAAAATCAAGTTGCGACTCCGACTATGCAGCATATCCGGATCACAAGATCAGTTGCCTCCATGAACTAAAAGATCCAAACATCCCAGAGGGCTCAAGGTTTGGTGAGCAGCCTTGACCTCGCTAGCTGAGAAAGTATGTTCATCTACCGAATTCGACACCGACTCCGACACATGAATCAGGACTTCTAAAGACCAACGCCGAAATGGCACAATAGTGTTATCCCCAATCGGATGACCCCGGTCCGCTTAACCTCCAATGCTAGCATGAAATTCCCAAAGGTGCCTTGAAAACCTTAACCGAATACAATGGCACCATGGGAATGGCTCGAGAGCACCTTGAATATGTCGTTGCACTAGCACCGCTCCACGGTATTACCCATGAAGATGTAATGATCAAGCTTCTGATCTTGTCTCTAGAAGGGAGGCGCTATTGTGGTACCGATCCCTTGGGAAAAAAACCATCTGCTCATGGGTGGACTTGGCGGGAGCTCTTGTTGACACATTTGACGGTTCCATGGATCCCTTCCAACTCTTGATGCAACTCTCATTCATCAAGAGGGCCAATTTCGAATCTATCACAGATTTCAACATTCAATTTGAAAGCAGCTAGAAGAGGATCCCCCCTGAATACCAACCATCCCCCACCCAGACTCACCTATATTATGTGCGAGCTCTTAGCTTGGATATCAGCCTCCTCTTGTATCAAACTGGGGAAAGGAGATTCCCTCAAATCTTTCAGCAGGTCGTTCAGGTTGAGCGACTCCTGCTTCAAGCAAGAAGAATATCTTCTCGAGACACTGCCCTACCACTTTTTTCCGCTACTACTCCCTTTCCGACTGTACAGTTTCCGCCATGGATGCCATCTCAAACTGTGGAGCCAAGGCTGCAGTTATGTGAAACACAAGGGGCAAACCTCTCTTCAAGCTCATGCATAAGAGACACAAGCACGAAACCCATGATGAACAATTTCTCTACTTGAATCTTCTCCCAGCAAATAGAGGACCTGGACCAAAGGGGGGATGCCACTCACAAAGAGAGAACAATTTTGCAACCTTTTTGTAGCCGAGCGCAACAAGCAAGGGCCAAGCCATCTTCACGATGGCTTAGCTGATCAACATATATGTCCCGAGGAAGTCCCACCCACAACAGGCTCAATTAATGTGTCCTGTTGGAAGAAAGACGTCGTAGGCGTGTGAAGTAAGGATTTCACAACAGGTGGATCCCAAGGAGGGGCGACATTGGAGCCTGTTGCCACACGTACCAGTACCAAAGGAGGGCTCCCACGTGGCAAAATTCATTGTCACATTAATCATCGATTGCATAAGTATTAGTATGCATGACGATTTGCCAAGTTGCAAGTACATGGCAGCATGGAGGAATGACTGACAACGTCAACCAGACTACAAAAGGCGACAAGTTTAGTACAATATGGTCCGGTCATTGCAGATTCACTGGATAATCTCCAGGGCGAATCAATGGTTGTGGCATGCCACTCGCGCCGCAATTTTGTGTACATAAGCTGACAACTAAATAAAAATGCATAAGGCACATGGCCAAATGACATCATCTTGTCCTATGGCAACTCACGATGGACTATCAAAAACTGCTTCATTTTTTAAACACACCTGTTCCCTGTGTTCTTTATTTGTTGTTGTGACCCCCTACCCAATGGATCAAAGGCTTGTGATTCAGGCATCTCTTCGCGCAATCCCAGAAAAGATATCCACTGCATTTTTGAAAGCAGTGCCCGCTCTTTGAATGCTGGGAAAATTGATCTATAAATAGAACCCCAGAGGGTAAAAGCAGCATATGTTGAAGCATGAAGCACAGAATGAAGCTGCAATTGAAGATTCCCTGGTAGGGTAAAGATGAGCTAATAAGGTCCTTGCGTGATTGCATCAAAAGGAGGTGTTGCATTGGAACTAGCAAATGCCCCTGGCATTCTGTGTGTTCTTGAATCGGTCCTGGTCTCTGGTGGGGTATGTTAATGGGAATGTGATCTACAAGGATGTCCCATGGATTGCCTTCCCTTTTGTTTCTTTTATTTTTGTACATCCTTTGCTTCTTTCTCTTTCCTCTGCTCTTTGTTTTTGCTAATCGACGAGGGGTGGTCATCCTCTTACTTCTGTTGTTTCTTGTGTTTCCCTCCCTCCCCTCTTCCCCTCTTGTCCTCCTTTCCTGGTTTTGCTTGTTTTTTCCACTTGTTGTCCCCTTCCCTTTCGTCCCTTTCGCTTCTTCTGGCCTTGCTTTCCAATTACCGTTGGTCGTCTTCCTCCTTTGTCTTGTAGTCTTCTTCGGCTACTTTTGTTTATGTGCCCTCATTGTCCCCTCCTTCCTCCCTCCTCCTGTGTGTTTTTTGTGTTTCAAAATCCTAGGCTCTCCTTTCCCGTGAGGGAAAAGTCCCTGTGAGCCGACATAAGTGTGGGTGAAATTTTGCACCCTTCACCCACTCTTTCTTAGAAAGATGATGCCTTTCAAAGATTCGTCAAAGTTTTGGAGCATTAATGGTCGAGCGAAGATGGAGGCAACTGTATCAATGGTTGACGAATGCAAGCAGCAAGCGAGGCAGATAATAGAAGCGGGTTGACATTTAAGCCCCTAACTTTGGGCGGTGATAATCTAAAGACCCACCCACCTGACAGGCAGATATTTCAACCGACTGGAAGGGGCGGAAATATCAAAGATCCCCGCCCACAAGGAAGAAAGAAGCTCTCGCCCAGCATTGGGCGGGACTTTGGAGCACAAGATTGGGCAGAACCTTGGGAAATATCCACCCTCTTTCATAAAGTTCCTGTGGGCGGAAAGGAGGTTCTCTAAGTGGTTGCCCGACATATAAACTCCCGCCATCACCCGAAAATTCAAATAGAGGAGTATTTAATGCTACATCTGCCCAGTACCAACCATCCATGTGCAGAAGTGATTGATTTGAAACGTGCTTCCCCGAAGATAATTAATTTTAGTCATTCACCACCTAACCAAAATATTGCTGGCTGAGCAAAGGGGCAAAGTAGATAAGAATTAATGATCTGGGCAAAGATAATAGAGGCATCAAGGGTTCAGATCAATACGGATGCATCTACCTCCTTCCAGAATATTGCCACCATCCCGAGGAGCAGTGTACTAGTTAAGCGCCTGTCTTCTCCAATGCAGTTTCCCTGCCTTCCACCATTAACGCTTGTAATTTGAATTTATTGCAAAATGTCTATAAATAGTGGAATTCTGGTCATTCCCAAGGGCGGGTCTTTGGCCATTACAATTCTCATATAATAATTTTCATTGTTGTGTGAATACAAGAATACTATTGTCCAGTTTCCAATCTTGTTCTTATAATTTTTGTTAAGTGTGAATTCTTATTTCTGCTATCGCTACTTGAGTGTTTCTCATTTAATTCTGCTAAATTGGATTTCGTGGGAATCCCTGGGTAGTTTCTGGAATTCGGATTTACAATTGGGCTAGGGTTTATTTCTACAACAAGCTGTTCGGATGGGAGCACTCTAATTCTGAACTCTGGATTTCATACACCCGCCCGTCAGTCCTGGAATTCACTTTCAGTCCATCGTGCCAATCATTGAGTGGGAACCAGATTGGGTAACCTGTTAGGTAGTATCCTTGTGTTCACTGACGACGATGATGAGGATGCATGTGTCTTGATGCGGTCATATCCCGTCCTTGTGAGTTCTGGCTACAGCTTCCCTTTTTATTTTCTTTTCGTCCTCCCTTTTCCCTCTCCCTATTAAGCGGCGTAGATAGCTAGGACCACCATATAGGAATTGGCCTTATCCGGAGATCGATTGCCCTACCTTGGCCCAACGAGCGTTCGATGTTGGCACTGATCCGTCTCCGCTTCGGTGCCGGATTTTCGACCAACAGTCAAGTTGGGCTCATACAACAAAGAATGCAAGAACAAACACAACAGCTGTAAGAGGAATATGAGACTTTGCAAACGAATAATGCAATATTGAGAGAGCAAATCATCTAAGAGTTGGATAATACTGTACAACAAATAGATGAAAGAGCAACTACAAGACAACAACAAGAGTTGGAACTTGAACAACGAAGAGTAGCTGAAGAGAGTGCAAGACAAGAAGGCCAAAGGTAGAACTTGAGGATCCAACACAATTTTGGCTAAGGAAGAAGTTGTCGAGATATTGTGGAGAGATATTGAGGAAGCACCAACATCACCAAAAGACAAAGGAAGGAATTGGGTGACAAACTCAAGTAGTGATGGTGTTCCCCCAGTTCATATAGAAAGCAGCAATTCAAGTAGTAGTTCTAACCTCTTAAGAAGATATAGAGAACCACAAATTCATCTCGAAGTACAACAGTATTTAGATGCAAACAGAAATCTAAGAAGAAAAATGCACGAAGTTAGAAGGCAAAGGAGATGCTTGGAGGAAGCGCCTGAAAGGATCCAAGAAGAAAGAGAAGGTGAGGGGAATAATTCAAGTATTGACTCTAACTTCTCAACATAGTATAAAGAAACACTAATTTAGTCTACAGCGCAGAGATGTTGGGAGGAGAGAAGACAGACTCTGAGATTGTTGGTTGCAGATAGAAAATTAAAAAGATTGAGAGAATTGTCCCCAAGTAGTCAAAATAGAGGAGAATCCAATAGGCTGCAAGAACAGGAACATGAGGGTAACTTAGACATCTCAGGGAGGCAATCAAGTCTTTGCGGGGGCCTAAGGCAACCTAGCCGAAGGAGGAGTTTGATTGGTCTTCCTCCAAGCGGCTAAAAGGGAAGAAAGTTCCCTCTTGCTACCCCTAGGTGGTAGGATCAACGTAATGAGCAACAAGGACCATTCGTTGATCAGGAAAGAAACAATCAAGTTGGATGTGAACTTCGGGTTGGCCCATTTGGACCACCTCGAGGACCACGTTCAAACTGAAGAAGTCGTTCATGACGACTAAGGGATCGAATGGATCTCAGACTGCCTGAAGTTGGTAGAGGACAGCCCCAAGCTAAAAAATTTCGCTCGATGATCAAAGGAATGGATATGGCACGTATACGTGGCCGCAAAAGAAATCAGAAAAGGAATGAGAGAGAGCAAGTCTACGTAAGCACAAATTCACAAAGGAGTTAGAATAAAAACTTAGTAGCCAAGTTTGGAAGCAACCTTAGCTCAAATAATTCCAAGTAGGAGCCATACAAACGAAGAAGATTGTACGGCACACCATCGTACAAACGAGAACAAGATGACAAGAAGCAATGCAGAGAACGGTCATACAATGCAAATAGACTGTACAACAGAGCATCATACAAACCAAGAGGATCAGCAAAGGGACTATACAATAGGGTGTTGTATAAGTAAAGCGCGTGAGTAGGATCGTACAACCGACCATCACACAAGTGCAAAGCAAAGGAATCATATGACAGAGAATGTGGAGAATGAAGATCGTACGGATCGTTGACAAAAGAACCAACAAAAAGCAGGATGACATGTCAAGAAGGAACATCGTGCAAGTCCAAGTTTGCATGGTCGTATGACTTGTCCAACAACCCTAACACATCATCAAATAAAAATTCATGTGTATATATGTAAATTTAAAGGGTTCAAAGCTTACTAGGCCCACGACATCAAAGAGAGTATCTGTCGAGAAGAGAGGAGATAAGACTCGATAGAAGGCGAGAACTAGCAGAACACATACATAGGCGAGGACACGGTTACAATATGGAAGAAGAAACCCAGTCTTTGAGAGGGCCTCAAAATGAATCTAAGAAAGAAAAAGGGGAAAATGATACCACTGAAGAATATAACATGGGCTCAACCAGCTGGAGATTTCTATCGGAAGTTGTGGCGGGAGAATCCACCAAATCAAAAGTTGAAAGCCGCATTTTGATGCAAGCATGAGTAGCTACATTGCATAGATTATGGTATTTGATGTAAATTTCTTCAAAGACTATTTGTTGTAGATGCTCGAAACCTATGACACAAAGGAGAACGTGAGCATTGTCAAGATTAGGAATCGAGACATCAGGGTGATGTTCTCAACAAATAATTTTCAGCAGAGGTTTGGGTTGCCGAAGCAAGACATCACTGTAAGGAAGGAGCATCCAGATCAAGCATAATGGAATAGGATAATTCAGGATATAACAATTATTAAACCTAACGATATCAGTAAGACTTTCGGTTTTGGAAGTCGTGGGATCAAATAGAACCAATTAAAGAATGATGAATTGTGATGTGTAATGAACAACGTCATGTCAAAATTATCAGGAGAAACCAGATCGTCGAAGATGCCTGTGTGGCTAGCACAGTATGTGCAAGGCATGATGGAAGGTATACAAACGATTGGGCATCATATTTGTCTAACTAAATTAGGAATTCCTTGAGGCGGCAGACAAAGAATTTTTCGATGGCAATTAATGCCATCAAAATTTTGCACAATGCAATATCTTACGCCAAAATGGAATTTCTTGGATTGACTACTCCAACGAAGTTGTCAAAAGAGCAACCTACAATTTTAGTTGGGTAGAAGCGTTGCCAATAGCAAAGTCCACTCCAACAAAAGTGAGGACCAAGAAAATCTTGAAAAGAGCATACTTTGTCCCATTGGAGGATAGTGAGGCTTCAAAGGAGGAAATAGCCCCTCAACAAAAGAGAAAAAAGAGATTAGAAGAAGAATTGCAGGAGACTGAAGACGTGATTATGGGAGTCAACAAGTTGAACAAAGAAGGGAGGAAGAATGACCCCAAATAAGTCTCGTTCGAACACAAAGACAGCATGAATAGGAGAGGTTGATGCTACAAGAGCAGCAGCCCCTAGAGAAGACTATGCAACAACAGGTGGAAGTGAGAGCACAACCAGTTGCAAAGGTCCAAGAAGAACCAGTAGCAATGGGCAATGTGGAGGAAGAATTGCCAAGACTTGTTGAATGGGCACAGCAAGTGGATTTTTGTGCGTCACCAACTATGCTAAATATAGAACAGTTTGAATTTTCCGAAAGAGCCCAAAGCCTGTTAAAAGAAATAGTGGTACCAAAGGGAACAAGAATTGAAGATCCTGAAACGGGCAAGGAGGTTGAGATTGCACCAAAGGAACCACAAAAAAAGAGAAAGATCAGAGCGATCAAGAGGAGGTAGCAAGCAAAGATCAACTAGTGATATGAAATATTATTAATGTCCACGGTGGGCCAAAATAAGACCCAAGGGACTATAAGGACAATAATGACTGCCAGTTAGCAGGCTAAAAAGCCCAACAAAGAAAATAACTAAGATAAATACAAGATGAAACTCGACAAACAGGCCAAAGAGAAAGGGAAAAGAAAAGAAAAGGGAGAGCAGAGCGAGGGAGGGCTGCAGTCCAACAGAGAGGAGTGCACGCCAAGAACAATGGAGAGAGAGGAGGGGGGAGCGAGCAGCCCAAGAGGGGCAAGCTCCGAGAACAGGGCCCCAAACCACTGACCCATAAGTAATAGTTGGCTTGACCAAGGCATCAAAGATCCACATCTTCACAAGTATATCCTGAAAATGTGCTTTAAAGCAATTCCTCTCTAGCAAAGACAAAGCTGCATACCCCTTACACACCCGGACCTGGGCAGTGGGTTTCATACCAAAAGTGGGACCAGTGAAAAAAACTCCCAAATACACATAAGAGGTGGTGATTTCGACCTCCCGACCTTGGAAAAGGAAGTGGAGATGGGATAGAGCCTCTTTGGCAGTATTGAACACCATAACCTTGGTCTTAGAAAGATTTACCGTCAACTGTCTCGAGTCACAAAAAGCGGTAAGAGTGTCCAGATGACGTTGAAACCCCTCAGGGGATGAGGCCAAAAGAACATCGTCAGCAAAGAGGAGAATAAAAATCAGCACATGGTGAAGAATGCAACCATCCTCTAGGTGAGCATTCTCCCTAATATAAGTCTCAAGCTCGTCGATAAAGATCCCAAAAAGTGTCGAGGAAAGGGGGCATCCCCGTTTCACTCCTATGGTGCTAATAATACTAGTTGAAAGCCCTTGAGGGGAGCGATATCGACCTTTCACAATCTCATATAACCGCAAATAGCTGTCAAAAGTTGTCTAGAGATGCCAATTAACCAAAGCCTTTCAAGAAGTAAATGTCGAGCCACCGTATCGAAAGCATTCCTAAAGTCTACAAAGCAACAATAAACCTTCGAGGACCTCGAACGCACCTCCTCAATAATAGCTCTGAGGACTAGAATGTGATCTATGGTCTGATGATCTTGTCGAAAACCAGCTTGGCCAGGAGCCCTAAAACCCCCCTCCTCCAACCTTCGGTAGAGAAGCACATCCAATGTTGTGGCATAGAGCTTGGCAATGATATGCCCAATCATGATAGTCCTGTAGTTATTGAGTTCGTAGAGATCACCTACCTTATGAATGGGGTGAATGATACCAGATGTTCATGGGGCAATGACCAGGGGGATGAGAATGAGGGGTAGGACGAATAGTGTGGAGGTACGAGTCCAAAGCAGCTTTCCAAATAGTGCAGAACGATTGGAAACATCGGGAAGAAAAGACACTCTGGGGAGAACATGATGCAACCGGTCCATGTAGGTAAAGGAATAATAATAGTCAAAGTCTATAATGACTCGAGGGGCTGAAGGGGAGGGAGGAGGGGGAGGAGTAACAAGAAGGGAAACAATGGATAACGTAAGAGAAAGAACTGAATGATCGATAAGGGGGGAGGGTGATCAAAGTCGTTGAATCGGGAAATGAATGGAATAAGGGTGGTAGAGGATATAGCATAGTCGACGACACTGGCTCCACCACTATGAGGAAAGCAAGTAAACCCACTAGAATCCAGAAAACAAGATATACCATTGAGAAGAACTAGCCTGTTGGATTCACCCAACTCAATACCCTAGTGAAGAAAGTCTGCCAAATTTGGAGGAACAAACTATAGTACAGCCTAATCAGTCAAAGGAGAATAGAGAAGCGCAACTGGAAGGAAATAGAGAAATACAGCTTGACCAATAGGAAGAAAATAGAGAAATACAGCCTGACCAACAGAAGAAAATAGAGAAGAACAAAATATGGAACAGGAAGAGGAAGAGACATTCCAAGTACCAGAGAAGCATTTCATTATTGAAGTGCCCAGTTTTGGATGGACTAATGAAGAAGGAATCCAAACTGATGATCAGGTGGATGAATTTTTTGGAAAGATGATGCAGGTTTTTGACTCTACAAGACTATAGTTTAGAATGGGCTATGTAGGACAGCTAAGGCAGTGGCAGTCCATGGTTTACAATGAAATGGAGAAAGCGGTACAGTGGGTTCAAGAAGATGTGAGAACAAAGAAGCTCATTGAAATTCACTGAAAAGAACCATGGGAATTACAGGCTGAAGAAGCAAAGAATATGCTTGGAATAAAGGAGACTACCAAAAGGTGTCAACTAATTACAGGGTACTAAGGAGAGTATACATAGCTGCAGATACTTTGCAACATTGCCTAGTAGACACAGTTGAAGTGGAAAACAGGAAGATTCCAGCAGAAGTAGCACCAATATACAGACAGATCAATTTTTCGACTCATTGGATAGACTAGTTAACAATTGGTTTGGAAGGGATTTGAATTATGAGTATCAGTTAAAGGCCAAAGATGAACAATTGAAGGACAAGGATGAACAGTTGAAGGCCAAGGACAACGAACTTGCTGCAATTAAGAGAGACATGGAGAGGTGCAATGATATCATTATAAGCTATAAGGCAGAAATGGAAATAAAGTCACAGATGCATAACGTTTGAGAGGAGGAGTTAGAGCATAAGGATCAGCTCATTGCCAAAAGGGAATGAACAGTTGGCTATTGCAGCTTAGACGAAGGGCGAGCTGAAACAGAGAATACCAAAGGGTGCTACGGAGCGAGAAAAGGAGTTGATAGTGCAATTAGCCGAAATGGAGAAGGCTAATCACTATGGACTGAAGAAACACACGCTTCTACTGAGAGGGGGGGTGAACAGTATAAGATAAATGATATTAGGATATTCATATTGATATTAGTTACTAAGTGCAGCCATTTAATTGTTTCAACAAATATAACTTGAAGGTTCTGCCAAGGATATCAAGTGCAATCTGCCAATCTCTAACAGTTAACCAAATTAGTTGTTATTGCTCAAGTAATGAATGCCACATTATTCAGCTTTTACAAGTCATCATTTTCAACAATGTATTAAAGAACATAAAGAACAGATTAAAGCAAAAGTTACAGTATTCTATGAAGATAAAAGCAAAAGTTACAGTATTCTAAAATAAGCAGATTTGTCATTGAAGTCAATGTCCTAAAGCAAAAGTTATAATTTTCTCATTGAAGTCAATGTCCTAAACTCAATGGGATTTGTCTCTTTGTAAGAATAAGACAAGTTGATGCCAAGCATTCCTCATCTATATTTTCTCAATGGAAGTGTATGCAAAGCAAACAATTTAGGCCACTTTGCAGCAAATCAATAACCATTTATAGCAACAAAGGAACACACGTTAAAGCAAAACAGTGAACATGAATCTAATTGGATGCTAACTGTTTTACAAAATCTTCATTCTTGAACATTAGATAAATCAGCAATAGAAGCATTTTGGACCAGGGTCTTTTCCCCACCAAATAAAGTGCCATTCCAGTAAGAGTTATCATGCCACTTTTACTAGCCAACAACTTCATCATGTTTTTACCTTACATGATTTTCTGAATTATGAACCTGAATTAAGACATGCAAAGCCATGATCTAAAAATGTTTTCAAAAATGCAGTCAAGAGGTGCGTTGTTCTGAGTCCTGTAAAACTGGCTTGTTTCACTTTTTAACATCCTACAGTTTAACTATTTTTTTCCTTGTCAGCTTCCTTCTCAAAAGATTTTGATTAACCTTGTTTAAAGGGATTTTGTAAATTTATGCTTATTAATTTTGTATTCTTGATTTTTCTTTGGAACACTATTTCCAGCTCTCTCGAGACTGTTGTTACACAATGTAGTATTTTAGTCCAAATACCTGCTTTAATCATCTACGGACATTAAGAAACTTCCTTTCTTTCTAAGTAATTTTCACTAGTATGAGTAGGGTCTCTCTTTGTTACTCTTTATGTTATTCAGTGATCTCCACTTATTATATCCCTCACTTGTAATTTTAGAATACTGTAACTTTTGCTTTAATCTTCATAGAACAGATTGGCTGAGGACTTGCTTTAGAATACTGTAACTTTTGCTTTAATCTTCATTTGTGGAAAGTCATCATTTTCAACAATGTACTAAAGAACAGATTGAAGAACACAAATGTCTTACAGTGTACTAAAAACAGATTAAATTTTCATTTCTAATTTTTTTTTTAGTTTTTCTTTTGGCTGAGGACGCCCAACCATGGGGGACGGTTGGCCGTCCCCAGGGACGCCCCAAAATAGGGGACGTCCCGGGGACGGGAGGCCATAGGCCTCAGGCATCCCCGGGGACGTTTCCCAACCGTCCCCCAAAAGGGGGACGGGGGGAAACGTCCCCAATGTTGTCCCCCCGTGCTGGGGGACGTGGGGGACGGGGGGACACGTCCCTCAAGGGGGGGACGCGTCCCCGTGGAACACTAGATAAAACTTTTCCTTCAAAAACAATAACTGCAATAATGAATTAATGCACAGAACACCACACACACACAAGAGACAAGGATTTTACGTGGAAAAACCCTTTCGGGAAAAAACCACGGCAAAATATTGCTTTTATCACTTCAAAAGAGTTCGTAGGCACCAACCCACAGGAGACACCAATCCCCTTATACATAAACGTATGCACCAACCTACGGGAGACACCAATCTCATTGAGGCACCAACCTCAAATCTGAAGGCACCAACCTTTGAATAAAGATATGCAAAAGCTTGGAGAAATACTCCACAAGACTGCTCCACAAATCCCGTATAAAACTGCTTAAACACTTCATACACAACTGATCAACAAAATTACACAGGTCTGCTGCAAAACTACTCACAGATATGATCAAAAACTTGTACAGTTCTGCTAATCAAACACCTCGCTCAGGCCTGCTCCACAATATGATCATTAATGGCATCAACTTCTGCTCACAAATCTGATCAAAAACTTCACTCAGGTCTGCTCCAAAATCTGATCATTAATGGCATCAACTTCTGCTTACAATTTCGGCCTTTAATGGCATACAGGACTGTTCACAATTTCGGCCTTTAATGGCATACAGGACTGCACATAATTCTGTCATAATGTCTTCTTGGATCTGCACTCTAATCTCTGCTCATCAAGATATTATAATCCCTGCTGTACCTTTCTTTGACTCTGCTCATGTATATTGAAGACATTCAATGAAATTCATTCTGTAGAAATGAACTCTGGCCTTGTATTTATAGAGGAGGATGCAACTCTTCAAATGCAAACCTTTCACCTTCTTGCTTTTGGTGCCCAAGAGGTCGGCCCACTCAAGAGACACCTTTTTGAATTTTTAAATTCCAAAGAGACCTTTTGTTTCAAACTCCAATGTTTTAATTTAAAAAAAAATTATTAATATTTAAATCTTTAATTTAAATATGTCAAACTTTGGCTGTGCGTGGGGTTTAAATATTTAAATGTTTTAAAATCAAGTAAACCCTTAGATTCCTTATGGGTGGATTTAAATATTTAAATGTTTTTAAATCAAGTAAACCCTTTGATTCCTTATGGGTGGGTTTAAATATTTAAATGTTTTTAAATTAAGTAAACCCTTTGATTCCTTATGGGTGGGTTTAAATATTTAAATGTTTTTAAATCAAGTAAACCCTTTGATTCCGCATTGGTGGGTTTAAATGTTTTAAAAACAACTAAACCCTTTGATATCGCCCAAACTTATAAGCAAACCTATAATTAAATCACCCTTGAAAAAAATATATATATATCTACCTTGAATAATTCGCCCAAGCACACCACCATTTGCCAGCAACCAAGTCGGCCTTTG
Source organism: Wollemia nobilis (assembly GCA_028583015.1). Lineage (NCBI taxonomy): Eukaryota > Viridiplantae > Streptophyta > Pinopsida > Araucariales > Araucariaceae > Wollemia > Wollemia nobilis. The sequence continues at coordinate 4,054,334 of JAQPPZ010017257.1, read as the reverse complement.
ACATCAATGACAACTCAATAGTGAATAATTCTAACAATTGAAGGACAAGGAATGAATAGTTGAAGGTCAAGGACAACGAACTTGCTGCAATTAAGAGAGACATGGAGAGCTGTAATGATATCATTATAAGCTATAAGGCAGAAATGGAAATAAAGTCACAGATGCATGAGGCTCGAGAGAAGGAGTTAGAGCATAAGGATCAGCTCATTGCCAAAAGGGATGAACAGTTGGCTATTGCAGCTAGGACTGAGGCTGAGCTGAAACAAAGAATATAGAAGGGTGCTACGGAACGAGAAAAGGAGTTGATAGTGCAATTAGCCAAAATGGAGAAGAAAGCTAATCACTATGGACTGCAGTTTCTCCATTTCAGTAGATATGCAGAGAGACTGAAGGATGAACGAGAAGCACTACAACTCCAAATAACAGAAATGGGTGGAGCACTGTAGCCAGATCTCAACAACAACAGACCAGTACAGGAAAGCAGCAAGCGTCGACGAGGACGCCAACTGATTTAAAGGGGAGGACAAATGTAGGCGGCAAAACTGCTTCCCAAAAAAAAGAAGAAATAAAAAGTTGTATAAAATATTGTTTACAATTTTGGACAAAGTTTGGTTGACAATTTTGATAAAATGAAATTGGACAGAATGTATATGAAATGAATGTAAATAAAGTTAAATGAAATTAAAAGTGAAATTAAGCAAAATGCAGATGGAATGTTAATGAAATTATTGTTTAATAAAAACTGACTCTAGACTTTAGAAAATAGAATTCATTCATGCAACAAATGGATTCGGGGATGGCAGTTGTAAATGTTGTGTTGTCCAAGAACCGCTTGGAACAGCCTCGGCAGGATTCATAAGGCTCTCCCTTCCTTCATTTTGCATGATCGTGGAACATCTATGCCGGTACAGGTTATTTTATTGCAGTGTGGAGGAGAGAGTAAATACTTGTGCAAATAGAGAAGAGTGTCGTCTATGGATATTGTCATTATCAGTTGATGCCATTACCATTGTTGGTCATAATAGACATTGTAATAGCATGTGTTTACTGCTGTTTGCAGCAGTCATTAAATAATAATATAACTCAGGCATTGCTATTATTTGCAGCCCTTCTTAATGTTGCAGATGTGATTGTGGGTATGATGAATGTTTTCTTCTATCAAGTATTGCAAGGTGTATAAATCATTACTTTGTGATAGGACTGTTAGTATTTTGTATTGCCTTAGGATTGTGGTAATTGCAGGTCATAGGAGGAATTGCAAGATTGCAGCAGTTAAGGATTTAACAGTTACAATAGCCACCGGTCGTACAAACAATAGGCCCTACGACGATGGAGTTGTACGAGGGCAACCACATAGGAAGTGTTGCCACTTAGGACTTGATTGTTATTTATGGCATCATGTGTGTGATGACCATACAATTGCTATTGAACGAGGATTGAAGACTTGCCACAAGAGTTCTATACTGTGTCGTATGATAAACGAATCGTACAAAGGAATAGACCATACGAGGATTTAATCGTACAATAGTTTGTACAGTACAAAGGTTGTCGTACGATGAGTTGGGTCATACAATTGAGACCATACAGTCTCAAGTTGGTTGTACAATGGTGTTTACAGTCTCATGACTGCAGCATTGTTCAGTTCCTAAACCTGTCATCATCTCATTACTAGGAATACCACCACTCGTGCTACAGTTGGGACATTGCTTACAAACATTATTGTTGAAAGGGGATCCCACATCAACTTAGATCCAGTGAGAATCTGTCAAGAATTAGGATAGTCTACATTGTGGCCTCTCTAATTCCAATTAATAGGAGACCAGCATGACATTAAGGCAAAAAGCATACTGGAATCTAAAATAACTTGAGAATCACTCTACGAAAGGTAATCTACAATGTCTTACTAGGTCATGGCTGGCTACCCAGATGGCACAAATGTACCACAATTGGGAAAAGGACTATATGACACTTATGAATGGCCATAACAAATACATTGTGAATGTGTAAAACCAATTAGTTAGCAAAGACATTAATTTGACAACAAACATGCGTGTTGCACATGAAAGTCCTCAACAAGTGATGGAGACAAAATAATTAAGAACTAACAATTTATGAAACTCTAGAAGCAAGTTTTTATATTATTTTTTTCCCCAGTGTAGGTTAATGTGTTCCTTCCCATCTTGAAACTCATTCAAAATCATTTCCACTACTTTTTCTCAGCTAGTGATGTCTACCCTATCTGTGAGCATTTGTAGTTTCAAACCTTTGCAAGGACGGAAATGGATGCAATAACGCCTTTAGTAATCTTTATGCAATCCACAAGATCAAGCAGGGACAATGAACTGTTGAGCTCATGGAGAAGTAGTGTGACTCCAATATCAGTTAAATTATAGCAGCCACAGAGATGCAAAATCTTCAATTTTCTGCATTTTAATGCAAGAGCCCTGCAAATGTCCATGCACATATCAATTCCAAACATGAAATTCAATTCTCCATGGAATAGGAAAATAAAAGTAAGATGCTTCTAAACATTTCATGGTAAGAAAAGCACCCTATATAAATAAATAAAAAGGAATTTCATATCAACCTTATTTTGATATAATTTTATTAGAATAGAATAAAGGAGAATATAATGATATATTTTTAAAACAGCTTTTCCTCACACATTTAGATTAAGAAAGACTACCAAAATGTATGATTTTTTCCGCATTATAGTTGTTACTTTTTGCATCTCACACAACATTCTCTTCATGCAAAGATTGTGTTACTGTTATTATGTATTATCCACTATACATGATGTAAGGAAACAATCAAATGATAATAAATCTTATTGATAACAAACATTAGTATTTGAAAAATGAGATGAGCTCAAGTGCTTAAAGTGGGTTTCAAAGTAGAACTGCAGATTCAGTTCCCAGGCAACATATCATATGAGAAATATGACTATAATTGCCATGGAAGTTGAAGTGTGATTGGGTAAACCACAACAAGCCTGAGTGCAGTTTACCACAGCGGATGTGGCCAGGTGAACATCTTGGATGAATTTGGAGGAACTGATATTCCATAGTCATGGCAACTAAGCTTAATGTCACACCCACCCACAACGGATTTACCAATAAAAAAAAGCAACATTAGTATTTGGTAAGCTAAGATACTATCATGAAGGCTTGACATGTTTAAAGAATTACAAAAGAGGATACACATTTGCAAGACCGAGGCATCCTAAAATCTTGAACTCATTTAAATAGTTGTCTTCGAATCAAACTAGAACAACAAAGCAATAAACTGAATAGGGAGCTTCAATTTCCTCTTACCTTCAAGAACATCTTCCACGATTGGAAGCAGCGAGTTTTTTTTTGTTACAGCAGCGCCCTCGTTTTTTTTCTCTTTGGCGGACGGAAGCATATTTTTTTTCTCTCTGGTTGCTTTCGCGCAATCCACGATTGGAGAAGCCATTCACCATTTTTTTGTGGATCGGAGAAGTTTTTTTGTCTTTTCATCGGAGGGGACCTGTATCCAGTAGTGCGCAGCTGGGTCTTGGGAGCCAATGATGAGGGTCTCGGTTTGTGTGCTTTGGCACGTCGATCTGTTGTTCTCGGTGCTCTCCTGACCGTTTTCGGCCTCTCGCAGCATCTCCCTGAATTTTTTTTCTGCCCTTCCGGCTGTTCCCTTATTCTCTGGCGGCACTGTATCTTTTCTGCTATTTCGACGCATTCCGGAGAAGAACAACTTTTCAAGATAAACCTGTGCCAAACTGAGCTTGTGTGGTGGTCGATGGGCAGAAGGCGAGAAAGGCAACGAGGACGACAAGCTTCGGCAAATATCAGACGACGGCAAGTATTTTTTTTCGATGGGCGAAGGACGACAAAATCTGGCAAAGATTCCGACAGCTTTTTCAAAAATCCAAATCTTTTTTCGGCGATAACGTTGTTCTGTTTCGCATTGAAATTCGAGGCTAAAATTCGTGCCCTCGACGCAACATTGGTGAGAGTGGCTTTTCCGGCAGAGTCGTGGGCGTCGAAACGGAGCAGTTTTTCGACACCGGATGCCGACCCTCGTTCGCATCCGAGAGGAAGCAGGAAGCTGCCGGCGTACGAAAATTACACGGCGCATTCGAAGCGTGTAGATGCAGATGTTTATTCCGCTGGCCACAACGGCGAATTATATTAAAACGGCACTTCCATCTGAGGCCGAAGGGTCTTGTTCAGCAACCATATCTTTTTTGCATATTGACTGTGTTCCCTAACAAAGATAGGAGAGAGCGTCGACGACACCGAATACGATGGTTTTCGTTTGTGATGGAGGCGATGAGGACGATCGGTTGGAGAAATTCAATACAGTCTTAGTTTACGGCGTTTTCTGAGAAGTAAAATTCAACTCACGGGAATATCTTCAGGAGCATAATCACGCAGACAATGGAGACGAGTTTGTTTTTTTCAGACTGTGTTGCCAACGACGCGGTGGATTTGCGGTTATAGCGGGCTGATGAGCTGTTTTTTTCATCCACCTCCGTAGACGACGAGCGCAATACCAAATCGTCGAACCTGCGCTTCATCGTCGAACTTGCGCTTCCGTGGCCAGCTCGCACTCATCATGTTTTTTAATCGCAGCCATGTCTCGAATCACATTCGTCCACAATGGTAGCCTTGTCAGAGTTACCATTGGCGTTCATTTTGTGGAGGCGAGGTTTCTTTTTTCACTGAAGCATGAATGGTGGTATTGGGTGGGGCCCTTTCCCTGTGATAGCCGATCGTGATAATTTTTTCTGCAGATTTGGAGGAGTCCAACGGTTCTGTGATGGGCGCGCTATTTTGGCGTGGTTTTTTGGAAAACACCTACTTGACGCATCTACCCTTCTCTATGTTCCAGCACTGCACCGGGATCGAGCTGTGGAGATATTGCCGCAATGGTGTTGGTTTCATGTACCCGTCAATCGTGGAGTACGCTGGCAGATGTAGGAAGCGATTAGACATCGAGAGGACGAAATTTGCAATGCACCAAGAGTTCTATGCGATCCGGCCGCCGAAATTCATTGTTCTCCAGTTTACTGCGGAAATCTCTACATCAGCGGCGAGGAAGAAGATTATTTGCGTCAGGCAATGCTAATGTTGTGTGCGCGAGACTCAATGCGCTTGTTTCTAATGGCCTGTTCTTGTTTGCGCCTGTGGTAAGGTTGAATGCCACGCGGAGTTTAATCCAGTCGATGAGGACCATTATCCCCGCGCTCTCAGTTTAATTCATGCAGGCGATCTGTAGTTTAAAAGCTAGTCTGACTGAAGTTTTTTCCTTCGTCCGATGAAACCCCTGCTCTTTGGTGAAGGACGACGCGGCAGCGCTGGGCAAGGCAGCCCTGGACGCGCTGCAACAAGCGATTTGTTGTGAATTTTTTTTTTTTTTTTGGGTTTGTCAGGGCATCACGGCATGGCATAGCTGTGTTTGGAACAGCTCAACGAAGAATGTAGATGTGCCGAGAAACCCAAATGAAAAAGAATAGCAGCGTACTCTCCTTGCGCATTATGGCGACGTCCTTGGGCACGTGACGACGAGGGCCTTCACGACAAACCATTTAACCAGGGACTTCTTGTCAGATCGGTTACAATGAAAAGGTCAAATAAAAAAAAACAAGCAGAATTGGCAGGCTGAGAGAAGGCGGCAGAGATAGGCATTCCAGGTCACATTGATGACCTAACATTTTTACAGCAGGAAGAAAGAAACAAGGAATGGGAAAAGGTGAGGGCAGCAAGGAATGAAGGGAAACAGGCATATTTAAGAAATGGAAAGGCATACATCACATCTAAACAAAACAAATAGGGAGTATGGCCCGCCCGGGAACATCTTACGATGGTAAGCTGGAACTGTAGAGGTTACCCTTGGAGAAGAGGACCCGGGTTAGGGCCCATTGCTAGAGACAAAGATATAATTATCCTGACGGAAACACATGAACATGACGGATGTAGGACTCCAGAATTTGTGGGATACAAAAAAAATAGCAGTATGGAATAAAGCAGCAGAAAATGGCAAAGGGCATGGGGGTATTATGGTTTTAATAAAAGAGGAATGGGATAGGGTCATTAAAATTGAAAAATAGGATGAAAACAAACAGTACATCTGGATAAAGATCCTACAAAATAAGTCAGTTATTAGCATAGCAGCATGTTATTTTGCTCCCAAGAATTCTAAATTCTATAAGAAACATGACCTTAACAAAGAAGATCCATACTCCTCCCTAAAAAGAGATATTTCAATATACAGTAAGCTGGGGGAGATTATATTAATTGGAGATTTCAATGCAAGGACAGCAAATAAGCAAGCTAACATTCTAGAAGGAAGTGAAGATATTGAGATGAATCCTCTTTGGATGCCAGAAGAGGAAAATCAGCAGTGGACCAGGACTTCAGAAGATGAGCATGGGGCTATCACGCAATATGGAGAAGAGTTGTTAGGCCTCTGAAGCATACACAACTTGATTATTTGGAATGGGATGAACAAATGGAAAAATTCATGAAGGTACACATGCAAAACATATAAGGGACAAAGTGTAATAGACTATGTAATATGCTCACAAAATTACATACCAAAAATAGAGGAGCTAGAAGTGAAAGATTCTCCGGTGGAACTTAAGTCAGATCACAACCCAATTGTTATGAAACTTCGAATGCAAGGAGACAAACCAAGGGAAAAACACTTGCAAAGCAATCAAAACAAATATCCTCACACGGGAAACATTATCTTAACAGATGAAAATCGACAGAATTTTAGGGCAGTATTAAATAACAAGTTACAGGAAAGGGAGAAACTACCTCATAGTAGCATGGATTACAGTAAGAGTGAATGGTTAATGCAAATTATCCAAGAAGCTCTAAACAAATGCAAGAGAGCTAAACCTCAAAAGAAAGAAAGGAATAGCTTCCCAACCAACCCATGGTTCGATGAAGATTGCAAAGAAGCGCGAAGATTACTAAAGGAACCAATGGGTAAAACAAGAGAAAACAGAAAAGCATATGAGAAACTGGTAAGGGCAAAAAAAAAGAATACACTAGAACAAGGAGGAAAGAACTGATTTACTTAGGAAAGCATGAACCAAAGAAATTTTGGAAGGAGCTAAGCATAAAATGGATGCAAGCTGAAAATAGCATAACAGTTAATTAGTGGTTGGAGTATTCAAAACAATTGTATCAACGTAGTAACCAGAAGGAGACACCCCCTATTATCACTGTCAAGAAAGAACTTTTCACAAATGAAGACATTATTCAAGGGATAAAAAAGTTAGCAACTGGTAAAGCCCGTGACATAGACAATGTTCAAGCAGAGCATATAAAATTGGGGGTAGATATTCTGGCACCACAGATCAAAGAAATTTTCAATGAGGTCATACAAAATGATTTCCCTACCGAGTGGACAACTAGCTTGACCATTCCTTTGTTTAAAAGTGGAGATGTAAATAATCCCTCAAACTATCGAACTATCATGATCAACCCTCTATTTGCAAAGCTTTTTGGGAGTATGATAGAGCGTAGGATCAGTATATGGGCAAAAGAAAAGGGAAAGAGAGCAAAGGGACAAGCAGGTTTTAGGCCCAAGCACTCAACTATTGATCATTGTATCACACTCAGACACATAGTGGAAAAAATATGGGACAAAAAAGAGGAGGCTTTCTGTTGTTTTGTAGACTTCAAAAAGGCATTTGACACAGTGCCAAGGAAAAAATTATGGAGCAGAATGGAAGAGCTAGAGGTTCCAATTCACTATAGGGCAGCAGTTCACAGATTATATGAGCATGTAAAAGCTAGAATCAAAACACATGAAGGGTTATCTAAATGTTTTGGTAGTGGCATAGGTGTCAAACAAGGTTGCCCTCTATCTCCTACCTTATTTGGGTTGTACATTGACAAGTTAGAAGAATGGATAAACAAATTTGGGGGAGAGGGTGTGCACTTAGCCAAATATGTGGTAAAACTCCTCATGTATGCAGACGATGTAATTCTTGTGGCCAAAACAGCCAAAGATCTAGGAGATCACCTTCGAGCTCTAGAACTCTTTTGTAAGGAAGTTGGGATGCAGGTAAACACAAGCAAAACAAAAATCATGATTTTTTCAGCAAAAAAGAAGAAGCAACAGCTCAAATTTCAGTTTGCAGGAGAACCACTTGAGGTAGTAGTAGAATACAAATACCTGGGCATAGACTTTCATGACAAATTCAATTGGAATACATGTACGCTGAAAAGAACTCAAAGCGGTTGGAGAGCACTATATGCACTTCAAAATAGGTGTAGGAATTCCGAGCTGTGGGATTGGAAGACCACCAGGGTTTTATTTGGCCTACTTGTTACACCGGTTTTGTTGTATGGTTGCGAGGTGTGGGCTAGTGGCACAACACAGGCAAAATGGAGGCAAATAGAAAGGATTCAAAAATATCTAATCACAAATTTTCTCAAAATTAAGGCCACAACCCCTTATGAAATTATTCTACCTGAAACTGGAATGTTTCCTTTAGAAGCAATTGCTATGACCAAGCTGTTATGTTACTTGAAAAAAACAGAAAACATGAAAAACAACAGAGGGCCAAGGGCAGCTAAGGACGAAGAGTTGCATAGGCGGAAGAACACATAGATGAAACAAAATCAGAAATGGATGAAACGTTGGGAAATCAACATAAATGAATGCCCAAATTTCAACAAAGACATCAAAAGTTATGTGAATGAAAAGGTTAGAAGTGGAATGTGGAAAAATGCAAGCAGGAAAAGACAATATTATATTGCAAAGTTTAACCCAACATATGATCACAAGGAAAAAGCATATATAGATGCTGAAATCAAGTTTAAGGAAAAAATCATCATTGCTCAGATAAGGACTAGCTCTCATAGGCTTAGATGTGAAACAGGGAGATGGACAACACCCAAAGAACAATGGGAAGAAAGGATATGTACTTTATGCAGCACAAGGGCAGTAGAGACAGAGGAACACTTCATCTATAAGTGCCCGAGTTTTTCAGACATCCGTGGCAAATACAAAGAAACACTTGGAAACGGGTCTATGACAGAGTTATTTGAAGACAATAAAATAAAAAAAGTTGGGGAATTGCTAACCCAAATCAGCAAGAGAAGGAACAGCCTTCTCAAAGATATTAAAGATCATATGATATGATTTGAGCAGTTGTACTTCCATATTTGAGGTCCCATAGACCATATTTGGGTCTCACGGACGTAATTAAAATCTTTCATTTCATACAGTCCGCGAAAGTAGTTTTCTATTGGCGATGGCAACGACGAATTGTTGTCTGCGGTAGCATTCCTTTTTGAGGAAGATGTGGTGGACCTATTGGATGCGGTGGCGGTTACTAATCTCAAAGTTACTACGCTTGCATCCCTTCTGCGGTCACCAAAAGACAAGTTGGTCACATTTTTCAAAGACACAGCAGACGGCGGACATGATGCTAATTAAGTAGAGGGGCCCACTTCTTTTTTATGGGCTTTAATAAACTAGCTTATATATATATATATATATATATATATATATATATATATATATATATATATATATATATATATAAACGTCGAGTTATCAATCTCGAGGCGCCTATCTATCACACCCCCAAGAAATGAGATAAGCAAATAATATTAGAAAGTTTGGGCACCATTTTAGTTTAAATAGTTTAAATATTTTTTAAATATTTTAAATCCATCGTAACCCTTAATGTCGGCGGATAATTTTCTTAATGTCGGATTTTTTAATAAAATATTAATATTGTTTACGGCGTGGCTGACCTTCCTGTCTGCCCTTGTAGGACGCCTATCGGCGTAATAATTTTTTTTTTTTTGAAGTATAACTTTATTATTAGTGGCAACAATGGGCCCATAGGCTATATTTTTAGCTTATTTGAAAATTTTCTTGTATTCAAAAATGGTAACCCGTGTATATTCTCCTGCATTGAATTTTTAAACCATGCTTTTTTCCATTATTCTGGAATATTCCTTTGTGAGGGAATAGGAGAAGGTTATTGTTTTTCCTGCAAATGAAGGCCAAAATAACACCCGATCATAGGGGTGTATATAGTCGTCGGAAAGATTTTTTCGAAACGGACAATGGTGGTGTCCATTTTCAGTTTTGAAACTGTTTTCAACACTTTTTTGTGGCCTCAATATATTGTAAAATGGAGTGCATTCTTGGTTGAACCCGACACTCTCCGACATTTGTTAGAGTGATCCTAATATCTAGTCATCTCCTCTATATCACCTAGCGGATGCAGCGGCTGGTTACCCATGCATTCCGGTAGGATGAGGAGGTCACCATAAGGACACATTCAAACCATACATTGGTGCACTTTCATTTTTAGCTTCCCTTGAAGTAAGTTGTTTGTCCACTCAGTTTGGACCTTGTTATCAGCCCATAGTGTTTGTATAGGTGGAAACCACATACTCATGCTTGTGGAGTCATTTTGGACTACCCTTGCGATTTTTTGTGGTTCTTTCTCCATCCTATCTTCACACTCCTTTTTGTGAGACACTTTGGTTTCAAGGGAGTTTTCTTTAGTGACCTTTCTTCATGGTTCACAGCCTTGATTTGTGTCACAAGCACCAGTTTGGGAGTAAGATTTCATTCAGTTCGGCGACGAGGCTTCTCTACTTTTTTGAGACATCTGATGGATCCTTTGCAGGCTTCTTGATGGAATTTGTCCTAAGGGGTTGAAGAGGACATCTTCCTTCCTCTCCATCCTCCATGCACATCTTCCTCCATCTTCTTCTTCTTCTTCTTCTATTCTGGCGGGAGTTTTTCTCCCTTGTGGTTTTTCATCATCTTTCAGCAGAGATTTTTTAATCACATATTGTACATGAGTACCTTATCAGGCCTTGTTGTCGGGACTCATACTTGTGGATATGCCACTTGTTTTTGGTTTTGTTGTTTTTCACTACCTCCTAGTATCACTTAAGGGGGGTGTTAGTATATCCTAGTACCACTTAAGGGGGGTGTTAGAATATATATTATATCCTAAGTTGTTACTAGGATAATCTGTGTGGCTGAGATTAGCTCAGTTAGTTATGATCCAATGGATCAAATTGTAAGTCTTTGTTATTTAAGCAAAGCTCCTTTCATTCAATAATATCAAGCATTTCATTATTACGACAAATAAAAGGCCCAAAGCTCATAACACCTGACCCTCAATTGGGAGCAATCTTATTGATTCTGAGGATCTTAGACCCCAATAATTGTTCCATCAGTAGCTAATAATTGCAGTGAACCAAGAAAGGAGGCAAATATTTTTTACTGCAATACCATTGATTTACCGTCATTACAGGCTGCTTGTGGAACCAATTGTTGCAAGTCCATAAACTCTTGAGGTAATACTATGGCCCATATGGATGCCTCTGGCATGCAGCATTGATGTATAACCAGGTATGTGGAATGTTCTCACTGACAAGCCAGTCAGGAGATAGCATAATAAGAAAAATACCACATTCCCAAAGAATAACATATTCCAAAGGGACTTATGTTGCTGTTTGCTGTTTGCCAGTTCTTCCCACCGTTGCTCTTCTAAATTAACTCTCGTATTCCACTTCAAGTTCTCTTGCACTCCATTTCTTTATGTTCTTATACCTTTACCACAAGGTGCTTATACATTAAACAGCCAAAAGGATCCAAAAACCTAGATCTGTGCATTTGCTTATGCTGGTGTAACCTAAACAACAATAAGTTCAAAAAAATAGCAAACAAGACTTTTTTTTTTCTTGTTCTTTTCTTTTTTTTGCTTCTCAATTTAGCACATCCAATCTGGCCATAATTGTACATTGTCCTCGCTCATTCCTCCTGTTGCATGGGTTGCAGGTATTTGTTTGGCTGTAGCCTGAAAAATAAAGCTGAGATCAACCCTTTTTTCAAGGTTGTCACAAGTGACAGAAAGCTATAATACAACAAAAAATGAAGGTATTTGTCAAATTTGTGTTCCATATACTTTAGTCAAAGGATGTGCATAATTTGAGATAGGAATCAGTGTCTATTCATGTTTGGATAAGTATGTTTTTTTAGAAGGCTTCCTTTGACAACAGACCCTGTCTCCTTTCTATTGTGTAGTTATAAGATATGCTTTGGTCACTTCTTTGTATTGAATAGCAATAATGTTGATGCCCATAGAGTTATTTAGGCCATCAGTAACTATAGGCATATCTTGTACCTTACATTCTTTATGAGCATGGTAATTGCCTGTCCTCTGCAGGTAAAATTTGTACATCTAAATCATGTTGCCATTTTTAAGGGCTCTCCAATCCCTAAAACAAGGACATCTTCATGTTGGAATATATGATGCATTCTGCTATATCAGCACAAAAAATTGGGAGCTGAAAATTATTTTAGAAGTTGCATTTGCCAACCACCTTGACAAGTATATATTTGCATACATTATTATTTCAGTTTTCTCCTTAGGACCTTATATACTGCCTGCAGAAAATAATCAGTGAAGTTTGTGACAGATACCAGTAAGAGAGGAGAAAAGCATACCTTGTGGCTAAGTCAGTCACCTTGCTGCAACCACTTAAGCTCAATACTTCAAGTTCCAAGCATCCTTCAGCAATTGCCATCACCCCTCTGTCTGTAACTGGATGTTCTGTTCTTATGTTGTAATTTATGGAACCAAAACCCTGAATAGTTTCCAAGTTGAGTGAACAAAATGTCAGTAAAAATTATATTTCACAGTATCTACCCTAGACCCTACATAGTTTGGGCATGTTAATTGGAATAAACATATTCTAAGTGAACAAAAAATCAAGATAATTTCCTAGAATATACATACAATGACATTAATAAGAAAACATGGTGATCAAAGAAAATTTTCGTAAAACAAGAGAATTGCATTAACACTGAGATACTCGAGCTTTTTGAAAAAATAGACATGACTCCTTTTTCATGTTTGCAAAGGAGAGGTAAAGCATCACAGGTTTGGCGGTTAGAATGGCTATATAGACCAAAACCATTAGAAAGGAAGACACTTTTCGCTCAACAATGGCTGCTCTGATAATTCATCTTACTGGACACTAAACAGGAAAAACTCAAAAGAAATTCACAAACATGAATTGGGTAGTACTGAGAGATACTGAAATAGTACATTATAACATTACAATCAGCTATCATCATCACTGAGCTTAAAGTAACTCTCAAAGGCCTTCACATAGCATTGTGTTCTTTCAAATAAATGATAAGGTGATAACATTAAGTTCATAATGACATCAAGCATATTTTCTTGGTATATTGTGATAATGTTATTATAACCTTTTCCAAAGTCAAATTACATTAAAGCTTAGGTCAAGGGGATAACACATGATAAAGACAGAGGAAAAAGGAGCCCAAGAAATGACAAATTATATGGACCTAACAACAAAATAAAGGGAATGACAATCAGCCAATTCCAAATGTAAAAGCGAAGATAATTAAAAGGATGAAGAAATAAAGTGATTATAGTACCTCTTTAACCTTAGAATCATATGGGTTTGAAGAGTTATTTAGACAATACAAGATCACCCTCAAGCTCCTCTGGAGCATGAACATTCAAAAGTATGCTGCTAATGACGAAGAAGAGTTTTCCAAACACACCTAGGTCACTCCAATGGTTGCAAAGACCAGACTTGCACACTCCAGCATAATGATTGAAAAGTGAATTATGCTTCATGTAACACTCGATCACATCAGTAATTGCACCTTTTCAGCATGTCCAATAACTACAATCTATATGAAACTGTTAGATGCCAAATCTCCGACATGGGGAAGACGGTGTTACTTGAGGGGCTGGAGAAAGGAAGCATATGTAGCACTTCCTCCTTGCTTATGAATCCTTCTCACTTACATGCATAGAAAGCTTTGGAAAACTGTTTTCTTCAGCATGAACTTTAGACTAATCTATGTGACCTTAATAATTGATTGTGTGTTTCCCCAACATAAGACAAATTATAAGCCCAGGCAAACCTGGTCTGTAAATTAATTATAAAGGGGAAATTTTGGAAATAAATTAAATATATTTTTATATTGCAAAAAGGCAAGAATGTCCTAAATAAAAAATTAAAAGTTAGTGCCATCTGCATGGTATTGGCACTAACATGTCCCTTACTTGTATGACTTGTATAGGAAGCCAAGTTGGAACACGAGAGCCCACGAGCTGTAGATAGTCATACATTTTTTGTTTTCTCGTGCTGAGAATAAAAGATGTAATAATGACGTGTTTTATATTGTTGTGTTTAGAGGTAAATATATTATTTGTTATCATGCGAGAGGTATAGCAGTTGTACACCACCACTCTCTGCCTACAGGAGGCAAGACTATACATACAACCCATTGTCTTGTCTACAGCATCATCAACCATGCTTGACAAGGCTATTTCCCAAATTATATTGGACACTCATTGAGAATAAGAATGATTCATGCCTATATTAACTACCTACAAGGTACTCAGTAGTGTATATGAATGACATTTTACTGCATTCTCTTTTTTTAAATTATTGCATAGCATTGCATTCTTTATATTTCACTACAGCATATTGTGATTCTGGTATGTTGCATTCATGCATTGAATAATTGCCCATACTACATTTTTGGCATCATTGCCAACATGAATTTAGGTTGGTGACTACATGAGTTCAAAAAACATGCAAGTGGACATAGTAACAAGGCTCACCTCAAGAGAACAAAACATTCAGCCATCCTCAAGCCATTGTACATAATGTCTTGTCATGTATGTTATGTCATATGTATCATAGGAGTAAAAATCCACACAATTTGGCGATATTTGCCAAGTCCAAGTCCGAGTGGGCTTCACCAAATCACTCAGGCTCAGAAGTCGTTTTTTTTTTTTAATTCACATTTTTTACAAAAAAATCACGAGTCCCGATAAAAAAAAAACGGCTGGCACAATAGGTTGGGGAAACGCAATAAAAAGGTTTTTTTTTTTTTCATTTTGCCTCATTTTGCTCTTTGAAAACTGGAGAGAGAGTTCTACCTACCTACTACCACACTAAACAAAACATTAAAGTGCATCCTAACTCTAGATTTTTTGCAGTTTGAAGGAATCTAGCAGCCACCAGTAGCCACCCAACTGATTCATCTGAGGTAAGAAAAACTCCTGTCAACTGTTTTCTTTTTTCTCCTCTTTTTTTTTGTTTCAAGCATGTCTTTTCTCCCTTTCTTAAGATTCAAACCAAAAGCAATAGCCATCCAACTATTGCATTTGAGCTGGAAATCTGAAAAATTCTTTCAAAGTTTTGGCTGTCTTATTCTTTTCTCTCTTTCAGCTGTCTTGTTTTTTTACTCCTTTTAAGTAATGTGTCATAAGTAATTCTGCCTGATAACTATGTATGCAAGCCCATCTTTTCAGCTGTCAATGTTTAAACCACAGTTTACTAAACCCTAAGGCAATTTATTTTTTGGGGGTTTGTAAGTAATTGTTTGTTGTTACTTATATCCCTGTGCAGCCACAAGAAAATGTCAACGAAAAGAGATCTAGCATGGAAATATACAAGGGAAGGGGATAAGAAAGAGAAGGTTTATGGCAATTTTTGTGGGGTTCTCATTCATGGAGGCATATACCGCCCCAACTACCATTTGGCAAAGCAAAAAGGGAAAGATGTTAGGACATGCCCAAAGGTGCCGACCGATGTTGAGAGAGAATGCAATGCCATCCTTTCAAACTATGATAAGGAAAAAATCTCAAATGAAGACAAAATGAGGCCATGTCAACCCCACCTTCTTGACCTCGTACAAACAATACCGACAACACCTTTAGCTGGTTTCACCATGAGAGTTTGAGTCCATCAATTGCACACCTAGGGAGTAGGAAGGAAGAGTCATATTTTGTGCAACATTTCGTGCCAAGGTCACAACCCACGCTTGAGGGTATGGTCGTGTGGAACGAGGAGATGCATAAGGTAGCAAGGAATGTCATTGCCATTTTTTAGTATTTTTCCGATCTTCCCTTCAATGTGGCAAGGTCTCCATACTAATGGAGAATGGTGGATGCCATCGCAAGTTGCGGCGCAAGAATTAAGCCACCAACCTATGATGAAAACGATTTTTTTTTTTTTTTTCATGCATATTACAATGAATTAACATTATGCAAATCAGATATTGCAATAAAAAACAACAATTCAAGTCAAGACATCATACAAGGTTCAAGCTTTAAGTACACATGAAAGTGACAAAAGTTCACAAAACACATCTTGTATTGCTTATAATTTGAAAAGGTACAAAATTACAAATTACAAACTGTGTCAAGTCTCAAAATGCCTCAATAGGCCCACTATCTATTGTTTTCCTTTGCCCCTTGTCCTAACATAAGCCCTAGTCTCTCTTGCTTGATGTGTGCTTGTAGATGCTTGTGTCGCTTCTCGTGCTAAGGCCTCTTCTTGGTCCCTTGTTGCCATCTCCTCCGCTAGGGTCTCATAGTTTTGCAATTGTTCCATGCCGAATAGAGGCTCGTGTTGTACCTAGAAGTTCAAAACCTCAACTAGATGAGGAAAGGGACAAAAAACAAATACTATAACTATAAGATATGCTTTTAAACGAAGAGGATAAGAGGAGAAAAAGGTCCAAACAAGATTTGAAGTTTTGAACTACTACCTGCTACTCCTGTGCTTCTGCATCTGTGATCCATTCAGATGATGGATCAATGTCACTTAGGTCAATGGGCCCAATATTTGTTTTTTCAATATATTTTTGGTGGAGACGAAGGTTGTAGTGCACAAACACAACATCATTTAACCTTTCTCGTGTAATTTTGTTGCGCTTCTTGGAGTGTATGTGCTCAAACATACTCCAATTGTGCTCACAACCTGAAGAGCTACATGGTTGGGTTAAGATTCTAACCGCCATGTGCTGCAAATTGGGCGTAAAATCACCAAAGTCCTACCACCATAAATCTAGAAACAACAATCAAAAAACAAAATAATATTTCACATGTAACAACTTAAAAGTTTAAATTTTAAAACAAAATCAGAAGCCAATAAATAATAAATCGATGGGGTTTATGGTTTACCTGGCCTCAATTTCTTAACAGCATTTTTGCATTGCACAAATGGGAATTGGCGACCACAACATGTCGTATAATTTTGTATCTCGGCACGGGTTTCATCGCACAATTGTGGTGTCTTGAAGAACACGCGGTCAATGCAATCTTGAAGGCCAATCTTCACCTCATAATCAGCACAGAATGTGGGCTCATAAAAAAATTTGGTGTTCAAATAGTAACCCGCTGCATGAAGAGGGCTATGGAGTTGCGATGTCCATCTGTTATCAATGATGATCCAAATGGCATCATCTTTTGTGCGGTTAAGTTCATAAAATGCAGCAATGTCCTCTTTCGCCTTATCCACAGCCTCATATACAAAATCCATTGAGAATTGTTCTCCATCAACAAGACGAAGAATCTTCACCAATGGCTCTGATACCTGAAAAAAATAATAATAATAATAATTTAAAGAAAAATATTTTACAACATAAATTAAATAGAACAAATTAATAAGCATAGTCTTGTAGTTGTACCTTGATGGCCTCATTCATGGCCATCCAGAAGTCGTCCTCAAACAAAGAAGTATAAACATTTTGCCCCTCGGATGATGTGCGGTATCTTGCAGCTGTTTCAGAATTCCATTCATCACTCACAAACATATTTTTAGTGACCCTTTTGCATTGTAAATCCTTTGCAATGTCACAAAGTTTGTGGCAAAGCGTGTAACTCCAAGCCGCACTAGCTCCCTCTCATTGATAAATTGCCTCATGAGGCTAAGGACCCATGAATGGTTGTAAATGAATTTTGTTATGGCCTTAGCCTTCCCTACAACCTCTCTTACCCAAGGTAATTTCCCAATGTCCTCGAGGAGAAAAGCAAGACAATGGGCTGCACATGTGGTCCAAAAAATGGTGGGGAATCTTGCCTCCAAAATCCTCCCGTCTGCCTTATATGTTGTTGCGTTGTCCGTGATGATTTGGACAACATTCTCCCCCCCAACCTCCAAGACAGCCTCCTCCAACAACCCTGCAAGCATTTCGGCACTCTTAACTGTTGCCACATTTTGACTAAGGGGTAAAATTTTGAAAAACTGTTGCATTGTTTTCATGCTTGAATCCTCTATGCTCTATTTCTCTCCTCCAAGATCCCTTCCTCTCCTCCAAGATCGGCTTCGCCCAAAAAAATTGGCACAGAAGTTCTCCAGTTTTCCCCCAAGAGTAGCGAACCTTGATTTTGCCCAATTATTGAGCGAAATTCAGAATTCATGTTTGAAAACATCAAAGGCATGTCGGGTCTCAGCTTCGCTCAAATGGCCAGTGAGTCCCAAGTTCGGCCCCCAGACCTAGCGAACCTTATCTTCGAGGCCAGTTGGTCCTAAAAGGCGACTAAGGCAAGTTTGATTTCAGATTTTCCAGAATGGCTAGCAAACCCCAGGTTCGGCACCAAGACGCAGCGAACCCCATCTTCGAGGCAATGACCAGCGAAGCAAAGGAGGCATAAAATTATTTCCAAGGCAGACGGCCTCGGGTTCGCTCAAAACCACCACCGAAGCTCAGTCTCGGGCTCCCGAACGGTGAACCGCGGCTTCAGGGTAAACCCACTCCGAAAAGCGCCTAAGTCAGATTTATCTTGAGTTCGCCCAAATTCACAGTGAACCCTAGTTTCGGGTAGCAAGCACGAAGAACTTAGGCTCCGGTATTTTCAACAATCAACAGCAAGTTTTGGGGTCAGTAGGCTCTAATATTCGCTAAGGCATGAAGTGCCCAGAGTTCGCTCCAGGAAACAGCGAACCTTAGCTTCGCCCAAGTCTTCGGGTGAACCAAGGCCTAAGCATCGGAGAATTAACCAAGGCAAGGAAGTGTCTCAAGTTTGCTCCAAAAGACTGCGAACCTCAGCTTCGCTCACGGTTTTGGGCGAACTACAGCTTGAGCGACGAAGGGACGGACGCTGGCCAAGGCATTAAGGTGCTCAAGGTTCGCTTCCAAGGGACAGCGAACCCCGGCTTCGCCCAACTTTTGGGCGAAGCTCAGATTGAAAGTACGAATGGTTCGAAGGCATAGAGGGCCCAGGGTTCGCCCTTTGGAGGAGCGAACCTCAGCTTCGCTCTGTTCTCGAGCGACCCTCAGCATCGCACCTGTCCTCCGGCGAACTCCAGCAAGGTCGGGCGAACTCCAACAAAGGCATTTTTAAATGCTAAGGCAGTGGCCGAAAGAGCACTCTAGCAGGGAAGCAGGGTAGGTGGGCATCTAAGGCGCATCCATGGCGCAAGAGTTCGAGTCTCCAGCCCATCCCATCAGGCCGGCCATGTCAGGTCCCGGAAAAGCTCCAAAGGGCAAGCTGCACCAACCACATTAATGAGACATGTCGTCCCAACTGCAGAGATCGTCCGGAGCCGCTCTAAACACGGGTGAGCCGCATCCCATGGATCCTCTGTCATCTGACAGGGGTCAAATCCCAACTGCTCCACCTGTTTTGGGGGTTGGACATTAATGTAATCAAGGGGATTTTCCTCTATAAAAGGCGACTCAATGTAATGTAATAGGGGGGAACATTTTGCTAAAGAGTTGTTGTACTTGGACTCTGCTTCAATATTAAGACTCCTGGTTCTGATTCTGGACTCTTTTCCTGTGTATGATGCCTTCTATGATTATTTATGTTAATTTTGCTTCTTCAGTTGCATACAGTAAATTTTGCAATCTAGATTTTAGTGTGTGATTAAGAACGAAGTCTGGAATTGTTGAAGGATACATATCAAGATGTGTTTAGTTTTAGTTATTGATTGTTGTTGGTTTAAGTAGAAGTTAGTAATTGTGTTGTCTGTTCTTCCCCTTGGAACAATCTACATTTCCCATATCTTTCGGTTATTTACATTTCTTTCAGCATTTTTCCAATCTCTTTCCAGTTCCCTAATCTGAAAACCCAGTTTTGTGTAGTAAAGGAGCCAGCCTTCTCTAGAGATTGGCACAGAAGGCATTCCTTCCTTCCGGCCTTTCAATCTGTTGGGCGGGTCTAGGGCACATAGATAGACCAAATCCTTCCTAGTGGCAGATTCATAATCAACATTAACATGTGTCAATGCATCTACTGACTTAAGGAATGTAGCTCTTTCTGCAGATGCAACCAAAAAATTAATGAGGGTTCTTCCCCTCCCATCTGTCCAACCATCAGACATGATAGTGCAACCCTTGGTTCTCCACACCTGACGCTCGTTGTCAAGCACAACCTAAAGTAAAAAAAAAATTAGTCATGCACATTGCATATTGATTTTATCATATTAACAAATAAATAAATAAATAAAAGTCATGTCATATAATTATATATATTAATTTAGTCAAGCACAATGACACAACCTGAATGTCGTTCACAGATTCTTGAAGGAGAGGGCCCGTAAGGTCATCATAAGTTGGCATCTTATATCTTGTGTCGCAGCTTGCGACAGCATCTATCATGTGTCGCCAATATGGAGACCTTGCCACATTGAAGGGAATGTCAGAATAGTACCAAAAAGTGGCAATGGCTTTCGTCGCTGCAGTTTGCTTCTCCTGGTTCCACGCAGCCATACCCTCAAGCGTGGATTGTGTCCCTTCCCATGTCACAGCACAGTCTAACTCTACAAAAGAGGAGTCTCCCATCCCACTAGCTCCTTGTGCACTTGATGGACTCGAACTACTTTGTTGAAAGAACCGCTTAAGGCTGCCACGCCCACTAGTACGACCACCTCGGGAGGGGGGGATGAAATGGCATCGTTTTCATCTGCCGCAAAGATCATGGCATTTACTTCTGGCACCTTATCACATATTGCTACATTATTTCCTGTTCATCTGCCGCAAAGATCATGGCATTTACTTCTGGCACCTTATCACATATTGCTACATTATTTCCTGCTAACCTTACCAAATGGAAGTTGAGGCAATAAATGCCTCCAAAATTGCCACAAAAATTGCATTTAAAACTGTTTTTGTTTGCCCTGGCATTCCATACACCCATGCTGGATCAATGGTTTCATTTTTTATATGTCTGCAAATTGTTCAACAAAGTTACAAATCACTTTAAAAAAGGGAAAAAAAAAACTAAACCAAAAGGCTAGGCTTTGGGCCCTTTAGGGTTTAAATATGCTTGCATACAGCTGAAAAATATGCTTGCATACATAGTTATTAGGCAGTAATATTTAGTAATTTACTTCAAAAAAGAAGAAAAAAATAAACCCTAAAAAAACTACAATTTTAGAACAGCCCTAACCTAATTTCAAGTAGCCCTAAAAAATCCTAACCTAATTTACAACAGCCCTAACCCTAAACCCTAACCTAATTTAAAACAGCCCTAACCTAATTTAGAACAGCCCTAACCCTAAAAAATAGAAGAAACAAAATTACAATATTGATAGGCAGCAATATTTACTTAAAACTTAAAAGATAAAAAAAATCCTAAAAACCTAAGCCCTTACAAAAAAAAACCCTCAAAAAAATTATAGCTAATAATTTGGCTTGCATATATCAATTTAGTATCTATTTAAAAGGAGGAGAAAAAAAAAACTAGGGTTTTGGGTTTTGGGTTTTCTTGAGAACAACCCTAAGCTAATTTCAAACAACCCTAATCTAATTTCAAACAAGCCCTAATTTATTTTCAAAAAAAAAAGAGAGTTTGAAAAAAATTTCTGACCTTGAATGAATATTCTATCGGATTCCTTCACACGGCAATCCATCTGCCGGATTCCTTCAAACCGCACTCAATCGCGCTCCTAGGATGCCTTGGCGTAGCTGGTCGGGCCCTTCGGGGTGGTAGCACAAGGTGGGAGGGTTTTTTTCTCTCTGCAAGTGCTTAGAAAAAACAATGAAAGAAAAAACTTAACTTTTTCCATTTATCGGCCACAGCCTCTGCCCGTGTGGCTACGGCCGATTTTTTCCCGATTCGCGATTCGCGATTTTTTCAAAAAAACGGCAATGAATCACCTGCATCACGATAAGATGCAGATTTGATCGGCCCAGCATTGAGACCCGATTTTATCACGATTTTTCCAATTTTTTGGCAATTTTCTCAACTATGGGTTGCACTATCATGTCTAATGGGTGGACCGATTGGAGGGGCAAAACCTTAATTAATTTTTTGGTTGCTTCTACAGGAGGAATTGCATTCCTCAAGTCAATGGATGCATAAACACAAGTTAAAAGTTTTAATATGCTTGCAGAGTTGTTGGGGGAGGTTGTGTTAGAGGTGGGAGAGGAGAATATTGTCCAAGTCATCATAGACAACGCAACAGCACATGTAGCAGCTTGCAAGATGTTGGAGGAGAGATTCCCCACCTTTTTTTGGATCCCATGTGCAGATGATTGTCTCGATTTGCTATTCAAAGACACAGGAAATTACCTTGGGTGTTAGAGGTTGTACAGAAGTCCAGAGCTATTACAAAATTCATCTACAACCATACATGGGTCCTCTAGCTCACGAGGCAATAAACTAATGGGAGGGAGCAAGTGCAGGTTGGAGTTACATGCTTACCCACAAACTTCGTGACATTGCCGAGCCTCTTTGATGCAAAAGGGACATTAGAGAAGATGTTTGTGAGCAATGAGTGGAATTCAAAAGAAATTGTTAAATATCGACTCTCCAGTAAGGAGGAAAAGGTATATGACTATTTGTTTGAGAAGCCCTTTTGGATAGCCATGAATGAGGCCATCAAGGTACAAGACTAAGTTGTTTATTTTATTTATTATTTACTTTTTTAACTTCAATCATTTTTCCATTTGCGAATCTTGTATTGTAAATTTTTTTTTATTGTAAAATATTTTTATTTAAATTATTTTTTCTTTTTTTTAAGATGACAAAGCCTTTTGTGATGATTACCCGTCTTGTTGATGGAGAACAATCACCAATGGCATATTGATATGAGGCTATGCATAGGGCAAAAGAGGCAATTGCCTCATTTTATGGATATTTCCACACCAAATATGGTCCCATTTGGGATATCATTGACCAACGATGGACATCTAAGCTCCATCACCCTCTTCATGCAACGGGGTACTACCTCATCCCCAAATTTTTTTATGCTAATACATTCCAGGCCAACTATGAGGTGATGGGGTCCTTCGACTATGCGTGACCGCATGTTCCCTAATGAGGAAATGTACACTAAGATACAAGATGAGATGAACTTATAAGAGATGTGAGGGCATCCTTTTCCCATCCTCATAGTGCATTCAAGCAAGGTCAACTATAAGAGCAAGTAACCCTCATCGAATTATTATTTATTTTGTATTTTGATTTTGTTTTAAAAAATAATCTCAATTTAGGATTGTACATGTGAATTATTAAATTTCCTTTTTCTTGGTTGTTTCTAGATTTATGGTGGGAGAACTTTAACGCATATACACCCAATCTATAGCGCTTTGCCATCAAAGTTTTACCTCAACCATGCAACGTTGCAAGTTGTGAGCGTGATTGGAATATGTTTGAGCACATACGCTCCAAGAAGCACAATAGGCTTACACAAGAAAATTTGAATGATCGTGTGTTTGTTCATTACAACCTTTGCTTCCACCATAAGAAAATTATAGGAACAAGTCACGAGACCATTGACCTAGACAAGATCGATTCATCATTTGAATGGATCACAAAACCACAACAGGAGCAGGAGCAAGAGCCTCACTTTAGGATGGATAATTTTGAAAACCTAGCGGAGGAGTTAGCAGCCAAGGCAAGAGAAGAGGCACGAGCACAGGAAGAGGCATAGGCACAGCGACAAAGAGAGATGAGAGTTTCTGCTAGGGCAAAGGGCAAAGGCATTTTGCAAGATCTTGAGACATTGTCATCACTCATGACACATTTTGTAATTGGTACCTTTTTTATATTAAAAGCAATACAAGAATATTTGGATTTTAAACGCATTAAAATTTCTCTATTTAAGATGTGTTTTGTCAGTTTCATGTGTAGTTTAAGGCTTTAAGCTTGTATCACTTGCCACTTTCATATGTAGTTTAAGCTTTGTATCACTGATAGTATTTATTTTTTATTTGCATTATGTTAATTCATTGTGATATGCATTAAAAAACTTTTTTTCAATGAAAATTTGCATTTTCTTTGGGTTTTTTTAATCAAGTTTTTGTCGAGCCCCAATTTTTTCCAACTCTTTTGCCTTGCTGATTCTGAGCCAAGCCTAAGTTTCTCAACTATGATATGTATAGTTGAAAAGAAGCCTATCGTAATACAATGCTATGTCAAATACTATGGGATACTCTTATTATTTGATACACACAGGTATTGACTGGTTAGGTAGTTAGGTGTTTAGACAGGTGTAGCAATTGCCAATTACCTGTCGACACCCTGTCAAACCTATGTATTCTCCTCCTTCCAATCGATTTTGGGTATATTGTAGATGTATAGCTATTCCGGTGGTTGTGTTGATATTAGAGTCGTCCATATGTTGACATCCACACAAATATTGCAATAATTAACAAAAAACATGAACTGAAATAACAATATTGCAATACAAAATGGAGATGTAACAACTTCATTCATTAGAAATAGAGTTCGCAATACAGAATCGCAAGCCTCTTTGAGGGGGCAACCTCCTTGGAAGCAGACTGCCATTATAATATTAGAAAATGACTTCATACATTCCATTTCCACACTTGCCTTTATAAAGACTCCTATCAACCCTAACCCTAATGCTCAAGGGTTGGCTTCACATGCAAGTGGGGACCCAAGCTAGTAACTCCTAATAAAGAAACAATTACATCTTTTATAATGGTTACATCATATGGGCCCATATGTCTAGGCGCCCAAGGTGCCACCTACACACTACAAGACAATTACATAATAATGTTAGGATAGGGTCTTAACATGCCCTTCTCCTTAAAAAAAGTTTTGTCCTCAAAGCTTGAAATGAGGAAATTGTTACTGGAGTTGATGTAGTGATTCCCACATGGCATCTTTCGACTGTAATCCACACCATTGTA
Organism: Wollemia nobilis; assembly: GCA_028583015.1. Taxonomy (NCBI): domain Eukaryota; kingdom Viridiplantae; phylum Streptophyta; class Pinopsida; order Araucariales; family Araucariaceae; genus Wollemia; species Wollemia nobilis. The sequence continues at coordinate 4,029,404 of JAQPPZ010017257.1, read as the reverse complement.
CTAGAATTTAGTGATAGTTTGGTTGTGGAGTGCACGTGTCCGTTGATCCAATATGCTCACGAGCACTAATATGACTGATACTTCCTCATCCAATTCTGGAAGTGTTGATTGAACCTGTACCTAGTTGCCAATAACCTTGTTCAAGGAGGAGACATGAAAAACCAGATGTATCTTGGAAGAGGGCAGCAAGTTGAGCTTATAGGCAACAGAGCCAATCCGCTATAATACCTAATAGGGTCCATAGAATTTTGCAGCAAGTTTTTGATGACCACAAAGCTGCAAGGATGACTACTTGTATGGTTGTAAGCGAAGAAAGACCATGTCCCCAACATTAAAACTATGTTTTGTATGATTTTGATCAGCCTATTGATGCATATAGTTTTGAGCCATCGCCAAATTCTCCTTGAGTTGTTTGAAGTAGTAAGGCACAGTCGTAAAGAGTGGAAGTTATCGCTTGGACCTTGGAGCTACCTTAGATATATGAGGAAAGTGGAGGATGTCGGTAAACCACTTCAATGGTGTCATCTTTATAGCGGTATGATAAGAAGTGTTGTACCACCACTCCGCCATGGGAACCCATTTAGCCCATTGAGTAGGATGCATAGATGCAAAGTAGGGAAGGTATATCTCCAGGCACTTGTTGACAGTCTCTATTTGGTCATCTGTCAAAGGATGGTAGGCCGAGCTCAATTTTAGTTTAGTGCCTTGCAGCTTAAACAATTCCTGCCAAAAAAGCTAGTAAAGGTGGGCTCCCGATAGGAAACAATGGATTGGGGCATACCATGTAGAAGAAAAATGAAATCTAAGAAGATTTGAGCAACTGCGGAGGCCTTATAGGGATGGGCTAGAGAACATAAATGGGCATACTTCAATAGACGATCCACCACCAAAAGAATGATTGTTTTACCACCCGACTTAAAAAGCCCTTCAATGATATCCATGGAGATATCTGTCCAAACATTTGTTTAAGTCGGAAGAGGTTGGAGGATACCTAGAGTGCACACGATTTCCCCTTTCATCCATTGACAAGTGTCACATTCGGCCACAAAGGTCAAAATATCCTTTTCATTCCTGCTCAATATAAGGTGTGTTTTGTCCTTTCATGTGTTTTAAGGAACCCAGAATGGCCCACAGTTGGAGATGCATGCATTCCTTGCAATATGGATTCATGGATTGGCAACATCTACGAAATAAGGCGACCATGGTATCTCAATTGTTGTTCATCCCATGGTTGAGAATATCGGAATCGGAAAATGATTAAATTGGCAAAAACCGGCAAAAGAATCAGCAAAAAAATAACCGAATAAAACAAAAAAATTCATGGGAAAAATGTTTTTTCCATGCATATTACAATGAATTAACATTATGCAAATCAAATATTAATGATGTAAGATTGTAAGCTTAAACTACATATGAAAGTGGCAAGTGATACATATTACAAACTTAACTACACATGGATGTGACAAAACACATCTTAGATAAAGAAATTTTAGTGCTTCCAAAATTTAAATATTCTTGTATTGCTTATAATATTAAAAAGGTGCAAATTACAAATTGTGTCATAAGTCATGACAAATACAAAGTCTCAAGATCTTTGTATGCCTTCGCCCTTTACCCTAACAAATGTTCTAATCTCTCTTTGTCGTTGTGTCCATGCCTCTTTTTCTGCCTTGGCTGCTAACATCGGTCACCACCTGTGTTAGGGGTCAAGAAGGCAAGATGCCCCTTGCGGGGTCGAGGGGCAGCGCCCTTCACATGGAAACCTCAACAGCAATACCATTAATCCCTTCACTATCTGAACAAAATTTTTTAATAAACAAACATACAAGCATATCATTTGTGGTTTTAAATATTACTCCTATATCCAAGCATATTGAGCAATAAGGTTGGATTGATAGTTCAACATCTTTTTATGGAGAATTTCATCAATTAATAATGTATAGCATTGTCGTTGGTGGCTGTTGCTAGCTGCTAGATTCCTTCAAACCGCAATTCGCTCGCTCTTAGGATGCCCTAGCATGTTTGGGTTGGGGTGGTAGCAGGTAGGTAGTGTATTTTCCTTGTTTGGAAGAGCTCAAGTGAAAAAATAGGGGAAAAAAGCTTTTCCCTAAATCGGCTGCAGCCTCTACGCGTGTGGCTGCGGATAGTTTTTTGCTGATTTTTTGAAAAATCAGCGATTCCAATTTTTTCAAAAAATTGGCACTCAACGATTCTTTGCCATTGGACTCAACATTTCAAAGAATCGTCGTGAAATCGCAATTCTGCCAATTTTTTGTCGATTTTCTCAACTAAGGTTCGTCCCATGAATATCTTGGCTAAGAGTTGGGATCATTTTGGAGTTGTTAAATTAGGGCTTGCAAGGTGGAGTCTTTAGCTACTTCATCTTGGAGTTGATGGATCCATTGAGGAAGTGGAGTTGAAATCACACACAACATACTTTGGTCCTCATATTGGCGTGAAAGGGCATCAACCACTACATTCTCCTTGCCCTTTTTATAAATTATTTCTTAAATGTACAACAGTAATTTGGAGACCCTTCCAATGTGGAGACCCATTACTCTAAAGAATATTTCAAACTTTGATCTGTTTTAATTGAAAAATATCACCCAATAAAGATATGGTCACTAGTGATTGACGACGTGTAGAATTATCATCATTTCGTTCCCATCGGTTTATTTCCCCAAGTTTCTCCCTGACAATGCCTTGCTTGTGAAGGTCAACGGTCATCCCTTTTGTATCAACACTACACCAATTCTACTATCCAAAGCATCATTCTCTATCACAAAGGTTTGGAGAAATCAAGCGTCGCCAGCACAAGCATGTAGTTAACATGAGTTGCTTAAGGTTCAAGAATGCTTGTTCTACTGGTTTCGTCCATGCAAACGAGTACTTTTTCAACGTAGCTATCAAAGTAGTTGTTATCTTCCCATAATTCTAGACAAACTTTCAATAGTAGCCTGTGAGACCTAGGAAACCTTGAAGACCTTTGAGAGTGTGGGGTTTTGGCCATTCTTGGATAGCCATGATTTTATTTGGGTCCACCTTAACCCCTTCCCTTGAAACTATGTGGCCCAAGTATTCCACTTCTTGCATCCCAAAGGAACATTTGGACCACTTAGCACACAGTTGATGTTCTATCAAAAGCTATAAGGTTTGGTCCAAATGTTGCAAATGTTCTTCCCGAGTGTGATTGTAAATGAGGATGTCATCAAAGAAGACCAATATGAATTTGCATAGAAAGGGGCAAAAAATAGCATTCATAAGACTTTGAAAGGTAGAAGGTGCATTAGTAAGACCAAAGGGAATGACCAAGAATTCATAATTGTTAGAAAATATAGCAAAATTCTGTGCAAGCAGAAAACACAATAACGCAGAAAAAAACAGTAACACAGATTTTACGTGGAAAACCTGCAATGTGCAGGAAAAACCACGGGGCAATGGCAGCTTGATATTTTATTGATTTTGGCAGAATTACATTCAATCATAATTTACATGCAAGGGGTCATTCCCCTTTTATAGAAAAAACAAAAACTGTTCATTTCCTCTTCCAAAGGAAGAGTCCAAAAACTGTTTGTTTCCTCTTCCAAAGGAAGAGTCCAAAAACTGTTTGTTTCCTCTTCCAAAGGAAGAGTCCAAAAAACTGTTTGTTTCCTCTTCCAAAGGAAGAGTCCAAAAGACTGTTTGTTTCCTCTCCCAAAGGAAGACTACAGAATACTGTTTGTTTCCTCTTTATAAGCTGCACCACCATGCACCTCTCTGCTGAAGAACATTGGAGATCTGGATATTGACTTCACCTCCTAACAATAATGACCTTAGTGAGTCTGAAATGTTGTTTTGAAAATGTCTTCTTCTCTTATTCTTATTTGATGATACCCCAAGCGCAAATCCAACTTGGAGAAAAATTTAGCACCATGGAGTTCATCCAAAAATTCATCAATAACAAGAATAGGAAATTTGTCTTTGACAGTAATCTTATTAAGCTCCCAAAAATCCACACACAACCACCAAGACCCATCTTTCTTACAAACCAACAACACTAGGGAAGACTAAGGACTAACACTTGGTCTTATAACTCCTCCTACTAGTAGCTCCTACATTTTCTCAATCCTAGACTTTTGTACATTTGGGTACCCGTAAGGGCGAATGTTAGGTGGTACACTACCCAATATAAACTGAATTGCATGATCATGTGTGCGCCTTGGTGAAAGATCCTTCGGTTCATCAAATATGGATGCATGTTTATTTTGAATGAGTTGTAAACCACAAGGTTGGACTGTATCCTTGGTAGTTTGGGCTTGTATTGTGAACAATTGTGCTACCACTCCATGAGACGATTTGTTCAAAAGTTTTTCCATCTAATGAGAAGATATCAGCTGAGTAGACCATGCAGTCATTCCTCAGAGAGTATATTGCATTCCCTACTAAGTGGATTGCATCCAGAGTTCAGAAAATTCCAAATTATAGGGCCCAAAGTACGAAGCCAATATGTTCCCAACACAACACAACATCACATCCTCCAAAAGGAAGGGCAAACATGTCGGCTTTGAGGTTGTATTCTCCCATTTGCACATTGATATTTCTGCATTTGCCTTTACATGGTAAGGTACCCCCATCGGTTATCACAACTTCAAAAGAATTGCATGAATTCATATAACAATTTGCTCATTTGGCCACTCGAGGATCAATGAAGTTGTGTGTATTTCCCAAATCAACGAGTACTATGATTTGTTGGCCCTTGAAATGTCCCACCACGTTCATGGTTTGGGGGGTAGATATTCTTGCTAAAGTGTGTACTAAAATTTCCGATTGTGGTACCTCTGCCACTCTAAGTTCTTCCTGACGCTCCTCTTCTTCTTCTCGCCAGTTGAGGATTTGCCCACATCTAGCAAATTTAATTCCTGTTGTACGCACTTATTCCCTAGGGAATATTTCTCATCACAGTTATAGCACAATCCTTGTGCCCTACGAGCATCTATTTCTTCTCGAGTCAACTGTTTGATTGTGGGTGATTTATTAGTGGGATTTGTTGTTGGTAGAGCTGGAGGTGGGGGTTAAGTTTGTGGAAATTTGGTTGTGTGCCTTTGAGCCGTAAATTTATCCTCCAATCTGGCCAAACCTACTACTTGCATCATGGTTTGTGGTTTGAACATTTTCACTTCAGCTTTAATATCTTCTTTCAACCCACTAATAAAACAACTTAGAAAAAATTCTTCACTCAAGCCCCTTGTGCGGTTGGCCAATTTTTCAAACTAAGTTTGATATTCATGGACTATTGAGGTTTGTTTCAATTTGGTGAGGGCTCTTGTGAAGTCCTCATACTCATTGGGGCCAAAACGTGAGTAATTGCTTCTCAAATTTAACCTAAGATAGCACTAGATGCATATTACCCAACCACTGATACCATTGAAGTGCCTCAGCTTAAAAGCTAAAAGATGCTATGGTGAGCCTCAAATTTTGGGGAACATCATGAAGAGTAAAATACCAGTCTACCCAAGTATAACCGATCTAAAGCAAAAGCAATTTCCTAATCTATTCAAATCAAGATGATTCCACTACATTATTAGAGAGCTAAACCGTAAAACTTTAACCTCATAGGTACACTGTAGATACATTGCCATGTAAAGAATACCTCTATAAAACTTTATCTCAATATAGTGCCTAATAGAGCTTTTGCAATGTTATCCCCTCTTTTTGCCAAGCTAGATGACTATGGCATTCCCATAGCTACATCATGCTCCTTGAGTGAAATGATATCGAATGTTTATGACAATCCTCATGGGTCACTCACTATCCATGTAATAGAATGAAGATACTATGCCAAATGCATTCTAGTGCCTTGCATATATAGCTTACATGGTTAAATTATACATGATCTTTGCATATTTCAAAGTTATTTTAACTATTGTTTTGGCATATTTTGCAAGGTCTTGTCATAGCTTATGGAGATCCTACTAGAAGAGATGGGATTAATCTCTCTAATTGATTTGTTGTGGAACTTTCTCATGTCTAAGGAAAAGCTTTGTTCTTCTTCATTATAGGTAAGCAACTATAAATTTTCCCAACCCTAGAAAACTTTAGAATAAATCAGATCTGAAAAGAATTTATTCAAACATGCAACAGTCACACACATGGCTGGAAAAATAAACAGCGTGAACAGCGGAAGTTAAATATATTTTTGAACCTGAAATATTACAATTAAAGGAGGCTACAGCTACAGCAGAACACCCTGCTCTCTTGCTGCCTTTTTTGGCCAGCAATTTCACTGTTCTTCTCCTCCTAAGCTTGTAGTTTTCCTTCAACAATCTGTTCTCCTTCTCTTCTTTCTGTGTATAAAACACTCTTGACCTTCTCCTTTTATCCTTGAAAAAAGGTAACCCTAATCTCTCTAACCCTAAGATTAGATCTTATCCCATCTTGAGATGTAAGATTAAAAATAGAAAAGCACTTAATTGAATTTCAAAATAGAATCACTTAAGTGAATTACAAAATAGAATCACTTAAGTGAACTTAAAAATAGAAAAACACTTAAGTGAATTTCAAAATAGAATTAGAAATGTCTCCAACTACTTCTAGCACGTTCATACTGAAGCATGTGCAAGAAGTTACTGTCCGAGCTACATTTCTCAACAGCAACAAGGCGCTAAAGTGCTAAGAAAAAGTACTTTTGTGCTTGTGAAGCTATGATGTTGGTATGCGGCCCCAAGTAAGCTATCAATGAGTATCATATGCAAATGATTATATATAGAAGAACCAAACTTACCAATGCACCTTCGAAAAGTGCTTTGATGGCATGCTAGCTAGTTAGTGACATCCACCTTGGTCTACCTAAGAATGCATTATATTACTTATCCTGTTTTAGAATCCACTATTATTTTATTATCCTACTCAACAATGTGTGCCTCTCAATAATGTGGTTATCAAAATATGTTATGTGAAGTTTCTGGACAAGGGACGACACAAGACAACAAGAGAGATTTTGGGGACAGTGTAATGTGTTTCCAGGCCACGCAGATGGCTTCAAGATGTGAGGAAACATCTTTGAAACAGAACCCGCAGCTCAAGATGCGTCCAGAAAGAAGATAGTTTTCAAATAAAGTTAAACATTTGCTTTTCAAGCTATCAGCCATACCAGGTTTACATTTGGCTACATTATTAAGATCATGGAGAAGAGTATTCAACCAAGTACAAGGCCAAATATACAAACTACACCACATATACCAAGAAAGAATTTTGACCTCAATGGTATTACCTTATCATTAATTGACACCATCAAGCTATTAATATTAATAACATCACTATATGATATCATATTAAAACTCCCAAATTTATAAGCATTTATTTAGTAGTTCTATGGGTAGACCAAATAAGCACAAAATTCAGCATTAAGTCATAACTTATTATTGATGGTGTTGTCTTGAAAGCCAGGTTGGCATCCTCTAATGAATGAGACAACAATAAATACCTTCACTTTGACTTAGTTAATTGCTCCATTAATGTACCTTTGGATGAACAAAAGAGAACCTTGAGTGTCACATCATAAAATCCTATGCTGCTGTCAATGACTGTTACATGATCAATCCTGATTGCTGGAATCAGAAAACAGAATGTGGCATTATCTATGACATGTTTTGATACTTGTTTGATTGATTAAGAGTCATATATGTAACTTGACCAGTAATAAATACCATTAACCAGAATATATGTTTGTTGATTGTAATAAAAGCTATGAAGAGTTATATTTAATGAGGATTTGATTGTGATAAGTCCCCTTATTGTACTCTCTGACATTTCATCTTTTGTCTTAATCCTGACCACTTTCTAAAGGAGTCCAAGATATCATTTCAGGGTAAAGTCAATTTTTTCATTGTGGCTTTAATTTTTGGCCAATAATCTATGCATTCCTTGCTTATTTCATTTGACTGCTATTATATGATAGTAAATAATGCTCCTCTGATATGTGAAACAATCAGTGCAAACTTTTTCATCTACAAGCATCATCCATACATGATGTGTCATATTACTTTCCAAGTCATACTAGAGTGTGTTGCCCCTATTGGGCCTTTTCTTTGAAGAAGGAAGTGGATAGGATATTTTCTCCCTTGTTTGTATCCCTGTCCATACTTCTCTTGTTCTCTGTCTTTGTTTCATGTACACATTGATTTTAGAGATTTTATCTTCTCATGTCAATCCAATATGCCTTGCCTATTGTCCAACTATCCTTGTGATATCATAACATGTGTGTGGCATTGTCTTCCCAACTAGGTCTACTATTGTTTCTCATGGTGTAAATGGGTGGGAAAAATCAAAACCTACATGCTTGCATAAGAAGCGTTCCTTATTTATTTTGGCTTTTGATTGGATACCAACACAATGCACTAATGGTGATCCTTTTGAGATGTTAGACTTTAGTAGAGATTTTATTGTCTAGTAACCTAAGCCATACTCGATATTTTATGTAACCTTTAGGATGTAAGTTTGGGAGGTTGCTTTTTTAATCCTTTTTCTAGGTTCACAATTGGCAACAATCTTTGTCCCGTTACTCCTATCCCCTTCTATATTTATTTAGGTCTAATAAGCATTGGTTTGTGTAGGTGAAATGATTTTGGATTTGTCGTTGTATGGTTTGATCTCATCTTTTCATGTTATCCAATATGCTTTGAATGTTATGCAATTCTTCTATAACGGCAAGTCCATTGGGATCAACACTACTTAGACCTTTGGGGTTCAATTTACAGGTCCTTCCCTTAATCTTCGACTAGACTCATTGTCACGTCTTTCCAACAGATACACTCCTCTCTCAATCTTGGAATGCCAATGCTTCCAAAAACACTTTCAAGACATAACTACAATGTAATATGCAACCCCCAACTGAGATTGCCACTTATCACTCCGATTTGGTGTTTTGGTTTGGGTTTTGTGTATTTTGCAATATATGAAAGAAAAAAGAAACACACACTGCTGAAATAAAGAAATGCTTCTAAATTTGTTTTGCAAATATGAAGGTCTGATATAAACTGGAAATTGCATGTCAGCTACAGAAAACTCATTGTTTTGCTCATAACTTTCAAATTACAAACTTCTCCATCAAACTAGTGGCAGTTTTAAACACCCTCTATTGAGACAACGACAATGCAAGCTTGGAAAGCTCCAAAAAACAAGGCATCTCAACACCCAAGTCCCACGTCCCTCTCTGAGTTGTATGGCCAGGTTGGGAAGTTGTACGGCTGCCAATGACTCTTCCAATCTGCCACAAACTTGACTAAATTCACTCCTATATGAAGCGGTTGGGCTGTACGAGGAAGTATGGTTACAATACAATCAAACCCTAGCTGAATTTTCCCCTTGCACAAGCTGATTTCATCTCAAAATGGTATGGCCTCCTTGTGGGTTGAAGTACAAATAATGTACAGCTGATAATGTCTTCAAACTCTCACAAGAAACATCAATTTGATACTGAAGTATGACTCCAATTCTGCTCAAAGTCACTCCCAAGGATTGAGAATGCAACTAACCAAAGTAAGGAGATCTTTCACTCCCAGCAATGGTGTCCTCTACTGTGGTTTTCGTCACAACAAAGCAGCAATGAGAAACTCCTGCACAATGCAAGCTCTCCTTCAAAGACTCCAAGAGAATACAATTGCCAAAGATCCCTTCAAATGCTCTCACAAGCTCTATTTATTCTTCTCTCAAGCTGGTCAATCCATTTCCATGAGCAATGTGGGATAATTTGTTTTCACTTTACTCAAAAGAACCCCTTGAGGGGGTCGTCCCACTTTCCTAGGGAGGAAAAACACATTTAAAATAACTTTTAATCAAGTCTTTATAATATGACCTTTAAATCAAGTGGTCATAAGGCCCCCCTTTATCAATAAAATATGCCCAACATTAAAATAATTAACTTTTATATTTAAATATAACCTTATAAATCTTCGGGCATTAAAATTTTTGCTCTCCTAACACCCAACCACCAAACAAAATACAGAAACGGATACCGATTAAGCTCTACTGTCCATCCATAACATCCGCTTCCACTAAAACCTCTAGAGAATTGACTTACTAAAAATAGTAAGTCCCTACAAAGATGCCCAAAACGGTCCAAAAGACTGGCAATCAAGAGCTCCACCCGCCCTGACATCATCCAAACTGTCCATGTGGGTCCCCACACAACTCCCTCCTGCCTACGGGAACCCGTGAGTAGGCAAGTCCCCACAATCCTGTATGAATCGAAGACTATTTTGCTTCAGCAATTTATCCGATATAAAAGAACAATTCCACAATGTATTGTTTAGACTAAGCTTGGCTCTCATCTTCTTTGCCATGAGAGCATCTGTAGAATTATTTTTCAGCTTCATCGCCTTGGATCCATCGCTAGTTGCACTTCAAGCTGAGAGAGATACCCATATTCTACGCTTTGTAAGCTGTTTATTTCCAACGGCATATTCCTATGTTGGAATTTCGTTCCACTTTAATACCTCTTCTACTTAGTTAGTGTAGTATGTGCATATGTTAATAATCCCACATTGACCTGGTTGTGGAACCTGAGTGGTTTATGAGCCCCAACACTTGCCAAACTCTTTGTCAATGGGGTAGCAGGCTTAAAGGTGGAAGCCCTTGGTCCCACTTATGTGGGACTCCTCACCCCTATATTAACATCGAGTCGCGTCATGTGTGTGTGGGGTAGTTGGCCCTCTTCCTTAATTTTAATAAACTTCTCTCCCAACTGAATGATGTCTTCCAGGGGCCTATAAAGTTCAAAAGGAGTGAAGCCTGGGTTAGGAACACGAAAGGGATCAATAGGTTTGATGGGTTTTGGGGGGCCACCTCTAGGTCCAAAAAACCACTCAAGTCTAAGTCGTCTGCAAAAAGTAGAGAATTCCTTAATAATGGACTCCTTAGACATTGGGGGAGGGGTAGGAAGAAATTTTAATCCCAAGCTGAGAGCTTCAATTTCATACTTAGACAACACACAAGAAGAGAAATTATGTACGGCAAGGTTAGTGATCTTGATATCAACTACCCAAACAGGACTCTATTAAAAAATACGGCGGCCATAGTCCCGAGGGCTAAAAATAGCTGCCCAAGATGTTAATTTCAGTATCCGCCGCCATTTCGACGTCGAAATGACCCCTAATCTTGCTGCTACTGCACAAATCGGACAAAACCCTGTCTTTTCCTCTTGAAACCAAAGTTTGGAAATAACCTCCATTGTCCTGAGATGACTGTCAGGGCGCAGAGGAAGTGTGGTTTTGAAATCTCTTCCCCAGGAGAAAACCTCAAACTTAGAAGGCCAACCGCCACTAAATCAAAATTGTCCACAGACAAAATAGGACCACCCACAGAGACAAAACAGGACCATCCGCAAAGGAATCAAGAGCAATCAAAACCCACACAGGAGCATCCGCAAATGAAACAGGACCCTCCGCAACGAAACAGGGACCATCCAAAAACCAGCATAGGGCCATCTGCAAAATAGCCTAGGTCCATCCACAAACCAAACTGGACCATCCACAAAATTCCCCATCCAAACTCCCAGAGAAGAACGTGAAGCACAGTCAAAGACAAAGAATTGAAGGAGGACGCCCAGATCAGCAAGAAACCCTAACCCTACCACCAGCAGAGAAACCATGGAATCCTTCTACCATACATGGTCCCCCCAAGACCAAACAAATATGAGAAGGAATCAAGCAGAAAGCCTTGGACACAAGCCCCGAAACGCCAGCCACGAGAAGCACTCAACTATGAATCTGAGGCCTCCCCAAGCCCAGAGAAGGTAGTGAATGACCACCTTGGCAAGCAGAACAAAGAAACACATCCGCTGAAAACCCTGAAACGCCAGCCACAAACTGCAAACGATGGGAAACTCTCAACTCGGAACAAAAGGGGCCTCCCCCAAGCCCAGAAACCTGTGAAAGGCCATCCCGACAAACAGGACAAATGAAACAAAGCCACCATAAACCCTAAGCTGCCAGCCATGAAATGCAAACAGGGCCTCCCCCAAGCCTAGAAGACATCGAATGACCCTCCCGAGAAGCGAAACAAAAGAAACTGGATCCCACTCCGAAGCAAAGCCAACCCCCACACCGATACCACCAACCAGGTTTGTCCGATCACGCAACACCATCCAAGAAGACTTCCTAGAACACCTCAGGAAGAAGCGGAGAAGGCCTTGGAGACCCTCTAGGCACCAAGCAGCAGCAAGAAGGGCAAGAAACCCTAGGAAAACTAGGAGATCTGCCTAGAAACCACAACACAACAAAATATCCACAAGAGAACCCTAGGAAGAGCCGAGGAGGGAGCAAGAAGATGAAGAGGTGACCTCCCGCCCATAACGGAAGGTCTCTTGCTCCCGCACCGGGGCATCTCCTAAGCACGCTCCGGATCCGCCAAAAGAAAAGAAGATCTGCCTCCTCAAACCTGGAACACCTCAAGAAGAAGCAGAAAAGGGCTTGGAAACCCTCTAGGCACCAAGCAACGACAGGAAGGGCCAAAAACCCTAGGATAACTAGGAGATCTGCCTGGAAATGCACAGCAAAGCAAGAAATCTGCCAAGGAGCCCAAGGAAGAGCCCGAGAGGGAGCAAGAAGATGAAGAGGTGACCTCCCGCCCATAGCGAGAGGTCTCTTGCTCCCGCACCGGGGCATCTCTTGAGCGCGCTATGGATTCGCCAAAAGAAAAAGAGATTTGCCTCCTCTTTCCTGGAACACCATAGGAAGAAGCAGAAACGACCAAGGAAACCCTCTAGGCACCAAGCAACGGCAGGAAAGGCCAAAAAACCTAGGAGAACTAGGAGATCTTCCTGGAAATGCACAGCAAGGCAAGAAATCTGTTAAGATCCTGCTATAAAATAAACTCAAATAACACACTCTCACACAATTGCTTGGAAATAAACTCACATAAACATCATATTAATATAACAGAAATTTGCATAAAGAACAATCTCACAATAAGACAGAATCGCAGGCCTCTTCGAGGGGGCAACCTCCTTCAATACTTCATTAATTTGCAAAAAGATGGTTACATTGGTGCCTTTTCGGGTATTTAAGGAGTTTCCTTCCAAGGTTGGCTTACATGCAAAATGCCACCCGGATTACATGCATAATGCCACCCGAATTACATGCATAGTGCCACTTTGAATTACATGCACAATGCCACTCGAATTACATGCATAATGCCACACGAATTACATGCACAATGCCACCTATCTACCATGTGTTACATAAAAAGGGTGCCATTTGTCATAGGCACTACCTAAGCTAAAACTTAGAACATTACAAAATATTAATCATGGGTACTACCCACGTTCACTAGGAATTATTACATCAGGGAAGTTATTACATTAAGGGTTAGGATGAGATCCTAACAAAATCCGCCAGAGAGCCCAAGGAAGAGCCAAATATGGAGCAAGAAGATGAAGAGGTGACCTCCCGCCCATAGCGGGAGGTCTCTTGCTCCCGCAACGGGGCATCTCTTGAGTGCGCTCTACCAAAAGAAAAAGATATTTGCCTCCTCTTTCCTGGAACACCACAAGAAGAAGCAGAAACGGCCATGGAGACCCCCCAAGCACCAGACAGTAACAGGAAGGGCCGGAAACCCTAGAAAACAAGGAGATCTGCCTGGAAATCCACAACGCAATAGGAGATCCACCTGAGAGCCCTAGGAGGAGCCGAGGAGGGAGCGAGGATGCGAAAGGGTGATCTCCCACCCAGAGCGGGAGGTCACCCCAAATTGCAGATAATAAAAGACTATTCCTCTAGTCAGCCGACGATGGACCTTGCTTTTATTCCTCGTCCAATCCCATTGATGTATTGTGGTCATTTACAAACATTAATTTTATTTCATTTCATTTCATTTCTACTTCCTCATATCCACAAACTAATGGTCACATATATGTATTTAACTAGATTATTATGTTTAGGGACTAGGATTTTTCCCCCTATTATATTCTATTGTATACTATTGTTTCATCAAGTCCCATTGACATATTTTGCTCATTTGCCAACATTAATTTCATTTCATTTCTATTTCCTCAAGTCCCACTATAGATTAATGTTGGCACTTAAATCCACTGGGGCTCCTTTCTATCTCTGTTGAACCTCGACTTCTAGCTCTCTCTTAATCATTTATTTTAGCATGTTAGTTTATCCATTTTGGGTAACCCTCGAGAGTTTGAGGCTGTAATTTCGTGCTATACATTTGTTCCACTTCAAAGTAGTTTACACTAGATTCTTTACTCTAGTTTATCTTATTTTTGTAGTAATTTTTTGGTTACTACAGTGCATCATAATTTGTAACAGCTCTTTTAAATGAGTCCCATTGGCCCACTTTGGCCATCTATGGACATTAATAAAATTATTTTTATCTTACCCACAAACTAATGGCCAGATTCAGGTAGTTAACTACTCCTTGTTTCTTGTTGTCTACATCTATCATATCTAGAATAGCCAGCAGGATGCTTTGCAACTAAGTTAACACACAGCTATCCATGTCTCTGTAGGACACTCTCCATATTAGGCTCGCTTAGGTACAGATCCTTTTCTCCCTATAAGTTTCCTATAGCTATTCCCAAGAGGACTTCATCTTATCAGCAGAAGAAGCAAGATAAAACTTCTTCTAAAGCTGCATGATTAGGATGATTGCTGATGAAATTTGCCTCTATTTGGGTAAAAAGACATTTAAATATCAAAGTCATCAAAAGCTCAGACCTGTTTAGTATGGAACTTATACACCACTACACACAAGTTAACTACCACTTAGCTGACTGCAAATGCTCATTCCAAACTCAATGCTAAGTGGATGTTCCAATAAGCATTAGTAGGACACTTCCCACATCTACAATGAAAATTGAGGGCAATTTTCTCTAATGACGGAGAAAATGTTAAGAAATTGTATTTAGTTATATACCATCTCTACACACTTTGCACATCTCTTTATCCAATTCCTCTAGAGGCTCCATTCTCTTCCTCATACAAGAAGCTTCCCTATATATATTCCCTCTCTTAGAAGCTTCCTTTGTGCTCTTTATATGTCCATAATAAAATGTGTACAACATGTACAGTTAGGGCCATTTCTTAGTATACTGTTTATATGCTAATATCAAATTCAATTATACAATTAGGTAAATACAATAATTTTTTATGTCTTCCCCAAAATACTCCTCTTCCCAATTATACTTTTCCCCCTCTCTTATACCAAATATTTATTCAAAGTGAGGCACTTCCAAGACTCATATATGCCAATCTCTATATGCTTAAATCTAATTAGCTAATGCTTGCTTATGCAATGTATAGAGTAATCAGATTAATAGTATCCCAATAGCCTTAATGGCCTCACATAGCTTATTTACCCATGTACAACTTCATTTGAGGATTTACCATTGTTTGCTCCCTTGTTTGGGATGGATCGAATCAGCTACAATGTTAAAGGCAACATTCATTTGTTTTTCATCCATCAACCAACTAAAGCCCTCTTACTGAGACCTTGGTTTGTAACTTGAAACAAATACATTGCAGATATGAGATAAAGAACAATTGTTAAATGTCATGAAAACTACCAAATTTTGGAACTTTTTAAACGGAGACCAAAATAGTATCATATTCATTGAAAATAGTTTAGCATTCTTAAGTCCACATGCTACGCCCCTTACTCTTTCATATCCTTCCTTAACTGTTGTGAATACTATGAATGTAGCAATGGATGCACTTATTCCTAAATAATTTGATCATACAGCAAATAAAACTCACAAAAAGAATTAGCGGAAAACCACTTTATCTATGACCCAACGATCCTCGTCACAGTCCATATTATCAGGATTCTATAAGCATAACCTTGCATGTCACACCTAGTGCATTTTTGTGCTTGAATTACTTCCAATGTTATCGATAGTGAATCATGGTACGTTGTCCACAGGTCAGACAATCATTTTATGTCACTCATGTCTTGTCTGAAACCATGTTGTTAGAAAGATAAGCACTACTAGTTAGGGGATATTTCGATGTAAGTCCATACAAAGCATACCAAAATGTAACAACTTTCAAATAATCACACTGCAGATAAAGCTTAATAAGTTGATATGTTTCACATAAGACTACCAAGTTCTAAATATAAAACAATCAAATATAGCAACAGATTTGCAATGTGGTTAAAGGGAAGGAGCAAATGTCAAAGTACATAATGAAAAAATTGCTTCTGGAAGTTATCTTGATAGCACTACCAAGTTACTGTAATTATAGTTCTATGTAATACAAAGGGAAAAAAATTTATATATATTGATGTTATCATACCTCAATTCTAACCTCCTTAAGTTTACGGCAAAACTGACCAAGCTCAACAAGAACATTATCGCAACCAACAGGAAGAGCGATTCTTTTCAGATTTTTCAACAAACGTGGAAGGCCACAGAGAATCACTTCTTCAATCTGCAACGAACAGACAATATACCATTGTAAAAAAGATCTTCAAAAAACACTATTATAGAAAGTAGCACAAATGAACACATCATTTCTATTTGTATATAGAAGCTACATCCTTAAACACCAAGAACAAAAGAATTTACAACGAACTACGACAGAATTCATTGCCAAAACATTAAACCAATCCTTGAGACTTTCCTTTCACAATATTGATTTGTACTAGATAGATTTGTACAGTAATTTGCCTAGATTTTCTCTCTTTGGTTTACACCTTTTCACATTGTGAAGCAGAGATGATTCTGGTTGTTCTAACATAAGATCAGCCAATAAACTCTAATACCAAAGAGCCTTGCAAGTAGGCACTAACAAGTGACAACTGCTCTATACTCTTCTTCATAAGCTGGCATGGCAACTGTAGGCTACTTCTTGTTTTTCCAAGAGATAGCACCTGAACCAAATGCAAACATATAGCCTTTAGTTGGTTTCCTATCATCAAATGATCCAGCCCAGTATGAACCCATGTATCCTTTAAACTAAAACCTGTAGTGTTTTGGTACATGACACCACATTAAATTGTTCCTAGGAAATATGGAAGGACACGTTTTGCTGACTACAAATAATCTGTCTTCAGCTTAGACAAAAACCGAAAAGGATGACCGACTACAATCCATAAATTCAGTCTACCGGACATGAGATAAATCGAACTGTCCACCAACTATATGTACCTTGATTCACGGACCAGACCAAAATCAACGCTGGCTGAAAATTTTAACCCCTCCAACATGGGCATCGTTGTCAAGATCACTGTCATTCGTCCAAAATCTTTCAGAGAGTTTAGGCATACTTCATTTGTGAAACAAAAATAGCACTATCAATCTACCAAAACTCCACACTTAAACAATAACATAGGGAGCCTAAATCTATCATGTCAAAACAAGCAGCCAAAGCTAATAATTGACATCAATTTCAGCCCTTAACAACAATGCCTGCATACAGCCAATACCTCAACACCTAACATGATAACTAGACACCCACGCTTCAACAGATGAATTTTAATGCAACTAGTGCGACAGGAATCAAACAGTTATCAGTGAATGTCCTCAACTATATCTGCCACCTAAACGCCAAGAAAACATGTTGTCGTTGTCTTCTTGTAACCCCAAAAACTGGAACTGCTACAACATCCCAGAGAAAGAGAGAGAGAGAGAGAGAGAGCTGCACACATGAACATACATTTAATTCTCTAGAAACACATTAAATTCTACAAAATAGAGACATAAAATATATAAAATGTTAAAATAATTCATGAGCAGAAATTTGGAAAGATACTCGGATGATAAATGGATCAGTTTCAAACTTTGATAAGATTACAATATATATTAATATCCATCAGAGATTCAAAGCTAATCTTGAATTGAAGTGAACTTTCAAGTTTTAAACATTGAAAAAATAAAAATCTATTTATTACTTTCGAATTTATTTTGTTTTTAGATAGGCAGAGGCCAGACCAGACAATGCAAATCCAGCATACCTAAAAAATCCAGACGAGACCAGATTTTGTCCTGTGTAAGCTTCTAGCCTGGGCCTCACATCACAGTTCAGTGGTACCACAGCAACGTTTCCACAATTTTGTTTTTGCAGTCACCAACTATGCTCTTGTGACTTTTCACTCCACCAAACTTTGAGCCTTTCACACAGTTCATCGTTGAATATCCACTCACACACACGTGGTGTCAGATGGAAGGCACTGTACCTAGGTTTTGTAACCAAGTACCCAAAAGACTGTCCCTTGTGTGTAAATATGGCCAAAGTTCCGAAGACCAAAACCTTATTCAGGACATGTTGGAGGAACAAAGAATCACTCTATCTGGGCAGTTCTGTGATCTCATGATCTAGATTGAAGCACCACCCACTACAACTCCTACCCTGTTTACAATACCACGGCCCTCTAAAACTGCAAACGAATATCGACATTCTAGTACTAAACCCATGTTACTGCCAATTACTTATCAACTCATATAGGGTCTCATTTGTAGCACTATAGATGTCAAAACTATATTCTAATTGTTGGGAACCCACCAATGCTCAACATGAAGCAGATGTAGATCCAGTTTATACATTTAACCAAGGTTCGTTGAGCCTATGCATGCTCATTGCTACCTTGAATCATTATGAAGACAAGCACATGTGTTTCCAATAGTTGTGTCAATGAACAGGGCATTCTGTTCAACAATACACTAAGTCGATGAGCTCCTTACCTGCCTACACATCAACATATGGGAGAAGCATCAGGTTCTCAAGAAACTAAATTGGCCCAACCACCATCTCCACTCAAAGATGGAGTTCCTACAACTGGTCGCCTTAGCACAAACCAACAAGTTAGAGACCAGGTTGGATCAGATGTCTCAACCGAAGCAAAAGGGTTTAGCACCAAATACCATATGCAAGACTCAACATGCAGCAAAGCAAAAGCCACCTGCATCAACAGCATCACACCCGAGGACACCACAGCCAAAGGGACCCTCTGTGCTAATGAAGTTGAAGCACCGTCCCCCTCAAGCCAAAGGAAAAGAGAAAGTCGAAGGAAAGTGGTGCACCCATCACAAGAATCATACGTACATTGTTTCATAGTAAGACGCCACTTGCTTGAGCATCAGCACATAAAGGTGTAGCAATGCCTCAATGTCAGATGTCTCTAAGAAATGCGAGTGCCAATTCCACACTCAGTGGGTCAATGGCAAGCTACTCCACATCATCATTCACTTTAGAATCCATAAAAAATTAATTGCCCAAGATTCCATTGAAGCATGAGTTTGAAACTAAAGCAGATCCTCAACCTTATTCCCTCGGATGGCTATCTCTAGGAAAGGCGATTGACATCAAGCACTAATGCACCTTTGACTTAGAGGCAAACACATACATGATATGGTCATTTATGGTGCTTGGAAGGATCGTACCTCTTTGACCATAAAGCGACCTACTACGCTTATCCTCAACAATGGTCCATGCATGTCATAGTTACCAAGTACTTCCGAACCCCATGTTGGAGTATATTACATTATTTGGTACATGCTAATGTACCCCCATGGTACATTCATGGTACATTTGTAAATAGTAGATTACAATTGAATCAATTTAGAGTATAATTTATATTTCCCTTTTATGTAAGTGTGAATGTGCAAGAAATGCACAAGTGTAAGTTGAGTAAATGTGCACAAGTGTCTTGTATGTATGAGAACAAATATGTAATGTAAAGATGTGCACAAGTGTCCTAGGTTAGGTGTGCAAGTTGTAGAAGTGTAAGAGTCATGTATAGGTGTGCATACATTATAGAGTCAAGTGTTCATTAAGTATGCAAGTGTCAAGTAGATAAGCCAAGAGTCATGAGACTTGGCATATGGAGAGCAATAGTCAAGTATCCAAAGAGTCACACTACTATTGCTATATTATGGAGACAATGCTCCATTACAGGTATCACAATCATTATCATCATATACATTTGTAAGAGAAAGAGGAGCAATAAAGCTTGTATACATTTTGAGCAATTAATATTGTAAGTTATATTTTATGCATAGTACATGAATGACTCAGACTATTTACATTTATATTTCAGCATATTATTGAATGTTATTTGATTTATTATAAACCTTGATATACATATTAATTTGCTCATATTATTCTACTCATTATTATTTTGACCTTCATTATATTGTGGCTATCATATTTTGATCCTGTGAGAAATAACCTGTGATATTTTGTGGTAGTATAAGGCTTATAAAAGCCATCAATGGTATCAAAGCTACCACCAGACTCTGTCCAAATTGATAGAGTTCATTTTAGCCACTATTATAAATTGATTTTATCCACATTTGATAAAGTCAATTAAGAGTTTGTCTACTTTAAAGGTAATAAGACTCGGCCTCTATTTTAAGGTCATATTGAGTAGAAAGGCTAGGGTCTATCCACTAGGTTGAAGAATAACCAGTGAAGATAAGGACTCGACTATATTGACTCGTGAGCTTTTCAGCTCCACACCAGAGGAGCAGAGACGCATGTGTCTTTCGGTCTACATCAACAGAACGGAGAAAAGAAAAGGTTGAGTACTTTGAGCTACATTAGAGGAACGGAGAAAAGAAAAGATTGTGTACTTTGACCTACATCAAAGGAACGAAGAAGGAAGAAAAGAGTAAGCCTTAAGGCCCACACCGAAAGGAAAAAGAGTAAGCCTTATGGCCCACACCAAAGAAAGAGAGAGAGCCTTTCAGCCTACACCAGAAGGAAGAGAGAGAGCATTTCAGCCCACACCAGAAGGAAGAGAGAGAGCATTTCAGCCCACACCAGAAGGAAGAAGAATGAGCCTCTCTGCCCACACCAGAAGGAAGAAATTGATTCTCTCGGCCCACATCAGAAGAGCAACGTCCTTCAACTCTCACCAAAGAAGAGGAGTTGAATCATTCGGTTCGTCTGGTTCTTAACCGAGCGCAACAAGCTGGATGTCACTTGTAAGCAAAAGAAAACAAAGACCAGCATTGAGTACAATCAGAGTGCTTAAAGTATTTATTTACAGCATTAGTTTAAGCTTACAGTATACCGACGTGAACCAGTCACCCATCAACAGCAAGTCAAGGTGAACCAGTCACCTTTGGATCAGCAATATTGAGCTGAAATAGTCACCTGTGTACACAGACCAGTAACCATTTTCACTCTATGCATAAGAGTGAAACAGCAAACAGAGAAGCGACTTGAAAGGTTGCAGCGTTGGAAATCGAAATCCATTGTGAAGCACAGTGGAAAATTTAGTTTGCATTGGTTTCTCCTTGGGCGAATGTTGGATACAGAAACGTTTGTAATGGACAAAAGACAAGTACGCATCAAGTGATGTGGTGAAGTTAGGGTAACGCTTCACCAACTAGATTCTTGTAGACGTTTCAGAGGTAAACACTAATTTCGCCAGTGTTTTGAATTTTCATAATAGCGCCTAATGTTTTTCAAGGAGAGGTAAGGTTAAATTTAAAGTTTTCTTTGTTTGAGTGATAAGGTTAACTAAAGTTTGATTAAGGTTATTTGTTAAATAAGAGTGAATAGTTAGATTAAAGTTTTTAAGTTTTCTAGGAGTGATGAGGTAGATTAAGATTTTTAAGTTTTAGGAGTGATAAGGTAGATTAAAGGTTAGTTAAAGTTTTTTAAGTTTTTTAAGTTTTTTAAAGAAAATTAAAAACTTTAAACTTTAATTTTTGAAATTTAAAGTATTTGAAGTATTTGAAAATTTGCAAATTAAACTTAGGAGCTAAAAGGTTTGCTACATCAAAGGTTAGAAAATTTTTAAATTTGCAAATTTATATTTTCTAAACTAGGGAGTCATAAGGTTTACTACTCCATAGGAATTAAATTAGTGAATTTGAATTATTTAAACCTAGGAGTTATAAGGTTGTCTACTTCAAAGGAAATAAATCATAACATATCATGGAAGAAATTATTAAAATGCATTCAAAGAAAATAGTGAAGAAACAGTGAAAAAATTAAAGCTTTATTTTCAAAGAATGATAGATAATCTTGATAGAAAGAAGAAAATAACAAGACTACTAAATACTTTTGAGGACTCAAAATTAAATCTTGCTACTCCTATTCTAGTAGTTCATCTAAAATAGATTTCATTACAAAATCTGTAACTGCTAAAAATATTGTAGATTATCACATTCTACAATTTATCTACAAGGAAAATAAAGAAAGAGTAGCTCTAGTCGTGCATAAATGGCTATATAGTTTTATTAAAAAAACAAAAGAACTTGAAGCACTAAGAAGGATGAATAAAATAAAGAGAATATATTCAAGGTGCATCTATTGTAATAGAATTGGTCATGAAAAAGCCAATTGCTGGAATCTTTATCCATGTAAGTACTGTGGAAGAAAAACTCGTTCACCAGCATTCTATTGGTACAAAGAAAAGTATTGTAGAAGATTTGAGAAAGCAATACTGTTCAGATTAGACAATCTTTTTTCAAAAGCTTATTTCTGAAGCATCTTCTAATGATAAAGCAGAATGTTCAATTTCTGAAATACAAGAAGGGAAAATATTCTATGACAAAATGTATAGAAAACAAAGAAAAATGGGTCAGATATGGTCCAAATCTATCTTACAAGGTAATTAAGAAAGAATCAGTTGAACCTGAAGTACAAGACAAAGGAAATATTCTCAACGAAAGAAATCAAGAAGCTTGTATTCTTGAAGACACAAAGACTGATAAACCAGAGAATCTATAGATTGAAGACAAAGATGAACTTAAAGATGAAGCTGATGAATCTCAAGAAGAGGTTCGAGAACACTTGAAGATTGAAGATCAAGACGAAGACCATGCTTGAAGACTAAAGTCTTCAATAACCAAATAATGTATAATACAGGGGGGTGTTGGAGTATAATACATTATTTGGTACATGTTAATGTACACCCATGGTACCTTCATAGTACATTTGTAAATAGAAGATTAGGGTTGAGTCAATAGTTTAGAGTATGATTTATATTTCTCTTTTATGTGAGTGTGAATGTGCAAGAAATGCACGTGTCATGTAAAGTCGTAATGTGCAGGAAATGCACAAGTGTAAGTTGAGTGAATGTGCACTAAGTGTCTTGTATGTATGAGAACAAATATGTAATGGTAAGATGTGCACAAGTGTCCTGTGTTAGGTGTGCAAGTTGTAGAAGTGTAAGAGTCATGTACAGGTGTGCATACATTGTAGAGGTGTTCATTAACTATGCAAGTGTCAAGTAGACAAGCCAAGAGTCATGAGACTTGGCATATGGAGAGCAATAGTCAAGTATCCAAAGAGTCACACAACTATTGCTATATTATGGAGACAATGCTTCATTACAGGTATCACTATCATTATCATCATATACATTTGTAAGAGAGAGAGGAGCAATTAATATTGTAAGTTATATTTCATGCATAGTACATGAATGAATCAAGCTATTTACATTCATATTTCAGTATATTATTAAATGTTATTTGATTTATTATAAGCCTTGATATACATATTATTCTACTCATATTTTATTTTAACCTTCATTATATTATGGCTATCATATTTTGATCATGTGAGCTTTGTTGAGAAAATCAGCAAAAAATCGGCAAAGGTGATTCTTTGAAATGTCGAGTCCAATGGCAAAGAATCACCGAGTCGGCGATTTTTTGCTGAATTTTTGAAAAAATCAGAATTGTCGAATTTTTCAAATAATTGGCAAAAAATCGGGAAAAAATGAGCTGCAACCTCACGCGTAGAGGTTGTAGCCAATTTAAGGGAAAAGTTTTTTTTCCCCTATTTTTTCACTTGAGCTCTTCCAAACAAGGAAAAGACACTACCTAGCTATCACCCCAACCCAAACATGCTAGGGCATCCTAAAAGCGCGGGGATTGCGGTTTGAAGGAATCTAGCAACCAACAACAGCCACCAATGGCAATGCTATATGTTATTAATTGATGAAGTTCTCCATAAAAATATGTCGAACTATCAATCCAACCTTATTGCTCAATATGCTTGGATATAGGAGTAATATTTAAAACCACAAATGATATGCTTGTATGCTTGTTTATTGAAAATTTTCATTCAGATAGTGAAGGGATTAATGGTATTGTCGTAGAGATTTCCACGCGAAGGGTGCTGCCTCTTGACCCCCGACAAAGGTGACGACCGATGTTAGCAGCCTAGGCACAAAAAGAGGCATGGAAACAACAACAAAGAGAGATTAGAACTTTTGTTAGGGCAAAGGGTGAAGGCATTCAAAGATCTTGAAACATTGTATTTGTCATGACTCATGACACATTTTGTAATTTGCACCTTTTTATATTATAAGCAATACAAGAATATTTGAATTTTGGAAGCATTAAAATTTCTTTATCTAAGATGTGTTTTGTCACTTTCATGTGTAGTTTAAGGCTTTAAGTTTGTAATATGTATCACTTGCCACTTTCATATGTAGTTTAAGCTTACAATCTTACATCATTAATATTTGATTTGCATAATGTTAATTGTAATATGAATGAAAAAAACTTTTTTTCAATGAAAATTTTCGTTTTCTTAGGGCTTTTTTTTTTTTTCCGATTCTTTCCTCGATTTTTTGCAAATTCCCAATTTTTTCCGATTCAATCATTTGCCGATTCCAATTTTCTCAACTATGCCTGTGAGAAATAACCTGTGATATTGTGTGGTAGTATAAAGCTTATAAAAGCTGAAATAAATAAATAATGTTTTTGTACTTTATATTTTCAATGCTGAAATTATATGTCAAATTTTATGATTGAAACTCTCGATAATTACTATAATGTTAGTAGGCTGAACTTGAATTTCAATTCTTTATGATGTTTGAATATACGGAATGACGGAAACTGAATTTTTCTAGGCTTTTCACATTTGTTTGTATATTTTCATGAATATTTTCTGAACTTTTTTGACCTTCCAAACCTACCAAACCAAATCGTAGCTAGTTACTATGGTGCACAACATACCACATCCCCAAGTGCTGACGCAAAAGAAGGTAACTTTTGTCTCAGGCAGGCAATGTAAAAAGATTAATTTCTCATGCTCACAAGTTTGGTTTGCTCATGCTTTGTTCTGATAGACCTCATGCCAAAAGCATTCCCTTGCTCCATGAAGCTCAATCACTTTTCAATCTTGCCAAATGCACACGCTACTTCAACCCTATTAAGTTTATAGATTTTCGCATTGACCTATAAGGACATTCGAGGAATCCTACCTAAACTATACATCCATCAAATACCTTTGATACGAAGCGCACATCCAATGACACAGGTTGTACTGCATGAACCTAATTATGTGGCTTTGGTAAATGTGGAGATAGCAAAAATTTGAATGCCAAAATCATCTTACGCTAGCGGAGGCTACAATAGCCTCGGGCCTATTTCGGACGTCTAATCCTGCAACGCCATATGCTACTTCCTCACACGTTTTGCGCATCCCTGCCACTTGTCAGTTGTAAGAGAACTCCAAATTTTCGTCGACTATTCTATTTCCTCTACCACCCTCATTCCATTCATTTCCCGATTCAACATCTTTGATCACCCTCCCCCCCTTACCGATCATTCAATTCTTTCTCTTACGTTATCCATTGTTTCACTTCATGTTACTCCTCCCCCTCCTCCCTCCCCTTCAGCCCCTTGAGTCATTATAGACTTTGACTATTCTTATTCCTTTACCTACAAGGACCGGTTGCGTCATGTTCTCCCTACGGTGTCTTCTCTTCCCGATGTTTCCAATCGTTCTGCTAGTTTGGTCCAAACTATTTGGAAGGCTGCTTTGGACTCGTACCCCCGCACTATTCGTCCTCCCCCTCATCCTCGTCCCCTTGACCATTGCCTCATGAACATCTGGTATGATGAGGAATGTAAGTCTACCCACCGAAGGTCGAAATATGCCATTTAGAATCCTTCCCAACTCTATGCCATTTCTCACAAAGACTACAGGATGCTTCTTCGAAAGAAGCGTCTCTTCCTCTCTCGGCATCGACTTGATCTTATCCACTCCCTTCAACAGTCTCCTAAATCCTTTTGGCGCCTTATCCTCCCCCATGATCGGATTACTCATGGGATCGACTTAGTGCTGAAATGGGTTACTAGGTTGTCGACTTAGTGCTGAAATGGATGGAGAAAAATTCCATAAGTTAGTTCTATGTTCCCGATTAATTGAGCACCTTAACATTGGTTTGTCGTCTTTCTACTGATATTTCTTATCGCTTGCAGCCTAATATTGATTTACAATTTAGAGAATCTCTCCCTCCTCAAGAAAGCAACCCTTAAGCTGCATGGGTCTCCTGGACATAACTTCCCAATAGAAAAACATCTTCCTAATGCACACAACAATCATCGATTCTAAAATCATTAAAATCTGAATCAGACTTTGGCTCTGCAAATTTTGGACATGCACAACAGAGAAATTCTTTCTGTTGTAAAACTCTCAACCAAAGCTTGGGCAAATATCTCAACCTGAAGGTCAAGGCTCAACCATGTGGGTTTTCCAAACCCACTATTAACTAAGCAACATGATGAGTTTCGTTTTTTGCAATTGCATCATTTTTGCTTGCACTCAACTTCAATTCATTGCTCATTCTCTTGGGAAGGGCAAACTAGAGGACTGTTTAGATAGTCTCTTAACAAATTCCATAATCATGACAGCCTCTAAACCTAAATGGGAGACACCAGAAATTGAGTTTAATATACTGGGTTATATCTCTTACTTCTAGCATAATTTCTTTTAAAAGAGGCTACATGATACCCAAATTGACACAAAATAGGGCATATGTTTTCAACAATTCCAGGGTTGTAGCTCTGCAGGTGAAAAGGAGTTTACCAATCATGTTTATGATGTCTCATAGGATGCCTTTTTCCTAGAATTCAAGTGAGAGCCCGTAGAAGTAACACAAGCTAATATTTAAGGGGCTACTTAGAAGCATCAAAACCAGAATAATATATTTTCATAAAGAGCATCACATCTCCAAAAGATCATGGATCTTTGAACAGAACTTTTTCCTAAGTTCTATGAAAAAGCCATTCTACGGAGTGACAATAAAGGCAGAGCAAAAAGATACCATGTTTTTTTTTTCCAGTCAAGGAGATCAAGAGTGGATGGCCAAATGCCTTTAAAATAATAAATGAGTGTTGAGGCAGACAAAGATGCTATCCTATTTGAGATTTTCAAAAGATTGACTTGAATCTTAATATTGTCAGCCACACTAGCAAACTGCCAAGCACCTGTTCATGTAAGCTTAGGGAAGGGACCAGCCATTGCGAAATGGAGGGAATGTAAGAGACTGCCCCCACCTCAACAAACCAGGCATAGCGACGAAACAGCATGAATTTGGAGGGGTCAAACTTTGCTTAGATGTTCATATTTATTTTTAGCTTTTTATATGTAACTATATCACTTTATTTAAACACTTTTTTTTTTTGGTATTGATAAAAAAGGGGGTTGAAGGGCCTTATTAAAACACTTCATTACCTAGGCCTAGTATTAATTTTAGTTTTAAAATTTGCTTTTGGGCAGTTCAAGACTTTTTACAAACTCCGATTTGCTGTTGTAATTTGTCATGCTTTCAGGTCCCATCAACCTAAAGTGATCATTTGTGGACATTATTATGATTATTTTCTTCTTTTTTTTCTTCTTCTTCTTCTTTTCTAATTCTTACAGCTAAAATAAAGCAGATACTTCTGAGAAAAACACACCACACATTGCAAAGCATGCACAATAGCATTGGTTACTTCCAGTTACATGTTTCAACATTTTCAGAATCAATATATAGGCAAACAAAAATAGGCCAAACACAGTATCACAAACTTCTACTATTCTACAAGATCAACACCTATGCTTATGCCGTACTAAAGCTCTACTGAAACAAGCACAGATTAACTGTGAATTTTTCATCTGTTCAATGTTTGTCTGCCATTTTTTTCCCCAAAACCTCAATTTATTTGAAAAGCCTCAACTCTTTTAAGTTATAAATTTTCATAAACCCTGATGATTTAAATAAAAGCATCCAAAAGCAAATACTGATTTAACTATTTCTATGAATGTTGTTTTTTCCTTTTTTGTGTGTTTTCTCTCAACTAATCTTCATATGTGCACAAAAGTTGTAAGGAAGGCAAACTGAGTAAAACAGAGTGTTGAAAAACTTATGTTATTTTTCAATGAGACATATCCTTCATTTATGCACATATCATTCATCAAAAAGATAAGCAAAAAGGAAAGAAGCACGCACCCCAGTAAGTTGAAGATCCTCATTCCTTGCCCTTGACAAATCTAGGGTCTCTAGATGAGCACACCAAACTGAAATAGTATGATATCCTCTACTGAGCACATTTTGTGCATGTAAATAATGTAGTTGTGGGCCAAGATCCTTTAGAAGTGTAGAGGATGGAGCTGAACTAAAAGACACAGAATGATGTGGAGAATGATATAGTCGTAATGAGGACAAATGAGGAGGAAATGTACCATATGACTCTAACCATGAAAAGGAAGATGAATGTTTCCTATTTTTAAGATTCATCCTACTTCTCGTCCTCCTTCTATCTAATAGATTATCCTCATCATCACTGTCATCCAAAGGGTCATTTAACTTTGATGATACAATAGATAAGTGTTGTAACTGTTGAAGAGATACAAAGATATTTGCAAGTTCTGGCCACCCAATGGCATCACACCATAAATCAAGGCTTTTTATGGACATCTTTAAATCTAAAAATCTAGACAGACATTCTCTTGAAACTTTTATGCAGTTATCAAGATCTAACTTCTCAAGATATGGACATCTATGACTCACAGTATCAACAACACCGTCACAAATATCTGGAACTTTCCAAATGAATTGATCAGGAACATGAAAGTCAAGACTGATGAGGTGACTTGGAAGAATATTTGCAATGTTTTCTAAGTCATGTGAGGCAAGCAAGGGGTATGAAACAATTGATAGATCATTAAGATTTGGGCAGGATACTATTAGAGGAACAATATGGTTAACGTCCAGCTTGAATCTGCACCACCCAAGAAACACAAAGATATAGATACATGTTAGCCACTCCTTAATATTATTTGCAACCAGTAGTATTCGTTGATGCTTGTAGAAAGTAAACAGAATACAAACAAGGACAGACACAACAAAAATAACAAAAATCAATGAACTTTATAATATATTTAACAGATCAATCAATGAATTCCTCACCGGATTTATTTCCATGGGAATGTATGCATCAATGTAAATCTTAATCAGACCAATATTGACTGTCCACATCAAAGACTTCAAGAAAACCAAACAGAACCATTTGCTTACAAACATTATGCACAAATAGAGGTTTTTTTCAGTATACAGAGGTTTCCAGGAAAAAAAGAGAATAAGATTGGGAGTAGTGATAGAAAACTCACCGGAAAATCCCAAGATTGCCAAGGATGCGAGTTTTTTCAACAGGTGAAAAAATCGCCTAAAAACTCATTGTCGAGTTTTGGTGAGTCATCAATGAGTAAATCACTAAAAAGATCACGAGATCTCAAAAAAATATTGAAAACTTGGCTGCAAACAGTAAGGGCCAAAATAGCATAAAAACATGAAACCAGTCATTTTTTCACTTTTTCCTCTTTTCAACTCCTATCTGCAGATTGCTGAAGGCTATTTAGACACTCTCCAACCCATTTCAAGTAGCCATTCAACGGATTTGATCATGGTTTTAGAAAATTTCGCAAGTTGGAAAAATATTTCAGAAGTAGAAGTTTTGGTTTTTTTAAGGCAATTTTTAGGGTTTTTCATGAATCTTTTGTCATGCATTTTTTAAAATATTTTTGTTATTTGCTATCAAGTTCCATAACATCTTGGCTTAAAAACACAATTGGGCAATTGGGAGAGGAATCTGACACACAAATATTATCTATAAAATCTCATGAATGGCATATCATTTAACAAAAACATAGGATTCAATCCTTACAGCATTGGATGTGCAATTTCCAATTCCGAAAAGTGGTTATAAAATTCCTTAAAATTCCTAAAACTGGTACTAGGTCTCAATGGAAAAGGAATCTAGCCAACCCTTAAAAAATCACCCTACCTGTCCCATGTTTGGCACAGCTAGTCCCTTAAATCAACACAAAGAAAGTTCTATATTTGATTCTTGTTGTAGCTTCATTAGTTTCCACACCAAGCTCCAAAAATAGAACTTTCCTTGTGTTGAAGTAAGAGGCTATGGGGCTTACCAACATCCAAACCATTTACGATTGGGTCTCCGGGGATAGGAACCCGCTAAAAAATCTATATGGCATTCCCCATCACCCCAACCTATGCACTAGCACCGTTTCTTTTCAACCTTATTCAGGTTAAGCGAAGTAAGGGCCCACCGCCTAGGCTGTGTCGCCACAATCCTAGGGGCTTAGGAGATTGACTCATTACCAATTGAGTTCCCAATGAAAGGGATTCCCTACCCATATGGGCGTTGGCTCCATGTCGGGTCACATCAATGAAGGCCCTGAACTTTCCAGGCCACTACAATGCATCATCCCCTTATACATAAAAATCATCCACCACCGAATAATTACCAAAACAAATTTTTACCTGTCTAACCACTTGGTCACACCTAGTAATTTTGCCATTCCCATTCTTAACACCAAAACCAGAAAAACTTTCAGTTTTCAGATTCTTTTCAGCCACAAAACCATCAATTATAAAATTATGAGTAGCTCCTCCATCAATTAAAATCACAGCAGAATAATTGTTCAACTTTCCTGGCACCTTCATAGTTATAAATTTTGACTCACCGGTAATAGATGCCAAGACTCCCTCTTCTTCACCTAATTCAAGAGATGGCTGCTCATGTTGTTCTAATTCTGCAAAATCTGCATCTTCATACTCACTTTCAGAATCTGATTTTTCAATTTCTTGTGCATTTTCATCCTCATTTGGCACATAAAACTCTACTAAATAATTCTGCCCCTTACCTTGACATTGGTGGCCAGGTCCCCATTGTTTTTTGCAAGAAAAACATAAACCTTACCGCTGTAACTCCTTCCTAGTTGCCTCATCTAACCTTGGTCTTTGATGATTTGGGTTTTTAGGTGGTTGGAAGCCCTTATTCTGAATCTGATTTGTTTTGTTTATTGGCCGTCCAAATTTAGAGGGCTGTCCCCACTTTGGTCTACTGCTGTTTGTGGAGGTTTCAAGGTCAAAAGCAGTTGAAACAGCCTCTTCTAGAATTTTAGGCTTGAAAGTCTTTGACAAACCTCTTAAAGGTTCATTTAAACCCTTCAAGAAGACGTGAATAATCCTATCTTCAGCTATATCAGTGACCATAACTGAAATTTGCTGAAACTCCTCAACATAGCTAGCAACCGAACCCTTTTGTGTAATAGTACCCAATTTACTGAAAAATTCATTTTCATCTTGCCTCTCAAACAAATACTTCAAAAGAATCAATGGTTCCATGGCCTTGAGTGAATAAGCCATGATGCCACCATTGATATGCAACACCTTCAAGATGAAGGGCTGCATATTGGACAGCCTCTTTTTCTGTCATAGTGGGTTTGAGAGAAAAATATGTCTGCAATTTTTGTAACCAAGCTCTTGCAGAAATCTTATCACTACCATCAAAAAATGAAAGTGGTAGTTTACCCAATTTGTGCCGCAAGTCCCCTCCTCCATGAGCTTTCCTACCCTGTTTATGTCCCTTCAACTCCAAGTATTTCTCAAAGTCTACAGCAGTCTTAAACCCTTGAGGCATGGCCTTCATTAGCTGCCCAACGCTCTGCTAATTCTGTATCAGGAATTTTTGCATTTTCTTCAGCAGTTTGGGGTTGTACGAACATGGGAGTAGAGGGTTTCCAAATTCTAGATGTCCTAGATGTCTCCCCTACTGGATTAGTTGGTCTAGGGATGATCCTAGCTCCTCCGTAGGTTGAACTTTCACCCTCATTATTCTGCTGTTGTAAGGGAGCATTTCCCTCTCCAATCCGATTTTCTGGTTGTTGTTGGCCTCTAGAACATAAGTCATGGAGTGACCTCTCCATTCTCATCAATACTTGCAACATAGTATTCTGGGTTCTCTTAAAAACTTCTGCAGCATTCTCAAGCCTAATCTGCTCTTCTTCTCTCCCCATTGTTTGTCTTGACCCTGATTTACTCTTGCTTCTGGTTTGGTAAGGGTGGACCATCAACAAACCCTCAGGCTGGCAGGAGTTTTAGCTCTGATAGCACTTGAAACATACCAATCAGGAAAAACAAAACACTTGCAGAATTTTACAACAAAATATTGCTCAAAACCTAAGTTGCAGAAAACTGGAAAATACAGCAAAAATAACAACAAAATATTTTGATTTTTTTATTTATATTTGCCGCAACAGAAATAGACTAAGAAACCCTTACAAATCTTATATGCACTTGTCAAACACCAAACTGCCTCCAAAACTGCAATAACAACCTCTCCAAGGCTGAACGTTCACTTCCTGGAGCAATATTTGGCCAATGAATCACTTCCCAGGCTGAGCGCTCCACCTAGGGTTCCAAACCCTGACAAATATGATGGCAAAAACAGTCTTTGAAACCTCTGATCTCAACAATGGATGCACACATGCAAACCCTGAATGGATTTGCCTCTTCAATGGATAGATAGCCCTAGGGTTTTACACCTTCAAGCCTCCAATGGATCTCTCCAAAGGGAACCCCAATAATCTCCTACAGCAGAATGCAAGAGCCCAAAATTGCAAAGCTCTCCCAAATTCTCCAAATTCACAATCTCCCACAAATGAAACCCTAAAGTCCCTTTTATTCTCAAACCCTAAAGTGAGATTAAGTCCCAACCTTAGATTTAACCATGGAGGGCTGAGATTAGATCTCACTCTCATAAGATCCAATCGCTATGATATAATCTCAAGTTGAGATCACTTAAAGTCACTTAAGTTATATTGGACCCCACACAACAAAGAAATAAAAGAAATAATAATAATAATAACTTTCGAAATGTCACTTTGTCAAATGCTATAATATAGCTTTGTTTTTTACACAAAAACCCTCCTAATACCAACATTCAAACTTATCAAAACACACTTATTAACCCCTATAACTCCTATTTTAACCACAAAATATGATGAAATACTCTCAATGACACCCAAACACACTTAAGACACAAAAGACAATATTTACAATGCTGGAATTATTTTGGGACATTACAGGTAGCCTGCGAACATACTTAGTGCAGAAAAAATACTGGAGATTAAGATCTCCATACCATTCATGCCTAATGAGTCTCCTTTTATCTTGCACTGTTAGAGCATGTGAGCTTGCTTCACCAGAGCCAACACTGCTATATTTTTGTTATTTGCTATCAGGTTTCGTAACACAAACCAAAATTTGAATATTTTGAAAATTGCAATGTATTAATTGTCATCAAAGGGGTTTATTCAGTGAATTGTGCCTACTCATAGAAACAGCCATTTATAGATCAAATTCTGATATCAAATTTATTTTCTCATAGCTATAAATCATTTACGAATAAGATGTTGATGTAAGTGTTTAACAAGTTATCAATCAACAAAATGGCAAGACGACCCTCTCAAACTGCCTTACATCCACATTCACCAAACTCATAGGAGAATCTTTTTTGTGTTCTCCCAAATGATTTCATGGGTTTCTTTGAAAGGTAGGCAACCTAGTTGTATGTGGCAATCTACATGGTGGCTTAAGAGACAGAAGACCAACCAACCTACCAAGCAATTTAATATTTGTTCTCCAACCAACTGTGCTCAAAGCGGCTCTGTATCTTTATTGTTCAACTTGCTCATCTTCCATCTTCAGTTTAATTAACTCCAACATAACATCTCTTTTCTTTAGAGGCTATGTATTTCGTTTCCATCTTCTAGAAGTGATCCACGTTTCCTCCAACCTTTAAAAATCATACATCTCAAAGCATTTTAAACATTAAGGTTCTCAGAGTGATACAAGGGTAGGAAACTTCTAGAAGATAGTGCCAGCCGACAAAAAGGAACAAATTTAGCATCATTAAAACTGCAGTCAAGCCATGTCCTGAGAGAACATTCGCAATTACCCTATTCTTCATAGGAAGATGTCTGAATGGAACCGTTTTAACACCACTTTGCATACCTTTATGACATGAAACAAGGGTCTTGTTGCCACATTTTGCACGGGGTGCCATGTCTTCGGTTTTTTTTGTAAGGATGCTGCTCTCCCTTCCCTCTTCCTTCTCTCCCTTTCTCCACTATCCCCTTTCTTCCCTGCCATCAGTTTCATTCTCTTCATTCCCCCCCCTCCTTCTTCTGACTGTTTCTCCAAGAGGGCAAAAGGCCCTAAATTTTCTAAGTGTTGGTATTGCGCAACCCGACTTCGCAGCGAAGTCGGGCTGCGCCCTTAATTTTGAGCGCACTTGGGGAGCCGACGTGCGGAGAGCTGAACCCGATGGGTTGCACTCTCAGTTCTGTGCGCACCTGGGCATCAGTGGAGCCCTAAATTTTCTAAGTGTTGGGTGCGCAACCCGACTTCGCAGCGAGTCGGGCTGCGCCCTCAAGTTCATGCGCAGTTGGGCGACTCATCTGAAGAAGCGGCTAAGTGTTGGGTGCGCAACCCGAATTCGGTACAAAGTCGGGCTTCGCCCCGGAAGAAGAGCGAGCTTGAGCAGCCCATCATGGTACCTCCAAAGGCAGTGTTGAGCAACCCGACTTCGCAGCGAAGTCGGGGTTCGCTCACTTACCTCCGCGCACTCGGGCAAAGAATGTTGAAGCCAGCCCAGAAATTTTCTAAGGCACGGAGGCCTCCCCAACTGCGCTACTTCCCCCTTGCGCTGCCTGGTTGCGCTCCAATTCTGGGCGAAGTCGGGCAAGAAAGGAAATACGAGCTCCTAAGGCAGATTTTTCCCCTTATCAGATTCTGACAGGTGTCCAGCCTCGAGATTCGAGTCAGAGATGTGACGGAAGGTGTGC
Organism: Wollemia nobilis; assembly: GCA_028583015.1. Lineage (NCBI taxonomy): Eukaryota > Viridiplantae > Streptophyta > Pinopsida > Araucariales > Araucariaceae > Wollemia > Wollemia nobilis. The sequence continues at coordinate 3,994,527 of JAQPPZ010017257.1, read as the reverse complement.
GAGCGTGAACTGAATTATTGTACTTAAGCTGCCCTCAGTCAAGCTGACTCGGAGCATCATCCCCACACCGCCACGTAGCTGCCGATCTTTCAGGTGGACCTTGCCGCAAGCACGTTCCATGCCGGCAGAGGTCAACATCAGCCGCTTTTGTCAGCTTTTTCAGTTATTGTCAGGTCTGGGATCCTGTGCCCAACGATGTAATGGGGGGAAATTTACGCTATAAATAGCTCGGCAATATCATTGTAAAAGGGTGGAAGGGGGATATATTGCTAGGGAACCACTGTAGCTGTGCGTTTGCTTCTAAATACAAAATATACTTGGCTCTATTGACTGTTCTTATCTTGTATGCTGCCTTTACTTAGCATTTCTGCCTCATGTTGCTTATGTTATTGCTTACTGTTATTCTGCTTTCTGGATATCGGTATTTAATAGTTAAGTATTCCTGGAATGCAAAGGTAGAGGATACATAGGATGAATGACATTGATAGTTTCTGCAACATATCTTGTGTTTAATTGTTGTTAGTAGTGGTGATTGGTTGTTGTTGTGCTGCTTATCCTCCCCACCCATAACAATCACATTTATATTTCTTTCTGCATTTCTAATTTCTTTCCTGCACTCTGAGCTTAAAAACAATTGAGAAAACATAGGAAGCCGGCCTCCTCCGGAGATTGGCACGGAAGGCATTCCTTCCTTCCGGCCTTTCAATCTGCTGGGCGAATCTAGGGCGCATTACACTAAATCCTATCCTAGTGGCAGATTCGTAACCAACAGTTTCTCTGGCACGCCCGGTGGGACACGGGAGTTTCCCACCCCAAAACAGAATCGAAGCATTGGTGTTCGCTTCATTGCTGTCAAATCAGAACACCTGGCGACTCTGCAAGTACTTGAATATTCTCTGAGTCCGTGAGACCGGTCCAAGCGCCTTCATGCATACAAGAAGGTGGAGAGCAAGGAACCCGGGAAACCAGCCTGATCTCTACGAAATCGACATCAACGCTCCTGGAGAGCGCGTAAGGCTGGCTGACTACCAAGCTCACCTAAACGAACTCGAAGCCGAGATTGAAGAAGCCGAGATCGAAGAAGCTGAAGTCGGAGAGGCCGAAATTGAAGAACAACCTACAACTTCGGACAACACTGATACCGAGTATACGACCGAAGAGGAAGAAGACATGGCTGCCCAACAAAATGATGACGACCTCTTCCCGTTGACGCGCCCCTGGCCCTTGGCCCTAGTTGGCTCTACAGAGGGAATGTGCCCCCCCCTGCCTTGAAATCCATTCCTACTTACGATGGCTCTGGGAAAACAGCATACGAGCACATCCAAGACATTCTGGCCTTGGCTGCACTGCACTCTATCACGAGTGAGAGTGTTAAGACCCGTCTATTGGCCCTTTCTCTGAGAGGGAAGCTTCTCTACTGGTGGAGATCTTTGCCAGAAGGAGCTATCACGGGATGGCCCCAGTTAGCAGGCAGGCTAGTAAAGGGATGCAACGAGTCCGCTGATCCCTCTTCATTGTTGCATCAGTTCCAAAGTATTCAACGCCATCCGCAAGAGGAGATATCAGACTTCAACGTGAGGTTTGCGAGGTCCTGGAAGAGAGTACCTCGCGAACTGCGACCTCCGGCGGGACAAGCTGCGCACTATTACCTGAGGTCTTTCAATTCGGATATTTGCCTACTTCTCAAGATAGCCCGGGTCGACACTTTCCCTGCCCTATATGAAGCTGCCCAGCAAGCAGAATTAGACATAATCTCTATAGGCAGACTTCCACATAGAATGCAGCCTCCCATTTACCCTGATTTCCCTCAGTCACAATACCCATCGACGTCTGGTGTAATGCCATCCTCGTCAAATCAGTACCCCCAGCAGCCATGGAATCCAGCGCCGGTTATAAACCCCTATGGTCAGCCTCAGATCCATTATCCTAATCCGCCACCTCCACCTCCGCAGTATCCCGCACTCCCAGCTCCCCCTCATTACGCGGCGTATTCTGCACCTCCACCATTAGCCGCAATACCTCCGCCGGCCCGGCCGGCGCCTGCCGATAATGATATTCAGAATAAAATCCTTCAGGAGGTACGGGCTCTGGCCTCTGGTTATCATACTATTTCCAATGATATGACAATAATGAAGAAGAAGCAAGCCCAGATGGAGTTTCTTCCGAGGAGACCATATCCTCCCCCTGCGCTAACAAAAGATCAAGCTGCGCAAGCGCAAAGGCCCCCGGCGAGGAATGCTGCCAATGAGGTTCAACCAGGCACTTCTGACCAGGTTAACTGGTGCTCCACATGCAACGATCCACATGGAGAGGAGGGTTGCATGCTGCATCAACATTATCTTCAGACCCTTGCGGGCAGCGCCATGGAGGACGAAGCATACATGATCCTGGACGATGAAGGCAACTTTGCAGTCCCAAAAGAAGATCCTGTGTCACTCTTGACCAAGGAAGGCAAAAGGCCCATTGAGGCTGCCACGGCCCAAACGAAGCCGTTGAAAGTATACGCCAGAAGGGAGAGGGCGCAGCCTGCTGGGCTACCACCTGACAAGTCACCTTTACCTCCTACAGCCAAAGAGAGGTTCCCGACGCTCAAGGCTCCCGCGATGAAGGCTCCCGCAGCCCAACCTCTAGCCGAAACAAAAGAACAAGCTCAAGAGAAGCTGAGGTATCCATCGCTGACGAAGAGACAGAGAGTCGAAGCCACGCAGCAATACCGAACCAGGTATGAGCCAGCGAAAGAGATAGAGGGAGCCGACACTTCAACCTACAATATAGTTGATGAGCTCAAAAAGACCCCGGCAAAGATAAGTATGTACGAGGCTCTTCTGCTCCCAGGGCAAGTAGACCTATTGCAAGAATCCTTGAAGAGCGTGAAAGATGGAAAGCCGACGCAGCCTGCTGTGTTAGCTCAGCCCTTGACAGTATCTGCTACTGGGAAAAACAGGCCGCCACCTTTCTATCTGTCTTTGCGAATGGAGGGCTATATAGTACACAACTGCATGGTGGATTCTGGTGCTTCCACTACTGTCATGCCGAGGGCCGTCTGCGAGGAGATTGGTATGGAATACACAAGGAGCAGCCAAGGTGTGCTGCAGCTAGACGACACTCCTGTCAAGACAGTTGGTGTCATCAAAGATATCCCGATCCGACTGCATAAAGCCCTCGACATAGTGGTCATCCAAGAGGTCGTTGTGGTTGACTTGGAACCCTACTTCGGCATGTGTCTCTCTAGGGAGTTCACTGCGAAGCTGGGTGGATATCTGTCTCTGGATTATTCACATATGGAAGTGCCCTTCAAAGGAAGAAGATTGAAGATCTATAATGAAAAGCCTTCCACATTTCTGGTAGAGAAGATACCTGGGGAAGAGCAGCAGAGCAGCATGGTTCATCTGACAACCGAAGAACTGGTAGAGGTGGATATGGCAGAAGAGGCCCTCGAGCTGTTACAAGTGGAGGATGAGTTCTCCTTGCTAGACTTCAATGCCATGATTGAGACCAAGCAAGGTTGTTACTCCTTCACCCAGGGGCAAAAAGAAAGATGTTGGACCTGCCCCATAAAAGCTATGGAAGTTGTACTTTGATGGCGCCCGATGCAAGAATGGCGCCGGTGCAGGTGTACTTCTGGTTTCCCCATCCGGGATCCAAAAAGACTACACTTACAAGCTGGCTTGGAGTTGCACTAACAACGCGGCGGAGTATGAGGCTTTGTGTTTGGGTTTGAGAAAGGCGGAGAGACTGGGGATAAAACATTTGCAGATCTTTGGCGACTCAGAGCTGGTGTGCAACCAGATTACGAATAAGTGCGCCTCCAAGAAGCATTACCTCAAGGCGTACCGCAACCGTGTCTGGGATCTGATGGAGTCATTCGACTCTTTGAATGTCAAAGCCATATCTCGTGAGAAGAATAAGCATGCTGACATTCTGGCGTCTGTTGGAGCCAGGTACGTCCCGTCTGATGACACCTGTCCGAAGCCGAAGCCGGTTCGTACCATCTACTGGCCTTCTGTGCCTGATAAAGACACCCACTGGCAGGTGTTCGACTGTGACGAGGATATCGTCACCTTTTTGATAAACGAAGCGAGTACAATCGAAGGTAGAGACCCTGATGACGAGCAATACGAGGGGTTGATACAGTTAAAAAATAATCATGTCCCGAAAGGACTGATTACTCTGGAGAGTCTCTTTGATCAAAACGATAGAGCCATATCCCACAGAATCAAAGTGGACCCCAAGGAGTACATGGACCTGGAACTGGAACCTGGAAAAGTGATCAAGGTCGGGGCAGACTGCACCGAAAAGGAGCTAGAGCAGATCAGATCTTTATGCGAAGAGTTCCCGGATATTGTGGCCTGGTGCTACCAAGACTTGAAGGGGTATGACAGAGAGATGATCCAGCATACTATAGAGCTGGAAGATAATGCAAAGCCTTTCCGGCAGAAGCAAAGGGCGGTGAACCCGAAAATTGAAGCCATGATGAAAGCGGAACTCTTGAAGATGCTGGAGGCCAAGATCATCTACCCCATCAAGCACTCATCTTGGGTCGCAAATCTGGTCCCTGTGAGAAAAAAGAATGGAGACATCCGCCTCTGCGTGGATTTCAGAAACCTCAATCAGGCTTCACTGAAGGATCATTATCCGCTTCCCCAAATTGATCAAATCCTCCACGTAGTTGCTGGAGCTCAGAGATTCTCTCTCTTGGACGGGTTCTCTGGATATAACCAAATATGGGTGAAGGACGAAGATCAGCACAAGACAACGTTCACCACCAAATGGGGAACGTTTGCATATCAGCGCATGCCCTTCGGCCTTTCTAACGCCGGTGCTACATTTCAAAGGGCTATGGACTTGGCGTTCCGGAGGCTGCTCAACAAGGTCATTGTCATCTATTTGGACGACATGATCGTGTTTTCACATAAGAGAGAGGACCATGCCTCCCACTTGCGGCAAATATTTGAGAGATGTCGTGAGTTCGGCATTTCCATCAACCCGAAGAAGTCAGTCTTCGCGGTAAAGGAAGGCAAGCTGCTAGGACATGTTATTTCTGAGAAGGGCCTTGCAGTTGATCCTGACAGAGCAGAAGCTCTTCTTCGCTTATCCATCCCAGTTGACAAGAAGGGGCTACAATCATTTTTTGGCCAAATCAACTTCGTGAGGAAGTTTGTACCAGACTTCGCACAAGTGATCAAGCCCATGGCCGAGCTCCTAAAAAAGAATGCTGAATTCTTGTGGACTGACGAAAGAAAGCAAGCCTTCGAAGAAATCAAGGCCAGAATCGCGCAAGCTCCAGTATTAATAAATCCAGACTACTCCAAGGATTTCATCCTGTACGCGGTGGGAGAGCCCGAGAGCTACGCCGCAGTCCTGACTCAGAAGGGAGATGATGGCGAGGAGCGCCCCATAGCGTTCCTAAGTCAGGTGATTCAGCCGCACGAAGAAAAGTACAATTTTATTGAGCGGCAAGTGCACGCAGTCATGAGATCTCTCAGAAAGTTCAAGCACTTTGTCTCCCAGAGCCGGATAACTATCTTTGTGATACATCCGGATGTCAGAAATTTCATTATCCAAGGGGAGCCAGGTCACAAGAGGGCAGGATGGATAGCTAAAATCCAAGAGTTTGACATAGAGGTACGGCCAACGAAGCTAATCCGAGGTCGGGCTCTATGCCAAGAGTTGGCCCGAAGTGCTGCAGACTGAAATCTCTGCCTCGCCAGTGGGAGGATCCAATGACGGAAATTAACCTTGCCAACTCCTTATCAGAGGAGAGTGACTGGACGAATGACCCGGTGTGGTATTTTAGCACAGGGAGATGTCCAGATCATCTCAACGCCTCACAAAGAAGGAGGTTTAGGCTGAATGCCTTGAAATATGTACTGCGCCCCGAGGGGCTGTATTTTAAAAATATTGACGGCATCCTGTTGCGGTGCGTCAAGGAATCAGACAAGCCAAAGGTTCTCGGAGAGTTCCACTCTGGGATGCCCGGGGACATCATTCAGGAAGGCCTACGGCCTTGAAGATTATCAGAGCCGGCTATTATTGGCCCACCCTCTTCACAGACGCACATGCAGTCTGTGTAAAATGTGAAAAATGTCAGAGGTTCGCCGGCAGAAATAGGAAGGCACCCTTGCCCCTCCAGCCAATTCAAGCCGAGACTCCGTTTCAACAGTGGGGTCTGGACTTCGTCGGGACCATCACGCCCAACTCTTCGGCGGGACATAAGTTCATCCTTACAGCCACTGATTATTTCACTCGGTGGGCTGAGGCGATTCCTACTAAGCATGCAGACCAGGAAACGGTCATTGGGTTCCTTGAGAGCCTCATTACCCGTTTCGGGGTCCCAGAGGCAATAGTTACAGACAACGGTCCAGGGTTCGCAGGCGCTGTACTCACGGAGTTCACCAGCAAATACGGCATCTACCACAAGATGTCCTCAAACTACTATCCGCAGGGGAATGGCCCAGCCGAGTCCACTAACAAGAATCTGTTGAAGATTATAAAAAAGACAATAGAAAGGAACAAGAGGTCGTGGCACCTACTTTTGGACCGAGCATTATGGGCGGATCGCATATCTTTCAAGAAGTCTATCAAGACGTCCCCCTACGCGCTTGTATACGGCAAGGAGGCAGTTCCGCCTACCCACATAGAAATGCCCGCACTCTGGTTGTTAGATGAAGAGAAAGGCGACGGGGATCCAGTGGATGTCAGACTTTGTCAACTCGTTGCAACTAGAAGAGGAAAGGGAGAAGGCATATCAGGCCTTTACCAAACATGCCGAGGCAACTCAGAGCTGGTTTGCAAAAGGGACCACCACCCGAGTTTTCAAAATCGGGGACTTAGTGCTCAAGTGGGATTCACTCAAAGCGAAGCCGGGCAACCATGACAAATTTGATGCCTTCTGGGAAGGCCCCTATCAGATCGCTCGGGTAAACCAATTCAACGCGTTCGTGCTCAGGGACATGGAGGGACAGCTTCTCTCGATCCCCGTTAATGGCTTCCACCTGAAGGCCTATCACCACTGAAGGTTGCCGAGAGGTCCTTCCTTGTACATACTTTTCTTATTTATTTCCTGCAGTTCAGTTTATTTCAGAATGTAAATATTTCTTTCAGTTATTCAGTTTTCAGCTTTTGAATCCGAAAAGGGCTAAGTGTGAGAAAAGAAGCAAAATTTTGCGCTGCTAAAAGTCTGACCAAGGCAGAAAATCGCCCGACTTCGCAGCGAAGTCGGGCGTCGCTCTTTGAATTGTGCGATGTCGGGAGTTTGGGAGAGAAAAAGCAAACAAAAGAGCCTCAAATTTTTCTAAGTGTTGGGTGCGCAACCCGACTTCGCAGCGAAGTCGGGCTGCGCACCATCTTGGGAGCGCAGTCGGGCAGCAAGAAGAAGCAAAAATCGCCTAAGTGTCGAATCCCTATTGCGCAACATTTTCCGGGCGAAGTCGGATTGCGCACATTTTTTGAGCGAAGCCCGGTTGCGCTCTCAGTTTTGGGCGCACTTCGAACGACCCGTCAGGGAGAACAAGGGGCATGACGAAAATTATTCTAAGTGTGGGTCCCCGAGGGCGCACTGTGCATAGCGCGAAGTTAGACCGCGTTCCTTCTTGGGCCCTTGGCCAGAGTCTCCCTCGAAGTGTGTGCCCAAGCGGCGGCGGTGACGTCATTGGAAGCACGAGGTTCAAAATTTTTAAGGAATGATTGCACGGATTTCAAAGCAGATGTCATTAAGAAGTGAGCGCATTAGGACCAACCGCGTACGAGGTGCGCCTTCCAATGAAAAATCCCACGCGCGGCCGCCGAGGAATAACGGCGCTTTCTACCTACTTCGGGCAAATCACTTTAAACCCCTCCTCGCGCCATTAATGTTGTGTTTCCATTCCTAGAAAAGGGCCCTGGCGTACTCAGAACACCTGAATTATCAGTGTAAATCAGAGCTGTGTGGTAAAGAGGAAGAAAGGTGCAGAATTAAGGTCTGCGGCGACTGAAATTCCTGTCTCTGCCACCATGAGCGAAGAACAGAAAATGGACAAGGGGAAAGCGCCAATGCAGTCGCAGTCCAGCGATACAGAACAGGAGGCTGAGGAACGCACGGAGTCCAGCGCTCATGAGAGCGAAGCGCCACAAGAGCAGACAAGGAAATCCAGGTCGAGGCGAAGCAAAGGGCAAGGTCCTCCGCCGCCGCCCGTCAATCGCCTGGCCGAGTATAAAGATGGCGAGTACTCCATTAGCCTCACCAAGCTGCGGCCCAATATTGCAAAGTGGGCAGGCAAAGTCTCGCCCTCGCACCATGTCGGAGCTGCGTATAAGTCGAACCTATACTGGTTCTTGTGCCCTCCCGTCCACCACTGCCCGGAGCTGGTTGAGTCAATTGTGACATATTACAAACCAGCTACCCGGCAAGTCTGCGACTACCAAGGAAGGGTGTTGTTCACCCTCTTCAAAGAAAGCGTCCAACCAACCTTCGCCCCGGGGCTCCAGTACGACCCCGATGCCATTGTCAGAAGAATTAACTTGGATGAGCAAGCGGGCAGATTCATTCAGAGCAGAAGGATGAGAGAGTTTCTCGATTCAGAGCTGAAGTCCCCACTGCCAGCAGGACAATGGCCGTCAGGTCCCATACCCCTGGAGAGGTTCGAAAACAAGTACATTTATATTATCCTTGCATGGGTCCTTGGCTGCGGCACGGACATAATGGTGCACCCGTATCAGCTGGCACTCGCGGAGTGTATCTTACATGGAGAGTTTTATGACTCCACTGCGCAAAGAAGCGGAAGGCGCCCGATTTTCTTTGATTGGGCAGATTGGGTGGCGTATGCCATACATTCAAACCTGGTCAGGATACAGCAGAAGCAGACAACCGAGTTCCGACACTGCTCATTCCTCACATGGTTGTGCCTTTACCACACGCACTACCGAATCAAAGTGCCTGATCTAAAGAGGGTAAATGAGAAGGGAGCGCCGCTGCCGGTGTACGAGTGGACGGAAGCCCTGTACAGAAGAGGGTCTTACTACGACTTCAATTTTAAATTTTTAGGTATGACCCTGGCGCTGTTCAACGGCAAGGCATCTCGCCCTCCTCTGGCCATGACGAACTACCTGAGGAAATACAAATGCGGGGATACTTTCCGGTTGACTCAGGGCGTTGTTATCAGAATCTACGGATTCAAAGGGAAGCCGTTCTTGCTGCCCTATTTTTGCACTGAGCATCAGTTCGGCATGGAGACATCGCGGCAAATGGACTATGTCGAAGAGGAATTCGGCCAGGGAAAGAAGAGAGGCCATATTTTTAAGTATCCTATTACCTGGGCGAACATTCAAGTCCATGAAATTGGGCAGCACATCTACCTAGAACAGGAACTCCTCAACATGGGCTTGATACAATTACCACAGCGTTGGAAATACGACCCGATTGGGGTCAGGGGAAAGTTTGTACATATTTGCCCCCGAGCAGAAATCATGGAGGAGAGGTGCAACAAAACAGGCGCAGACCTGGAATGGCACATCGAACGGATGCAATCATGGCCACCATGGCAGGACTTTTACTGTGTGGAGGTGGAGTATGATCCGGAGCGCAATCCAGATCACAGGTTAGACTCGGCGGGTTTCAGAAAATTCCTCACGAAGGTGACGCCCCTCAGCTGGGAAAAGGACAAAATCATTGAATGCTGGAAGATGAGGTGTCGCACGCAACACGATAAGTCTAACCGGAAGACATTGGCCATAGATGATGAGTTTTCGGCCTTATATGATAAATACGCCGGCAAATGGGAGTCGTTCGCGTTTCGAGATTGCGTCCCCCTAGGCGCCAGAAAGAGGTATAAAAGGAAACCCCCACCACAACAATTGTCCATTCGAAAACCTCCCAGCAAGGCGCCAACAAGCAGTCAGGTGGGCCCAATGTTGTCTCCAGCTCCCGAAACGTCGCCACAAAAGGAACAGGAGCCAGAAAGGTCAACCGGTGAAGCAGTGCCTCAAAAAGAAAAGGCGCCAGAAGGGTCAACCGGTGGGCCAGCGGCAGTAGGCGTCCCTCCGTCAAAGCCCAAGTACAAATTTACCGTGGGAGCGCCATTGCCCGCCGCACCAACCGCCTCCGCCTCCTCCGAGCAAACTGCCGCTCCAGGAGAAAAGAAGAGAAAAAGGGGCGAGAAGACCAAGATAAAGCGGCCGAAAAAAGAGGCTGCGCAGCAAACAACAGCGGCCCCACGAGCAGAAGCAGCCGCGCCAGAAATCATCTCTCTGGATAGTCCAGGGAAAGAAGCAGAGGTCTGGGCAGCAGGCGTCCTCCAAGCACCGGCTCAGGCGGAGCCCGCAGGTACGTCCTCTTCCCCGGTTACCCAAATCCCAGTTGGCCCTGCCGTAACACCGTTCCCCTCTGTATCAGGGCAAGCCTTAGTCGCATCATCCCTGTCGCCTATCTCCCAGTCCTTCCGCAGTCCCCATTCTTTCGAACATTTTGCCCAGGACCCGAACGTTTTCCAAACCCTGGGTCAAACCCTAGACCCCTCATCCGCGGCCAGTGCTGAAGCCGTACCTACATCGCCGCGCCGCTCACCCACATCATTCAAAACCCCGTCTCCACCTCCCACTCAGCCGCCCGTTTCCCCTAGGACCCGGTCGCCCTTGAAAGCGGCCTCATCTTCTGGAATATCTCCTGCTTCATTGTTTTCAGGGAGGATGCCGCAGCAGGATTTGGCCTCGGCGTACCCTATGCTGGCAGAGCTTGACCTCATGGGAGAACAACTGCAAATCACGGACGATCAGCCCCTAGCCGCAAAGGCCGCAGGGTGTTCCGCCTCTTTCCTCCAGGGCGTCAAACGAAGAAGAGCCGAGGAGATAGCCGCCCCGGTGAAGCGCACCAAGTTTGACTTGGACAGGAGGGTGCTGCGAACCGAGAAATTGATCCCTAAAGTTAAGAAGCCTCTCCGGGAGATGACCGAGGCCGATTATGAACACCGGATCAAGGAGAAGAATTTCGATGATATAAGCGAAGAATACGAAATCAATGGTATTCGTCGCAGGACTGACAATCTCCTTGTTAAGCGACTCGAGAATCAAGAGAAGTTGTTTCAGCTTCAGAACAACTCGAGACAGCTGGAGGAAGATCTGGCCAAGGCCACCACGCGGCTGGAGTCTGCCCAGAAAGAGATTGAAGACTTGAAAGCTCAGCTCGCCGCGTCCCAGCAGGAGGCTACAACACAAAGGAAGACGGCCGAACAACTGTCGGAAGAAAAGAAGGCAGCACTAGAACATATTTCCCAGCTGCAGGATTCGCTGAAGCAGACCCAATCTCAGCTGAAGGAGAAGGCGTCCCAGGCGGCTGCCTTTTCGAAAAACAAGATCAAGGAGATGCGGGCTGGTTTGCTGCAGGGCTGCAGGGCTAATGTGGTCAGGTCCCTGTCCGTCCTGGATTTCGCATCCAGGATCCAAGAAGTATCTGCCCAGGGAAAGCCTGCGGTAGAGGAGGCCGAACGCCAAGCGAAGCAGTGGCTGGACTTGGCGATAAAACTTGAAGAGTTTGCGCGCAAGGGCCTCCGATTCCCCCCTATGTCCCAGATTGCCCTAGATTGGGCGGATGCAAGGGTAACCTTGCATAATTATTTTGAAAAAACGGAGAAGATCAGGGCCGCCAGGAAGATGCTGGACGTGCTGAACCATGAAATGAATATCTGCCTGGCCCCCTTCAACACTCTTTCTGCGCTCGGATTTCCGAGCTTTGTCAAAGATGGGGAGTTTCTGCCCCTTGAACAAGTAAAGCTAGATTGGCTGTCTTTCGAGGCAGATACATCAGAAATTGATGGCTGGACTGAGCCAGTCCAGGAGACGCAGGTGACCCAAATGGTGTCGAGGTTTTGCAAGATTAACACCTCCCTTCAGGAGCTGGGAGAGAGATATGACACCATTGATGTGCACATGGTTGCGGCATTTAGAGCAGCGCTGAAAGATGTCAGCGATTTAGAGCCCTTCCAAGCAACGGCTTGGGATCAGGCCAAGACCGCATACAAGCACGTCCGCGAGCGGGAGCAACCTGCCGAGCAAGAGGGCGATGGTGGTGAGCATTCAGATTCAGAGAGAGAAGAAGAAGAAGGGTCAGAAGAAGAGACTGCTGAAAGTGAGCCCGAAGAAGAACAGTTACCCAAGAAGGGGACTCAACAGCAGCAGGAGCAGCAGGATGCAGGGGAAGGGAGTTCCTCTGCGCCCAAAGGATAAAGGCCTGGTTCGTTGCATCGAGGCGAGCTCGACACCCCGCGAGCCGCCAGGAATGTTGCCACATTTTGCACGGGGTGCCATGTCTTCGGTTTTTTTTGTAAGGATGTTGCTCTCCCTTCCCTCTTCCTTCTCTCCCTTTCTCCACTATCCCCTTTCTTCCCTGCCATCAGTTTCATTCTCTTCATTCCCCCCCCTCTCCTTCTTCTGACTGTTTCTCCAAGAGGGCAAAAGGCCCTAAATTTTCTAAGTGTTGGTATTGCGCAACCCGACTTCGCAGCGAAGTCGGGCTGCGCCCTTAATTTTGAGCGCACTTGGGGAGCCAACGTGCGGAGAGCTGAACCCAATTTTTCTAAGTATAGAGCGAACCCCGACTTCGCAGCGAAGTCGGGGTGCGCTCTCAGTTTTGTGCGCACCTGGGCATCAGTGGAGCCCTAAATTTTCTAAGTGTTGGGTGCGCAACCCGACTTCGCAGCGAAGTCGGGCTGCGCCCTCAAGTTCATGCGCAGTTGGGCGACTCATTTGAAGAAGCGGCTAAGTGTTGGGTGCGCAACCCGACTTCGCTGCGAAGTCGGGGTTCGCCCCGGAAGAAGAGCGATTGAGCAGCCCATCATGGTACCTCCAAAAAGGGTGAGCAACCCGACTTCGCAGCGAAGTCGGGGTTCGCTCACTTACCTGCGCGCACTCGGGCAAAGAATGTTGAAGCCAGCCCAGAAATTTTCTAAGGCACGGAGGCCTCCCCAACTGCGCTACTTCCCCCTTGCGCTGCCTGGTTGCGCTCCAATTCTGGGCGAAGTCGGGCAAGAAAGGAAATACGAGCTCCTAAGGCAGATTTTTCCCCTTATCAGATTCTGACAGGTGTCCAGCCTCGAGATTCGAGTCAGAGATGTGACGGAAGGTGTGCGAGCGTGAACTGACTTATTGTACTTAAGCTGCCCTCAGTCAAGCTGACTCGAAGCATCATCCCCACACCGCCACGTAGCTGCCGATCTTTCAGGTGGACCTTGCCGCAAGCACGTTCCATGCCGGCAGAGGTCAACATCAGCCGCTTTTTGCCGCTTTTGTCAGCTTTGTCAGCTTTTTCAGTTATTGTCAGGTCTGGGATCCTGTGCCCAACGATGTAATGGGGGGAAATTTACGCTATAAATAGCTCGGCAATATCATTGTAAAAGGGTGGAAGGGGGATATATTGCTAGGGAACCACTGTAGCTGTGCGTTTGCTTCTAAATACAAAATATACTTGGCTCTATTGACTGTTCTTATCTTGTATGCTGCCTTTACTTAGCATTTCTGCCTCATGTTGCTTATGTTATTGCTTACTGTTATTCTGCTTTCTGGATATCGGTATTTAATAGTTAAGTATTCCTGGAATGCAAAGGTAGAGGATACATAGGATGAATGACATTGATAGTTTCTGCAACATATCTTGTGTTTAATTGTTGTTAGTAGTGGTGATTGGTTGTTGTTGTGCTGCTTATCCTCCCCACCCATAACAAACACATTTATATTTCTTTCTGCATTTCTAATTTCTTTCCTGCACTCTGAGCTTAAAACCAATTGAGAAAACATAGGAAGCCGGCCTCCTCCGGAGATTGGCACGGAAGGCATTCCTTCCTTCCGGCCTTTCAATCTGCTGGGCGAATCTAGGGCGCATTACACTAAATCCTATCCTAGTGGCAGATTCGTAACCAACAGGTCTAGATGAAATGGAATTATGTTAAAGAAAAATACCCTTTGCCTAGGAAATGTATAACAAAGATGTTTCTTCTTCGAGACATTTTGAAGGACAACATCCAAATCAAGCTGCAAAAGAAAGCACATATTCCATTTTCACAAGACTGAATTTGGCCAGGTACCACAGGGATAAAGTCTGCCATGCCTTGGTCCATCTCTAATGGAACCTGCCAAGGATGAACTCTGAAAAAATTAACTTATGGGACTGTAGCAATGACAGGGAAATCTAGCAGTCTTGATCGAAGCATTATTGGAAATTAATAAATAATCCAAAATGGAGATTTAGCCTAGAAAACTATTCATCAGACATCAACAAATCTAACAAGACGTCATTGAAGGTTCCAGTCGCATTGGCAAACCTTAACATTTTATTTTAACCTTCGAGTAGGGAGCAAGCCTCACCTTTGGAGTTCTTGTTCCAGATCTTTGGAGAAATTCAAAGAAAAAAAAAGATTCTCAAGTGGAAAAACTTAGATAGCAAAGAAGGAAAGTCATTTATGGAAGACCTAACTTGAAGAACGAATGCCCTATTTGCAAACTAAAGGAAGAGCAAATATATGATAATCCCTATCCAAGAAGCAGATGTTTCACCAAAAGTGATTATCAAGGATGAGATGATCAAGCATGATATAATGGTTCTTAGAAACAAAGGGTTGGTATGTAAGTTCAATGGATACTGGCCAGCTTATTCAAAGATTCAAAAGAAAATCGAATGGAAGTGAGGATTGAGTTCACATTATTCAGCTTATCAATAAGGGGGTCTTAAAAATATTGATGATACTCTAGGGGAGTTCATCTAAGAGGGGCCAACTACTCAGGAGAGAAAGGATGTTGTGTATACTTCAATATGTGTTCTGGTGGATATTTCAAAACCTGAATCAAGATAATAGGATCAACAAGTGGTTTATGAAAACATTGTATTTCAATGCCATAACTATTATGTGATTGGAAACATGGCAAGAGATTGCAAAGTGAGAACAATCAAGAAAGAGATTGAATATTTACGTCATGAGACTAAATTCAAGATGATGCAAGAAGATCATATTGTAGTAGAAGTTGACTTAGAACAAGAATATTCCAACTCCAAAGAAATGGTAAAGAAAGCCCCCCTACCTCATCAGATGGCCCTTCATTGTTCATTTGGAGCAAATATTAGAATAGCCATTTAAGTGGAACAAAATTTCATCATAGAAATATGCCACAAGAAGCAACAGCTTGTATAAAAGTAAAGTATATTTTAACATCCACAAGGCCTTAGGCCATATTGGACAATCCTCATGAAGGATATTGTTTATTCAATGTATGTTCATCCAACCAAACTCTGGTTTCCGCAGCATGGTGTACAACCCTACCCCTTTTGCTATTAGGCCCACAAAAGTAGAGGAAACTAAGAAGGATGCAAGAGATAAGGAATTGCAATGTGCAAGTCCAAATTCAAAAGAAATTCAAGGTGCGAAGATATATTTGGAGGTAAATTTTAAAACAAAGAAGGTGAAAGAGATCAAATTTAATCTAGGCAAATCATCTCTATTTTCCTCGAGCACTAGAAAATCAGCTCCTTAAAATAACAATGAAAGTAGAATAGAGTTTATCCGTTGCACTTTAGGGTTTTATGGTCAACATAATAAAGAAAGTAGTATAGTGGATATCCATTGCAATTTAAGCTTTACAAGGAAGCATAACAAAGTAAGTATTGTGGAAGATGGCCCTTGCACTTCATAGTTTCCAGAGCAGCATAGAGAAAAAAAAGTCTTTCCAAGGCTAACCCCTGCATTTCAAGTTCTCTAGGGCAACATACACCTGTAGATGATAAGTCAAACTACAAACAATGTAAAAAAATGGAAGAGACTGATAAAGATTGAACCATTGGTAAGAAGGGAAAAAGGAAAAGAAAACCCTCAAAGCAAGAAGAAAAAGAAAAGAAAAATTAAAGGGATATTGATTTGGGAATTCAAAAAGCAATATCATAAGTATTAACAAGAAGTGGGACTAGGCCCACAAATAAGAATAAAAAGTGGAGGTAAAGATGGTATTTTAAAATTTTTAAAGTATGAATAAAGCCCCAACAAGATGTTATCAAGGAATTAAATGGGTTATTATAGCCCTGAATTTATTTTTATACACAAAACAAAAATAGGTAGTGAGGAGTGTAAGGATGCATAAAATATAATTTGGAAGATGGGGATTGTCTAGTGGATTTTGTTATGGGAGCTTTAGAAGGTATTGCCATAATATGGTACAAACACAAATGGGGTGCATATTGCTAGAAGCAAGAAGTAATTCAGTTGCTGGTCGTTTGTGTAAGAAAGAGAAAAACATCTAAGTTGGCGACATAAACATATATGCTCCAACTTGACAAATGATAGACATTAAGCTTTGTGATAGATATTAAAAGGACCTCAGTTTATTTATGTCAAATTCAATGATGATTCACAATCTTGACAAATGGATTCTTCTAAAGGACATCAACACAAGTCTATCACCTTTGAAAAAGAAAGGTGGTATTCTTGAATGGTCTAAATCAATGGAGTATTTTGCCTTCTTTGTCAGTTCAAATGGCCATTGGGATGCAATTCCTTCAACCTTCCAATTTACATGGGATAAGAGACATATTGGGCAAAGTCAAGTAGCAGAAATATTGGACAGGTTTTTGTTCTCTAATACATGGTTAAAAACAAAATATACAACTTTTCAGACATTTTATTACAAGCGAGATTAAATTATAAACCTAATCTCTTGAGATATGATCTACTCAATAATGGTCATCCAAAGCCAATTCATTTTCAGTCTGTGCTTCAAATACCACTATTTCTTCCAAATGGTCATATCATGGCGGAATGAAGCAAGGTTTGACAGTTTATGTATGTACAAGTTTGTTCAAAACATAAAGATTTGGAATAACAAACCTTTTGGTAATATATTTAAGAGACGAGGTAATTAAATCCAAACTAAACAATTTACAAGAGATACTAGAAATCAATAGAACATACCAAGATTGTTATCTGCAAGAAAAACAATTGCTTTCTGATTACCATAATGTATTGCAAAAGGAAATGTCATGTTGGCCATAATAATCCAAGCATAGAAGACTTAAGAAAGGGGATATAAGTACCAAAAAAATTTCATGCTACTGCAAAAGCACTTTTCAATGAATACAAAACATTTAAACTCTAGACGGAATAGAAGAAGAGATTAGAAACAAAACAACCAATTATTTGAAGTATATTCTAGCAAAAGTTGGGCAAGAAGGATTAGGGTAGGCTTTTGCAAAATATTCGATCAGCTATCACATAGACAAAATAAATTTTGATGAGGAATATCTCTATGGAGGAGCTATATGAGGCAGTTTTCTCTTTGGACCCTTACAAGGCACCTCACCCTAATGGATTTCTTGCGATCTTCTTTCAAAAAATTTATATTTGTCGAAGAGCAATATATCCATTATGTAGGCGACCAAACACATCAGCAAACAGACATGTCCCCATCACAAGCATCACCCAAGTGAGTTATTGTTGATCATTTGTTTGTATGGAAGTGCTGATCAAAGTGTGCTACAAGTTTCTCATTTTTTACACATAGCGGGTTGTTACATGTACACAATTCCCGAACATAATAAGGCAAAGTGTTGTGCAATGTCTTGTGTGATTAGTTTGCAATTCAGTATGTAGTTAGGTACAACGGTGCAATAGTTAGCAATTGTTATTATCCAACCCCTCCTTTTTCATTTGCATATATATTCCATACGATAGTAGTCAAATGTTTTTGTTGCATCATTGAATTGTCTTTGTATCGTTTTGCTATTGGTATTGTTGGTGAAGATGAGAGATCGTTTCATTTTGATGTGACACGAACAACTCTGCTATTGTAAGTGATGTATATCAATTGCGCATAATGAAATAGCTCTGTTGCTCATACATTTGTTGTTCATTCCTTGTTGTATGTTCTTTTGATATGTTCACTCTGATTGCTTTGGAATAAATAATCAATACAACTTTTGGCGTTGTTGACATAACACGCTTAGATTGGGAAGGAAAATGCATGACGAAAGTGAATGCAACATGATGAATGAATGAAGCATCACAACGTGCAAGAAGATGTGGAAGATGCATACAACAAAGACGAAACCAATCCGAAGGTCACAACGTAGTGCATATCATGATAACGAAAGACATGCAAACGCTAGACGTGAAGACAAGAGACATGCAAACATTGGATGTGAAGATGGTGAATGTGACAAACCGTGCACAAAGGCACAGCAACGCCAAGAGCCCCTATCACAAGCGAAAGGAAGTGTAGAAGATAGACACTTTTATTGAATATGGGTTAGACACTTTGGATGACAGAAGTCATCTTAGCACCAAAAATTCCAAGCCTATGGACCCCTCAACAGGAGGGAAGTGACAATTGGTTAGAGACGTTGCAAACAATAGAATAAGACAGAGATAATAACGATCTTGCAACAAAAGATAGTGTAGTAGGTGATCATGAAAACTATGGGAGTATTGGCAACAAGAGTGCTCACAATGAAGGTCGTGACATCAAGGGTGGTGTTGTCAACAAAGTTATTAACAACAAACCTCATGAGGAAGGTCGCATCAAAGAACTAGGTGCTGATAGAGATCACAAAGACAACAACGAAGATAGACAAGAAACCCCAATATAGGCACAAGTGCAAAATGGAGAGTTTAGAGGCGTACAAGACAAGGGTTTGTCACAAATATTACCACAAAAGAGTGTCTGCAAGCGGGTGCCCTATTGAGAGTTGACCAAAATCTACAAGAACTTATTCACAAAGACAATCACGAACCACCAGCACATGCATGCCATTTGAGAGATAATTTAGTATAGATTTTGAAAGAATATCTAACAACGAAGAGGTAAACACATAAGAACCTTCAACATTGTTGGACAATGCAAGTCAACCAACAACTAGACAATCCACAATCATGGTTGTACCACAGTAGTGATATTCCGCAATTGAAGGAATAGATAAGATAATTCTATTAATGTCCACAGATGGCCAAAGTAGGCCAATGGGACTCATTGAAAAGAGCTGTTACAAATTACAATGCATTGTAGTAACCACAAAGTACTACGAAAATAAGCTAAACTAGAGTAAAGAATCTAGTGTAAACTACTCTAAAGTGGAACAACTGTATGGCATAAAATTACAGCCTCGAGGGTTACCCAAAATGGATAAACCAAAACATGCTAAAAGAAATGATTAAGAGAGATCTAGAAGTTGAGGTACAACAGAGATAGAAAGGAGCTCCAATGGATCCAAGCGCCAACATTAATCTATAGTGGGATGTAAAGTAGAAGCACAATCGTTGTCATCACCAACTATCCCAAAAGGGCCAACACAGGATCTAATGATGCTCCCAGGAGAATGGCCAGGACTAAGAGGGCTTGGTTGGATAATCCTGGGAGGACATGGAGTTCGACCCCTCAAGACTCTTCTAGCATCCATGGCTGTGGAACCAATAGAAGAGGACAAGAAACTAGTAAGTTGCGCCTGTCTACAACTCCTCGGTATGTGAGGGGTGGCCGAAACCCAACGCCAAAGAACTGCAGTCTTGTCCTGTCGCAAGCAAGAAGAAAGAACTGAAGCCCTAGTAGCCACTCTTGTATGCAGACAAGGGCGCACAGATCTGTCATTAATATTTTGGATAGTTGTAGCTTCCAATGAGCGCTTATTACTCTCGACTGCAGAGATAGGGTGAAAGAATGAGGTGATTAGTCGAGTAGTAGTCTGTCTCCCTTGTAATAACTGACGCCGAAGAGTCATAGCTTCCTTGAGGTAAAGAGCCAAGCATCTTTGGTCAGGATAGCTGAAAAAAGTGGCAAGTGATCCACCTGAGTCTCTATACAAGCAATAGTACCTCCCTCAAATCTCATAATAAACAGGACACCTGAAGATGAAATGTTCTTCAGTCTCCACCTCCCGAATAGAGCAAAGACGACATACCCTATCCTCTCGAGGAATATGGTGGTCCGTCTCCACCCACAACTGATGTGAGCATACTCTGAGTTGACCAAGAGGAATCCTAAGGCTGTGTGTCCAATGTCACTCGACATAATTAGGATGAGTAATAATGCCATTCTTAATCCTCATGAAATGCTTAGTGTAGAAGGCCAACTTAGGACTAAGAGGTTGAGATGGAGCGACCCAAGTGATCTGAATATATTGTCGATAAACATCATCTCTGACTGCTTGATTAATTACCCTCTTATTAGGAAGAAGGCGAGGAGGAGCATTTAAGGAGTATTTGAAAGGAGGTAATTGATCTATGGAGATGCCAACTGACTGAAGAAGAGAAATAACTTTTGAGTACCATCCACGATGAGGACCAAAAGAGCCCCTAGAGGTAATGCATTCTGAGGAGCAAAGCGCCAAATATGGGTATCTCTCTCGGCCTGAGGTGCAATCACCCATGGATCTAAGGCGATGAAGCTGAAAAATAATTCTGAAGATGCTCTCAAGATGAAGAGGATGAATGCCAAACTCAGCCTAAACAATACATTGGGGAATTGTTCTTTTACATCGGATAAATCGCTGAAGCAAAATAGTCTGGACCCTCTCAATGCGAGCCCAATCAACACACCCTAGACTTGGACCCCAAATCTCAGATCCATAAAGGACTGTGGGTTTGATGATGCAATCAAAGAGGTGCATCTTTGTAGGTATGTCTTGAAAGTGCTGTTGGAAGCATTGGCATTCCAAGACTGAGAGAGATGCGTATCCCTTGCAAAGACGTGACTGTGAAGCTGGCCAAAGATTAAGGGAAGGACCTGTAAACTGAACCCCCAAGTAGGTGTAAGCAGTGGTGATCTCAATGGACTTGCCCTTATAGAAGAACTGAAACTTAGATAGGGTACTCTTTGATGTGTTAAAGATCATCACCTTAGTCTTGCTAAGATTGACTGCCAGCTGTTTTAAGTCACAAAAGCGAGCAAGAGCATCCAACTGTCTTTGTAGGCCCTCAGGAGTATGAGCAAGAAGAACAACATCATCTACAAAAAGCAATATAGCTATCAAGACATGATGTAGAAGGCAACCATCGTCAACATGTGTGTATTGACGAATAAATTCTTCAAGCTCATCAATGTAGATCCCAAAGAGTGAAGGAGAAAGAGGACAGCCTTGTTTGATGCCAATGGTGCTCTGGACATCCTCTGAGAAACCAAAAGCTGTCTAAAAACGGCCAACAACTACCTCATATAGTCTCTTGATGGCAGTGATAAAGAGCTCCGAGATGTCGATGTCATGTAGTCTTTGAAATAAAAGATGCCTGGGAACGGTGTCAAAGGCCTTTCTAAAGTCCACAAAACAACAGAACACTTTAGAGGACCGGTGGGGAGCCTCGTCAACAATAGCTATGAGAGTGAGAACATGATCAATAGTCTGATGATCCCTTCTAAAACCAGCCTGCCCTCTCGCTCTAAGCTTGCCTTGATCCAACAATTCTGAGAGTTTCATATTCAAAATTGTTGCATAATGCTTAATGAATGAGAAGAAAATCAACAACACAACATTTCACAACGTACTAAAGGAAATATTCAGATCTAGAAATAAAATAAATAGCAGCAAATATCTTTAAATATGCTCAGACGGCCAAGTACAAAAATCTACAACAGCATTGCATTAGTTCACTGGCACATGCAATTACATGCACAACACAACCAATAAGCTTTCGACACAACAATGTTGAATGGATGTCTTCTGAGTATCTTCATGTTTGTACATACATGAATATCTTCGAATGCACACACATGTATATCATTAAATTCGTCGGGGGGTCTATTTATACATTTACCTAAGGAGGAGGTAGTTGCAACCCCAACTTCCTCCTATTGAACCTTACTAACTACTCTACACGTCATTAGATGACTTCTTGAATTACATGTAAATCCAAATTACACGTATGGCATTATGTCAAACACTTTGCACACATGTTACAAAACAACTCAAAATTTAAACACTACTTATAATCAAAATTGTATGTGTACTTAACTTCGTACGCACATTGTCAGTCTTGAGGTGACACTTGGGGTGGTGCCATGTCAAAATTGGCTCCTACATTTGCCCTCCCCTATAGATTGGTCGACATCCTCGTTGTTGACCATAGTATAGAAAATTGGAATTGGCTAGGAATCAGGCTAGAAAAAGAATCGGAAAAAATCCTCAAAAAAAAAATTTTAAAAAAAAAAACGTAATTTTTCATTATAAAAAAGTAAGGAATCACAATGAATTAACAAGATAATCAAATATTAATGATGTAAGACTATAAGCTTAAAAATTTGTAAAGATAAAATGTAGTTGCAAGCTTACTGCAGTGGGTAGTATGTGGGACTGTGTTTAGTCTAAGGGGAGTAGTATGTCATGACCCACCCTGACCAAACTTTTGCATGATATATTACGTATTGATAAAGGATGATTAATACTCAGTTATGTTGCATTTACTTGATTGAATTAACTGATTATTATAATATTCCTTTGATTAAATTAATTAATTGGAAGATTAATTAATTATTATAAAAATCCTTTGTATTGAATTAAAGAATTGGGGAATTATGAATATTAATGCTTCAAGGTTCTAGTTAAATTCGTTCTTTTACCTTTTTGATTAAATAAAATAACGATTGGTTTCTATTTTAAATAATGAATGACTTTTATTTAAATAGAAAAGAATGTTTCTATTTTAAATAATGAAGGACTTTTATTTAAATAGAAAAGAATGTTTCTGTTTTAAATAATGAAGGACTTTTATTTAAATAGAAAGGAATGTTTCTATTTTAAATAATGAAGGAATTTTAATTTCAATAAAATAAAAAATAAAAATAATGAAGGAATTTTATTTAAATAGAAATGAATGTTTAATATTAAATAATAAAGGACTTCTTGCTTACGAGTTGTAGAGGAGTTGTAGGTGAGTTGGAGAGGAGAGGGCAATCCTCCAAGGGAGGTCCAGGTTCAAATCTCCACCCTACCAAAAAGCTGAATTGGGTATCCAAAATCCAATTGATAATGTTGGTGCGGGCAGGGTCGGGTGCGACTCCCGAGTGACTTTGACGGTGTAGAACCCCATGTTCGTGGTCTCTTAGACCAAGGCGGCCCCACAAGGGGTTTTTCACTTCAAAAAAAAAAAAAAAAAAAGAATGAATTTTTAATTTGAGACAACATATTTCGAGATTGAAAGAATAATTTTAAAATGCAAATATCTTCCTTTGTCGCCATGGGTTGGTGCGCTTTTATTTTGGAAGATGAGCCTTTACTTTGAAGATTTTGGAAAGTAGAGAAGGGGGGATTAAAAACTCAAAATTCCTCCTTGGCCGCCTGAAGAGGTAAGCTCGTAGTAAATTGGAGTGGTTGGCATTTATGACAAAAAGGAATTTTGGGTCAGAGGAGGATGGGCCTCCATGTGATAAGGATGGAGCGTCCCTTGGGAAAGACACACATCATCTTCTTCGCAAAAGGAAGGAAGGGCAAAAAGAAAAGAAACGAAGTACAGGATCGAAGGAGAATTTGGAGGAGGAAACAAAAAACTACAGATTGGGAAATGCTTTCACGTTTAACATGAGTTATTTTGGGTTGTCAATGCTTGTTATTCATTGGATATAGCTGTAATTTCCCCTTGCTCTATTTACATCTGTAATTCGTTTGTTGTCTTGGCTCGTAAACAAGTCTGAGTACGTTCTTAAGACATAGCTTCTTTATGTTGTTATAAGCTGTTGATTGGAGGGGCCAATCGAATGAAGAAATCTGCCCATTCCATCTGTTATAGACATAGCTTCTTTATGTTGTTATAAGCTGTTAATTGGAGGGCCGTTCGAATGAAGAAATCTGCCCATTTCGTCTGTTATAGACATAGCTTCATTTGATACAAGTTAAGCTGTGTTAGGGGACCTTTCTTATGACAAATAATGCCGGAACGTCTTTAAAATCATAGTTTTGCTATGGTACTATTTAAGCTGCCGCAGAGGGGTTGCCTCGTATGGTGAAACACACCCAAGACGTTTTTGTTTTTAATTAATTAATATCGTGAGCTGTTGTAACAAGGGGAGGATTACGATTGCGTTAGCGTGTGTCGCTGGCAGCTGTTTGGTATCTGATTTGGTGGTACCTTCTATCATTTAAATAAGTGTACACTTATACATAGAAAACAGACCTTCTATCATTTAAATAAATGTACACTTATACATAGAAAACAGACCACCTATCATTTAAATAAATGTACACTTATACATAGAAGACAGACCTTCTATCATTTAAATAAATGTACACTTAAACATAGAAAACAGACCTCCTATCATTTAAATAAATGTACACTTATACATGAAAACAGACCTATCATTTAAATAAATATACACTTATACATGGAAAACAGACCTATTATTACTAAGGAAAATTTCTCTCTCTCGAGTTGGTTGGATTTTTCGGTCGTGTGATTACAAATACCACTCTGACGTATTCAACCATATGAACTCTTGGTTTTCTCTCTATTGACGATCTGTAGCTTTCCCCCTCACGAGACAATGGTCTCCTCCCAAAATCACTAGAATAATTCTTACTCCCACAAGTATGTGGACATATATACGCAAACATTGATTATTAATTTGAACGGTAAAATAAGTCTTGAAAGCAAAGATGGACTTCAAATTCCAAGCTTTTGCTTACGCTTATATGAGACTCTAATGTAAGAGGATTCACATCGACCCATACACTGCACCCTTCCTTCAATCTTTGTTAGGAACCTTCTAGTTAAAATAAGCACATCCATATAAATATTGCAATAAAAGTAGTAATTCATAAAAGAACAAAATATTGCAATATGAAATGGAAATGCAGAAATATATATTAATATCACAAAATCACAATACAAAATCATTGGCCTCTTCGAGCGGACAACCTCCTAACAAAACTTTGATTCAATATGCAAAAAGATACATCCATCTATGCCCCTCACATTTTTAAAGACTCTTCATAACCCTAAACCTAACACTCAAGGGTTGGCTTACATGCAAAATGCCACCCAAGCTAGAATCTTCTACCAAGCAAAACAGTTACATTCTTTATAACAATTACATTAAATGACGCCACTTGTCTAGGCATCTCTAG
Source organism: Wollemia nobilis (assembly GCA_028583015.1). Classification (NCBI taxonomy): domain Eukaryota; kingdom Viridiplantae; phylum Streptophyta; class Pinopsida; order Araucariales; family Araucariaceae; genus Wollemia; species Wollemia nobilis. Next base: position 3,969,482 of record JAQPPZ010017257.1, on the reverse strand, counting down.
TGCCACAAACTATTACAAACATTACATAATATCATTAGGATGGGGTCCCCACGTTAGAAATGGGGTTATTACATAATAGTGTTAGGATGGGGTCCTAACATGCCCTTCCCCTTCAAAAAGCTTTGTCCTCAAAGATGAAGATGAGGAAACTGTTGTTGGAGTTGCTAGAGGGACTCTCATGTGACATCTTCAAGTTGTAATCCTCGCCATTGAACAGGAACATCAGCGATAACATGGTGTCAAAGGGTGCACTATCTCCTGTCCAATATTCGTTCAAGCTCGAGAATGATGGATCCTTCTTCATCCGGTTTTGGAAATGTGGATTGTACTTGTACCTTGTTGCCAACAACCTTCTTTAGGAATGAGACATGAAAGACTAAATGGATCCTAGAAGTGGTCGAATAGCCAATTTGTAGACTGTTGAACCAATCAGATGTTACACTTGGTAGGGACCATAGTATTTGGCTCCAAGTTTTTTGGCATCCCCAAAACTGGAGAGACGACTATTTGTAGGGCTGTAAGCAAGAGAAAAACCATGTCCCCCACTTCGAAGTTGCACTCAAAACGGTTCTGGGCCAATTCAAGATTTACCTTAAGTTGTCGGAGGATGGCAGCATGCTAGCTGAGAGTGGAATCGACAGCTTGAACCTTGGAGCTTCTTGGAATGTAGGAGGGTGTTGGTGGAGGAAGACCGTATACTGCTTCAAATGTAGTAACATTGGTAGTGGTATGATATGAAGTATTATACAACCATTTGGCCAAAGGGAGCCATTTAGCCCATTGTGTAGGATATTCTGATGCAAAGCAATGGAGGTATGTTTCCAAGCACTTGTTAACAATTTCAGTTTGGCCATCAATCTGAGGGTGATAGGCTAAACTCATTTTGAGCTGAGTGCCCTACAACTTGTACAATTCCTGCCAAAAGTGACTAGTAAAAGTAGGGTCCCTATTTGACACAATAGATTTGGGCATTCCATGAAGGCAAAAGATGGAGTCTAAAAATATTTGGGCAACTACGGAGGTTGTGTAGGGATGGGATAAGGAACGGAAATGAGCATACTTTGTGAGATGATCCACTACCACCAAAATAACTAATTTTTCCTCCAGATTTGGGTAACCCTTCATAGAAATATTTGCCCACACTTGTTCCGAAATTGGCAAGGGTTGAAGGGTTCCAAGGGAACACATAGTTTCACCTTTCATTCGTTGGCACCTATCACATTCTACCACAAAATTTTAAATATCCCTTTTCATTCCCTTCCAAAAGAAAGTATGCTTGGTCCTTTCATAGGTTTTTAGAAACCAGGTTTGTTCCTTTCATGGGTTTTTAGAAACCCGAAATGTCCAACCATTGGTGATGCATGTATTTCCTACAATATGAGTTCTCGCATTTGTGATGTTTGGGGAATGACAAGTTGGTCATGATATCTCAAGTCTTGACCATCCCAAGTGTATCCAAGGCATAAGTTGGGCTTTGCTTGGAGTTTGTTGATCCATTGAGGAAGGGGTGTAGATATAGCATTTAACATTCCCTAATCTTCATATTGTTGGGATAGTGCATCGACCACTACATTCTCCTTTCCTTTTTTATATGTGATTTCATAATCATAGCCCAGCAATTTAGATACCCATCTTTGTTATTCAAGTGTGGCTACCCTTTGTTCCAAAAAGTACTTAAGATTTTGATGGTCGGTTTTGATTGAAGTGTGACACCTTATGGGCTATGGCCTTCAATGATTAACATGTAAGATGGCTAGCATCTCCTTTTCATAAGTACATTTACCCAAATTCCAGCCCAAAAGTGCTCTACTGGTGAAGGCCAATGGTCTTCCTTCTTGCATCAAAACTACCCTGATTCCATTGCTAGAAGCATCACTTTCAATTACAAAAGGTTTAGAAAAATCAAGTATTGCTAAAATCAAGGTGGTTGTCAGAGCTTGCTTTAATTCCTTGAAAGCTTTCTCCGTTGGTTCTGACCAAACAAAGGAATTCTTTCTCAACATGGTTTTCAAGGGAGTCGCTATCTTTCCATCATTTGGCACAAATTTACGGTGATATCCAATGAGTCTCGAAAATCCTCAAAGTCCCTTTAGGGTTTGAGGCTTAGGCCATTCTTGAACAACTTGAATCTTTTTAGGATCGACTTTAACTCCTTTGGTGACAATGTGACCCAAATATTCTACTTGTTGCAACCCAAAAGAACATTTTGACCTCTTGGAATAAAGTTGATTCTCAAACAAAAGTTGTAGGATCTGATCCAAATGCTAGAGATGCTCCTCCCAAGAGCATCTATAAATCAAAATATCATCAAAGAAGACTAGAATAAATTTGTGAAGGAAGGGCCAAAAAATGGAGTTCATCAAACTCTGAGAAGTGGAAGGTGCATTGGTCAAACCAAATGGTATAACCAAGAATAATAGTGCCCTTCGTGAGGACTAAAAGCAGTTTTAGGAATGTCCTTGTCCTTCGTTTGAATATGATGGTATCCCGACCGCAAATCCAATTTTGAGCAATATTGGGCACCATGCAACTCATCTATTATTGAAATGGGAACTTTGTCTTCAATAATTATTTTATTGAGTTCTCTAAAATCCACACACAAATGCCAAGACCCATCCTTTTTCCATACCAACAACACTGGAGAAGAATAGGGACTAACATTGGGGCGAATAACCCCTGCAACATGAAGTTCCTACACCATTTTCTCAATTTCTAATTTTTGGACATATGGATACCTGTAAGGGTGGACATTTGGAGGAAGACTACCTAGAATAAGCTGAATTGCATGGTTATGAGTACAACGAGGGGGTAGTCCTTTGGGTTCTTCAAATACTATGGCATGTTTTTGCAATAAAAGTTGTAATTCCTCCTGATGGTCCTTGTCCCCATCATCTAGAGTATAGAAAATAGTTGGGCCACAACTCCATGGGATGACTTTTTCAACAATTTCTCCATCTTATGAGATGAAACAAGTTGAGTAGCCCCAGCCTTCATGCCCCGTAAGGTGTACTCGGTTCCCTGCTGGCTGAATTTCATCCATAGCTCAAAAAAATCCCATAATGTTAGGTTCAACATCCTTAGCGATTGTTCTCCCAAAACAACATCACACCCACCTAGGGGTAAGGCAAACATATCCACCTTAATATTATATTCCCCTATTTGTATCTTGACATTTCGACACTTTCCTTTACAAGGAAAAGTTCTTCCATAGGCAATCATGGCTTCAAAGGAGTTGCAAGTATTATTATAACAATTCCCCTATTTTGCCACCCTTGGGTCAATAAAGTTATGTGTGCTCCTGAAGTCAATAAGAATTATTACTCATTGTCCTTTGAAGTGTCCTATCACCTTCATGGTCTAGGGAGTTGATATGCCTGCTAAGGCATGCACCGAAATTTCCAATTGGGATTCTTCTAGGGCTTTTGGTTGTTCTGTGTGTTCCTCTTCCTGATGATCCTCTTCCACCTCTGAAGATTTTGTGGTTGTTGTCTCATCCACATCAAGCAAATACAATTTCTAGTGCACATATTTGTCCCGAGGAGTATTTCTCATCATAGTTATAACATGGCCCTTGGGCTCTTCTGGCATCCATCTTCTCGTGTCAACTTGCCTATGACATTTGCTCAAAGATATACAAAATGATCCTCTGACCTGTGGTAGTGGAATTGCATAAACCAAATGGCATTCGATTATATGCATAAATGTCATTCTCAATAACGAATGTGGTCTTCAAGCGGTCCTCATCAGCAATACTGATATAATTATAGCTCAAAAATCCATCCAAAATTGCATAGACTTTGTGCCTTGCTCCGTCCTCCAAAATCGAATCAATAAACAAGATCAAAAAGCGATCCTCAACCACGTTCAAGCTCCAAAAATCTATACAAATGCAGATCTGATTGCTCTCCTTCAAGCTGATGTTGACCGGTGACACCCATTTGGTCACAGATACCATGACAATTATTCTTGCATCCAACATTTTCTCAATATTTTTTTTGACTAAGGTCACGTAGTTCAGGTTCATCCAATATGGCCTTCTTACAGGTTGCACACCTGGAATCAATGGAATCCAATGCACGCACAACTCTGATGGAATACCTTTTAGGTTCTTGTACGTCCATGCAAATACCTTGTACTCCATGAGAATTTAAAAGTTGTTGCTTTTAAAACTGGGTACCATTTGTCCCGACAATGAATCATTTTCTCTTCCTCACGTTCTCTAATGTTCAGCTACATCATCTTTGGTCCCTCATACTTTATGGTGTCAGGTTCTTCCATCGCCCTCCCCACATCAAAGGAATATACCAACTTTTCATCAATTTGCATATCATCGACATTGTACTCAGCAAAATTTGATGGAAAAGGCAATTTCTCTTCTCCTTGACTTTCATGGCCGGTTTCGAAATTCGACTGTTTTCGGTGGCTTTATACACACTACAGTCCAACATCCTAGTTTTCATCTTTCGTGATGATACATGTTCAACTTTTTGTAAAACTTCATTGTCTTCCATTTGCCAATGGAATAGTCCATTGTCTAAGTGCCCCTCCTCCTTTGTGCACTCTGCCAACTCCAACACACCTTCATTCAGTCCCCTTCTGCCCTTCCGATCTTCTTCATACAATGACGAGTTGCTAGATTCGTCTGACGTCACCAATTCCTTGTCGACGAACTAATTCTCCAAATTTATAATATATTTATGCTAGTCTTTTTTGAACATCAAGTGATTCTTCTCCCAGTTATGGTTTACCTTTGTTGTACATAACCACCCACGTCCCAAAAACACATCATAGACTGGTTTTTGTATAGGCAATTTTCACTTTTTGCGCAGTCAAGACACCTTTCATCTTGATGTCATATTGATTCACGCCATACAGTTGAAAATTAGGCGACCATAGAAAAGGTGCCCTAAGTCATTCCACATTTTTTCAAACAATACTTTCACACTCAAACCTCCATCAACCATCACTTGCATCAGCTTGTAATTGAGCAATTCAATGTGGATCGGTGTTGGCTTCTTCTCGACATCAATCATCAACACCATCGGGTCCATGTAGTAACCCTCTGCAATCTTCCTCACTTCCAGTTGGCAATGTGTCCTCGATATCTTCCTCGTTCACATCACTTCTCCAATCATCATGCTTCGTTACTGCACAAAGTAAATAGGACAGTTTCACTACAACATTTTTGCCCATTACTTGTGCTAGCAATTGTTTTGCTAACATCTCCTCTTCTTCGATGACAATGGGTTCCTTCATTGATATGGATATGAAGAGGCATAGAATATTATATTTAATTAGTTTTTATGTCGACAGAAACATGTCGGCAATAAAATGTCGGCCATTTAGATATTCTGTAAATTTGGCATCTCCAAATGCCTATAAATTTTTGTAAATTAATATAATCTTCAGTTGGGTTTTTACCCTCCGCATTGGTATCAGAACAGCACGATTTGACTACCTGTGAGGGGCATTTCCCTCATGGAGATCCCCCTCTTCCCTTTCCGCATTTTGCATGTTTGTTGGTTTCATTTTCGTTATGGGATATGGTGTTTTAATGTCCTAGAGCCCTTCTATTTTGGTACTCTGTTTTCAAACATCTATTGTACTCGGCTTAAGCTCCGAGGCCATCAACGTCGCTCTGCAAAATCTTCAACTTCACTATGGAACGGATCTGGAGTAGTACCTGTCGGTTACGAATCTGCCACGGGGAAAGGGTTTGGTTTATCTATACGCCCTAGACCCGCCCAACACCTTGAAATGCCGGGAGGAAGAGATGCCTCCCGTGCTACTCTCCAGAGAAGGCTGGCTCCTTTACTACACTACACTGGGATTTCAAATTAGGGAACAGGAAAGGAATTGGGAAATTGCTGAAATAAACAAATAACTGAAAGAAATAGGGAAATGGCCACAGGTCGGATGGTTCCAAGGGGAAGAACAAGCAACACAATTACTAACTTCTACTTAAATCAACAGCAATCAATACTATGAATATAACAGAAACTAACACTGAAACGTTCTCTGATATGTATCCTTTAATAATTCCAGGATTTGTTCTTTACCATAAACTTAAATCCAAATTGCTGAATTACAGTATGCATATAAAGAAACAAAATTAACAGAAATAATAATAGAAGGCATCATACACAGAAAAAGAGTCCAGAATCAGAACCAGGAGACTTAGTATTGATGCAAAATTTGAGTACAACAGCTCTTTAGCAAAACGTTCCCCCCGATTACATTACATTGAGTGGCTTTTATAGGGGAATTCAACCCCGTAATCATTAATGCCAAAACCCTAAAACCGTTGGGGCAGCTGAGATTTGACCCCTGTCAGATGACAGAGTATCCATGGAATTCGGCTCACTCGTGTTTACAGCGGCTCCGAACAGAATTTGCGGCTCACTCGTGTTTACAGCGGCTCCGGAGCATGCTATACAGCTGGGACAGCATGTCTCATTAATATGGTTGGTGAAGCTTGCCTTCAGAGACCTTTTCGGGGCCTGACAGTGATGGGATAGGCCGGAGACCTGAACTCGTGCGCCATAGATGCGCATTAAATGCCCACCTACCTTCCTCTCCACTAGGAGTGTTCCCTCCTGCTATTGCCTTAGCGTTTAACAAACGATCTTGCTGGAGTTCGCTAGAAATCGGGCCGACGTTCGCTGAAGATAGCCCCCGACGCTCAACTTCGCTGGGGTTGACACCCAAAGCTAGAAGGTTCGCCGGAGCTGGGGGGAGTTGAGCTTCGGCTCGCAGTTTCTTGTTTAAGTCCAAAATGGATATTTACCAGCTGTTGTTCGCTCCGGCTAGGCTCAAAGTGGAGCTTCGCTGAAGAAATGGCCCGAAACAAGGCTTCGCTCGCAGTCTAGGCAAAGATGAGCATGTCCCCTGCCTCAGAATTATTTTTCCCGAAGGGTGTTGGTGATGGGAGCTTCGCTGAAGACAGCCCCCGAAGCTGGGCTTCGCTGGAACTCGGGCGAAGACGGGCTTGTCTCCCTTGACTTCTTTGCATTAACCGATTTTAGTCTGAAAATGCCTTTTCGCCAAAGACTAGAGTTCGCTGGAAATGTCGCCCGAAGTTGAGCTTTGCTGGAACTCGGGGCGAAGTCGAGGCAAGTTTGACTTAGAAAATCTTTTCCCCTGCCCACGCTGCATTTCGCTCTTGGGGAGGCCCGAAGCTGGGCTTCGCTGTCAGTTTGGGCGAAGTCGAGGTTGACTTGCCTTAGAAATTTCTTGAACCTCCAAAGTGGCCTTCTACTCGAAGCTATCCACCCCGAAGCTGAGCGAAACCAATATTCGGCCCCTTCTTTGGGCGAAGCTGATTCTAGACTTCTGCTTTTTCGAGCAAAACTGCTCAGAACTTGGATTGTGCCCGAAAAACGGGCGAAACAGGGTTTCCAACCGCGCCTCAGCGCCATGATAGTGCCAGAGAAGAGTTTTCGCCGGAGAAAGCTAAGATTAGAGGAGAAAATGAATTCAAACAGGAAAAACATTGCAACAGCAGTTCAAAATTTTACCCCTTAGACAAAATGTGGCAAAATTGACAACAATACCCCGGTCAACGCAACTAATGAATTGTGTCCAAATGACGGCTTTTGGAGGATCATTGCCCCAGCTTGGCCTCCCCGCAGCTTCAACGACACCATCCAAGCCCCCCTAGAGGCCCTCAAGGCAATTTTGCCTCCTTTGTCGGCCACCAACAGCCCTACTCGACCTAGCAGCATCCCAGTGACCGAGCCTCCACTGGTAGCATCGTTATCGGCCATTGCTTCCTATTTTCAATGTCTACCTGACATCCGTAGATTTGATAGGAGGTCCCAGGGCACTTTGGTCACGATGGTTTCTTCGCTCCCATGAAGCCTATTTTATAATATCCTCCGTCGAGCTCTCGAAACGCGTTAGATTTTCCACAGGAGAAAAATTGGTGCCTTGATCTCTCTACCTTCCAAACAAGTATCTCAATTTGTCTGAGTTGATGCTCATCTTCATGTTTGGCGGGGAGGGTTTCTATAATGGCTAGGATTGACCACATTCCCTTGACGTATCTACAACCACCGCTTATGTGGCATTTTCACGACCATACAACCCTGGTAACAACCTTGTAGCACCTGGTACCGCTGGGCCCAGTTGACCGGATATTGTGTGTAGCCAATGCCCCAGATACTGCCCACCTGTTCGAATGCATATTGGCAGGCTTTGTTCATTCACCACGGTGTTTGCATGCACCAATTTCATATCCACGACGAGCAAGGCATTTGTCACCTATGCCATAGTTCCACCTAGCACACATTTGGCCATCCGCAATTCATCTCCATCTTGTAGGCTGCTCGACACGTGGATCAATCAGGCTATCAACCATCGATAGAACAGGAGGATTAATCCCACATTTGTAGTGTGGGAGATATTATGTTGTTTAAAAACCCTTGGGAGCGAAGGATAATCGGCCAACCAAGGTGGTTGGCGTTGACTTCCTATCCGACCGTGTTTCTCCACGGTGGTGGCAATGGGCCATTACTGCCACTTGGCTTTCTTCGCATGAAACAGTGGCACATGCTTCGATTCTTCATAGGTGATGTCTTTTCAAAGGCGAGCCCCAAGTTTTTTATTTTTTATGTGCCCTAATGGAAAAATTTTAAAATTTCAGTTTTATCCCACTTGTGGAGCTAATACATATTTTATGTTGAAAGGGTTTTCTGGTTGATAGGCTAATCAACCAGCCATTGTAATTGGGTGACGTCATGTGGCGGTCTTCGAACTCTGATTTGTCGCCGCATTAAGTGGGCAGGCTTGTTAAAATATTTTTAATTGTTGCAACGACTCCAAAGACTGCAAAGATTTCGACACTTCGGACCACAACCACTTCTAAAGACTATAGAGATTCTGACACTTCAAAAGCTTCTCCTCAATATTATGCTTTTGTAATAACGAGTGCAATTCGGTGGTACCTGACACTCTATTCTATTCTTGTCTTGGAATTCAATGATTTGTGCCCATTTCCTCTATTTTGTTGCCACTCTCCCTCCAAGAGTATAGTTCAAGATGGTCTTTGAGCTTTGGATCAGTTGTCTAACCTGGTTTAGATCATGCTCAGTTTGGCATATGACTGAAGGTTTTGACAAACATGCAACTTTTCAGGGAGAAGATTGAACGACATTTTTACAAGGCCCTTTTTAACCATAGTAGTGCTCATTCCTACATGCCAGGCATAGTAGTGCTCATTCCTACATGCTAGAGGCTGACCCTAGAGGCAACAAACCTCGAGATCTCATTGGGGATTCCTATTTGAACCCATTTTGAGCATGTGTTTTGCTCGTTGATACTCCCTTTGATGGAGTTTTGGTGATCTCTTTGGGGCTCTTGTACATTGTCTATCTCTCTTCTCTTTTGAACCACTTTGGAGGATTTCATTTTTGTGCACTTATACTTGTAATATCTTCTCTTCCACTTCCTTGTAAAAGCATTGGAGTCCAATGCTTCTATGGTGGAGAGGGATGATATGGATATGAATAGGCATAGAATATTATATTTAATTAGTTTTTATATCGGCAATAAAATGTCAGCTATTGAGATATTTTGTAAATTTGGCATTTGTGAATGCCTACAAGGTTTTATAAATTAATAAAATCTTCAGTTGGGTTTTTACCCTTCGCATTCATTTTCTTCTCATTGTTGGTCTTTCATATTTCGTCCTCCAACTGTAAACATGCCTCCTCCCAAATTTCCTTCTCCTTGGCAAGGTTCAGGTACTGCTCCATCTTTTCTTGCACCCAAGTCACTACCAGCACATGTTTCTCCTTATCAATTTCCTAGTCTAGCTAAGCCTCTTCGCTGTCAATAAAATTGACATTTTGCGAGTTACTGATACACACCTTCTTCAAACCATTAGCCTCCTTTTGATTACTAGGTCCACACCATATGCTTACCTTCTTCAAACCATTAGCCTCCTTTTGATTACTAGGTCCACACCATATGCACATCATTGTTGTGTTGTTCTCGCTTCCTTTTGTCAATGCATTTACATTATTCCATATTATGTGTCCCCACTATTGACATATTCTACACTCAATGATTGGCCTTCCATTAGAGTCGTATTGCTGCCTTCCTTCACAGCCGCTTCCACTAGACCAATTTCCCAATTGCAATTATCTACCTTGATGGTTATTCTGGTATCCGCCACTAGTTCCTTGCGTGCTTTTCGAAGTGCATAATTTCTTCTCTTTCTCATCCTACAACATCATCATTTGGTGCCTCGCACTTCGCAAATTGAACAAACATTCTACAATAGCATTTCCTACAATTTCACAAATGCTACAATACGCTTTCTTTGGACAGTTTACATTTGTGTATCCTTCCAAATTGCAATTTGAACAAATGTCCTTGTCACTGATCATTCATTCAAAGTCCTTCGACATCACCTAGATTGTTGCGCTAAGATCGTTTAGGTTATTGTCAGTCATAGTCCCAATCATGACTCATGCTTCCGATGTTTGTTGTTGTCGTCTTCACTTCACTCTCCAGGTTCAATGCACGAAAAAATGCTTCCTGGTATGTCGTTGGCAAGACCACTTGCATCTTCTTATATCTCAACAGCAACCCATCTAAGAACCATCGCTTCTACAATTCGTCGATAGGTTTCACTTCCATCCTGCCAATCAACTCCTTCAAACAATGGTTGTACGACTTGATATTTTCATCTTACTTCTGCTTCGTTAAATAAATTTCGCCAATTATCTCCATGTCATCATGAAGCAGACAAAACTCTTTGTTGAATTCTCGTTTCAACTCAATGCAATCCGTGAACGGGTTTTCTTGTCTCAAGTGCCAATCAATTGCTACGTCGCGCAATGTTGTTGGGAATAGTCGCAGCCATGCAAACTTGTCAATTACTCCATTTGCCTTCCATCTCATTTCGCATGTTCTGATATGGCATTTGGGATCCTCTCTCCCATCTCTTATGAACTTTCAACACATATGCTTGCCTGTTGCTCCTACAGTTATGTTTATCGTTGGTGTCGATTGTTCATTGGTTTCATCTCTGCTCAACGAACCTTTTGTTGACGATTGGTCGTCCCCAAACAATTGTTGACCTCTCCCTGGTGCGCTTACGCTCCACAATCTCTTTCATGAATACACAAGTGTTAACTTTGGTCTTTCGAGCACACTCACACAATTACCGTTGTGCTTGACTCCTATCCTCTGCACCTCTAAGCACTCTCCCCAACCCTTGTGTTAGAGTCGCCAATTCCTCTGCCTCATCCTGCGCATGCTCCATGTTGCAGGCTTAAAGGTGGAAGCCCTTGGTCCCGCTTATGTGGGACTCCTGACCCCTATTAACATCGAGTCACGGCATGTGTGTGGGGGATACTTCGCCCTCTTGCTTTCTAACCGGTTCATGTGATGTTTTCATACAAGTTGTTTATTTCCAGTGGCATATTCCTATGTTGGAATTTCGTTCCACTTTAATACCTCTTCTTCACCACTTGCACAAATATTCTCATCAGCCCAATCCTCGTTTGCACATTGCGCACCCACTTGCACATTGTCCTTTGTCGTCAAAAATGTCGTCTGCAACCTTTCCAATCATTCTTCATCCGAAGTGCCCTCCTCCCGAGGGTTCCATACATGTTCCACTTCCAATGCACATATCTCCTTGCCAGCACGTTCCATTAGTATTTTGATAGTTTGCTCGTTGCCAACTTCATCATCTTGTAATTCCTCAACGTCCCATAACTCGACACATGATTCTTTGCCACTGTCACTCAATTCTCTGTTGTCATGCAATTCACCACTGCCGACATGCAACTCTCCACCACCGACATGCAACCCTCCTCCGATGACAGGTAACTCACCGTCACCGTCACTCGACTCTGTGCACGTTACATGTCCAGGACTTCTCTACATTTGTTGTTGTGCAATCCTCTGACTTCTCCTTGTCGACTCTTCGCCCATCTTTTGCGCATCCATGTCTCCCACGTCCTTGCTGATTATCTATCATTCACTTCTCTTCCATCTTCAATGTCCACATGATTACTGATTCAAACTTCATATGGCAACAGTGCCAAATGTAGCACAGCAATGGTATTTCACAATTGAAGAAACAAAGAATAATGAATGACAAGAAAAATAAGCAACACAACATTTCACAATGTACGAAAGGAAATATTCAGAACTAGAAATGAAATAAACAGCAGCAAATATCTTTAAATATGCTCAAACGGCCATGCACATTTATCTACAACAGCATTGCATTATTTCACACACACATGAAATTACATGCACAACACAACCGTAAGCTTTCGGCACAACAATGGCTGAATGGATGTCTTCCAATTATCTTCAGATCTGCACATACATTAATATCTTTAAATGCACACACATGTATATCATTCAAATTTGTGAGGGGGTCTATTTATACATTTCCCCAAGAAGGGGAAGGTAGTTGCAACCGCAACTTCCTTCTACCCAACCTCTAACTAACTACCCCAACACATCATTACATGTACATTCCATTGAATTACATGTACATCCTAATTACAAGTACGACATTTCGCTGAACACTTTACGCATGTGTCACAAAATAACTCAAAATTACAAAACTATATATACAATCAAAATCATATTTGCGCACTTGACTCCATACGCACTTTGCCAGTCTCGAGGTAGAGCTTGAGGTGGCACCACGTCAAAACTCGCTCCTAAAACTGCTATTGTGGGCAAGCAAAAGTGCCTAAAATTTCATGTTGATGAGAACGAGGATCCCATCCGCCATAGAGGAACTTGCATCATGATTTGGAAGGCTAATGGTGTGACGGACAAGGCTACATGCATACAACTATTCCCAACAACACTAAGGGATGTGACGATGGACTAGAATTTGAAGTTGGTAAATTTATTCAACACATTGAACGAATTGAAAGAAGCTTTTGAGGAAGAATTTCGCCTATTACTGATGATATTGAAATAATTGCAAAACTCTATAACACAAAACAAAAGAAGGATGAGGACGACAAATCGTAAAAACATCAATTGAAGGAATTGATCAACAAGATGGAAGTTAAGTTGGCAAATGGATTGAAGAAGCAATGGTTTTTGAATTGCCTTCTTTCCAAATCCTCAAAACAAGATAAAAGCGGTTCCACCAACGTCGTATCAAGAATCAATTTACAGAGCTCTCAATTTTGAAAGCAAGATGAAGACAAGGGTTGGGCATAGTCGGAACAAAGTGGCTCTAGCAGTGACAATAGTGACCGGAAGACAGGATCATCATTAGAGCACTCCAAAAAGATATGAACCACATGATGCACAAATTCAAAGAGGATGAAAATGAAAAGGAGAAACATGACATATGGTGTACAGAATGTCGGACTGAAGAACATACAAGTGCCAATTGCCCAAAACAAATTTATTATTCAATGGTTAAGTGCCATTCAATGACAAAAGCAAGCACCAAACATCGGCACTCTAGAAGGAAACAAAACAGAAGCCTACTACTTCAAAGAGTAGTGCAGATGCAACTAGTGGCAGCTATAGAAATAACTATCAAGGGACAAGAGATAACAGTCAACAGGGCACAAAAAATGAGAGTGCATCCAACACGATAAGGACCAAGAGGAATTTAAATTTACAATCAATTGCAATTGGAGGATAATATCCGCAAAGAGTGTAAGAAAGGAAGGAAAAAAATAAGTATCAATGCTAACATTCAGCTAATTAGACTAGTGGGATTCAAAAGTGTAAAACCAACACTAATAACACTAGGAATGGATGGCTAAAGAAACAAAATATGAACTGAGAATGACCATTATAAGGAACTGCTAAACTTGGATGAGGCAGCAAAATGGTCACAACAAGAGATGGAGGAATAGGATGCAATAGATTTTATCATTATTTCGCTACCCTAGCGCTGGTTTGTCATATCTTTTATCATGACCTCCCTGAAATTTGATACAGCATGGATCTAATTTTTTGGTGAAAATAAAGTGTTACTTCTAGTTACCTGCAATGAACCAACACAACATGCTTTGTTTTTCACTCTCATACAGACAAGTATCTATGCATTTTATTTGGCAACACTATCTATGATAGGTCTCCTTTTATATTGTACATCTTACAATTTTATCAGTATACAATACCAGCATTCATCAACAGAAAGCAAATATTTATTTAAGATTAGATCCAAGACATTTAAAAATTCTCACACATTGCAAAATGCATACCCATTCAAGCTGACTCTCTCCAAACTGTTAGAATGGCAAGACCATAGCTTCAAGAAGGCCTCCTCACTCTGGAAGAAAAAGCATAAAGATGAAAATGGAATTTGAGGAAGTTGTTGAGCTATAAGTAGTAAATAAATAAATACACACTTACAAAGAAAGCATGGCAGGTCTTTTTTTGGGGAAATAAATAACAGAAAAATAAAATAGTGTAATTAAGTTTTATGCATAATTAACTGATGACTTAAATAAACTAAATTTTTGTCATATATGTATGACAGAACTATTTGCCTCCATTTTCTTTATTTTGAGATGTGAGAATTTTCTTTTTTTCAGTGGCTTTACTATTTAACATTCTTTCGAGTTGCTTCCTACCTTCCATGTAGAAAACATACTAAATATTGGAATGACAAAACTTACTATATTTTTTTGGATTTCTCATAGTTCCAGTGATGTTTCTTGTCAATTTCAATTAATCTAAAACAGCTTCTTTAGTTACAAGAACACACCATTGAAGACTACTATAACAAAAAAATATGACTCTTCATTTGAAAAAAAATATTCCGAAAACATAGCTACAATCAAGACAAACAACAGATATCAATTGTCAATATAGATGTACAAAGACTTGCAGCTTTAATTGACCTTGAAGACTGTTAAAAATAATTGTGAAACCAAATTGTTAGGTTGATGATTTTTCAATTAATCTCTACCCTATGGCTTGTTAGATTGTTTTTATATTTCTTATTAAAATCAACTGAAGGATGAATGTCTGGCCATATATCCTATTCTCATCATGGCATTCAAATTAAGAAAACCATATGCATCAGAAGTTTGGCAAGTTGTCATGATGTCTTACATCCAATAATTTAGCTCTATCTAATGGTTTGTCAAATTGTTTTTACACTTTTTATAAAAATGACCTGAAGGATGAATGTCTGGTTATATATCCTATTCTCACCTCGGCATTCAAATTAGGAAAACCATAGGCATCGGAAGTTTGGCAAGTTGTCATGATGTCTTACATACAATACTTTAATCTTGTCGAATAGCTTGACATCCCATTTACTCGAAGACAAGAACAGCACCTTCAAGATCAGAAGAACGCTTTTATAAAAGTTACAATTTTCTGCCACTCTGACTGCCACAGCCATAAGTAAATTTCGAATCCTTGAAAATCTTAACCAAATTGAATTCTATGAATGTCTAGCCATATATCCTATTCTCATCTTAGCATTCAAATTAAGAAAACCATATGCATCAGAAGTTTGGCAAGTTGTCATGATGTCTTACATCCAATAATTAAGCTCTATCCAATGGTTTGTCAAATTGTTTTTACAGTTTTTATTAAAATGACCTGAAGGATGAATGTCTGACCATATATCCTATTCTCACCTCGGCATTCAAATTAGGAAAACCATAGGCATCAGAAGTTTGGCAAGTTGTCATGACATCTTACATACAATACTTTTGTGGAATAGCTTGAAGTCCCATTTACTCGAAAACAAGGACAGAACCTTCAAGATCAGAAGAAAGCTTTTATAAAAGTTACAATTTTCAGCCACTTTGAATGCCACAGCCATAAGGAAATTTCAGATCTTTGAAAATCTTAACCAAATTGAATTCATGTTTAAAAAACCAGGATTTTTTCCCCATTAAGCCATCCAATGCTGTCTAAGTTTCTAGTAACCAATAAAACCCTGTTCACATCTAATGTTCCTAGTTTTCTTCTTTTCATGTGTGTGTGAAGAGGAAATCAATGACTCAAGAAAATTAAACAAATTTAAAGTCTGTAAATGATCAAAATAGGTCAATAGGATTGTGTAGTACAACAAGGCAATGAAGGGTAGTACAACTGGCACACATCAAGGGCAAAAATTCAGATTCAAATTAAAATTAAAAAATAAAATGAAAAATAACAAAGGGGTGACCCTAACAAAGGAGAATCATTGTAAGCGCAAAAACCCACTAAGCTGAACTCCAAAAGATATAGCAACGAGGTAGAACAGTCAAATGGCTCACAAATTGCTATATCAAAAAAATAGTATCATGATATCATTCACAATACAAGATCCAATGTAATCTCAAAGGATTGACATCAAGGAATGCTCAAGGCTAAAAGAGTCGTATTGGCTAATGTGTTAAGGAGGTATTGTACAACTCCAAGGCAATCCATTAATATCCAAAGCCGAACCTCCAAAAGTAAAGAAAAAATTAGTGATGCATTGCTGCTCAAGAAGATCAATACATTGGTCAAGAGAACCAAAAGGCCTATAATACAAGCCAAAAGTGTCATGTTGTCTAAGTCAAGGGGGAGGAGGATAGACCATGCTTGCAATCCATTGAGAGGAGCACTACCTCACGAACCTAAATTTAACAATAAAACTGAATATAGTATCCAAAGGATGCTTAATCCCTCTAGTATCCAACATGGTATGAAAAAAAAACATGATCTTATGTAGTGCTCAACACCTTAGGGCAACCACCTCGTGAAGGAAGAGAGTGAGACATCTTTGACTAAGTAATGAAAGAAAGAAGAAAATGACCCCCTCAAAACATGATAAAAACACCCCCAGATCTCATTGTAGATATTGCATTTGAAGATGCTCCTCAATGATAGCATCATGAATGAAACAAACTATACAAGTCCCATCTACACAAGGAATGCAACGATCAATATCAACACATAATTGATGTGAGCAAATACTCAACTTGCCAAGGGCCTCGAGCCATGAGACCAAAGTTGCTAAAGAAAATCAGATCAAGTGAAAACATCATTTGGGACTTGTAAAAACTATCCAACATAAAAACTCTTTTGGGGCTAAGAGGTAGTGAGAAGGAGATTGAAGAAACCTAAATATACTACCTATGGCTCTAAATATCCTTGCAAACAGCCTTGTTAACCACATCATGTTGGAGAAGATTGGTGAGGTATTGAAGGAGTACCATAATAATAAAATTCCATCAAATTGGATATCAATAAATTAGATAAGTAAACTCATCTTGCAGCAACAACTTCCCTCTTTAATGATGCCCATTCAGGCTTTGATTAATCATCATGGATGAACAAGAGGACCAAGGATGGATGGCTCTCTTGTCCAAAAGCCAAGTCCCCCATATGTTGAAGTCTATGTAAACAAACGACAAGCCTAAAGATACTCTCAGGTTGAAGGAGTCGGGCTGCATATTCAAACTATAGAACACATTTTAATCTTTGACAATGGATCATATGTTGAAGCATTGTGGATTGGATTTACTCGAGTTGGGCCATGTTCTACCTCATAGCTCCAAGCCTTAGAACCATAGAGAGTAGTGGAATTAATAAGGGTATCAAAAAGAAATATCTTACAACGACATCTTCAAAATGGATTTAGAGCACTAGCACTCAAAAAAAGACAAACAATCACCCCTTGCAAGGACAAGACTGAACTACTTGCTTCAAGCTGAAAGATAAGCCCATAAATTAACCCCCATGTTGTGATCTTCAAAGGTCTTCTTTATAGAACAATCAGAATTTGAAGAGAGGATCCTTGATAATAACTTTACTTTTACTAAAGTTAGTCACAATGAACATCCATCCATTGAGTCAAATTTACCATTATAATTATAATAGTTGATATAATGTTAATGTCTACAAAAGGCCAAAATTGACCTAAGGGACTAGAAGGAAAACACAATGCAAAGCAAACCATTCAAAGTGCAGTTGCAACTCCTACAATCTCAAAACAAAACATAAACTAATTTTAGAAAAAAATACAATTAAGAAAACATTTAGAACAAGTCATCTACTCCATTGCCTTGTAGATTTTCCCATTACATCTACAACCCTATACTGATGTCACTTTCTGCTTAATTCTAAAGAAAGAACAAACTGAATGAAAGATGTGATTCTCTTGGAGAGCAATGTGGAAGCCAAGTCTTTGAACAAGCATTGGCAAAGATCAAACATCTCTAGAAAGAAGAGAGCCAAATATCTTTGATCCCCATATATCATAAAGGTCTGGAGACAACTGTGTGAATCTCTAAAAAGGCAAAAGACTCAACTTCTAGTCTCATAGTTAGAAAGCATTTGAACACAAATTGATCCTCATTTATGGTTCCAAGTAGCAAACTTGACATATGCTATGCACCTCAGGAATGTGATGCAATCTCTTTGTGAAGGTGGCGTGAACAAACTCTAGAATATGCCAACAAAACCCTCAAATTGCATGGTATTTGAAACCAAGAAAGGGCTGGATAATCCCATCTTCAAAGCGAAGATATGTATTCAAAGCTTCCAAAGAAAGAGGAACCTGAGGCTCCACCTATCTAGACAGTGTGTATGCTCTAAAGATCTCATCCTTGATACCTATTGTGTCCCTTTAGACTGCTCTGATGCATCTCTTTGAAAATCAT
Organism: Wollemia nobilis; assembly: GCA_028583015.1. Taxonomy (NCBI): domain Eukaryota; kingdom Viridiplantae; phylum Streptophyta; class Pinopsida; order Araucariales; family Araucariaceae; genus Wollemia; species Wollemia nobilis. Next base: position 3,950,874 of record JAQPPZ010017257.1, on the reverse strand, counting down.
AGAGAGAAAGTCCGTTCACATCAAAGCCTAGAAGTGTAGAGGCCTTGGCATACCATCCAAAAGAAGTCCCAAGATGTGCCATCTGCATAGAGGATTTGAATGCTTAATATGGGTATTTAAAGCAATCAATAGTAGATTTGCCCATCCGTATAGTCTTATGTATCATAGTCACCACTTGAAAGATCACAGCTGTAATGAGTAGGGCTTTGTCAAACTCAACAAAAATGATGTCCTAAGGAACTGATCTTTTGACACGAAGATGGTTATGGTCCCAAGTAATAAATTTCAATACAAATCCATCCTCAGTTATTGTTCAAAGTAGCAAATTTGACATATATGATGCATCTGAGGAATATGATGCAATTTCTATGTGAAGGCAGTGTGTACAAACTCTAGAATGTGCCAACAAAACCCTCAAATTGCACGGTATATGAAGCCAAGTATACCCAAGGGGTTGGATGATCACATCTTCAAAGTGAAGATATGCATTGTAATAGTGTTGACACTTCCAAAGAAAGAGAATCTTGGGGCTCCACCTATTTGAATAGAATGTATGCTCTAAATATCTCGTTGTTGTTACATAGATTGATCTCCTTTTTAGATAGCTCTGATGCATCAATTTGAAAATTATGTGGAGAAAGTCCATTCACATCAAAGCCTATCAAGCCTAGACGTGCAAAGACCTTGTATTACCATCCAAAGTAAGTCCCAAGATGTGCTACCTACACGGAGGATTTGAATGTTTAATATTAAGTATCTAAAGGAATCAATCATAGAGTTGTCCATAACATATAGTCCTATGTATCATAGTCACCACTTGAAAGATCACAATTGTAATGAGTGAGGCTCTGTCAAACTCAACAAAAACAATGTCCTAAGGAACTGATCTTTTGGCACGGAGATGTTTGCATAACATTGAGCTAAGCACTCTTGCTATTCAATAATGACCTGTTTCCCAAAGATAACGCTCTCAAGTCCTAGCACCATATAGGAGAGTAGGTATAATGAGTGAAAAAGGCGAATCTTTGTTCGAATATCCTCAAACTGAAGTTGAAAGCATTGTTTCTCAAGAGGGGTGAGGGTTATATACCCTTTGCTTAGCCTAGACTCAATTGGTAGCAAACTAAAGTGTGGACCAAAAAAAAAGGACCCCTAGATACACATATGAGGATACCATCTCAACACTCTAGAATCTACAAGTAAAGAAAACTAATTTAGCCTCTTGTTTTGAAGTGTTAAAGACCATACCTTCTGTTCTATCAAAATTTATCTGAAGATCATATGTATCATAAAAATATGCTAAGATATGTAGTTGTCTCTATAGAATTTCCTCTAAGTATAACATTAAAATGATATTATAAACAAATAAAAGAATAATAGTGCATGCAATATATAATAAGTAATCATTGTGCCTTGGCTACATGACCTGATTTCCTCAAGCTCATCTATACAAATACCAAAAAGTGTAGGGAAAAGCAAACAGCCATATTTAAAACCAATGGTGTTTCACGTCAACATTTGTACATACTTTGCCAACAATGGACTCACATGGTGTTATAACCAGTAATATCACTAAATTTGAAAGACCCAATGCCCTGAACCTATCAATGAGTGAATGTCAAAGACCAATGTCAAAGCCTTGTCAGAATCTACAAAAATATAGTAAACTTTGGGTCTTGTTGCCCGCCTCCTCAATTAGCCTTTTCAAAGAACCAAACCTAAGAAGGCATATATAATCTTAAACAATACATACAAGGTAAAGTAGAAGTTTCCTTGTTACCAAAATGAGTTATGACTCAGCTAAAACCTAATGCATAACCTTTATAATTATAAACTCAATAGAAGATAATTTAAAGAGATAAAAATCTTGGACAAAACCACTAACCTGCTAAAGCTTCTATTTGTGTGCAATATTGTCATTGGTAACATCATGGCTTATTCCAAGTAATTGTAAGTAGCATAAGCCCATTAAAAGCTGAAAATTAGATACATGCCTACCTATAACTTTTGGAAAACACCTTGTCCCTTAAATTTTCATACCGAACTTATAACACAATATGGAAAAATGAGATCAGCATAACATTAAAAACTATATCTAATCTGTTTTAAAGATATTTCCCATTGTATCATATTCCTATGCAGTTTTACATGCCTCTATTTTCTCCAACTATTAACGAATACAAATTTGGATTTCAATCCACTTAACTAGTCCCTACTCTATCACAAGATCCAACGAATGTATTAAAAATGTTCAAATTCTGGTGATTTTCTACCTTAGGCAAACATGAAATATCATATATATAATACCTATACTTTTCTCATTTCTATCTTTCATTTCAACATCTACTTGATTGCATTCTACCTTTTTAAAAGGTAAAGATTGAAATAAAACAATTACTGAAAATATTAAAATAAAGGGGAAATTACTTTAAGGCAACTTTAACAATCCACGCATTTGACGGTGACCTTTTAGGGGCAAGGCTTTAAGTCCAAAAATGCCCCCAAAAAACCTTTTTTTAAATCCTCAACAAGGGCATAACTTTGTGCTCAGGACTCATTTTTTATCCATTCAAGAAGTGTTGGAAAGCTTAGAGGGAGAACAACAATTTCAACAGGCAACCCTAACAAGGTTGGCAGCAACTGCATGTAAAAATGCTTTGGACGCCCTCAAAATACAAAACAAAATATTTACTAAAAATAGTAGTTTTCTATTTATAGATTTTTGAAGCCAAAATGCATCTCTAACCATTTTGACACATCAATAGTAGACAAAACACAAAAGAACAAGTCATATGTATGAAATTTCATTTAACATGCAATTTCCAACTTGAAGTTGAATCACCACATTTTCATATGGGTGACCTTCTAACTCATAGAAGGTGAACCACCACATTTCCATGTGGGTGACCTTCCATATTCAATATGGTGGATTTCCAACACACCAAAAATATTGTATAAAGAGAAATGCACCCCTAACTGTAAAAGGATAAGTAATGGATGCAATGTTATAGCCTCACATCTCTTCTTAGAGATTGCTTGCATTGTACTCTATTTTCTAAGCAATAAAATAATTTTGTTATTTTGCTTATATATTTATGTTTTGATTTGTTATACTCTGTTATTTCTAAATTGCTCTCCTTCTTGATTTACCTTAACTCAAAATTCTGAGTTTCGGATCAGTAGTATCAAAGCAGTTTGTCTTTCGAGCATATGTCCATAAACACAAGAACAACATATCAAAGGTTTGGGTATCAAACGCAAGATTTATTTGACTACTTCCCTTGTCATTTCAAACAATCGCAAATGGGAACTAGAAGGAATGACACCAAGACAGTCAATCCTTTCAAGGAGATGTTGAATGAAGCCCTCGTGAAATAGATAAATGAGATGATGGATCAATTTGCTCAAATTCTTCAATGGCTCCCTACTGCAAATTCTACAACCTCCTTCACACAACCTCTCAATGCCCTAGCACCATTCAACACTCCCACACCTTTTAAAGTGCAAGTGAATATTGATATTCCTAATTTTGAAAGAAAAATTAATGTTGATGCCCTATAAAATTGGTTGGATCAGTTATCTTCATACTTCTCTGTAAATAAATTCACCGATGGTAAGAAGATCACTTTTGCACTTTTGAAAGCTTTATTACCTATTTAAAATTGGTGGGAAGCACATTATAACGGTGTCAAGGAGGAGAATGAAGATGAGAAAGCAGTGTTCACATGAGATTATTTCATGGAGGTTGTCAAGGAAGAATATTATCCCCTCGGAGCCCATGAAACCTAATATATACAACAACAACATTTGTGTTAAGATAATATTGATGCTTTCCATTCCATGGCAGCAAAACTAAGTATTCAAAATACAAAAAGGCATTGAATTCTCAAGTACCGTAGTAGGCTACAATGGCACATTCTACAGTACATAGACCTCTTCAAATTCAAGACATTGGGAAAGGCATACAAACTCATTGTCAAAATGGAGCAAAAGCACAAAAACAAAAAACAGAAAGGAGGAGAAAGAAATAACAACCACCAAAACACTAATACCACCCAAAGAAAGGCAAGAATGATAATCCAAAGAATCAAAACAAAGAGTGTCAGTCCCAAAATTAGAACTAGAAGCAGAAAAAAGACTTCCAAGAAAAGAATCCCCCGAAAACCAAGACTTGCAAATGGTACAATTATCACAAGAGCAACTGACATTCGAGGGTTAAGCATCGAGCAATTTAGTCGATGCTTGCTAAGTTGCAACCCTCTACATCCACTGCAACACCACTTCTACATCCACAAGCTGAGGATAGAGGAAAGCAGGTTATGGAAGTTGAACCAAATCTAACCATCACCACCACGCATATTGTTAGAGTAAATCACTATATAAAATATAGAAAAGCAATTATAGTGTTTCAAACTTTAATAGCAAAATTAACAAAATAAGACAAACACACAGTAGAAGAGAACGATTTTAACGTGGTTCACCCAATGTGGGTTACATCCACCAAGAATTTTCAGTCCTTTCTTTCTCAATCCAAGCAATAGAGGGTTACAACCTACAGCAAACATCTGCTGTAATTTCCTCTCTATATTTACAAGGAATCAACACAGAAAAATTTCATTGTATACTCTGTTTTTACTCACAACTATATATAAGAAAAAACAGAAAAAAAAAAACTGTTTTTCTTAATACATTCCAAGATTAACACTGAGTTCCCAGCACCTAATTTTGGGATAAAAACAAAAAAACTTTCCCTGGCTGTCCTGTTGTAAATCCGGAAACTTTCTTTGGTAGACTAACAGACTATAAATCTGAAAACTTTCCCTGCCCGTCCTGCAGTAAATCCAGAAACTTTCTCTGTTTAGCCTCCTCATAATTAGGCTCCATTCCTAACAATCTCCCACTCGGAGACTAATTCCATTGCACCATACTGCAACCAAGGACTGAAAAATTCTCATCATGGCCTTTTATTCCTTAAGGCCAACTGAAGTTGAGCAAAAGCTCAACTTTTCTCTTGACACCACTTTTGTAAGCATGTTAGCAAGATTTTGTGATGTGTGAACTTTCCCTAATTTCAAAGATCCATCTTCCACTACTGATCTAATGAAATGATACCTGAGTTTGATGTGTTTAGTTTTTGAATGGAATGCCGAATTCTTCGCAAGGTGTATAGCACTCGGCTATCACTCCACAACCTATTATCCTTTTGCTTCTTCCCCAGCTTCTTCCATTAGTCTTTGCAACCAAACCATCTCTTTGCTTGCTTCTGCAGCAACAACATATTCAACTTCAGTGGTTGAAAGGGCAACTACGTGTTGGAGTTTAGAAATCCAACTAACCGCTCCTCCTCCTATAGTAAAGATGTAGCCGTAGTGCTCCTTCCACCATCAAGATCACCTGACATATCAGAATCTACAAAACCTTTCAAGCATATATTAGAGCCTCCAAAATTCAAAGAATAATTTGAAGTTCCTCTCAAGTACCTGAGTATCCATTTTACCGCTTGCCAAAGTCCTTTTCCCGGATTACTCATAAATCTACTCACTACTCCCACTGCGTGGGCAATGTCTGGTCTTGTACAAACCATTGCATACATCAAGCTTCCAACCGCTGATGCATAGGGAACCTTAGCCATATGCTCTTGTTCCTTTTGTGTCTTGAGACACAAATCTTTGGTGCGTTTGAAATGCTTTGCCAATGGAGTAGCAACAAACTTTGCATTGTTCATGTTGAATCTCTTAAGCACTTTTTCAATGTATTCAGCTTGTGACAATTTTAGAGTGTGACTCTCCTTGTCTCTTGTTATCCTCATACCAAGGATTTGTTTGGCTTCTCCCAAATCCTTCATGGCAAAGGATTTAGCCAACTTCTTCTTGAGCATGTTTATATCTTGCATATTTGTTCCTGCAACCAACATGTCGTCCACATACAATAGCAAAATAACATAGTTACCATTTCCAGTTTGCTTAAAATATACACAGTGATCACTTTGACATCTTTCAAACCTTTGATTAGCCATGAACTTATCAAATTTTAAATACCACTGTTTAGGAGCTTGTTTTAACCCATACAAGCTCTTTTTCAGTTTACATACCCAATCCTCTTTACCTTTCACCTGAAAGCCTTCTGGTTGGTGCATATAAATTTCCTCCTCCAAATCACCATGAAGAAATGTTGTCTTCACATCCAATTGCTCCGGATACAAATTTTCTATAGCTATAAGACTCAAAATAGCTCTAATAGAGGTCATTTTTACAACTGGAGAAAAAATCTCATCAAAATCAATACTTTTTTTCTGAGCGAATCCCTTGACCACTAGTCTTGCTTTGTATCTCTTATGCCCTTCATTCTCCTCTTTAATCTTGTACACCCATTTATTGGTCAAAGCTCTTTTACCTTTGGGTAGCTCAACCAAATCCCAAGTTTGGTTGTGGAATAAAGAGTCCATTTCTTCATTCATTGCAAGCTCCCACTTATTCTTGGTATCCATCTGTAATGCTCCCTGAAAACATTCTGGCTCACCAGCATCAATATACAAAACATAATCAGAGAAACATTGAGGAATTCTACTTATCCTGGTAGATCGTCTAACAACACTTTCTGGAGATTGAGGTGCTTGTTGCTGCTGTTGTACATTTTGATCTTCTACCACTTTTGGAGTTACCTTTTCTATGTGTCCATCAAGGTCTATGTATTCAGTATTTTCCTCTTTCTGTTTCTTTCCCTGCAACCAATCTTTATACAAGCTTTTTTCATTAAATATGACATCCCTACTTCTAATGACTTTCCGGTTATCACAATCCCATAATCTGTAACCCAAGCCATCAATACCGTAACCAATAAAATAGCACTTTTGGGCCTTAGCATCTAACTTATTTATGTTCTCTTTGTCTATATGCATAAAAGCCTCACATCCAAATACCTTAAGGAAAGAATAATTTACTGGTTTACCTATCCAAAGCTCTTCCGGAATTCCTCCATCCAAGGCACTAGATGGTCCTCTATTAATCAGATATACTGCAGTATCAACAACATGAGCCCATAAAAATAATGGTAAGCTTGCATGTATTCTCATGCTCCTAGCACGCTCCATGATGGTTCTATTCATTCTTTCTGCAACCCCATTTTCTTGAGGTGTTCTTGGAACTACCTTGATTCTTCTAATTCCATTTTTAGAACAAAACACATCAAATTCTCTACTGCAATATTCTCCACCATTATCCGACTTTAGACACTCTAACATTTTTCCAGTTTCATTTTCAACTAATGCTTCCCAATTCTTGAAGGTATTAAAAACATCACTTTTATTCTTAATGCAATATATCCATGTTTTCCTTGTTGCATCATCAATAAAAAGTACATAGTAAGAGGAACCTCCAAGAGAAGTTACCTGAGCTGGGCCCCAAACATCTGAGTGCACAAGCTCCAATTTCTCTTTCTTCCTTTCCTTGCCATCCTTGGGAAATCTAACTCTCTTTGCTTTACCATAAACACAATCCTCACAATATGAATAGATAAAACATAAAAATACCAAGGGAGGAATGGAGGAGAGGAGCAGCGGAGGAAGTTTGAAAGTTTCGGGCGGGAACAGCAGAGAAGGCACGGAGGGTTTGGGAAGGAACCTCGAGAAGGAATCAGGCGAGGATCCGGAGGGAAGGGAGGCCTTCGGCGACAGGTGGGGCTGCCCAAAGAGGGCTCGACCCTCCTCAAAAAGATCCGGACAAAGGGACCCAGAAGGGCGATGCGGGTCCCAGAGGAGGCCGGTCCTTTGCGGAAACTGTTAAGGGGAGAAAGAGTGATTTCCTTTCACTCCCGCCCCTCATTCCGGTGAATAATAGGATAATGGCTCCTACTGCTTCGATGGGTCCTTTTTTATCCATGGAAGAGTTTTCTTTAGTGGGTAAGTTTTTGGGTGGAAGGCCGGATATAGAGACTATACGATCCTGGGCTCTATCCAAATGGAGAACGGTGGGGAGTATGGAGGTTGTTGCCCTGTCCAGGGGGTTTTTCATCATAAGATTTAATAACAAGGAGGATGTGAACCACCCTGTTCTAACTGGAGGACCCCGGTTTTTAGGGAAACACAATCTATTCCTCAGGAAGTGGGGGGAGGATTTCGACCCTAAAAAATAGAATATCAATATTGCCCCTATTTGGGTTCGACTTCCTAACCTACCAGCTCAGTTTTTCAACGAGTATTGGCTGCAAGGCATCGCCAGAGCGATTGGAGAACTGGTTTCCATAGATCATGCAACCTTGGCTAGGACAAGGATGACACATGCAAGAATATGCGTCAACGCTAATTTAGACTCTGAGCTGCCAAATATTGTGGAGCTAGGGTACGGCAACTACCTAAGAAAACAGGCGGTGGAATATGAAAACAGGCCAGCTTTTTGCCCTGAGTGCAAAACCCAAGGCCATTTGCAAAATCAGTGCCCTAATCTAGCAGCTAGAAGAGAAAACCAAAGGATGGAAGGCAAACGAGCAAATGAGAAAGGGTTTCCTAGGAACCTCCCTCTAAAAGGAGGCCCTGTGGGCAAAGGAGGGTTTAGGCCATCTAAAAATAACCACATTTATTAAGAGAAGACAAAACAAGGGGTAGGGCAAGGTCAGAGCAAAGACAAGCAACATCTCACCGACGAACAGGAAAATCAGGTAAGCCCTAAAATTCCAAGCTCAAATAAGTTCAAAATTTTAGATGATCTAATGGTAGAAGGGGAGAGTGAGGAATTAGAGGAAGGAAACCTGCAAGGTGAAATCCCTGAAACCCTAGAATCCCCATCAAGGGCGGGTCCTACAAACCCCATAACCAAGAACCCCTCAAGCCCCCAGGGAGGGGTAAGGCAAAATCCCAGAGAATATAGAAAACGGGTGGAGGAGATAGAGTCTTCGAAAACAGACCTTCCCAACATCATAGCCAGAAGCCCGTCAAACCATCTAGAAGGTTCAATACAAAAATCAGGAGAATACAGGAAACAGATGGAGGAGTTAGAATCAAGGATTGAGGTGGTAGAAATGAATGATTTTGAGGAATGCGTTAGTCCGGTTCTACAACAGATAGTTCATCCACCTTTTAGCCCCAAGCAGACCAGGAGTACTACTAAGTCACCTATTGACTATGGAAGTGAGAGAAAGAAGGGGAGGATGTCAAATGCAGAGCACAACAGAATGAGGACTGACAATGAGATTGCTAGTGGCAAACATAAAACACTGATACAACAAGTTATCCCGGGGCATGAAGATAACAAATCAGGAAAACCTCCTCAAGGGAGGGGGAAGGGGAAAAACTCTAAACAATCTAAATGAAGGTTCTCTCATGGAATGTGAGAGGCCTCAATGGCCGACCCACTCAGAGGGTGGTTAGCTCGTTAAGAAGGCAATACAATCCAACAATTTTGATGCTGCAAGAAACAAAATTAGACGAAGCCCAGTCAAAAACAATAGCAAAAAAGATGTGGAGTCAAGGGGACATGGTGTACAAACCGGCTAGAGGAACTTCAAGGGGGCTCATGGTTCTTTGGGATCCTCGGGTGGTGGAAGGCAGCATTATCCAAGATGATGACAGGGTGCTGAGTGTTTTTTTCCATGATATTGACAACAATAGATCGTGGATCTTCTCAAATGTCTATGCTCCCAATTCTGTTCAAGGGAGAGCTTCTTTGTGGGAGTACCTCGGTAAACTGGGTGATGCTTTCCATGACATCCCGTGGGTGGTGGCAGGCGACTTCAACACGCCATTATACCCCTCGGACAAAAAGGGTGGAACAGGGCTCCCAACCAAAAGTATGGAAGACTTCAATGACTTCGTAAACTCGAACCAACCGATGGATGTGAGGCTAAGAGGAGCCAAGTATACTTGGAGCAACAGGCGAACAGGAAGCCAACTTATCCAGGAAAGACTTGACAGGTTTTTCTTATCAAAGGAGGCAATTGCTAGGTTTGGAGACTCTACTCTGCAAACTCTTCCCAAAATTTCCTCTCGATCACAATCCCATCCTTTTGGAGGTTCCAAAGTCAAACTCCTTCAAAAAACCTTTTCGATTCCATTCAATGTGGATCAGGCACCCGGAGTTAAAAGAAAATATTTCCAGATGGTGGCAACAACCCTTTCAGGGAAGTTCAGGTTTCAAACTTGCTCAAAAGCTGAAATTAGTAAAGGATAATCTTAGAACTTGGAATAAGGAGGTTTTTGGGAACCTGTTTGAGAACAAGAAACAAGTGGGAGAAAGGTTGCAGGTCATTGACAACTCGATACAAAATGGTATCGGTGATGAAGCTACTAGGAAGGAGGAGCAAGCCAAGCTTTCAGAATATCACAATATTTTGGCTTGTGAAGAGATATACTGGAGACAAAAATCCAGGGCGTTATGGCTAAAGGATGGTGACTTGAACTCAAAGTTCTTTCATGTCACAACCTTGAGGAACAAAAGTAATAACAAGATCAGAGAGTTGACCAAAGCTGATGGATCCAAAACCCAGGATTTGATTGAGATCAGAGAGGAAGCAATTGCTTATTTCAGCTCCCTTCTCGGGGATGAATCCCAGTGTATAGAGGAAGCCAAGGACACTCTCCTCCAGTTCATTCCTAGCTTGGTTGATGAGGCCATTAATGGTAAGCTTCTTGCTCCCTTCACTGATGAAGAAATCAGAAATGCTTTGTTTAGTATGGAACCTGAGAAGGCCCCTGGCCCTGATGGGTTCCCTCCTCGGTTCTTCCAAGTTTTCTGGGATATTGTGGGAGAGGATGTCATTTCTGCTATCAAAGAGTTTCAGGCTTCAAAACATATCCCGAGAGGGTTCAAGTCCACCTTTATAGCCCAGATTCCTAAGGGCCCAACACCGGAGACAATGGCAGATTTCAGACCGGTTAGTTTATGTAACGTATCCTACAAGATCTTAACAAAAGCCATTGCTAACAGGATGAAAGAAATATTGCCCCTCATTATTGACCCTGGTCAAGGAAGCTCAGTTCGGGGAGATCAATTGTGGATGGTGCGATCACAGTCCATGAAGCTCTGCACTCTGCTAGGCAAACCAACAAGGAGGTCTTTGCCCTAAAGCTTGATATGAATAAAGCTTTTGACCGCATTAACTGGGATTTTTTGACGGCTGTTCTTCTGAAGTTCGGCTTTCATCCTCTATGGGTCAGGCTGATAAAAGAGTGCATATCCGAACCTTGGTTCTCAGTTTTGGTCAATGGCACGACAGCTGGGTATTTCCAGAGCCATAGGGGGCTCAGACAAGGAGATCCGATTAGCCCAATGTTGTTCATTATAGTAGCAGAGGCATTAGGTAGAACTATTAAAGCAGCATGCACTGCTGGATTAATTTCGGGGATTAAAGCCACCTCTCTCACCAACCCAGTTACTCACCAACAATTTGTTGATGACACTCTGATGTTGACCCAGTCGTCGGTGGTTGAAGCCGAAGGATTAAGCACATTCTCCAACTCTACGAGGATGCGGCGGGACAGAAGGTGAACTTCAACAAGAGTAAGCTTTACTTCCTCAACACCCCAATTCGGAGACAAGCCGAATAGCAGAGATTTTGGGATGTTCGATAGCGACTCTTCCTACCTCTTATTTAGGCCTTCCCCTTTTCTATGGTTCTCCGAGAGAATCTATGTGGGATAGAGTGGTAGAAAGAATCCAAAAGAAACTGGTTGGATGGAAAGGACATTTTTTATCTCGAAGCCGAGAAACTTACTCTCACTAAGGCATCCTTACAGAGCATTCCGGTTTATTTTCTATCTGTGTTTAAGGCCCCAACCAGAGTATACCAAAAAATTGAACAGCTCCAAAAGAATTTTCTCTGGTCTGGGTCAGAGGAAAAACAGAGGATCCACCTTGTGGGCTGGGGCAAGGTTTGCAGGCCGAAAGAAAACGGGGGGCTAGGACTGAGAAGAGTTGCTCACCTAAACACAGCCTTGCTAGCCAAACAAGCTTGGCGTCTCATTAACAATGAGGAGAATGAGTGGACTGCCATAATTAAAAGAAAATATCTTCAAGATACCGAATTCCTAAATGACACGGTGCACAGTAGAGGTTCGGCGTTCTGGAATGCAATCTTAACAAGCAGAGAGGTCATAAAGAAAGGCCTAAGATGGGTTCTAGGTAACGGGCAGAAGATCAGGTTTTGGGATGACAGGTGGGCCAAGGATGAAGCTTTATCTCAGGTTCCTCACCTAGCGAGGATCAAAAGAATCATAGAGGATCTCATAGGAAGGAAAGTAGTTGATTTCATGAGACAGGACAGAGGAAGGCTTATTTGGAAACAGATAAGGATTCAAGGATTTGAAGCTGAATCGAAGAAATCCAAAGCATCCTACATCAACAATTCATTTCTATGAGACCAGAGCAGGATCATGTAATATGGGCAGCTACCGAAAATGGGCAGTTCTCAATCAAATCTGCATACATGCTAATGTTAGATATCGAGGACCCCACACTCCGCATACACTGGTGTGGGTCAAAAATCTTATTCCTAAAGTTGCAATGTTCTCGTGGTCGGTGATCCAAGGCAGGATTCTTACTATTGACAACTTGATAAGGAAAGGTATGATAGTTGCTAACCGCTGTTTTTTGTGCAGGGCCAATTGGGAGTCCACCCTCCATATTTTCCTTGAATGCCCGGTCTCTCTGAGTATCCTCAATGGGTTATTTCAAGCCTTTAGCATTTGCTGGGTCAGACCAGCCACCATCATTGACCTCTTCCACCAATGGCCAAATCCCTTTGTTAGCCTTAGGCTGAGGTTTTTTTGGAAGATTTGTCTCCATCATTTTCTTTGGCAGGTTTGGCTAGAAAGAAACCATAGAGCTTTCCATGAGTCGAGCCATGATGTCACCTCCATCACCAATAAGATTCTTACCTTCGCCCGTGAAAACGTCAGCCTTATTCCTCATGAAGCTCGAAATCCTTCCCCCTGGGAGAGGCTGATCGCTCAATCCTTAAATATTACTCGGGCGAGAAACCCGTGTCTACCAAGGTCAATCCCAGATTAGATGTCAAGTGGAAACCGCCCCCGGTTGGTTGGTTCAAGCTCAACTTCGATGGGGCCTCTAAAGGTAACCTTGGCAAAGCAAGGGCTGGAGGAGCCATGAGAGACCATCAAGGCAAGTTGGTGATGGCCTTTTCTGAGCAGCTGGGAACAAGGACTAACAACGAGGCGGAAGCAAGAGCGTTATGGAGGGGTCTTCAGTTGGCTCAGGAGATTGAAGGTAAACTAATTATCGAAGGAGATTCGATGCATGTCATAAACCTTCTCAACAATGGGAAAAATCCTCCGTGGCGGATTAAGACTGTCATCGAAGAGGCTAGGATCCTCTACCAAGCCAGGAATGATCGGAAGGCCCAACACGTGTTTAGGGAAGCAAATAAAACAGCTGATATCTTGGCCAATATAGGGGTGGAAGCCGATGGGCTGGTCACTTGGGAACATGGGGTCCCAAGTGATGTGGACAAAATTATTCAAAATGATCGCCAATGATGATGAAACTGTGGGGATCGAAAAAGGGAGAGGAGTTTCATTTTTGTTTTGTCAGTATTGCTTCGGTCCTTCTTGTGACGGCTTTAGTTTTCTTTGCAACGGGGGAAGGATCCAGGTGGCATGGTGGCCTCATGTTATGGGGTTAGGGGCAAAGGCAGCTGCCAAGGACCGATGTCGCGATTTCGCGACATGTCGTAGTTTAAGGAAAAGCAAAATACAGCAAGAAAGAAAAAGTGTCGCGATATCGCGACATGTTGAGCAAGAAAGAAAAAGTGTCGCGATATCGCGACATGTTGAGCAAGAAGGAAAAAGGGTCGCGATTTCGCGACATGTTGAGCAAGAAAGAAAAAGTGTCACGATTTCGCGACATGTTGAGCAAGAAGGAAAAAGTGTCGCGATTTCGCGACATGTTGAGCAAGAAAGGAAAAGTGTCGCGATATCGCGACATGTTGAGCAAGAAGGAAAAAGTGTCGCGATATCGCGACATGTAGAGCAAGAAGGAAAAAGTGTCGCGATATCGCGACATGTCGCATTTTCGACCAAAAGAGAAGAGAAAGAGTAAGAAGGAAAAAGTGTCGCGATATCGCGACATGTTGAAAAAAAAAGACATGTCGCATTTCGCGACCAAAAGAGAAGAGAAAGAGCAAGAGGGAAAAGAAGAAGGAAAAGTGTCGCGATATCGCGACATGTCGCATTTTCGCGACCAAAAGAGAAGAGAAAGAGTAGGAAGGAAAAAGTGTCGCGATATCGCGACATGTCGCATTTTCGCGACCAAAAGAGAAGAGAAAGAGTAAGGAGGCGAAAGTGTCGCGATATCGCGACATGTTGGATTTTCGCGGGCAAAAGCCAAGAAAAGGAGCAAGGAGGCGAATGTGTCGCGATATCGCGACATGTTGCCTTTTCGTGTCCAAAAGCAACAAAAGAGGACAAAGAGGCAGAAGTGTCGCGATGTCGCGACATGTCGCATTTTCGACATGTCGCAGTTTCACGATCCAGAGCAAATGAAGGAAAAGACTCAAGGACGACGCGATTTCGCGACTTGTCGATTCTTCGCGGCTGGAAGCGGCAAGAGAACAAAACGGGAAACGAATGTCGCGATTTCGCGACATGTCTCAGTTTCACGACAGGCAGTGGCAAAGGAGCAGAACGAAGGCAGATTGTCGCGATTTCGCGACAGGTCTCATTGTCGCGACATGTCGCATTTTCGCGACTATCCAGAGCAAATGAAGGAAAAGACTTAAGGACGTCGCGATTTCGCGACATGTCGCACTTTCGCGGATGGAAGCGGCAAGAGTGCAAAATGGGAGACGAATGTCACGATTTCGCGACATGTCTCATTGTCGCGACATGTCGCATTTTCGCGACATGCAGCGGCAAAGGAGCGGAACGAAGGCAGAATGTCGCGATTTCGCGACATGTCTCTTTTTCGCGACAGGTCGCATTTTCGCGACTATCCAAAGTAAAATATGGAAACGACTTAAGGACGTCGCGATTTCGCGACATGTCGCATTTTCGCGGCTGGAAGCAGAAAGAGTGCAAAATGGGAGACGAATGTCGCGATTTCGCGACATGGCTCATTTTCGTGACATGTCGCATTTTCGCGACTTATAGCGGCAAAGGAGCAGAACGAAGGCAGAATGTCGCGATTTCGCGACATGTCTCATTTTCGCGACATGTCACCGTTTCGCGACTCTCCAGAGCAAATGAAGGAGAAGACTTAAGGACGTCGCGATTTCGCGACAGGTCGCATTTTCGCGGTTGGGGCAGCAAGAAAGCAATGCGGTGGGCCGCTGCCTGTGTTCTAAGGTGTTTGTAAATATGTGTAAGGGGTTGTGCTCTTTCTTGGCAGGGTGGCCTCAGAAGGGTACTAGTAGCGAAGGACAGACTGTCCCTATTGAGGTTTTGATCCGTAATAGCATAGTGCTGATTTTTGTAAAAGGTTTTGGGTCAACCCGGAAAACCCGGATGTAATGAAATTGTACCTTAATTACCAAAAAAAAAAAATAAACACAATCCTCACAGAATTCCAAATCAATCTCTTTTAACTTAGGCAATAACTTTCTTGAATGTAAAATTTCCATACCTTTTCCACTCATATGGCCAAGTCTTTGGTGCCACAAAGATGCACTCTCACCTGTAGAAACTAAATTCATGGAGTAGTGAGAAAAATCAGTAAGTAAATAAAGAGTACCCACCAATTTACCTCTAGCTACTATCAATGAACCTTTAGTAACTTTCCAAGCATTTTCTCCGAATGCAACCGTGTATCCTTCACCATCAAGCTTACTTGCCGATATAAGATTTCTCTTTAAATCTGGTATGTGTCTCACCTCCTTAAGAGCCCATTGACATCCATTTGGGGATTTAATCAAAATCTTTCCAATACCCACGATTTTACATGGTTGGTCATTTCCCAACAAAACCTGTCCATAATCTCCAGAAACATAATCTATGAAGTATTCCTTATGTGAGGTAGCATGGAATGAAGCACCACTATCAGTTACCCAATAATCAGTATTTCTATCAAGAGATAAGATTAAAGCATCTTGTAGAATTTGTCCGGTAATATTGGCTTCTGAAGTGTTACCATTATTATCATTACCTTCATTTCCATCACCCATTCTTTGCCAACGGTCCTTCTTGAGATGACCCTTTTTGCCACAGTGACAACATTGTAGCTTTCCTTTTCCACGTGATTTGGATCTGCCTTTGGATTTGCCACGATGTGAACTCTTGCCTCTTTCTCTTCCTCTTCCTCTATTCTCAACAGTTAAGGCGGTGCTAGATGATTCTCCTGTGGTTTTTCTTCTCATGTCCTCACTGAGTATCACACCAACCACATCATCAAATTCTAATTTATTTGAACTCGAAGCCGAGTTACTTACCGCCATTACCAAACTGTTCCAACTTTCCGGAAGAGAGCATAAGATTAATAAGGCCCTAATCTCATCATCAAAATCCAATCCTACTGAATGCAATTGATTAGTGACAGTATTAAATTTATTTAAATGATCTTGCACAGATCCTCCTTCACTCATTTTCATGTTAAATAACCTTTTCATTAAGAATACCTAATTTGATGTTGATGGTTTCTCATACATCTTGGCCAACTTATCCATGACTCCCTTGGTAGTCTTTTCATCGGAGATGTTGAAGGCTACGATGGCTCCCAATCACAGCCTCACAATACCCAATGCCTTTCTATCAAGAAGACTCCACTCCTCATCAGACATAGTTGAAGGTCTCTCTGTTTCCCCCTCAAGAAGTAAGTAAAGATCCTTCTGGTACAAGTAATCCTCCATCTGCATCTTCCAGAATTGAAAGTTCTAGCCATTGAATTTTTCAACTCTAAACCTCCCTTCTTCCGCCATTGCTCCCACTTGATCCAGAAATTCTCCTTTTGTCAAGTGCACCCAACAAAACCTCGCTCTGATACCACTTGTTAGAGTAAATCACTATATAAAATATAGAAAAGCAATTATAGTGTTTCAAACTTTAATAGCAGAATTAACAAAATAAGACAAACACACAGTAGAAGAGACAACGATTTTAACATGGTTCACCCAATGTGGGTTACATCCACCAAGAATTTCCAGTCCTTTATTTCTCAATCCAAGCAATAGAGGGTTACAACCTACAGCAAACATCTGCTGTAATTTCCTCTCTATATTTACAAGGAATCAACATAGTAATTTTCATTGTATACTCTGTTTTTCCTCACAACTATATATAAGAAAAAACAGAAAAAAAAAAACTGCTTTTCTTAATACATTCCAAGATTAACACTGAGTTCCCAGCACCTAATTTTGGGATAAAAACAAAAAAACTTTCCCTGGCTGTCCTGTTGTAAATCCAGAAACTTTCTCTGGTAGACTAACAGACTGTAAATCTGGAAACTTTCCCTACCCGTCCTGCAGTAAATCCAGAAACTTTCTCCGTTTAGCCTCCTCATAATTAGGCTCCATTCCTAACACATATTGCACTAGAGGGGTCACCAGAAGAGTTACAAGAGCAGGAACACTTGTTTCACTCACAAATATAGGTCAAGGATAAGCCATTACATTTCACTATTGATAGCAAAAGTCAAAAGAATTTGATTTCTACTCAGATTGTGAAGGATTTTAATCTTCCTATCACACCACACCCACAACCATACAATGTTGGATGGTTACAACAAGGGAGAGATATTCACATCACTCAACAATGTCTCCTCTTTTATGCCATCAAACCCTTGAAAAATGAAATTTTGTGTAATGTTGTGCCCGTGGATGTTTGTGATGTGATTTTGGACCAACCATTCATATGGAAGAGGCATGGTGTGTATGAGTTTAGGCCCCAGAGTGTAATGCTTCAAGATACTACAAGTATCTCCTCCTACCTGTAGTATCAAGAAACAATACAAGAAGATGATAGCCAAAACAACAAAATTCATTATGTTGATGATCAAGTCGTGAAGTAAGAGGAGGACCTTTGCTACATTGATCGTGGGCTCTACATATCAGAAGCATACAGAACTAATTATAGCGAAATGTGATGACTTGTTCAAGTCACCAATGGGGGTTCCACTTCATTGTGAGGTTAACCATTATATTAATTTAGTTCCTAGTTCTCCTTAGCCTAATGCACCTGTTTATTGAAGATCAATCCTTGAAAATGATCAAATCAGAGGCAGATCCAAGAATTGATTCAAAAGGGGAATATCAAACCAAATGCTTCACCATCTAGCAGTCCAATTGTCTTGTCTCCAAACAAATATGGAATGTGCTTCACCATTGTTACATCAATCGTGGGCTCTACATATCAGAAGCAGATGGAACTAATTATAGCAAACTATGATGACTTGTTCAAGTCACCAACGGGGGTTCCACTTCATTGTGAGGTAAAGCATTCTATTGATTTAGTTCCTAATTCTCCTTTGCCTAATTCACTTGTTTATCGTAGATCAATCCTTGAAAATGATCAAATAAGGAGGCAGATCCAAGATTTGATTCAAAAGGAGAATATCAAACCAAATGCTTCACCATCTAGCAATCCAATTATCTTGGCTCCAAACAAAGATATGGAACATGGAGACTCTGTATTGAGTCTTCACTATACAGCTTTGAATAAAATCACTGTGAAGAACCCCTATCCACTCAATGGCACCATACTTGTTAGGAGGTGAAGTCACTATCCATATGTTTATTGGTCTTCAGCAAAAGTAGTTGCAGACGTCTAGATTGCAGACGTCTAGTCTGCAGACGTCTAGTATGCAAATGTCTAGTCTACAGACGTCTATCTGCAGTCTGCAGACAGCTACTCTGCACACGTCTAGACTGCATACGTCTAGTTTGTAGACGTCTAGACTGCAGACGTCTAGCTGCAGTTTGCAAACGTCTATCTGCAGTCTGCAGACATCCATACGGATAACCTGCCAGACATTTAGCTCCATACGGGTAGCCGCCAGATGTGTAGCTCCAGACGGGTAGTTGCCAGACATGTAGCCTTGGAAGACGAAATGAACAATTTTCGGAGTCTTCCTTTGGGAGAGGAAACGAACAGTTTTCGAAGCCTTCCTTCATTTAGCTATAAAAGGGGAATGACCCCTTGGATGTAGATAAGTGGTTGAGAATGTAAAGTTTGTTGAAATCAATAAAAGAAGAAGTTGCCATTGCCCCGTGGTTTTTCCTGCACATTGCAGGTTTCCACGTAAAAATCTTTGTGTTATATGTGTTACAGTTTTGTTCTCTGTTATTGTGTTTTCTGCTTGCTAGTCAAATCTGAAGTTTTACTAACATCTGGTATAAGAGCCTAAGGTTTTGTGCAAGTGGGAGCTGAAACAATGACAGAAGGTGTAACCAAGTTCGAGATTGAGAAATTTGATGGCAAGAACTTCGCTCTATGGAAGATGAAGGTGGAGGATTTGCTGGTTTATAATGACCAAGCTCTAGCCTTGAAAGGGGTCGCGAGTAAACCAAGCAGCATGAAAGATGAGGAGTGGGCAACGCTGGACAGGAAGGCGGTCTCTACAATCCGTCTCTGCCTAGCAGACTCTGTTTTGTTCAATGTAGCTAAAGAGAAGACGGTGGAAGCCCTTTGGCAAAAGCTTGAAAAGTTGTATGAGACAAAATCAGCAACAAACAAGGTTTTTCTGAAAAAACAACTTTATAGTTTGAGGATGAAGGAAAGTTCATCCGTGGCAGATCATTTGAATGAGTTTAATACTCTTACCAATAAACTGGTTTCAGTCAATGTGAAGATGGAGGATGAGGACAAAGCTATCACCCTACTTTGTTCCCTCCCGGACACCTGGAATCAAATGGTGATGACCATCAGTAATGCATCATCAGGAACTCTAAAATTTGGTGATGTGGTAGCCGTTTTGTTGGCAAAAGAGTTGAGGCAAAAAACGTCTTTGAAACTCTCAACCAATGAAGCCCTATCTGTGAGAGGTCGATCTTTCAAGAGGAGTAAACAAGGTAGATCACAGTCCAGATCTAAGTCTAGAGGACGTAAGCAGAAAGGGAAGTGTGAGCATTGTGGGAAGCCAGGGCACTCAATTAAGGACTATTGGCAATTAAAAAATGAAAGAATGGTGAAAAGCAAATTCAGCCATCAGCTGAGGCCAGTACAGCAAATTCAGGAGAGACACAACATGTGAAGCTTTCTATATCAGTAACAGCAAATCTGTTTTATATACCTGGGTTTTGGACTCAGGTGCATCTTTCCACATGTCTCCCCACAGAGACTGGTTTGACAAATATCAGACATACTGTGGTGGAATGGTCTACTTGGGTGATGATCATCCTTTAGAAATTGTGGGAAGAGGGGACATAAGGATCAGGTCGGACGATGGTAGAGAAAGGATGTTATGTGATGTACAACATGTGCCCGATTTGCAAAAGCATTTGCTCTCAATCAAGACGATGGATAAGCTAGGGTATTCCGTCACTTTCGATAACAACTATTGCAAAATTATCAAAAGAGCTCTTGTAGTAGCAAAGGGAGAATCTTATGGGACCCTATATCGTTTATGCGGTGATACGATGACAAACCATGCAGCAGCAACAACTTCTGTTCAGGATGCAGTAATGCTATGGCATCAACGCCTAGGCCATATGAGAGAAAAAAGGTCTGAATATTCTGCATGACATAGGTATGCTTTCTGGGATTAAGTCTTGTAATTTAGACTTGTGTGAGCACTGTATTTTTGGTAAACAAAAGAGGGTTCAGTTTATTGCAAGCCCTGGTAAGAGTTCTGATTTTCTACAACTTATACATTCGGATATATTTGGACCAATCCCCACTCAATCCTTAAATGGTACTATCTATTTTCTGACTTTTATAGATGATTATTCTAGGAGAGTGTGGGTTTATTTTCTGAAGAAGAAGTCGGAAGCTTCGCAAAAATTTAAAGTGTTCAAAGCACGAGTAGAGAAGAGTTTGGGCAAGTCGATTTTATGTATCATGTCAGATAATGGAGGTGAATATTGCTCCAAGAAATTTGATAAATTATGTACGTAGGAAGGAATTAAGCACCAGAAGAATGTACCATATACTCCACAACAAAATGGTGTGGCTGAGCGGATGAATCGCACAATCATGGAACGTGCAAGAAGCATGCTCAGCGCATCCATGTTGGATAAAAGGTTCTATGCAGAGGCTGTTAATACAGTTGTTTGCCTCATTAAAGGTCACCTACAGCTGCGTTGGACAGACAGATTCCAGAGGAGGTTTGGTGTGGTAATCCAGTTGATTACTCTCATTTGCGTACCTTTGGTTGTGATGCATTTGCCCATGTGCCTAAAGAAAAAAGGTCCAAACTTGACCCAAAGTCAAGCAAATGTGTTTTTCTCAGCTATGGAGATACAGTGAAGGGGTATAGACTATGGGACCCTACTGCCCACAAGGTAATTATTAATCAGGATGTTATTGTTGATGAAAAATCCATGCAAAGGAAGGAGGTACAGCAAACTCCTAATGTTGTACCAGTTGAAGTAGAAATGAATGAAGATGAATATGAAAATCAGCATGCTGAAGTTTTTGATCAACATGCAGAACAGCAAGTAGAGCAGCCACAACGGTCACAAGACCAAGAGCCACAATCAACAGATCATTGGGTTAGAAGATCTACACGTCCACAAAAGTGTCCGGAAAGGTATTCTCAGGTTTATCAGTCCTATTTTGCTTTGTTAACTGATGATGGTAAACCTAGTTCATTTCAGGAAGCTAGAGAGTCTGAGAATGCAGAAAAGTGGAGAAAAGCCATGGAGGAGAAGATCGAGGCACTTCACAAGAATAAAACGTGGGAACTTGTGGATCTCCCACCTGGAAGAAAGGTTGTTGGAAACAAGTGGGTTTACAAAGCAAATAAGAACAGCAATGGGTTGTTGGAACGCTATAAAGCTCGCTTGGTGGCAAAAGGCTATGTGCAAAAGTCAGGTATAGACTTTTATGAAATTTTCTCTCCAGTTGTGAAGATGACTACTGTTAGAGTTTTACTTGCACTTGTAGTAGCACAGGATTTAGAACTGGAGCAGCTTGATGTAAAGATTGCTTTCCTGCATGGTGATCACAAGGAGGAGATTTATATGGATAAGCCTGAGGGCTATGAAGAAACAGGCAAGCAGCATTTGGTTTGCAAACTGAAGAAATCTCTTTATGGGTTGAAATAGGCACCAAGGATGTGGTACAAAAAATTTGACACCTTCATGAAGAGCCAAGGTTTCAACAAGAGTGAAGCTGACCATTGTGCATACTATAAGAGGTTTGATGATGGCAGTTTTATTATTTTGTTGTTGTATGTTGATGATATGCTGGTTGCAAGCCCTAGCATGAAGAAAATCATTGATCTTAAGGCTCAGTTGGCTAGGACATTTGAAATGAAGGATTTAGGAGCAGCAAACCAAATATTAGGGATGAAGATACACAAGGACAGAAAAGGAAGAAAAATTTGGTTCAGTCACAAGTCATATATAGAAAAGATTCTGCAGCGCTTCAATATGCAGAATGCAAAACCAGTTAGT
Source organism: Wollemia nobilis (assembly GCA_028583015.1). NCBI lineage: Eukaryota > Viridiplantae > Streptophyta > Pinopsida > Araucariales > Araucariaceae > Wollemia > Wollemia nobilis. The sequence continues at coordinate 3,928,386 of JAQPPZ010017257.1, read as the reverse complement.
ACCCCACTTCTTTCACACTTAAAATTGTCTTCCAATCAATGTCTTAGAACAGAAGCAGAGAAGACAAACATGTCTCGTGTACCGTATTCATCAGCAGCAAGAAGCCTCATGTATGCCATGGTGAGCACTAGACCAGATATTGCCCAAGTAGTGGGAGTTGTCAGCCGGTACATGGCAAATCCTGGTAAGGAGCATTGGAATGCAGTGAAGTGGATACTTAGATATTTAAGAGAAGAGGCACTTCAGATGCTGCTATTTACTACAGATCGGATAATTTGCAAGTTACAAGTTTTGTGGATTCTGATTATGGTGGAGATAGAGATGGGAGAAAGTCCACTACAGGATATACTTTCACTCTTGTTGGTGGAGGTGTGAGTTGGACTTCTAAGTTGCAGTCTATGGTGGCTTTATCAACCACTAAAGCAGAATATATTGCAGCAACTAACGCCAGCAAAGAGGTGATTTGGCTAGAGCGATTGTTGGGTGACTTCAAGATAATGCAGGAGAAAATTAAGTTGCATTATGATAGCCAAAGTGCTATTTAGCTAGTGAAGAACCCAACATTCCATGATCGCACGAAACATATTGATGTTAAGTACCTTTTTATAAGAAATGTGGTGGAAGAAGGTAGAATCCTACTGCAGAAAATCAATACTGAAGTGAATCCTACAAATATGCTTACAAAGTCGGTCAAGACAAAGAAGTTTGAGTGGTGCAAAACTTCTTTGGGCTTGCTGAAAATGTAATAAGGGTAGCATTGCGCAATTGGCACTGGATGGAAAAATATAGGCAAAGGATTCAAGTGGGAGAATGTTAGGAGGTGAAGTCACGTATCTAGATGTTTAATGGTCTTCAGCAAAAACTAGTTGCAGACATCTAGACTGCAGGCGTCTAGCTACAGTCTGCAGAAGTCTAGCTGTAGTTTGCAGACGTGCAAACTGCAAACGTCTAGCTGCAGACGTGCAGACTGCAGACGTCTAGACTGCAGACATCTAGCTGCAGACTACAGACGTCTAGTTTGCAAATGTCTATCTACAGACGTCTAGTCTGCAAACGTCTAGTTTGCAGATGTCTATCTACAGACGTCTAGTCTGAAAACGTCTAGTTTGCAGATGTCTATCCACAGACGTCTAGTCTGCAAACGTCTAGTTTGCAGATGTCTATCTACAGACGTCTAATCTGCAAACGTCTATCTACAGACGTCTATCTGCAGCCGTCTAAACTATAGACATCTAGCTGCAGTTTGCAGACGTCTAGACTATAGACATCCAGACGGGTAACCTGCCAAACGTATAGCTCCAGACGGGTAGCCGCTAGATGTGTAGCTCCAGACGTGTAGCCTCGGAAGACGAAACAAACAGTTTTCGAAGTCTTCCTTTGGGAGAGGAAACGAACAGTTTTCGGAGCCTTCCTTCATTTATCTATAAAATGGGAACGACCCCTTGGATGTAGATAAGTGGTTGAGAATGTAAAGTTTGCTGAAATCAATAAAAGAAGAAGTTGCCATTGCCCCGTGGTTTTTCTTGCACATTGCAGGTTTCCACGTAAAAATCTCTGTGTTACTGTTTTGTTCTCTATTATTGTGTTTTCTGCTTGCAGGTAAAATCTGTAGTTTTACTAACAATATTAGAAGGTTAAGCTCATGCTAATTGATATCTTAGATATTCACATTAATGAAACTATTTATTTTCTGTTTAGAACATTATTAAAAATTCTAATCTAATGACCTTATTTGAGGGGAGAATGAGGATCGAATTGTGAAATCTAGCTATAAGTATAGTTCAGAATAAACTACCGACATGGAAAGGTAGATGGTTATCGTTAGCAGGAAGAGTGCAGCTAATTAAATCAGTCTTACAAGCCATTCTAACATATTATATGTCCTTGTATATTATGCCAAAATCGATAGAAAAAGTTTAATCTAGATTGTACAGTCATTTTTGTGATCAGGTTACAAGATAAAAAGGAAATTTCCTTTGGTGAAATGGAGCAAGGTTTGTGATGATAAAACTAGGAGAGGTTTGGTTTAAGAGTCCTTACGAATGCAAACTTTTTTCAATGAGTTTACACAAGTTTTTATGAGGGGTCCCAATCCCCTCATACTAAGTGAGGTTTGAACCTTGGACCTCTCAAAGAGAGGCCAAAGCCCTTACAACTGCAGTAAGCTTGCAGCTGATGGATGCAAACTTAGCTCTAAGGGGAAAAGTAATTTGGAGACTGTACAAAGAGAGTCAAAGACAATGGGCAAGAATTCTTCTAAGTACGTTGAGCCCAATGACCCAAGCTTAATATTTATTGCATTCTCACTACCAAATGGTTCTACACTATGGAACGGTTTAAAAAAATCAATTGATCTAGTGATTAAAGGTCTAAGATGGGTGGCGAAGGAAACTAGAGAAAAAGATTCTATTTGGATGGATACTTGATGTGATAAAAAACCACTCAATCAAGATCCAATTTTGCAACCATGGATGAAATTACTTCAAGACAAATATGGTGATAGAATTTCAAACATTATGTACAAGAATCAGGAAGGAAGAAATAAATGGAAAGAAGATTATTTTACATATCAGACATTATTGCTAGGAGGCAATTGAGTAGAAAGATAACAACGGTGATTATATTACATTAAGCATTCAATAATGGATTTATGACAAATAATGAAGCTAAGGCTTGGGCGACATTGGACGAGTTAAAAATATGCAGATATATAAAATGGAACAAAGGATGGATGGAAGGCGATTCGCTAATAGTAATAAATGCAATTTTGAGAAAAGCAAAGGTTTTTTTTGGAATATACAAGAAATCATTATGGATGGAAGGCAATTCACTAATAGTAATAAATGCAATTTTGAGGAAAGCAAAGGCTCTAAGGAATATACAATATATCATAATGGAAATCCAAGACCTTGTTACAGAGTTTGAAGAAATCAGGTTTACACATACGTTAAGGAAAGGAAACAAATGTGCATATAGGCTTAGCCAATAAAGAGGTTTTAATAGAGAATCGTGAAGTTAAATTCTCTTTTCCATGGTTAGAGGAAGTAGTAAGTTTAGCTGAAGTTAACCAAAAAAAAATGTTGACTTCCTAGTCAAATAATGATTAAGATTTACTTTACTATTTTCTATTGGTAATATTTGTTGTATTTTATAAAATTCATGTGTTTTCATATAAACTATTTTTTACAGTTCTAGCTTCTTGCAGTTCCACTTATGCTTCATGAAGGAAACTCACAGTCCAAATCTGGTAAAGCAGATTATGATAGCACAAAGTTTTGAAAAAATTACTCTACTATATCGCAGTGCTTATGGAGTTTTGGTATTGTGAAGGCTGTTGTAGGAAAATGTCAAGAAGGATGCTGAATTTTGGAATGTTTGTCTTTACAAAGAAAATTTAAGAAGATCCGCCAAATGAAAATTAAGAATCAAATTTATTATGAAAAAAGATGCATGTATTCGACTGAGATGAAAATTGAATCTGTTTGTAAACTTTCTAGTTTAAAAGGAGAGAGTTGTGATTTGTCAAGGTAGACAAGCATAACCTTTTTCTCCAAGGAAAAAAATATAACAAATTCAAATGATTATTTTTTTTCAATATTTATCTTTGACAAATTTGAACACAATCCATAGCATGGTAACTTAGAGTCCATACCAAAATCCCTAAAATCTTAGGCATGGATGGATATCCATAAATAGAAGTCCATTTCATAAGAACTTTCATTATAATTTTGTTTTGGACGAAAGTTTATTCCACATCTAGAATAATCAGCCCGACGTATTTCAGGGAAAATAATAATCATAAAAGTTTACTGATAACATTATCTTCAACGAAATTTTAATGCATTCCAACGAAACCTGAGATTGCAAAACCGATTTAAACAAATTAAAGAGGCTGTGAATTACCAGAAAGCCCCAAGGGCGGTCATATGGGCTGAAAACACAAGGCACCAGCTCCCTCACCTGCAGAACAACTTCTCCTCAAATTTACACTTAAAACCCATGTATAAATATATTCGAAGGCATGGAACTCCAAGTAAAAGTTCGATTTTCTACCGGATGAGATTTAACGAGGCGAAGCCAGCGCCTGCAGACAAGAGCCAGGCGAGAAAGTAAATCACGCGTTGAAATATGAGAGAAAATTAAGAGAAGCGTGTCGTCCGAGAGGTGTGCGGTGGCGGCCATGTCCTCCCCTCTTTCAGATTTACTGTTGTTCTTCTTTTTCTTTGTTTTCGCCATCCCAATCCCTCTTTCCTTTCTTTCTGCCTAAGACATGCAAATCTTCTGTACAATACAAATCAAACGAAAATGACACCAGGAAATATATAGTCTTGTGGCGGACCGCCATTACAACTATTTTAAATTTTTAAACCCCTTTTCTGAAATTTTTTGGTACAATGATTTACCTCATAACTTAATTTGATGAGGCTGCGAAATCCTTTAGAATCGAACTCATAACTTTGTATTTGTGGTTATGGGTTTTTACTTAAGCCTAAAAAGAGTTATTTTATGAAATGAAAGATCCCAAAGATTTTAGGGTGTCTAGTTGTTTTTTTGTTATAATATTTTTTTATTTGGTTTAGTGTGAGAAATATTTTGGCCATGGCTTCTTTGGGATTAAGACTAAGAATGGATTATTGTACTCCTTCAAAACTTGCCATGTATGATGTGACTCCCTAATTGCCTCAACATCCTTCTTAATAATGTCTCCAAATATTTGGAAGAAACCTGCTTGAAAACTACCAAGACTTGGTGCTTTGTCCTTATTGAGGGAGAAAACTACTCTTACTTTTTCCTCACTGATATCCTTAGTCAGTTGTTCATTTATTTCCATTGTGATCAACCTTGGTATATGCTAAATTATCTCCTCAACTATAGATTGATCTTCTATCATATCTTCTAACAGTAGTGTTTGGAAAAAATATACTACCTCTTATCTAATTTCTATTTCTTCCCTTATGGTTTGGCCATCTTCTTTTTGTATCTCCATTATTCTAGATAATCTATTATGCTTCAAGGTTGAGACATGAAGAACTTTGTGTTTCGATCACCTTCTTCTATCCACTAGTTTCTTGATTTTTATTGCCAATAGGCCTCCTCCCTTGCTATAATGGTGTGCAACTCTGAATTTAGTTCCTTTTTCCTTAATAATTAAGCTTGATCCATTCCATTCTTGTTGATCTCTTCTTCTAATTTACTCAGTTCTCTTCTAATAATTTTTTTTTTTTTAAATATATTTCCAAATACCTCTTTGTTCCACCTCCTTACCTCCTTCATAGTCATTAGTTTACTTACCACAATGTGCATTTTAGATCCTTGTACTAGTATATCCCACCACTTTTCCATCTCCTTGAAAATATCTGGGTGGTGCAACCACATATATTCAAATTTAAATGGGGTATTTTTTCTATTAATTTCTAGGTTGCACCATAAAATAAGGGGGTTATGGTTTGAACCCGTTCATGGTAAGGATATTAATTTATGCTCACAATTCCCTTGAAACCAATCCTTTGATAGAAGAACCCTATCTAATCAAACCTGAATCAAGCTATCTCTTATCCTTATGTTTGACCAAGTAAACTTATTGCCACTTAGGTATACATCTAAAAGATTTGTTTTAGCTATAAACCTACCTAGCTCCTCCATACTATCTGTGCACTCTTGAGTACCACATCTATTTTTTTGCAAGTGTGAGAGGGATGTTAAAATCATATACCACTATCTATTTCAATCCTCTAAGTTGATGTCTCATTTTATCTACAACCTTCCATAATTCCTTTTGGACCTTATTGGAATCAGGAGTATAGATATTGGTGATAACAAAATATAAATTGGATAATTTTGTTATGATTAGAGCTAATAATTGGTTCATACTTTGTGCTAGGATTTCACCTATATAGAATTCAAAATTCCACAATGTAATTATACCTCTTGATTCTCCTTAGGCTTCTTCCTGACCTCCTCCATATTCATGTCGGAGTAATCAACAAGTTTGTATTAATCAGAGCAGATTAAATAGAACAGTATATGCCCTATTAAGCCCGGAGGTTACGGAACCACCCGTGGCTGAAATAGGCCCTGTTACAACAATAATGTAATAATAATGTACGCTAACAATAATGTACGCTAACATCCCCCCTTATTACATTATTTGGGTAATAATATAACTACTAGCTATACTAACATCCCCCCTGATTACATCATTTTGCAATACAAAGAGAGCTGCGAAACAATTCAAATTTGACACGTCCAAGTGCCTTAGTGAAAATGTCTGCAACTTGAGCATCGGTGGGAATGTGCTGAAGCTGAATTCGGTGCTTCGAAACTTCATCTCGAATGAAATGACATTGTGTGTCAATGTGTTTTGTTCTTTCATGATGAACTGGATTCTTGACTAGGTTCAGAACACCCTGATTGTCGCAAAACAAGTGTATTGGAGATTTGGATGGATGACCCATACTTGTCAGAATGCGACGCAACCATATCACTTCGCACACAACATCACGTGCGATGCGATATTCTGCCTCTGTTGATGATATAGCAACCACCTGTTGCTTCTTGTTGTGCCAAGAGACAGGACCGGATCCAAGATGAAAAATATATCCTGAAGTTGACTTGCGATCATCAAATGATCCGGCATAGTCGGAGTCCGTGTATCCCTGTAAGAAGAATTTGTTGTTCCTCTTGTATTCTAGGCCATATTCCATTGTGCCACGGACATAGTGAAGAACACGTTTTGCTGCTTTCCAATGAGTGGTCTTAGGCTCCTGCATGAACCTCGAAAGATAGTTCATAGCAAATACGAGATCTGGCCTAGTATTGGTCAGATATATGAGACTCCCAATCAACTGTCGATAGAGAGTACCATCTACCTGAGGTGATTCATCATATCGCGATAACTGAAGTCCTGTCTCCATCGGAGTTGCCATTGGCTTGCAATCAGTCATGCGATATTTTTCCAACAATGTCTTGGCATATTTTTTCTGAGACACTTTGATGTAGTGCTCCTTCTGGCTGACTTCCAGACCAAGACAATAATGGAGAAGTCCGAGATCTGACATCTCAAAAGATTGACACAAGTCTCTTTTGACAGTAGAGATCATAGTTTTTGAACTCCCTGTAATGAGCCAGATCATCAACATAGAGTACAAGCAACACTATCTCAGAACCCTGTTTCTTGAAATAGAGGTTTGCATCTGACGGACATCTCTTAAAACCATGTTGCAGGAGGTGATTGTCCATTTTTATATACCAAGCTCGAGGAGCTTGTTTCAGGCCATATAAGGATTTGACCAATTTGCAAACTTTCTGCTGTTGGCCTTCCACTTCAAATCCTTCTGGCTGAGTCATATAGACTTCTTCTTGGAGATCACCATTCAGAAAAGCACTTTTGACATCCATCTGGTGAACTTTCCACCCAAACTGTGTTGCCATAGCACAAATAACTCGAATTGTGGTCATCCGAGCAGTAGGTGCAAAAGTTTCCTCATAGTCAATGCCTTCCTTTTGAGCATAGCCCTTTGCAACAAGACGGGCCTTATGCTTATCAATTGTCCCATCTGCTTTGTACTTGACTTTATACACCCATTTGCAGCCAATGGGCTTCTTTCCATGCGGCAGATCGACAAGCTTCCAAGTTTTATTTTTCATCAAAGACTTATACTCTGCATCCATAGCGGCCTTCCACTGAGGTTCACCGAGAGCAACTTGTACTGATGCAGGTTCAAGATCATCTATTGAAGACATAAACACCTTATCACTATCAATATCCATATCTTCTGTATCTCTCTCTGGATCTACAGAAAGTTCCTCAAAAGATTGACACAGATCATCAACCCCAGTATTCTCTGTTGCAGCTTTCTCCTGTCGAGCCATGCTACGAGTACGAGGCCTATCCAATGTCAAATCTGGTGGAGTGGATAGCTTAGAGTCTTTGATTGTATTTGTACACCACTTTGGATTCTTCTTCTTAGGTGTTGAAGATGAAGAAGAACCTCCAACTTTTGATGAAGGAGATTTAGCAACCTGTGTTTCCACAAGGTCTAGGTATACATCTGATGTGTTTGCTGATGTGAAAGCCTCATCAAAAACTACATCTCTACTAATGTGAATCTTCTTGGTCAAGGGATCAATCAAACGATAACCCTTAGAGTGCTCATCATAGCCAAGAAGAATACACTTCAATGTCTTCTCATCTAGCTTCTTCCTTTTCTCTTTTGGTATGTGCATGAAAGCTTTACATCCAAAAATGCGTAGATGAGAAATGGAGGGTTTCCTACCACTCCATGCTTCCTGTGGAGTCATTCCTTGTAGGGCCTTTGTGGGTGCCCTATTCAATAGATATACTGCTGTGGTGACAGCTTCTGCCCAATATAGTTGCTCAAGTCTAGCTCCTGTGAGCATGCAACGAACCATTTCCATGATGGAACGATTCCTCCTTTCAGCAACTCCATTTTTTTGAGGAGTATAAGCAGTAGTTAACTGTCTTGTGATCCCATTTTCTTTCAAGAATGCAAAAAATTCTTTAGAGGTGAACTCCCCCCCTCGATCTGAGCGGAGAGTTTTTATAGAAGTCCCTGACTCCTTCTCAACAGATTTCTTGAATTGCTTGAAAGAAGCCAAATGCTTCAGATTTCAGTTGAAGAAAGAATACCCACATCTTTCGTGAATAATCATCCACAAATAACTGAAAATACCTCTTACCCCCACAACTGTTGGGAGTGAAGGGACCGCACAGATCGGTATGAACCAACTCCGGAGGTTTCTTTGCTCTTGTAGAGCTCTTTTCAAAAGGCACTCTATCTTGCTTTCCTGCCAAGCAGTCTGAGCAAAGCTGGTAAAGTGGTAGAAAGGGAAGGAAGACCCTTTACCATCTCATACTTACTTAGCTCAAGTAAGTAACCAGAACTCAAATGTCCATATCTCTTGTGCCATAGGGAAGTTGCCTCCTTTGTAGAGACTTTCATGGCTACATGTGGAGTAGAGATAGTATCTAAGGCAAATAAGCCATGCTTATATGAAGCAGTTGCAATGTTCTTACCCCTCCTGGTAATAGAACAACACTTCTTGCCTCCCTCAACACTAAAGTTCACAACCATATCTTTGTCCAGAATTTGTGTGATCGACAACAAATTGTTTGCCAATCCTGGAACATAGAGAACTTTATCAATCTGACACTTGCCATCAGGAAGAGTGACTAAAACAGTGCCTTCTCCCCGAACCTTGTAGGTTTTATCATCGACAATAGTGACAGGTTTGCCCTCTTTGGCCTCAAAAGACTCAAACCATGATTTGTCACCAGTCATGTGCTTACTGGCTCCAGAATCAACATACCATATAGGATCCATGTCTGCTTGGACACTTGTGGTAGTCATGAGAACTTTGTGGGCTCTCTCAGAATCCGTGTCAGATTCTTCAACAACAACATTCACTTGTTGTTTGTTCTTTTGTGGTTTGTTTCGGCCTTTCTGTTTTGATTGCTTATTCTTATGCCAACATCTGTTTGTATCATGACCTTCTTTGTCACAGATCTTGCAATATCTCTTTTTCTATTGAGGTTGTTTCCCTTTGGAATCCTTTTGTGAATTCCCTCCCTTCTGAAAATTACCCTTCTTCTGGTTCTGCCCTTGCCTGTTGATGTAGAGGGCAGTGTTAGAAGAATCATCTCTCTGTAGTTGGCGTGCCTCCTCCTCTTGAAGCATATTAACCAATTCTACAAAAGTAACTTTTCGTTGTGATACCTGAAGGGAAGTGATCAACACCCGATAAGAATCAGGTAAAGCTCTCAATACAACTGAAGTAAGGAGCTTGTCTTCAACTGGTTCTCCCAAAGAATTCAACTTTGCTTTCAATTCAGAAACTCTGCAAAGAAAGAATTCAGCTGTCTCACCCTGCTTCATGCTTAGACTGTGTAATTGAGATTGAAGAAATAGAATGGTGGAATCATTCTTTCCCTCATATATAGTATTAAGGGCATCCCATGCCGCTTTACTAGTTGCACAATCAACAATATGGGGTTGGACTTCATCAGACACAGCAAGCAAGATGAGCACTTTTGCTTTGTTGTCTAGCTTATCAAAGTCTCTTTGAGCAGTAGATGGAGTTGTAGCACCAGCAACAGGTGAAGGTCTGGTTGTTGCTCCAGATACAACATCCCATAAGTCATCCATTGCTAGGATGGCCTTCATCTTGTTTTTCCATGGTGTGTAATTAGGACCTTTCAACAACTGATGAGAATCGGTCATTAGTTTTGCGGACATGATGAAGGTTCCTTATAACACCAATTGGTCCCCCTTTCGATATACCTTTTGCTAGGCCGTTATACCGTACAAAATACCCGCCCTTACGTGAGGGAGACTATAGGTATTTAGAAAGATCAACAAAAATCACCCGCCCTTACGTGAGGGAAACTATAGGTGATCTTTAGAGATCATACGATACGTGGAACATAAGCAGTACTGAAAGGGAATAGTCTTGTTGATGGCACCTACCATAGAAAGTCTGCAATCCGCATGCGTGGGGCGTAACTTCCCCTAAACACTTTGGATTTCAGAACTCTCGTCAGGATTTACGCCTAAACACAAGAACTATTAGGGTAATGGATGGAGTAAAAAAATGCAAAATGGCAAACTTATCTCTCCCCGACGATTTATAGAGAACAAGCTCAGACGTCGTTTTGGCAGCTATATTAGGCGGCGGATACGATAGCGCAATCACGACAGCTTTACCTGTAAGTGCTGGCCAGAGGTATCACAAATACCGAACGCTATAGTGCAATAAATTGCACGGATGGGTTTTAATTATTCCGGGGACTTAGGGAGTGAATTTGATTTTTTTTTAACTTTTAATGAAGTAGTGCAAAATAGAAGAACAATGCAACCTACAACATAAAAGTGCCCACAGGAATGACCCACTAGGTGTCGGGCTCAGCCGAAAATGCACCTTTACAATAATGCCAAAATTGCTTTTTAGAAAAAATTACTCAACATCCCCCCACAATTTTTTTAATTTTAAAGTATTTTCTTTAAAATATTTTAAATAACTAAAGATAAAAAAATAAAAATAAATTAATTAATTTTATATAGAAAAAAAAATTCTAAATCTATATAAAAATAAATCTATTTAATTTATTTTTTAATCTTTTAATTAAAAAAATATAAAAGAAAAAAAACTTAAAAAAAAAATTGCTAAAAAATTTTTACCTTCCGCCGCGCCGTGCTAAAATGTAGCTTTTAAAGCCGCCGGGAATCGAACTCCCGACCCCGCGGCTGTAGTCCTTCCGACTGGCGCTCCTGCCAATCGGGCTACGCCGCCCGACGGGAAGGGAAGGGAAGCCCGTTCCCGTTATTCCCTTCCGCGGCTAGAGACGAAAAAAATTTTTTGGGATTTTAGTCCCACATCGTCGCGACGGGCGATGATGAAAGGGAATAAAAGGGCAAAGAAGCCCTTTCCCTTTCGATTGCCTACGGGCAATCAGTCGTCCCGCATGTCCTTTTGTTGCGCCAAGTGGCGCGTGGCCAGTCCGCCACGCGTCGCGTCCGGGTGGCGCGTGGCCAGTCCGCCACGTGTCGCCCGCTCGTCGGTCCAGGTGGCGCGTGGCCAGTCCGCCACGCGTCGCTGCGTCGTCGGCCTCGGGTTTCGTGCTCGAGGTCCAGTCGAGTCGGCCTCGGGTTTCGTGCCCGATCTAGTCAGGTCCAGTCGAGGCCTCGGGTTCCATGCCCGATCCAGGTCCAGTCGAGTCGGCCTCGGGATTCGTGCTTGATCCAGTCGGGTCCAGTCGAGTTGGCCTCGGATCCGTGCCCGATCCAGTCGGCTCTGTGTCTGTCTCGGGATCCGTGCCCGATCCAGTCGGCTGCGGAGGCGGATCTCGGGAATTATGCCCGGGTCAAGCTGCTTTCGAAGTCTGAGTCCTCGGGAAGCGTGCCAAGTAGATACCGAGCCCTCCCCGTCCTGCTCTGATACCATGTCGGAGTAATCAACTAGTTTGTATTAATCAGAGCAGATTAAATAGAACAGTATATGCCCTAATAAGCCCGGAGGTTACGGAACCACCCGTGGCTGAAATAGGCCCTGTTACAACAATAATGTAATAATAATGTACGCTAACAATAATGTACGCTAACAATTCATTGTATCTTAGTCCAATTTGTTTCATTAAGCTTTGTTCCTTGCAAGAGTAGAATATCTTGTTGGTGGTTCTTAATTAGATCTCTGATTACCTTATGCTTATTAGGGGTATTCATACCCCTAACATTCTAACTAAGTAATTTCATCTCCCTCATGTTGTAGGCTTTTGAGAACTTCCTGCAAACATTTTCTCTAGGGTTTGTTGTTTCTCGTAAGCTTTATCCTCCTCTGTTTCTTTGATCCTATTTTCTTTTAATGTCAATCTTCCTACTCTATTGGATTTATCTCTTCCCAAGTTAGGAACTTTTCAAGATATTTTAGTGACCTGCACATTAGGTGATGATGTTACCTTACTAGATGTATCCTTATTCTCGTATCTTATTTATGTTTCCATTGTATCACACCCCTTCATGGGATGCACTTCTACCTCATCCTCATCTCTTTCTCTCATCCCCACTTCTATATGTGTAGGTTGGCACGCCTCATGACCTAAATCATCATTATTCATCTCCTTTGCTATTGGGATATATGTGATAGTAGATAGACCAAATTTTTGAGTATTGGTATTGGGATCAACCTATATATATATCGGTCATCCATCACACCACTTTCTATAATCCTCTTTATTGGTTATTTTAATGCCTGATCTATTTCTTGTAGAACTTATATTCTAGAGTCTTCTCATGTCTTCATTCACTTTTTCTATTTCTTTCCCACATGGGCTTCGTGCTTGGGTATTTAATACTTGCTCTTACCTGGCTCCTTGATTATTATCAATCTTGCTTGAAATATTTAAAGAACATTTAACAATATCATAAGCAAGTTCTACCTTGGCATATTGATCTTCCTATGATTCCTTTGTAAGGCTTATTATCTCAACTTGATCCTCCAACCTAGAGTCTTTTGGTTCATCTCCCTCCTCTTTCTTCTTTGCACTTTTCAAGTTTGTTCCCATTTGAGGATTGTCCTCTGAATGCTTTTGCTATAACCACCACATCTTGTTTGTCATCTTTGTGCTTCTCTTGGTTCTCTGATGGACCATGATTCTTTTTTTTTTGGTAGATTGATTGTATTAACAGTGGGTTTTTATAGAGGATCCCAAAACCTTATGTACAAAAATAGGGCTAAGCCCATTCTGTCCTTACAGGCCTCAAGGGCTAAGATCAAACAGACTTGCAAAATCTAACTAAACTTGATTCAAAATTGCCCACAGGGCTTACAAAGGGGCCTCTTCGTGAGAGGATCGGCAGACAAAAACCTATCTGAAGAAAACTAAAATGGAAGCAACAGAAAACCATGGGAAAAACAAGAAAAAACCACAAGGCAGCCCCGGATCCTTCGCTACTTCGGATTCTCCTGGTCATCCTTAACATTCTGCTCCTTGATCCTGATCAACATCTTGATCAGAGAATTGGTGGTCGAGAGGATGCGCCACCTTCGAGTGCCTTCCCTTTATGCTTATGTATCTTCATGAGGAAACTCTGATCCGGCCATCTTCTCCACCTCATCCAAAAAGGACGACCTCCATACTACCAACACAAAGGTCAAAAGACCTTTATTAGCCATGTAATATGCCAACTTGTTACCCTCCCGGTAGATGTGATTGATTTGGGCATCGGTCCATCTAGATAGGAGGATCCTTGCGTCAAAGACAATATTGAAAACTTTCCATGAAGGATCTTTGCCATTCGACATATACCTTATGATATTCAGAGAGTCACCTTTGATGACCAAAGGGTGAGGATCCTCTGAAAGGAGCTGAAGCCCTCTAAGGAGACCCTTGGCCTCCGCACTATGATTAAATTGGATACCCAGGTTCTCACAGAAGATGAGGATAATCCTCCCCCTGTGATCTTTGACCACCCCTCCTACAGCTGCTAGCCCCGGGTTGCCATGAGAAGCGCCATCAAAGTTCAACTTAAGCCAACCCTCTGGGGGGTTTCTCCACTTGACCTTGAGCCTGGGCGAAAGGATGTTTGGGTGGTCTGGATACTCCTTGAGGTTCATCCTTTTGAACATAGTTTCCTCTGACTGGATCCTGGGGAGGGGACTAGGAGTGAATTTTGAATTTTCTACTGCAAAGGCAAGAGCTCTGAAGGCTATGGAAGGGGGGTCTCTTGGAGGATTACCGAAGACTCTTTCATTCCTTTCCAGCCAAATATGCCAAAGGATGTGATGGAAGGACGCATCGAAAAGAACTAGAGCTTAGGATTTCTGAACGGGTTTGGCCATTGAGCAAAGGATTCCTTGATTGTCCTTGGAGGGCTCCAGGGGACCTAAAAGGAGGAGAGGATCACACCAAACATCGTGGTGGTGAACGGGTAGTGAAGGAAGAGATGATCTGTAGATTCACAATCTGCCATGCACAAATAACACCTATTGGGGAAGGTAAACCCTCTTTTGTGGAGGTTGTCCATGGTTAGAGCTTTATTCTAAAAAATAATCCAAGCAAAGAAATTTACCTTCGGGAACACTCCTTTTGATAGACTATCTACCACAGGAAATCCCCCTTAGCCTCTTTGGAAAGGATCTCGTAGGCTATCCTAATCGAGAAGACGCTAGTGTCAGTGCCCGTCCAGATCATCTTGTCAGGTCTTCTGGCAATTGGGATGGTAATGCCCTGGAGGATCTTATCTAGAGAGGAGACTTCAGATTCATGACTGGTGAGGGTTAGGATGTTCCACTGAGGGCTGCCATCCTTCCTCACAATGTAGTCTTCTGCCTTATGTTGGGAATTTGGGTCCACCAAGGATTTGAGGAGGGAAAGTTCAACCTTCTGAGATAGAGGATCTTCTTTGGCCCATCTGTCCTTCCAAACATTGATTGTCTTCCCATCTCCTAAAATCCATCAGACTCCCTTGTTGAGCAACTTTCTGGCTTGGAGAACTGCTTTCCAGAAGGTGGATCCACTGGAGGGGGCCTCAGCATCCAAGAAGGAGCAGTTGGCAAGGTATTTCTTCTTGATGATTTTGACCCACTCCATAGGCTCGTTGGTCAGGATCCTCCAAGCATGCTTGGCCACGAGGGCCAAGTTCATCAAACTAGTTCTCCTTAGCCCAAGCCCACCTTGGTCTTTGCTTTTACACACCTTGTCCCATGCCACCAAAGGGATCCTAAATTTATCTTCGTTTCCAGACCACAGAAAGTTCCTTTGAATCTGTTCGATCTTGCGGTGGACAGACATTGGGAGGCTGAAGACTGACATGAAGTAGGTCGAAATCCATTAGAGGTAAGCTTTGGTGAGGGTAGCCTTGCTTACTTGGGATAAAAACTTGCCTTTCCAAGAGGCTAGCTTCCTGTGAATTCTCTCCATCACCATATTCCACATGCTGTCCTTGGCCCTTTCGTTGTAGAAGAGGGGGAGCCCAAGGTAGGTGGTAGAGAGGGATTTGATCATGCATTATAGAATTCTGGCAATGCGGATCTTCCGCCCCTGGGGAGTATTCAAGAAGAAAAGCTTGCTCTTGGTGTAGTTTACTTTCTGGCCCGTAGCTCACTCATAAAGGGAGAGGATCTTCTTGATGTGTTTGGCCTGGGCCACAAAGGCGATAGTGGACAAGAGGGTGTTGTCCATAAAATGTTGGTGGATGACTGCTTCCACTTCATAGGTGGGGATGATGCCTGAAATCCTCTATCTCTGGAGGCTCTCCTTGAGGGTTCTGCCCAAAACCTCTTCCAAGATGATGAAGAGAATGGGGGATAGGGGGTCTCCTTGCCTGAGCCCTCTAGCACTCTGGAAGTAGCCTACGGGTGACCCATTGATTAGGATAGAGAAGTAAGGGGTGGATGTGCAGCTTTGGACGAGGTCGATCCAAGTGGGAGGGAACCCAAACTTCAAGAGAACAGCACAGAGGAAACCCCTATCCACCCTGTCGAAGGCTTTGTTCATGTCAAGCTTGAGAAAGAGGGCAGCCTTATTAGACAAGTACGCAGAGTGGAGAGTCTCATGGATAGAAATGACACCATCAAGGATGTCTCTACATTTCACAAAGTTGCCTTGGCAAGGTTCAATGAGCAAGGGCAAGATGGGATTTAGCCTGTTAGCTAAGACTTTGGTTAAGATCTTGTAGAAAACATTGCAAAGGCTGATGGGTCTATAGTTCGAGAAGGTCCTGCAGGTAGAGGTTTTCAGAATAAGAGCTAATAAGGTGGCGTTCAGACTGGGGTGGATGGATCCAAAGGCTTAGATCTCATGAATGGTGTCACAAACATCATTCTCCACAACCTCCCACATGGTCTAGAAAAAATGATGAGGAAACTCATCTGGACCTTGGGTTTTGTCAGGTTGCATAGAAAACAAGGCCTCCTTGATCTCGAAAGAAGAAAAAGGATCCAAGAGCCTGAGGCTAGCCTCCTAGGGTACCAAAGAGGGGATTTTTGCCAAAAGATCTCTTTGGGCCTATAATTCGCTTTCAAGGGAGGATTCCAGCAAATCCTAAAAGAAGCCCACCACTTCAGTTCTTATCTTAGCAATGTCCTTGGTAGCCATACCATCACTTCACCAAATTTCCCTGATTTTTTTGGAAGCCCTATGCTGGAGGGTAGAAGCATGAAAAAACCCGATGTTGGAGTCTCCTTCCTTCAGCCATAGATCTCTAGATTTCTATCTCCATAAGATCTCTTCCCTGGCTAGGATAGCGTGAAAGTCTGCAAAGAGGATTCTCTCTTCATTTCTGTCAGATTCGTTGAAGACACCTGCCTCCAACCTTCTTTCCAAGTTTTTGAGGCTTTCAGATATGGCTTTCTTGGATTTGAAGATGTTGCCAAAAACCTCCTTATTCCAGATATTGAGGTTTTCTTTGACAGATTTAAGCTTCAGGGCTAGGCGTTTTGAGGTGAATCCTTTTGCCTCCTACTTCCACCATCCCGCTACCTGTGTTCTAAAATATTTATGATGGGTCCACATGGATTTGAACCTAAAGGATGTTTTGAAACTAGGCCCTTCGCTCGATTCAAGAAGGATGGGGTTGTGGTATGATTCGATCCTGAGAAGAGCTAGGAGGGTCACATCCTCCAAGAAGGGAATAGCCTCCTGGGAGATAAGGAACCTATCTAGCTTGACCTAGATAATCCCACTCCCTATTCTCCTGTTGCTCCAGGTAAAAGAGGAACCTTTGAGCTCTATGTCAACTAGCTCGTTGGTGTCGACAAAATCTTTGAAGTCTTCTATGCTTATGGAACCAATATCAGATCCTCCCTTTTTTGGAAGGATGTAAAGGGTAGTTGAAGTCCCCCTCTATTATCCAGGGGAGGGTATTGAAATTCCTTCGCATATGGGTGATGGTATTCCACATATTAGCCCTCTCAATGACCGAGTTGGTGGCGTAGATGTTGGAAAAGATCCACAACCTATAACTTGTCTTAGAATGAAAGAGGATATTGAGAATCCTGTTGGATGAAGAAAGCAGACTTCCTTCTACAAGGGTCGGGTCCCATAAGACCATGAGCCCACCTGAATATCCTTGAGCTGGACTGAACAGGAGCTTTGCTTTGGCCCAGATAGCTTTCGTTGCTTTTTTAGTAGAGACCACATCAAACTTGGTCTCTTAGAGGATAAGGATAAAGGGATTTGATCATTTATGAATATCCGCAGCCATCCTCTGCTTGGCTGCTCCGGTCAGTCCTCTCACATTCCATGAGAGAACCTTCATCTTGATGATTTGGAGGTTTTCTTGCCTCCCTTCACCATCTAGAAGGGGGGTTTGGTTCCTTGTGCTTCGTCCCACTGAGTGTCCGAATCATCCGAGAATAGCAACAGTTGGGTCCCATTCGCCACATCCTCTGTTGTTTCTTTGTCTCTCTAATCTTTGCCATGAGGTCTTCCTCTTTTCCTCTCATTGCCAAAATCCATCGATTGTTTCCTGCTTTTGGTGTTCCTAGGGCTGACCCTTCCTGATAGGGAGGATCCCCTTTTTTCATGATGATGAGAAGGAAACTCCCCATTTTCTCGATGGGGTGAGGTTTTCTTATTGCCTAGCAAATAATCTTCCATGAGGGATTGCGGGGAGTTAGTGACGAGAGAGATTTGTACCTGGGAATTCAGTTCCTTTGCTTCATCTAGGGGTGGAAGGCTTGAACCCGCCTCTCGATGCTCCTTTTCCTGAATGGAGTTTCCTCCTTGCTACATACCTTGCTTTGGTTGCTTGACAGACCTGTCCTGTTCCTTCTCTTGAGCTTGTTGTCTACCCGAGTCAGGTTTGGGCTTCGCCGGGAGTTGGTCAATGGGAGGAGGATTCCTCTTATATTTCTCCCCTATCGCCAGCTATGGGTCTCGAGGGTATGTGGATCCTTTGGTCATCTCCTCCGCTTGTTGGCCCCTGACAGCTAGACATTGAGTTTGGAGGCGCCCCTAAGTGCGACAGTGAGAACAAAAGGTGGGTCTGTTCTCATAATCGATGGCCTATCTCTTGATGAAGGTTTATCCTAACCACAAGTTGATGAAGAGGGGGAGCTCAGAGTCTAGGTATGCTAGCACACAAAACCAAACCTAGGTCAATCTGGATCGGGCTTTAGTGGGCGGATCAATGGAGACCAATTCTCCAATGGACCGTGCTATCCCTCTAATAACATTTTCATGCCAGCAGTGAAGAGGAAGCCTAGGAAGCCTTAATAAAATCAGAGCAATGTTGATGTTTTGGGTATTCGGGTTGAAGTCGTTTCCCCACTTCCAAAGAAAGAGGCTCCTACGCCCCAGGAACAATGGTCCTCCAGCCAAGATTTTGCAGTAATCCTCCCGATTGTTTAGGATGATGGCAAAGAAACCTCGGGTTAGTGCCACAATCTCCATTTTTCCAAAGATTCACCACTTAGAGAGCCCATTTGTGGATGGATTCCATGTTTGGGCGTCCTCCTATGAACTTGCCAATTAGGGTAAAATTTTTGAATTCCAAAAAACTATTTAGGACCTCGTCGGGGATGTTAAAATCCTCGCCAAATGGAAATAGTTCCTGGGTAAAGTAGTTGTCTAGGGTTGCATGGCTCGCCACCATGTGGGCATAGTATCCTCTTGCATTAGGGTTGGGGGCCCCCCTTTGGCCTCCTTTGTTCGGGGGGTCCTTGTCTTTCTTCTCCGATCTGTCCTGTTGACCTTCTGCTGCCGGGTGCACTGATTCATCCCCGTTGGATCTCTTTCGACCTCCATTCGCCTCGCTGGTATTCCTGCCTCCTGTTGACAAGACGGATCCTTTCCCGCATTCCACTGTGCGGATCCTCTCATTGGATCCTCCTTCGCTCTCCTTCATTGTTCTTCGACCATGATTCTTCTTAGTGCTATACTGATCCTTTACTTTTTCTATTTGGAGATCAAGATTTTTCCTACTCTCCATTCCATTTATCATGAGCATTTTTCTCCATTTTTGCTCTTGAGATGTTTTCATTATTATTTTCTTGTTTGGGCAATTTCTAGCCAAGTGTCCTATTTTTGAACAATTGTAGTAGCTAAAAGGTTTGTTCTCATATTTGATCATCTACTCCCAAATTCTAAACTTGGATAGTAATTTAATGGAGGATGGTAGCTCCTTTCCCATATCTGCATCCACACAAATTTGAGCAAAAGTGGTTCTTCTCTTATGCTTGGTTTTCAGATCAAAGGTTAGGAAGTGTCCCACTAACCTTGCTATTTGTCTTAAGACATCATCATCCCATAATGCTTGAGGAAGGCCTGGGATTTTTATCCAGAGAGGTGCCACATTAATTATTTTTTTGGCAAGTTTGAAGCCTAGTCTCCATTTTCTCGTGAAAAGCCTAGCTTTTCCCATGAACCATGGGCCATCTAGCAGAGTTTTGATGCAGTCTTCCTCAATTGAGAAGAAAACCAAAAATATTCCTTTATATAGAGCATATATTTTTAATCTACTATTTAGTTAACATCTAGACATGGCCCATTTTTTATAGTCATAATGTTTGGTATTAGTTCCAATAAATTTTCCAATTAGGCAGTTGTTCATTTTCAACACATATCTTTCCACCAATTTGTCTAGAATCTTCAAAACCAACCCCTCTATCGTTTGTTCTAGAGTTATAAAAAAATTCTTTCAACTCTTCTCCTTTATCTCCTCTCACTATATCAAACCATCGAGTTTGCTTTGGTGTTGGTTGGACCTCTTTTTCATTTTTCTTTGGACTGAGAGGAACACCCTTAGAATATGGGCCCTAAGAGTCATCCTGAGCAATCCATTTTTTGTCTCCTCCCATGAACCTTCCTCTGTTCAAATATTTCCAATTTGAATTTATTTCCCACTCTGATCCTTCTCTGTTGTTTCAAAGCTGCATACTCACCCTTCACATTTGTTTGAAACTTATTGCTTTTCTAAAGTTGTTGTTGATGGCTACTTTTATGAAAAATAAGAAGAACTAGGCCTTGAAATATGACTTCCTACAGGCTTAAGGTAAATTGCATCGACCACAAACATTGTCTAAGCGAGTACTACTCTATGATTACCAACAATATCCCACTAAGGCATAATTGTTGAGAAACTAGCCACAAGTTTACTTCTAAATGATAACTCTTTGTATACTCTCTCAGGGTAACAAACTACTAACAAGGTGTGGGGTCGTTGACCCTTTTCACTAGCTACACACTCAAACCAGTTACTCTAGGGTTCTTAGGGTACTCCTCAAAATGAGTTTTAGGGCAATTGTTAGCCCAAGTACTTCCCCTAGTTAAGTGGTCAAGACTTTCACTTGATCCTACATAAGGCTATTGGCCTAATGCAAGAATTTTTCAAGCATAAAAAAAAAGAACCAAACAGTGCAAAGGTTGATAACAAATAAATTTCTTGTTGAAGAATGTTAAAAAAACCTTGTTGATAAATAAACCTATGGAACTTCACCCACTGAACTTCATTGAAAAAATACCCATGATAAAAAACAAACCTATGGTGCTTCAACCAACAATATCTCCCAAATTGAGACCTATGGTGCTCCAACCAACAATATCTCCCAAATTGAGCAACAAAATGAAATTAAAAAAATATATATTTGAGCTAACAAAGAGACCTTTCCAATAGAAAAAGGATCTTGAATTTTCAAGGTTTGAGGAGTGATAAATCGTATGCTGAAGATCACTTTAAAATTGCCCTTGCTAAAAAATAGACCGATGGTGCTTCAACCGATGATAACTCCCAAACTAGGCAACAAAATGAGATTCTGAAAAAAAAACATTTGAGCTAACAAGGATATCTTTCAAACAACAAAAAAATATCTTTATGTTTTGAGGTCTAAGGTGTGAGAAATCACATGCTGAAGTTTGTTATAGAAACGTCATTGTTGCGAAATAGACCTTTGGTGCTTCAACCGATGATACTCCTTAACTAGGCAATGAAATGACATTATAAAAAATACATATTTGAGCTAACAAGGAGATCTTTCCAATAAAAAAGATCTTGATTTTTTGTGGTGTGAGAAGAGAGAAATCGTAAGCTGAGGATCGCTATAAAAATGCCCTTACTGTTCACACCTCTATAAACTGTTCAATCCCCTATTCAATATTCACGCCCCTATTTACTATTCAATAATATTAATATATTTTAATATAAATGAAATTTCTTAAAAAATACTAATCATGAAATAAGTATAAAAAATTTCAAGAAATAATATGCATTTTAAATAAATTATTTTTTATATTAAATCTTAACATACATTTCAACTTAATTGAAAGAAAAATATATCTATGAAGGAATAATAAATATCATTAAGTATGATTATGCATACAAACACATCATCTAAAGGTATATAGAGAGAGGTAAATATCAAATGAAGAGCTAATATGCTTATGTTCAATTAAAGACCAACTTACATCAATTTAGGTATAACATACGTAAATAAAAAAGACTAAAAGAGAAATAGGAGTAGACAATATAAACCTTTAGTACATTAGAGGTGAGGTATAAAATAGATAAATAAAAAAGACCAAAAGACAAATAAGAGGAAACTATATAAACCTTTAGTGCATTAGAGGTAATCAAATCTAAGAAGCATTTCATCTTGGGAAGCAAAGCTTACATTGATATAGGGGTTATTTATATTAACACTCTAAAATGAACGTTATTCATGAACTATTTAGGAAACCATACAAAAGAAAATAGGATAGTTTTATAGGCTGCTTGACCTCATGAACTACATAAACATTTCATTCTATTTTATTTTGACATATAGAGACTATCATTGTTGCATAGCAATTTTATTTGATTTTAAAAGACACCCACACTCCTTATCACTATGAGTACCATACCTTTTCAAGCTCGCCTTTATTAAGTTTAAGTAGTCATAACAATCATATTCCCACTTACAACAAATAGTTCCTTCAATGAGAGACTTCAGAGGAGCAACATCTAGGGTTTCAGGTCGATGCTAAATAATTTTGAGAAAACCAGTGTGTTGGTTGGTGCAAGGTGTGTTGTAGTTAGGCTTTAGATATGGCAGCTTTGGGGGTCCTGGTGACCTCCGATCTTTGTCTTTTAAGGATGTTGTTTTGAATAAGGATGCCTCTTCTTCTGATCATGCAAATGCCATGATTTTTTTGTTGCATGTAACCCTTGATCCTGTTTCTAATTTCTCTTTGACTTTTTAAGCAAAAAAATAATGGATCTTTGAAGAAAAGCAAAGATCGTCCTGTCTTGGTTATCGGTCCCGATTCTGTTGCGGATGATGTTTTATATTTGTTTGAGCATGCGCTAATCTACAAGTTCATGGGTCTTAAAATTTCTATGTATTTTTTATAAATTTGGGTTAGGAGAAATTGGAGCCTTGAAGGTGATTTGAAGATTATTCTTGTAGCTAATGGGTATTTTATTGTGGTGTTCTCCCGTATGGCAGATCGTAGTAAAGTGTTTGAGGGGGGTCCTTACTTTCATAAACAATATGGATTATTTATCAAATCCTGGCATTTAGGATTTGATCCGATGGAGGAGAGGCCTTCTAGGATTCCTATGTGGGTCTGTTTGCCATGACTCCGTATGGAATATTGGAGGTTGGATATTCTTCATTCTATTGCAGAGATTATTAGGAAATCGATTGGTCCATCTCACCAAACTTTGGATAGGAAATTTGTTTCTTTTGCATGAATCTGTGTTGAATTATATCTGAATAATCCATTGCCTGAATCATTGGAGATTAATTTGGGAAATATATCTTGGGTCCAACAGTTAGATTATAAAGCTCTCCCATTTTGATGCCGCATATGCCATAAATATGGGCATCTTCAGAGAAACTGTAAGAAAGTGAATTCTTAGCCTTCATCCTCTTCATCTAACTTTCAATATGCATCTACAAAGGTAAAATGAAAAGCTCCTATGGTTAATGAGATGCCCGATTCTGATGGATTTATTCCTGTTAAGTCTCGTTCAAGATCTAGGCCTTTTTTTCATCAGAATAAAGGTGTTGGGAAGGGAGGTTTTGGTACTAGATTTGATGTGCTTGAGACTTTTGAGGAGCCGTAAGTTGAGAAGCGAGTATAGAACGAAGGTGATATGGATGCTTGTATTCAAGAGCCAAAAAATGAAAATAAGTCCAAAGAGGTGTCAGATTGTCTTAATAAAGTTCTTGATCATTCCCCTTTGGCTGAAAACTTGATTGAGGGAAATGAGGATGAGACTAGGTTTGAACCCTCCCAAGATAGGATTGTTAGAAAGGAAGGGAAAAAAAAGTTTTCGGTGTTAGGTATTCACCCAAAAACTATCAAAAAAGGTGGGGTGGAGAAGGTGGTAAAAGCAGAAAGAAAGAAGGATCAAGAAAAAGTGAATTGATAGGGGAGTTTGGTGTTGTTAAGACATTAGATTCTCACTTCTCTATTCCCCAAAAATGAAAGTGATATGTTGGAATGTTAGGGGTTTGGGTAGAAGCCTTAGACAAAAAGCTACTCAAAATTTGATCAGAGATCGTAGACATGATATTGTTTCATCCAGGATATAAAATTATCTTGTGAAGATATGGTTAGAATTACTTCTAAGATATGGAAAGGTGGTCACCATCTTGCTATTGGAGCCTAGTGTTCGATGGGTGGTGTTACGTGTTTATGGGATCCACAAAGCTTAACTCCCTCTTGGTGGGTGGGTAGTAGGAACTGTCTCTATGTGGTTTCTACTTGCTTTTCATCTGGATCTTCTATGTGCCAATGATTTACGTTTTTTAATTTTTCACGCATGTTGATTTGTTGCCAAGTGTCACACTTTGGTTGGAGCACTTGGAATTTTTTCTGCCCGCCTGCTTACGTCCATGCTGTCGAATCTATTTCAATTTTTATTATTTATTTATTTTTTATTTTTGAAAGGTTTGAAAGCAAGTGCCTCCAATGTGGAGCCTTAGGATAGTAAATGGGGCAGGAGGAAATATTTTAATCGAGGAAATGGGACATGATTGGGAAAAGGGGGGCAGGTTAGAAGGGGTTGGGGAATAGGATAGCGGATGGGTAAAGGGGAAGGAAATTAGGATGGGGGGTGAACAGTTTAATTGCATGGTCTTAGGATTGGGAAGCGAAAGCTTAGGAAATGGTGATGAGGATGGGGAAGGGAGGGGGATTAGGTGGTGCCCCCCTTTTTAAATTTTTTTAAAGGAGGAATACGGGTGAAAGGGGGGATGGGGGGGTAGGTTAGACCTTAGGAAATTAGGATAGGGGGGTTAAATATTAGGATATAAAAAGGGCAAATAAAATATATTTAAATACATAATTAAATTTAAATAAATATTCAATTAATTACATAATTAAATTTAAATACCCAGGTGTTGTAGGTGAGTTGGAGAGGAGAGCGCAATCCTCCAAGGGAGGTCCCAGGTTCAAATCTCCACCCTACCAAAAAGTTGAATTGGGTATCCAAAATCCAATTGATAATGTTGGTGCGGGCAGGGTCGGGTGCGACTCTCGGGTGACTTTGACGGTGTAGAACCCCCTGTTCATGGTCTCTCAGACCAAGGCGGCCCCATAAGAGGTTTTTCACTTTAAAAAAAAAATTTAAATAAATATTCAATTAAATTAAATACTCAATTAAATTTAATTAAATATAAAATTAAACCATATACATAAAAGAAAAAGTTTTAATTAAATATTTATGATCCTTGGAAGTCAAAAATAATTAATTAAACCTTATTTAGACTAAAATTTAATGACAAAAGACCTTAGAAAATCTAAAACAAAGACCTGACGTTGGCGACACAAATTTTTAAAAAATGCTCCTAAAGGACAAGGAAGGACTGAGAATGACCCAAAAAATTGTAATAATTGGAAAGGACCCACAAATTTATTAAAAGAAGACTAACCAGGGGATTATTGCAAATTTTGAAAAATACCTAAGGCAAAGACTCATAAGACACAAAAAATTCAAAAATTAGGGGCAAAATGAAGTTGGATTTTGAGGATCCAACAAGTAGATAACTTAACCCTAACAACAATTACATACTATATTGACCTAATTTGACATAACATAAAGGCTTAAGCTTGATTTTAACTTACAAAGTTGACCATACTAGCAGTTTAACCAATGCCAAATGGGCTAAATACATTAGATCATGCATGTAGGCTCACATATAGAGTATAACACACATGCCCATAGGTTGCATGTAGTTACACAAAAATTACATCACACACTTTCAACCTTAGCCAATACAAAATAAAGTAGTTTTCCTTATGGAGGATATTATTATTTAATATGTTAAAATTGTGATCTGATTCATGTCCGAGGTTGATATTGTATGATGCAATTGGATAGGCCTAAGGGCATTTCATTGTACAATGTATTAATTAATTATAATTTTTTATTATGTAAGCCCTATGGGCCACAATTAACCTTGTTATGGTTAAAACCTCTTTATAACTTGTAATTAACCTAAATCCTTCTTGTTATGTCGACTTAGGTTAAACCTTATAATGTAATTAGGGGTTTTGAAATTGGTATAAATATCCCCTCCCACTCATTTTTTTATCGGAGTGTCGTGTAATATTATATATGGATAGAGTGATTATTTATGGTGCCTACAAGTGCCCACCATATTTCTCACTTTTTCGTCCTTCTTTTTGCATTTGTATAAGATTTGAGTGGATGGTTTGCTTAAGTTGATTTCTAGAAAAATATTGTAAATTCTGACATGGTATTAGAGCAATATGGAGCAACATCACTTGGTCACGTACAAAGTGCATATGGAGCCTCTAATTCTTAAGGTAAATTACTCTTCTTAGCTTCATAAGCTTTTTCAACATAAGGAGCAAAGAGGAAATTCTTTTTTATTATTTCTCATCATGCTTGAGGTTTATCCTTGACTTGCTACTTTGAATTCAGTTCTTGGTTTGATTTATAGATCATTGAAGAAAGGAAAGAGGTTGATTTTTAAATTTGAATCAGTTTTCCTACCCTTGCATATGTTCTATTTCCTATTCATGCTCCTCTAGTGGTTGTGTATTGCTCTTATAAAGGCATCGACATCCATCTTCATGAAGTATGAAAGCCTTTTTTTCCCATTAGTAAGACAATAGAACAAATAGCAAAGGGGAAGCCATGATATTGCATATAGGTGATCGCAGGTTTGAGTTTGCTCATCATTATTTTGTTGCTGTTATATCAAGCAAGGTTTAATCTGAGTTGATTTTGAGGTACAATTGTCTTGACATAGTAGAGTGGTATGTTGGCCAACTAAATGGAACTTTTGATGGATGTCAGAATTGGGTCCAAGTTCAAACCATGTGCATCTCTTTTTTGTTCAAGAGGATAGAAGTTGACGGACAATACAAATGGAGATTCTTATGGGACCCTCTCCATCTTTGGCACCATCAAGTAGATAGTACAAATGGTTATTTTGTGCATGATAAGGCACTCATTGCCTCAACATTTTAGGTTTGAATTATACTAATGTATTTTGAAGAGATCATGTGTCTTTACTTCAATTATGGCATTTGTTTGTCTTCTTTAGGCATGCCTAGCTACAACTCCATAGTAGTATTGTTGATAAATATTGCATATTTTGGAGGCAAAAAGAGAGATGATACAAAATGTAAAAATTTATCCTTGTTAATCTCTCCCCATTATTTTTAGATGTTGAACCTAATGGTCCATATTATTCCTATGTTCTTGAAATCTCAAAAGACTGTGCTCTTAATTAGTTTTTTCTCTCCCAATTCATTTTTAGGTGGCAATGTGAAATTATGGTGGGACTCCACAAATATAGGATCATGCAAAGGAATTTAAATCTAAGGAGTCTAAGACCGAGAGGATCAAAGGCTAGGCCAAGTCTTAAAAAAAATATTACATGATGATCATGTAAGAGGGAAGAAAATCCAACAAATAATTTATTGTTGAAATTACAAAGGATTAAAGTTGAGTTCTTGAAGATCGTTGATCATATTCCAAATGACAAGGGAGATCCTATAGGATCTACCTCAACTGCAGAGGTCCACTAGAGCATCCATTATGAGGGGAAGATATTATTGTCACTAATATAGTTTCTTATTGGACCCTTAGTTTAGAGTATGGGGGTATTGAAATTATAATTTGATTCATGGCCAAGGCCAACATTGTATGACATAATTGGATAGGCCTAAGGACATTTCATTGTACAATATATTAATTAATTGTAATATTTTATTATATAATCCTTATAGGCATTGGTTAACCTTGTTATAGTTAAACTCTCTTTATAACTTGTAATTAACCTAAATTCCTCTTATTATGTCGACTTAGGTTAAACTTTATTATATAATTAGGGGTTTTGTTATTGGTATAAATACCCCCTCTCACTCCTCATTTATTTATCGGAGTGTTGTGTAGTATTATCTATGGATATAGTGATTATTTATGATGCCTACGAGTACCCACCTTATCTCCATTTTTTATTCTTATTTTGTCTTTATGTATAAGTTTTGAATATATGGTTTGCTTTTGTTTGTTTTAGAAATATATTGTGAACAAAATATGTATTTATCCAACCAGACTCTGATTACCAAACCATCATACACAACTCTATCCCTCATTTAATTCAAACCTTCAGCCCCTTGTTTGGACTTTTAAAGTAGTTGCCATTACCCCTAATAAGATCATGTGACACATATTCTAACACAAAGGAGTTTAGCATTTCTTTGAGGATGAAGCTTTTCGACTATGGAGGTTATATTATGTACCTGATTATATGTGTTATTTATTATCACGAGCTATATTGGATGAAAAATACAAAGGGAAATTGAAAAGGAAAGAAAATGTGCTAAGCAAACCAAGAAAATAAGACTAAGGACTCAATAATCATTTCTCATTTCAAAACAAAGATGATAATGTAAATGCTTCTTATTAGAAAGTTAATCAAAAGCACATAAAAAACAAGAAAGATACTGAAATAACTCTAACAATCAACAAGTGAAGTAGCCAATTCTATATAAATCAAATATTAACAAGAAATGGATGTTTAACCTTACATAGTGGTACAACGTGAGTGACCTCATAAAGGAAAAGGAGCTATAATTGAAGATAAGGAAATGTTATTTTTTGTTGAAGGTACATGTAAAGAAAAAGTTATGAATGTAAAACTTGATTTATGAAGATATGGTGGAGAAATTGGGATAACAACCCATCAATCATCCACATATACGTCTTCTTAAATGGTTGTATAAAGATACATCTAGCCAAACAATACAAGGTAAAAATTGATATCTCCTTTAAGTATGTAGATTGATGTGTAATGTAAATAGGTTGATGTTATTTATGGGTTATATATACTTTATTGATAAGAAGTAAGCAAAAGTTTCATCCTAAAAAATATTAGAAATAATATATCATTGATGAATATAAGGAGAAGTGAAATATCTCATTGACTTTAGCTAACCAAGAAAAGAGATTAAAAAATATGAATGAAGAATTTATTCTGTTCCAACTAAATATTAAGTTATGGGAAGGATATATAAAGATGAAACATTCTTGATTTAGTGCTTCTCAAAATAAATACAAATCCTCCAAACATCTTTACATGCATTCTATGATATGTTTGATGAGCCAGAGTGTATGCATCTTAGGGAAGTGGAACATGAAATTAAGTTATAGATAAATTACCCTCTTCTCAATATTGGTTGTACCATCAATAAGTTATGGAGGATAAAAAATTGAACAAATCTAAGCACTTTTAGATCAAGAAATTATGACATTAAACAAATATTTGAAGTTTTATGATAGCACTTATTCCAAATAGAGAAGACACATGGAGATTATACATTGATTATAGAGTCTTTGCTAAGATAACAGTTAAGAACGAGTAGCCTCTTCCAAGGATAGATGATCTTTTCAATAAAGTCTAAAATCCAAAGCAATATACACTACTTGATCTTAGACCTAATTCTCAATAAATTTGCTTTATGTAGAAAGATACTTGAAAATGACATTTAAGACCAAATAAAGATTGTACATTTGGTTAGAACTTCCATTTGGCCTACACATTTCTCTAATAGTATCTATGATTGCAATGGATGGATGCTTCATTATTTTTATTATTTTTTATAATTCTTTATCTTAATAACATAGTTTCTTATATTGAGATTTGAGAAGACCATGTAATCTACGAGTATTGTATATAAAAAAAATAGCCATGAGCATATTTAAATAATTGTAAATTTTGAAAGGAACATTATGTATTTAGGATTGTGATAGATAGAGGTGAACTTGAGGTATTTAAATAAATATTGAAGTTATTATAAGGTGGTTCCAACCTATTATTGTAGTTAAAGTGAGAAGCTTCATTGCAATAGGTCAGTGCTCATAAAAAGTCGTACAAAGTTTCTTAAGGGTAGCAACTTCCTTACACACTTTTCATCCAAAATCAAACCATTTACATAGAGAAAGTTTTAGGAATTAAAATATATAATTAGGCATCCAAAAATATTAAATTTACCCAAAGTATAGAAACTTTTAAGATTAAAACAAATGCATCAAGAAATGACATGTGATCCATGCTACTTTGAGGAGGAATATGCTTGCGTTATCATTAGATAATTTTGTAATAAAACTATCTTATATTATTCCACATATGATAAAGAGATATATGCATCTATACAATCCATAATTGTTGGAAAAAATATCATGCACATCTCATGTCAAGTTATCCAATATTTAAATATGGTGATAGGTTTTCAAACATTTTTTACAAGCACCAAGAAGGAAGATATAAATAGAAAAAAGATTCTTTTACAAGTATACAAGATATTGATGCTAGAAGGCAGTTGAGTAGAAAGATATTAGTAATGATTATTCTGAGGGGAGCCAAGGATAAGTTGATTTGAGAGTTGAATAGCTCAGGATAATACACAACAAGAAGTGGATATAATGTAAAGCATCAACAAAATAGGAATATTGCAAGAATATGGAGAGATATTTGGGATAGCTTGAGAATTCCAAAAGTCAAAATGTTTGTTTGGCTAGTAGGTCATAGAAGAATTTTATCCTAGGATAACCTTATGAAAAGGGTTTTTCATGGCCCATCACAATGTGTTCTTTGTGAAAAGGAGAAGGAGAGTATAGACCATCTCTTGGGACATTGCTCAATGTATGGAAACTATGGCAAAGTATTCTTAATATGTTTGGTAAATGCATTGTGATGAATGGAAGAACTGAATAATGATTAAAGCAATGGCAGAGCACTTTTAAAAGTGAGGCTTTATAAACAATCTAGGATAAATCAAAAGATACAATACTTTCAACTATATGACTAGAAAGGAATAGAAGAATATTTAAAGGAATGAAAGTAGTTTAGTGGTAATTAAAAGGAAGATTTTTTTTTAGCCATAAAGGAGTCTAAACCAACCCTATCAAATCACCCAATCCCTAATCTATAAGCATAGAGCCTTGATAGACGAAGACAAGTCATTAAATGAAATTATGATGTTGGGTACAAGAGAAACAAAAGGAAGGCAAAAAATATAAATTGAAAACGACTAGATGTGGAGTTGGTCAAATTGAATTTTGATGGAGCATCTAAAAAAAATCTAAGACTAGCAAGTTGAGGAGGAATAGTTAGAAATAACAGAGGAGATATTTTGTCTCATTATGTTTTCAATACAAGATTTAAGACAAATAATGAAATTGAAGCTTGGATGACTTTGGAAGGGTTAAAATATGTAAACAAATAAAATGGAATAGACTACGGGTGGAAGGTGATTCACTCATAGTAATAAATATAATTTTGAGGAAAGCAAAGGCTCCATGGAACTTACAAAAGATACATGTGGAAATTCAAGACCTTGCTATAGAGTTTGAAGAAATCAGGTTTTCACATATGTTAAGGGAAGGAAACAAATGTGTAGATGGACTAGCCAATAAAGGGGTTTCAATTGAAGATCATGAAGTTAAATTCTCTTTTCCATGATTAGAGGAAGTAGTAAGTTTAGATGAAGTTGACAAGAAAATGTTGTCTGCCTGAATCAACTAATGATTAAGATTTACTATAATGTTTTCCATTTGTAATATTTGATTTATTTTGTAAAAATAATATATTTTCATATAAACTATTTATTACAATTTGTGTGGTTGCACTTGTGCTTCAGGAAGGAAACTAGTAATCCATATCTGGTAAAGCGGACTATGATAGTGCGAGGTTTTGAAAATATTACTCTATTAAGATGCAATGAATAGATAGTAGAGGTGAGGTTTTGGTATTGTGAAGGATGTTATAGGAAAATGTCAAGAACGATGTTGAATTCTGGAATATTTGTATTCACAAAAAAATTAAAAAATATCCAAAAAATAAAAATAAAGAATTAAGACATTTTATGTAAAATTATGTAGGTTTCTAGTTATAGCAACTCAATTGAGATGAGAACTGAATATGTTTGTAAAATATCAATATCTAAAGAAGGGAGTTGTTATTTTCCAAGGGTGGAGGATCTGAATACAACCCATTGTTCTCCAATACAAAAAAGTTGTTCAATATTTCCAAATATAAAGAAGCCATAAAAAGCAAGGAATATTGATTGAATTAAAGGTTTCTTATAATTATTTTATATTATCATAAATCATAAGAGAGATATCACCCACGAGATGGTAGATATATTTTCAAAACCACCAACAAGGATAATATTAGCTTTGTGCACTTTGATGAGGATTTAACCTTTGGAAAAAGGAGGAGTTAGGTCAAATTGAATGAAGATGAAAAATTCAAATTATATCAACACTTGAAAGACTCCAACATGTAAGCAAAAAAAAATTGTTAGTTTAAATATTGATGGAGGAGTACATGCAAGTTGAATAAGCTTTACATTACATATAAGACCCCTATATTGCAATTAGTGGAAGAAGCACACACATCATTTATTATTGGTTACTTTAATGTAAAAAAGACAATGGAAAATCTCTAAAGACATGTATAGTGACCTAATATTAATGAGAATGTTAGAATATAATAAAGTAAGTGTGTTGTATTCTAATAGAATCCAAGCAAACATAAACAACAGTTGCACACATCTTTATTACTACCAACAAGGCCATGGGAAGTGCTTATATGGATTTTGTTAGTTGGTCACCCACACAAATGAATGAAAGACAACATGTTCAATAGATATGTGTTTTAATATCAAATGGCATTAGCTCAGTCAATAATATTCCTCAACTTTAAAGTTGGAGACCAAGGTTCAAATATTTTTAAGCAATACATGCATAATTTCCAAGCTATTTTAATACCACTATGTGGTCATGGTAATATGGGTGGGGACCATTTAAATCCCATATAATTGTTTAATATACATGCATGTGTGTGTGATATGCATTATAATTCCAAATAAAATAAATATATTTTGGTCAAGATTTAATTCACAAATTATTTGCTCATGTATTATTCCATAATAGGCTACCAAATTCCATTGTTTTAAATAAGAAAAAAAAAATTGGGAACTTTTTGTATGAGATTATAGGGAGAGATGGATGCAAATATTAATATGTCTAATTCTTTTCATACACAAATTAATGGTCAAATTGAAATGGTATAATTGAATTTGGTTCATCTATTGTGAATTTAGACTATAAGGAATAAAAAGCAATGGGATGAATTCTTAACTTACATTCAATGTGCCTACAACTAAGGCATTCACATTTGTATAAATATATCACCATATGCAATCAAAGTCATGCATATGTTTTAAGCCAATATAGAATGTTTTATGTGGATATCCAAATTTAGCCTTTGTTCAACTAGAAAAATAGGCTTGACCTACCCCAAACCTTTGATCTA